>CM067335.1:10825000-12025000 GCA_034376525.1 Nicotiana benthamiana
GCTTGGGACCTATGAACAGAACAACACAACAAAATGATGAAATGAAGAAGAATGAACGGGAGGCATCGGAGGAAGGACTGACGAACTTCTTACTTGTGTTTGGTTAACTACTTTACTGACTTGGGGTTCTTTCTCGTAAGTGGTATACCTACACCCCGCACGCACACTCACTATATCTATATACGTATAAGTTTCTAGCCTTTCGAAAAAGCCCCTCTCCCTTCGTCTACGCGCTTCTGCTTAGTATGTCGTTTATATGCTTCTTAATAAGCCAGAGGCCCCTCTTTTTTGTTCTTCTTTTGCTTGCGCACCAATCCAGGGGCTAAGGGACCCAATTCTTAAGACTCAAGATGCAACTTACGGCAGTCTTTGATCTAGCTATAAGGCTTCGAGCTGGCTCAGAATACCCGGCTTTAGAGCTTGATGCAGTCAAACTTGACCCTATTTCAAGGTTGCCGCTAAGCAACATTTTCTGATGATGGTGAAGAGTATTCTCCCACAATGTCTGTTGGCAGGTCGGCTTCCGTAGTTTGAGTCTCAAGCTAGGGATCACCACTTCCTTTAGCAGAAGCTCCGATATGAAATAGCAATCGTTATAGATAGACTTTGAGATGCTTGAATAGCTGCAGCCTAGCCTTTTCGTTAACTGGATCTCCTACCTCCACTGTTAATAAGTGGCGGCAAGACTCGAATCCTGGACCTCTGCCTGCTCTACTATGGTGAATTGTGTGAACCGTCTCATCTAAAAAACTTAGATATCAGAGAGGGAACACTTTTATTTAGTTAATTATGTATTAACAGCTAGTACGTCGTTGCTGAGTTAGAATACCCCAAACAGTGTCATTTGAACACTTGGTTAAAAAAGAATTTTGAAGAAAGTCAAGCGCACCAAGTGCGTGTGATAACTTGAAATTCACAATTAGAAAGAGTCTATAGTTTCCCATAGAAAGCATGTGGCTCAACAGTTTCAAGATTTAGGCAGAGTTTTGGTTATGTCTATCTTATCCACCATATATAACAATGAACTTTGTCCAACACCATTAAACAGGATAGAGCAACGCTTAACTTGCAGTTCATGACACAATGGAGCATCTTAGACAAGATGAAATTGAGGATTTGTCATTGTCCCCTCCAGCTGTTGGCTCCATGCAGATTGCTGGAAGCAATGGCTTTGGCCATAACATAGAGTTCATGTCTCAAGCTTACCTCAGAAACAGAAGCTCTGAAATTGATATAGAGGTAGAGGATGATACATCAATTGCTGATAAAGATCAACCCCTCCCCATATTTCTCAAGGTACTTTTTTTTTCTCTAACCAATCTTTCATTTCTCAGAAATGTTTCAAAGAATCAAATTGTTGATATATGTTTCAGAGTTTTGGCTTCTGCCATTTAAATGGTCTTTGAATGCAGTTCGCGGATGTTGAGTACAAGGTGAAGATTTGCCAAGCTTCCTCCAACAATCCTGTCAAGGCAGTTGTATCAAAGGTAGCTTCCCAGTTTGAGCATGACAATTACAAGCAGATACTCAAGGGTATAACAGGAAGGGTTAAATTCTTGCCTTAATGGGGCCTTCTGGCAGTGGGAAAACAACCTTGTTAAAGATATTGGGAGGAAGATTGCAAGAAAATGTCAGAGGAACTGTCACATACAATGACATCCCATATAATACAGCTATCAATAGGAGGTATATTACCTATCCATCAATAATTCTTTTTTCCTTCTCTCTTTCTATTGCCTTAAAACCAAGAATATACAAAAGTCTTTCTTTCAATGTACATGATTTTGTATTAACTTCCATACCGAATTGAGCAATGTTGTGCTAGGTGGGTTTCGTGACACAAGATGATGTGCTTTTTCCACAATTGACTGTAGAGGAACCCTTCGTTTTTGCTGCATTCTTAAGACTTCCAAGCAAGATGAGTCGACGTCAGAAGTATGAAAGAGCTGAAGTGATTATTAAAGAATTAGGCCTGGAAAGGTATGTGAGCTACCTTTCCATGAACTTCCTTCTCGCCCTTGATTACAAAGCACCACAATCTAAAACTGTCAAAAGAAATTGAACATGATTGTTGCAACTGTTCATTCCTGAATTTCACAATCATAGATGTCGTCACACGAGAATAGGTGGAGGACTTATTAAAGGCATATCTGGGGGAGAGAGAAAAAGAACTAGCATAGGGTATGAAATCCTTGTTGATCCTTCTCTCCTCTTGCTCGACGAACCAACTTCAGGCCTTGATTCGTCCTCCGCAAGGAAGGAACGAGTCGGTTCCCCTTTCCGTCTTTCGGTAGCATAAAGAAAATAGATTCAAATTGACAAACCACCAAAAGAGTGACAAAAAGGGGGCAAGTGTACATTAGGCCATGTGCAACAAACAAAGTACAAGGATAGCACCGTACCCTCATAGTCCTCAATCTTTGGCACATCTGGATCGGGATCGGCGGAAACTCACTCGGTCTGCGCGTCTACCGGGGCACCATACTTACTTTTTTCTTTATGATATAAGGAGTGCACGGAACTTCATAAAGAGTGAATAGAATTCACTCTATACCCATATCCCTGGAACAACTGTAAAATAAACTCCATCTTAGTCTACCCGACTTTGACTTTGACTTGAAAGAGTAAGTTTTCGCCTCTGTTGTTGAAAAGTCAGGACCCGTTGGGGAATCTATTCTAGACCAGCCTGCCGGCCCTAAATCTATCTTACTCTTCCTTGGTCTCTTCCACGGATCGGTGGATATGAAATAGAATGAATTCAAGGACAAAGTCGCCGGTATACTGTGATCCAGATCCAGGAAGGGCCAGACATGAATCGGAAAGAGTCACTTTCCTCATAGGAGAAAGGGTGCGCGCTAAAGCTAGAGCAGCTCTTTTTCGCGATATAGGTGTAATTTAATTAATTCAGTACTTAAGGTCTTCCCTCGTCAAACGAATAAAAAAAAATCAGGTTGGCTTTTCGCCGTGCTCCTTTCTTTCAGTTATAGGGCGGAGAGAGGGAGGCAACTGAAACTTTTAGAGTCGAGTTTACGCTCTTTCCTCCTCTTTCGATAAGCTTTTCATAGCCGTAGTCGTACTCAAGTACCCTTGCAGGGGAATCCACTTCTGAGATGGAGAGAATCCCGGGATGCATATGCTCTTTTCAGGGTTGAAGGAAGAAGTAAGCGCAGCTATTGGACTTCTTTGTGGTATGGCAGCAGTAGCAAAGAAAGAAGCTGCTCACTCTGCTTTACCGAGAAAGGGGTGACTATCATACGGAAATGAAACTAGTAAAGTAAGATGCCGGAACTCTTGCTTTCGTCTTGTCTTTACTCTTCCCCCCATCCTCCCGTCGCCTGTCCACTCAACTCTGATACCCGAATCTCCTTTTGTTTGAAGTTTATTGGACATGAATGAACCCGAACAGACGTACCCGCTGCTTCTGCTTTCTGCCATATGGGTTCAGTTTCATAATGTTATTACCGGACTCCATTTATTGAATTTGGTCTAGCTATATTACAAGCTTATGTTTTTACGATCTTAATCTAATTATAGTAGACAACCGACTTTCTTAATAAAGAGAAGTTGGGGACATAGTAAACCTCCTACTATAAGAGCGATTCCCTGGGACCGGAAGGGGAAAGATTGAATCTTGAAAGACTGAGCCCCCGGCTAGCAAGATCGGGAGGGTTAGTGTCCTCTTAAGAAGGAATACCCAACTTCTGGGGTCAGCTTCGATCACGAGGAGAGAAGAGCGGACCATTGAAAGTCTCAATTCCTATCCGCCCAAGGTAGAGAGTTCGATTTCAAATCCAACGATTTATTGACCTACGAATCCGCTATTACGCAACTCAACCCTTCTCCGCAAACTCTTTCAGTTGTTGGATGCGCAAAACAACCTATTCCCCTTTACGACGACTCGGTGACCTTTGACACGTTAGACCTGGTTGCACGTAATCTTTACTTTCGCCTTTCACTCGTGCAGTTGGACTGACTAGTGACTTTAAATTAAACCTTGAGACCGAGCCCTGCCTCTCACCTTTCGGTTCATTGCAAGGAAAGACTAAAAAGAAAAAAGGAAGCTTTCGGCGGACACAAGCCCTCGGGACTTGACACTTGGACACCGGGAAGCTTGCCCCTTGAGACTGGGTCCTTCATTTGGAACTGCCCTTTTCCTTTCCAAAGTGGAATTCCTCCTTGCTTTCCCCTTTGACCTGTGCCAAACTCCACTTTTGCTGTTAATATATACTGCAACTCCTAACTTAGGGCCCTATGCCTAGCGTTAGTACAGAAAAAATAGTTTGTAACATGCAATTACTCTGTACGCATGTTTAGTTATCTATAATATCTATCTTTAGTAGCAAAGAAAAAGAGATAAATAGAGTTTTCCTTTTACGACTTTTCCTAATCGGAATAAAAGACCTAAGATTTTTTATTTGTTCTTTTATACTTACTGCTTAATTTTTTGGAGGATAGTTGCCCATTAAATTATATTGTTACTACAAATATAATATTTATCGTAATTATTACTTAAAGTTTATTGTATCGTATTATTAAATTTACTGTTACGTAAAACGAAAAGTTGCACTTTATATAACGACCAATTTGATGTGAATTTTCTTGTTCTATTATTTAAGTCCTCCTGTAATTTAAATTGTCTTCTTTTCATCCTTTCTTTTGTCTTTATTTTAAATATAAATTCTCCCTGTTTGTCTACGGTAGATAGGGGTGTTCACGAAAAATTGAAAAATCGAACTAGCCCGAAAATCAAATCAAACCATAGAAAATTGATATTTTAGTTTGATTTTATTTTGGTTTTGAATTTAAAAAAAGACCATATTTAATTTGATTTTGGTTTTAAGTAAAAAATAATCGAAAAAAAACGAAACCAAACTGGCTGTAAAATTGAAACTTTATTCTTACACATATATATATGTATTTTTTTTATATAAGCTTTAAGAGTTTATGGTAGATATTTCATCGTTTGCTCTCTTGGTAGGTAGTCTAGTTCTTTGCTATTATAATAATCAAGGTTTTTGTCTTTAATTTTAGTTTGATACTAGTAGTTTTATTATTGGCAAATTCATGAATCCATTTTATGTTTAAAATATTTATCTTTAATTGAATCCTTAAACTATTCATCACTATATACATATATATATATATATATATGGTAAATGGTAAATTTTTTTTAAAATAATTGGTTTGATGGTACGGTGTTAGAATAATATAGTCGGTGATATGTGCCTTGGCAAATGTCTCATATTTAAAAAAAAATCGACTAAAACAAAAATAACGGAGGTACTGACTTAAACCGAACTTACAAAAAAATAAATAAATTAGTTTAGTTTGGCTCTAATATTTGAATAATCAAATTAGTTAATTTAATTTCTTTTTAGAGGAAAATTTATCTAAACCGATTCATTAACGCCCTTAACCGTAGACATCTAAACCTTATATTTCAGGTTAGTGTTCTATTCTCGTATTCTTGTGGTCCTTGCCAGCAAAATAGTCTTCTCTTTGTTAAATTGTATTGTACTACAAAACTAAGGTATCTGATCCTTTTATTTATCTATTTCCACCTTTTGTTGGAAATAAATTTTTTTGAAGAAAAATATGAAAGAAACTTAATTCTACTTACGTGGGAAAACGAAACACACAAAAAAAAAGGTATTTGTCTTTTCATATTCTTTTGTTTCCTCTCCTATTTTGTAGGGAAAAAATCTGTTTTCTCTTCCAATTAGTTAAGGCTACGTCTAGGGTTGAGGAGAAGAAAAAAAACATAAATATTTCTTTATATATTCTCTTCGGCAGGCAGAGAACTTGGAGGTGGCCATAGATTCTGTGTCAAATTATTTTTGAGAAAGATGGAAGAGAAAAGTGTGGATGCAGCAATGCATTACATATCCAAATTACCAGAGCCAATTTTGCAGAAAATTATGTCTTCTCTTTTGGCTAAAGAAGTTGCACAATTAAGTACATTGTCTAAGACTGATAATAGTGCTTGGACTTCTCTCACTTACTTAAACTTTGGTTATAGTTTTTTATATCATAATGGAGATAGTGTGTAACGATCTGATCGGTCGTTTTGAGCTTTTGTACTTTGATCGCAAGTTCTCGGGCATGACTTGCCCCGTGTTATGCATTATGATTGATGGGGATTGTTGGTTTTGGTTTCCAGGAAAAATCGGAACGAATTTGAAAAAAGAGTCTCAGTTGAAAGCTTTGAATTTAAAATTGTTGACCAAGAGTTGACTTATACAGGAGCACGGATCGGAGTTCTTATGATTTGGCTAGCTCCGTTAGGTGATTTATGACTAAGGAGCGCGATCAAAATTTATTTTGGAGGTCCAGTGTGGAATTTGGCTTGAATTGGCAAAAACTAGTATCTTGGCGATTTTCGGTTGATAGGTGAGATTTTGATCTGAGGATCGGAATGGAATTCCGAGAGTTGTTGTAGCTTCGTTAGGTAATTTGGCATATGTGTGTAAAATTTCGTATCATTCGGAGGTGCTTTGGTTGGATTTTTTTTTTATCAAATGCATGTTTTGGAAGTTTTGAAAGAACTTAGGCTTGAATTCGATGAATTTTGAGTAATTTGATGTTGTTTGAGGTGTTTTGATTATTGCAACTAGTTTGAATGATCTATGGATTATGTTAGTATGTGTGGTTGAGGTCCCGAGGGCCTCGAGTGAGTTTCGGATGGTCAATCGCATCATTTTGTACTATAACGGATAGTAGAAATTGCAGGTTTCAGTTGCTGAGATTTTTGTTCATTGCGAAACATAGGTGCAATTGCGATCGCATAGAAGCTTATGGGGCAGTCCACTTTTTGATCTTTGCGTTCGCACAAGTTGGGATACGATCGCATAGTTGGGCGAAGTCGTTCTTCGCGAACGCATTGTTAAAGCCGCGTTCACATAGAGTATAAAAGGGTCTAAGGTGTTGTTTGGAATTTGTTAAACTCAAACGGGGAATATGGTCCGCGATCGCATAGTGAAAGTTGGCAGTGCTTTGCGTTCGTATGGTATCTGTTGCGCTCGCATAGGGTTAATTCAGGGAGTTGAATTTTGTGCTTCGCGATCGCGAAGGTTTTTCCGTGATTGCATAGAAGGAAATAGTTGCTGGGCTGAAGGGTTTTTAAAACATTTTGTTCCGCCTGCATAAATTATTTGCCTCCGTTGTTGAGCGATTTTGGAGCTTGAGAGAGCTAATGGAAGATATATTGAAAGGGAATTGATTGAAGGTAATATTTTTGAGCTTAAAATACGATTATATTATGAAATTGGCCTACAAATTCATGGAAATTTATATAAAATGGAAGAACTAAGGCTTCAGATTTTGAGATTTTAAATTGAGGATTTGAGGGGTAATTTGTACTCTGATTTTAGTATTCTTGATATGTATAAACTCGTGGGAAGATGATGAATATAATTATGTAAAAAAATTTGAGTTTCGAGAAGTGGGCTCAAGGCTCGGGTTTTGGTAATTTCTGGATTTGTGCCCGTTATTGATTGCTTTCATATTGAGTTTTGTTCCCTTAGCATATTTGACGTATTCGTTGTGGTTTTGGTTAGATTCGACGCGCGTGGAGGCTTACTTGAGGGGCAAAGGTGCCGATCCGAGGTTAGTAATTATTATAAATGATATCCTAATGGTTGAAACCCCAAATTTGCACAACGTAGTGCTATGTTGAGATAAGACATGCATTCGATGATGAGCGTGGGGTCATATACTATTGGAGATTGTGACTTGGTCTATCCCGGTTGATACTTTACCACGTATTTGGCTATGACTTGTTGTTTTTACTATGATTTGGGCTTATTGCCATAATTGGGTTTACTGCCGACTATTGAAATCCTTTGTGAACTTCCATAACTGATTCCTCACTATTTGAAATATTAATTAAACTCAGTCCAATTGAACACACTGTTTCATGAACTCAACTATATTTGTACTCGAATTTGAAATTTAAATGATATTTGAACTGGTGTTTGAGCTGAGCACTAATGTTTACGGATGCCAAAGGGGCTTATGATTATTTTTTGACTGATTGAGGCTGAGTACCATATGTGAGGATGTGTTGAGTTATGTGAGTAGTCTTTCAGGCCTCGATTGTGATGTGAGAAGGCTTTCAGGCCTTATGTTGATACGAACAGGCTTTCAAGCCTAATAATGATATAGCGCTTGGGTTGTAAGAGCCCCTCAAAAGTTTGCACCCCCATAGTAAGAGCGGGTGACAACCTAAAGAGGATAAATTTTTTACAGTAGTAACAATTACACTATATGATGCGTTTTGGTCAGGTAACATTTACTGACTAGGAATAACACCGTGCGGTCAGGTAACAATGGCCGGCCAGGAACAAAACTCGTGCCCGAGGGGTTGGTACTATTCTATGTGATTGTCCGAAGGGCGAGTTTTAGGTGCTCATTTTGCATACTTACTTGTCTTTTACTTGTTATATTGTGGTATTTGTGCCCGAGGGGCAGATTTCTATGCATAGCGGCACTAATTATTTTGAAATTATTTCGCAACTATTGGAAAGATCATTTGCAAAAGAGGTTTAAAAATGAGCTAGGATATTTCTAAAGATTTCACAGCTTCACTGGTTTTCTCAAGAGTTTTACACTGCTTCTATGCAGAATGAGGATTTGTTATGCGTGATTTCTTACTGCTCAATTATATTTACCTTTATTAATCACTGGATTGGAGTACCCACTTTACTCCCTGCACCTCGTGTGTAGATGCAGGTATTTATTCACCCGATAGTGAGCTGATTGAAGATTTTGCTATCGTAGCTGAGCAAGGTGACCGCCAGAGTTCATGACACCGGATTTCTTCCTTTGATTCTAAATTCCATTTTGTATAATACTGGCCTTGTAGTTGTATTTAGACTCTTCTAGATGCTCGTGATTTGTAACACCCCAATTTGGGCTGTGATTGGTTGTACTTCCGCTAAGTAATGTCATCAAATCATATTTAAAATTGTTTATTCACGTTTATCTAATTTTGAGAAAGGCAAATAGTTTTGGTTGGCTGGCCTTGTCTTCACGAGAGGCTCCATCACGACCGGAGCTGGGTTTGGATCGTGACAAGTTGGTATCAGAGCCTAGGTTACATAGGTCTAGCGAGTCATGAGCAGGTTTAGTTGAGTCTCGCGGATCGGTACAGATACCTCTATTTTAATCATTGAGAGGTTGCAGAACCTTTAGAAAAACTTCACATTCTTGAAACTTATCCTGCGTCCATAATTTAGCTTGAAAAGTAACCTTTGAAATTCCTTCTACGCATTCACATGCGCGCATGAGCGGTCAGTATCAGATCTGCCTTGATGGCTTGTGATTCTTCGATCAAGGATAGAGATGCGATCTCTGTGAGTTTGATGTTGGGCCAGTCTGGAGGACTTGAGGGCGGATCTTTGTCTATGGCTGGAGCACTGAGGTGCTGATTGTGTGAGTAAGTATTTTGAGCTCATATGTTCAGTATTGTCCCTATTAGTGGAAGTGACGGTTGAATATCCATGTATAAGTATGTTAGTACTGCTAGATATATCTATGTAATTTGGAAGTGATGAGGAAGGTCTGCTGGATGATAGATGAACTATTAAGTGTGTGAATTCCATTATGATTGGATATGTAGCCCCGAGTTATGGGCGTGTGAAGAATAGTTTCAAGTCTCCTAGTTGGGAGTGAGGTAGACTACACGTTGCTGTATGAGTTCAAACTCAGGATAACTAAGTGATTGTGTAATGTGTATGTCGGTGGAGGGTATACAGAAATGTTATATTAAGACGAAGCAGGTGGGTTATCTCCTACGGAGAGTTCTGAAGTGACGTGATCCTTATGTGTATGTTAGAAGATCTCAGGTGTGATTGAAAGGTACATGTTGAATTTGAAATTTCGGGTCGCTTAAGAGAATGGGCTTAACTATTGTGGGGATAAACGCGAGAATTGCAAAAGAGTTACCAGAACAGGATGAATTGTGTTTTCACAAGCTTACAAATGATTTGAGTTTAATCTAATTGTGGTATTGTGGCATCAATAAAGGAAAAGTGTTATCAGTTATTGAGTGTATCTTGATCTATGACTTCGAGTCAAGTGGGGGGAGTCTGTTGTTAGCAGTTGATTGCACGGTTAGGTGCTATGTTCGTTCCAGTTTCGGGGCATGCGAGTGAATTAGCTATGGCTAGAGTATTGGAAAAGTTTGCTAAAGGGTATATTATGCTTCATAGGGTATGCGAATTTTAGAATGTCTTAAGTGGTTGTTGGAAAGGAATGCTCGGTGCCTAGAGCAGGTAGTTGTTGGGATATAATGGGATTAGGATTTTATTCTGCGGTGTCAGAGTGCCAATGAGGCATGGGTGGTTATGTACGTTGGGCTAGGTAAATTACAATTTGAATAAGAGTGAATGACTCTAATGAATAGTTCGAATGTGTTCAAGATTCTACAAAGAGCAATTGTGCATCTAAAAGTTGTGTATGTGGTTAGAAATTGTGTTTTCATTGGAGGAGGTCCAGTTTTGTGGTATTTCTATCTTAATTGTGGGATTCTAAATATCAGCGTCAGGAAAGTAAAGGTAACAAATTTAGATTCGCAAGAAGTTCTTCAGAGTAAAGTATTCTGGAATGTGGTATTTCTGGGAATAATTAAGAGAGTTCTCAGTGACTTATGGGTCTTAGACAGTGTGGTTTTATGCTTGGTCTCGTATGGTAAGCGTGGGTCAAGAAACTGCGATGCTACATCAATAGGAAATATCAATTTCAAATGAACAAAAAGGAAATTTAGATAGATGGAGTAGCTTGATGGTAGACCAAATCGGCATGGTAAGGATATGATTAGTTATTTGTATGTGTTCGAGGTAATGAGTTCGCACAAGTATTTTGCGGCAATGCTCTTGGGTTTCGACGACTTGTATAGCTTGGTCTAGTTAGAAGGATTCAGTCCTGGCAGTTTAACTGGTGCAAACGGAACCGAAAGAGTTCTTGTTGGGTTTTACCCTGGTTTGAAGATGTATATTTTCTGTGGGCATATGGAGCAAGGGATGTATAGTTGTTTTTATTCTAGATGGGACCAGTATAAAGCTCTTGACTAGTTGAGTGCCTAGATGCCCGTGGCTCGGAAGGGAGGTAAGGTTTTCATGTATCCTCGGATGGTATGTTATATGCAGTATGTTGTGGAAGACCGAGACTGGCATGTGTTAAGTTACAGTTCAGTTCAGAAAGGAAGTTTATGAAACACTTAAATAGTGGGTAGCCTCAGATAATCAAGGAAAATGGTACTGCTACTTAGAAAGTGATTTGATGAGAGAACATGTTTCAGAAAATGGGCAATGTGACTAAACGGATGGCACTTCGGTGGTATTGCGGCACTTTCTTGTTAGGTCGACTGATGATATTCGAGTTGGCTTGGTGGCACAGGGAAATTCAGAGTATCTACTGCGGAGTTATTGGGTATTAAAGGTGTGGCATGTGTTCGGACGGCAAAATTGGGATCAGGTATGAGGATTCATGTGCTATATGGAGTTAGAGACTGAGAGTTCTCATGTTCAGGCCATGTTGTGGTTAGGGGTGCTTATTGGGTGGATTGGGCTGCTCTTTACTCTTAACGGTTTTGCTTAACGATTATCGGCTATTAAATGTATTAATCCGTTAGCCACCCGATAAGATATCGGGCGGATTGGTATCGGGTTAGCTCTTATTGGGCGGTTAATGGGCTGTTTATCGGCTTAACATACACGTTCACTAAATATCTCTTATTCTCGTCGTCTTAAAAATAATGAATTGCCATAAAAAATAATATTTTAGAGGCAATATGATGCATTCAATTTTCTTTACCAGAGCCACTCAATTTGATTTCCGTGATTAGGAAATTAGCTTTACCATCTCCGGCATGTTGCCAAACAGGTGGATTACAACCATAAATAAAATAAAAATAGAACCAAAAAATTTCTAGACCTCGAGAATAAAAATGCTTAGAAGTAGAAAGAAACTTTTGTTAATCATTTTCAAGGGTTTTGGTTTTTTTATATTTATATATATAAAAAATATATTTATATTCTTAACTGGTTAACGGATTAGCCGTTAAGAAAATTGAATAATCCATCCCCAAACCGATAAGTCGTTAATAAAAAAAGTTCAATCTGTTCCGCGTCTGTTAAGTCGTTAAGCCGTTACCAGTAAGCCGTTAAGCTTCAATTTGGATCAGTTTTCGATTTCGGATCGGTTTTGAACACCCCTAGTTGTGGTTGTGGATCGTGTGTATCAACACTGTTTAGCGACTACCGAGGTTTGAAGGCCTGAGTGGATCTCTCTCTGCTTGGAATGATAGATTCTGGAGATGATATCAGGGTTTAGACTGGTATTCTCAGCGTTGGGCTATTTTGGATTATTGTGATATAGGCTATGCCGAAAATGCCAGAGGGTGAGTGGAGAGGTGCACCAGAGTATGTTCTAGTAGACTGGTTTATGTTTCGAAGAACCACTGACGGGTAGGATGGATTGCTTTTATTAATTGGGCCTTCGTGATGATTGTCAGTGTAGAGGTTGCTATAATTGATTATGTTCTGGTGTTGAGGGACTTTTCGAATGTGTTTCTTGTGGCGGGCATGTCGTCGGGAGAACTTTTGGATTTCGGTGTTGATTTGGTGTCGGGTGCCGTATCGTGTGGCTCAGGCAGAAGTATAGTCATGGAAGGAACAACTTCAGGTTCCCTAGGTAAGAAGTTCGTTGGCAGGCCAATGTGGATGTCTGTTCTAGATTGAGTCCGCTTGGTTGGCCGAATTATATTGTTGAGGGATAAGTTGATTCAACCGTTATTGAACTTATTGGAGATCGGGGAGGTCTAGGATTTGCCTTCTGTATTTTGAGACGTTATGATTTGTTAGTTATCGGGGCATATGGTGCGGTTCTGTTGCGGTTCATAGTGGAAGTCGAGGAGAAGAGTAAATGGGTGTTGCTTAGTGAATGGCGTATCAGTTACGTCCTATCGGGTTTGCATAGTATATGTTACTTGTTTCACCTCGAGTTAAATGATTTTCTTTGCTTTCAAGCATCAAAATTGTGCGTGGTTGTCAATTTTGAGCATAGCGACTTGAGGTGTCTCATGTGGGACAATGTTGGATAGGATCGCACAATGCAGAAAGCTATGTGAAGATATGGCCTTGCGGGCTAGATTCATGTATTATGTTCTATGATGTCAGACGGATTCTCAACCTTGTGTTTTGGTGGTTCTGGTGAGCTTGAGGTACAACTATTTCCATTTAGTCATTTCCATGATTGAGTATGTTTGGACTATTGCTTATTGGTGCACTTAGTTATGCAAGTTATGGCTTAGGCCCGTATTGATGTGTCATGTCACCAGGATGGTGTGTTTGGTCAGAACATATCGTTGGGATCATCAATGAATACAAACAGATTTGATTTTAGCATGTTTAAGGGGTTAATATCGAGGTTCGGTTCAAATTTGATATGGCAATTGCCAGAGGGGAAATGGCCTCATGAATGGTTAATCTGAGAATGCTTACAGTTTATTTCGTGTTTCGGTTATTGTGGCAGTATACGAAAGTGTTGGAATGAGAGTTTAGTCGATAAGAGTTTCTCTATTAGTATTTAGGTGTTGTGTGCAGCTACCATGAATAGAAGTTATTGCTACAAGCATTAGAATTATGTGGTTTAATATTTAATGTCTCTGAGGTTACAAGTATGAGTTATTACAGCTGGTTCGGGCCTATCCTTAGTATAGATGTGAGATTTTGATCTTGTGGAAGATTTTGGTAGTGGAAATGTGGTTCTATGATTTATGGGCTAGATTGGCTTGTGTAATGTCAGTTTCTATGTGTTATCGGACCTATATGGCATAGGGTGACATGGGATCACCCCCGGGTATATGCTTGCTAAGGTTATTCATCTATTGGTTGGCTTCTAGAAGAACTCCAAGTATGTTCGAGGACAAACGTGTGTTTAAGTGGGAGGATGTAACCATCGGACCGGTCGTTTTGAGATTTTTCACTTTTATCACCATTTCTCGGGCATGACTTGCCCCTTGTTACAAATTATGACTGATGGGGATCGTTGGTTTTGGTTTCCAAGAAAAATCGAAACGAATTTGAAAGAAGAGTCTCAGTTGAAAGCTTTGAATTTGAAATGGTTGACCAAGAGCTGACTTATTTGTATATGAGCAAGTTTCTTTAGGTGATTTATAACTTAGGAGCTCAATCATAATTGGTTTTGGAGGTCCGGTGTGGAATTTGGCTTGAATTGACAAAAACTAGTATTTTGGCGATTTCCGGTTAATAGGTGAGATTTTGATCCGAGAGTCGGAATGCAATTTCGAGAGTTGTTGTAGCTTTGTTAGGTTATTTGGGATGCATGTGCAAAATTTCGTGTCATTCAGAGGTGATTGGTTGGATTTTTGATCAAATGTGTGCTTCGGAAGTTTTAAAAGAACTTAGGCTTGAATTCGATGGTTGGAACGAGTTTGAATGATCTTATGAATTATGCTGGTATGTGTGGTTGAGGTCCTGAGGGCCTCGGGTGAGTTTCGGATAGCCAATCGGATCATTTTGTACCTTAAAGGATAACAAAAATTGCAAGTTTCACTTGCACAGATTTTTGTTCATTGCGATCGCATAGAAGCTTTTGGGGCAGTCCACTTTTTGTTCTTTGTGTTTGCACAAGTTAGGATGCGATCGCATAGTTGGGCGAAGTCGTTATTTGCAAACGCATTGTTAAGTCCGCGTTCGCATAGAGTAAAAAGGGCCTGAGGTATTGTTTGGAATTTGTTCATTGCGAACGCGAAGTATGGTCTGCGATCGCATAGTGAAAGTTGGCAGTGCATTGAGGGTCGCATGGTATCTGTTGCGTTCGCATAAGGTTAACTCTGGGAGTTGAATTTTGTGCTTTGCGATCGCGAAGGTTTTTCTGCGAGCCTAAGTTATTCTCCTTCATTATTGAACGATTTTGGAGTTTGGGAGAGCTAATGGAATAGGGATTCAAGGGGAATTAGGTAAGATTTTTTAACTTAAAAAACGATTATATTATGAAATTGGCCTAGACATTCATGGAAATTTAGCCAAAATCGAAGAACTAGGGCTTTAGATGTTAAATTGAGGATTTGAGAGGTTATTTGAACTTCGATTTTGGTATTCTTGATATGTATAAACTCGTGGGGAGATAAGGAATCTAATTATGTAAAAACATTTGAGTTTCAAGAAATGGTACCGGGGCTCGGGTTTTGATTATTTTGGGATTTTTGCCCGTTATTGACTGCTTTCGATTTGGTTTTGTTTCCTTAGCATATTTTGACGTATTCGTTGAGGTTTTGGTTAGATTCGACGCGCATGGAGGCCGATTTGAGAGGAAAAAACGTCGCGAGCTAGAGATCTCGCCGGTTCGAGGTGAGTAATGATTGTAAATGATATCTGTAGGGCTTGAAACCACGAATTTGCACAATATAGTGCTATGTTTAGATTAGACATGCATACAATGACGAGCACGAGATCATTTACTATTTGGGATTATTACTTGGTCCATCCCGGTTCATACATTACCGCGTATTTGGCTATGACTTGTTCTTTTCACTATGATTTGGGCTTATTGCCATACTTGGGCTTATTGCCGACTATTTAAAATCCTTTGTGAACTTCCATCACTGATTCCATATTATTTGAAATATTAATTGAACTCAGTCCAATTGAATTACACTGTTTCATGAACTCAACTGTATTTTTACTCAAATTTGAGATTTAAATGATATTTGAACTGGTATTTGAGCTGAGCACTATTATTTTACTGATGCCCAAGGGGCAAATGATTATATTAGACTGACTGAGGCCGAGGGCCATATGTGAGCATATGTTGAGGGACGTGAGGAGGCTTTCACGCCTCAAGTGGTATATGAGGAGGCTTTTAGGCCTCGAGTGTGATATGCGAAGGATTTGAGGCCTTATGATGATATAACGTCCGGGCTGTAGGAGCCCCTCCGGAGTCTGCACCCCCACAGTGAGCGTGGGTACCAACCTAAAGAGGATAAATTTGTTACAGTGGTAACAATGACACTATATGATGCGTTTTGGTCAGGTAACAATGACTTTCCAGGAATAACACCGTGCGGCCAGGTAACAATAGCTGACCAGGAACAAAAATCGTGCCCGAAGGGCTGGTACAATTCTATGTGATTGGCCAAGTGGCGAGTTTTATGTGCTTATTTTTCTTACTTATGTCTTTTACTTGTTATACCGTGGTATTTGTGCCCGTGGGGCGGGTTTCTGTGCATTGCGGCACTAATTGTTTTAAAATTATTTCGCATGTGTTTAAAATATCATTTTCAAAAGAGGTTTAAAAAAGATCCAAGATATTAAAGATTTCACAGCTTCAGTGATTTTCTCAAGAATTTTACACTACTTCTATACAGCATGAGGGTTTGTTATACGGGATTTCTTACTGCTCAGTTATTATTTACCTTTATTACTCACACAGTTGGAGTACTCACTTTACTCCCTACACCTCGTGTGCAGATGTATGTATTTGTTCATCCTGTAGCGGGTTTTCAGCTGATTGAAGATTTTGCTATCGTAGCTGAGCAAAGCGACCGCCAGCGTTTGCAGCACCGAATTTTTTCCTTTGATTCTAAATTCTATTCTATATTATACTGACCTTGTACTTGTGTTTAGACTCTTCTAGATGCTCGTGACTTGTGACACCCTGGTTCGGGCTGTTGTTAATTGTACTTCCGCTAAGTAAATGTTATTAAATCATCTTTAAAATTATTTATTCATAATTATTTAATTTTGAAAAGGCAAATAAGGTTAGTTGCCCGACCTTGTTTTCACGAGAGACATCATCACGATCGGAACGGGGTTTGGATCGTGGCATAATGACCGTCGGATACAATCAGAAAACATAACAGAACTTGTGAATATTGTGGATCAAATTATAGCGAATCGGCAGAAGCAGAAGATTTCTATACAAAAGTTCTGGCTATCATTACCGTCTAGTGAATGGAGCTTTTATATCTATAATTGGATTGAGACACTCGCAGCGCTAAGCATCAAAGAGGTGATTTTAAGTGTAGACACACCTAAGACAGTTACATCGCTTTGCCGGCCTAAATGTTCTTGATTTACGTGGATTCAAGCTTGAATTGCCCCATGATGGCATAAATTTTTCGTCTTTGAGAGTTTTAGGCCTCTCCAAGGCACTTTTGGGCGAACACTTTTTTCGAGCTTTATGTGAAAGTTGCAGTGGCTTACAGGACTTACCTTTAGATGAATGCGGCGGACTATCCAGTTTACAAATTAAAACAGCTTTACCCAAGCTGAGGACGGTTTGGTTGGCTCGTCTTATTGATTTACAGATGGTTGATATTGTAGCCCCCAACCTTAGAATACTTGTCGTTGTTGTGTTTTTCTTTAAATGGTGCGAATGGGAAATGGAAGAGGCAGCTTTTGGATTGCACCTCTCCATCTTATTATTTCTTTGTCTATAAATTTAGAGGCTTGGCCTCATTTTTAAGAGATGAAAAATTTGGAAATTTCTCCCATCTCTTTTTTATATTATTGCATTATTTTCAAATATACATAAGTGCCAACTGTAATTTTGCTCCGTCGGTTGAGTTCGCTGAAATTCTATAATTTCGATTGCCAGTATTATAAAATAGTTATTCCGTTTTATCCTGTGAGAAATTAATCGAAAATCTTAAATAATAGTGAGGGGATTAAATTCGTTAAGGACACACAAGCAGCTTGTGGGCTCAAAATTATTTTTCTATTTTGTTTATTAAATGCATGTTGATCCGTTTCTCTTATTTTCTGTTGAACATAGTAATACCAACCATCTTAAGGAATTTAGTTTTATTTACTGTGTTCATATTATCATCTGTTGAAGATCAAATTAAAAAGAGGAAATAACCGAGTATTGATTTTACAGTCTTGTTTTTCCTTATCTGCATATATCCATTGTTATATATTACGGTGTGGTGCCACATGATGCTCTAGAATATTTATAACTGCTATTTGGTATTTATTAGTGTTGATATTCCAAAAGTTTCCAACTAAAAAGAAATTATTTTGACGGCGTAACTAATAAATCATTCATGTAATATTTTGTCTTTTCTGATTATTAAATATTTATATAGTGTTCAAAAGGGAAAAAAGAGTGGAACAACAGTTCTAATGTAATTGAGAAGGAGAAATTTTGCAAAGAAAATGGGTCGACAGCGAGATAAGTGTCTCGATTATGGGTGTTATCAATGCGGAAGAACTAACTATGTTGGTAATTGGGACTGTTGTGAAATTCTGTTTTCTCACAAGTTTTAAACCCTAACTCTAACCAAAATTCTTGAACCAAACGATCCTCATCTGACAAAAATGTGAATCCATCTTTTGAAGTTCTGATGAAGGATTCATACATAACGTAAGTTTATATGGTAAATGAGCTCTTTTTCATTTAAAATTCTATTTTGTGTAAATGCTTATGATTTTCGATTTGGTTTCCAAAAGAATCAGAAACAAACTAGGTGATGTTTCGATTTGGTTTTTGAAGAGGGACGCATCTGGTTACAACAAAAAAATGAGTTTCAGCCAAATTCAGTTTAAAACGAACAGATCTGGTTGTAATAAAATATGAAAGAAATTATTTTTTAAATTTTTTTGTTAATTTCTCAACCAACCAAGTAACATAAAAATATTGAGTTTCAACCAAATCCTGTTTGAAACAAACAACTCTGGTTGTAATAAAATATCAAACAAACTATTTTTTTTATTAATCTCTAAACCAACAGTATGCATATTGGATTATTTCAATTTTTTTCTATTTCTTTGCAGCATATTCCAAAATATGTTTACAAACACCTTCCTGAATCACATAGCTCAGCGGTTCTTCACTATGATGGTCAGCCTTGGTTTATGGAAATTAACATGTGTCAGCAGAGATGGTTCAAAGACGGTTGGAAATATTTTGTGATGGAAAATAACATCAATCGGGGTTGGTTAATTAACTTTGAGTTGGTCGAAATTACAGAATTATATGTTATCTTTCAATTGCACGTGACATGCCGAGGAACTCTCCAAGATCCCGTTGAAATTAACTAGTTTTGTCTTGTCTTCCCAGTTTGTGTTATTTTTAACTTTTGTTAGTTTTTTTTTTAGGAAATATGTACTTTTATTTTCCAGTTTGGTTATGTAATGGGTATTTTTATTTCGGAATCTTTTGATTTTCCTACCCTTGTACAATTGGTGTATCACTTGGTATCATTTCATTACCCTAACTACAAAAACCTAACTATATAATTGGAATGTGAATAGTTTTTAGTTCAATATAGGGTTGGTAACCGAAAAATAAATACAAGTCAACTAACACCAAATTTCCCCTGAAATAAATGAAATTCAACTAACATCAACCAAAACTATGGATGCCTCTCCCTCAACCAAACGAGCCCTAGTTTGAACTGATTATGAAGTCTTTCACTTCTAATAATATTTTGTTAGTGTAGTACGATAAAATGAAGAAATATTTAACAATGATATCACACGTTTAAGTTATTACCAAACAACGTCAAAAATTTCAAAAAATCTATCAAATTAAATAAGATTCAATCTTAAATCATCTGAAACTAAACGGTCAAGTCTTATATCTCCCAGTCTGCTTCATCGTTAAGAGTAGGCAAGCTACTGTGTGCTTGTACTGTTGCATCATCTTGCTTTATAGAGTAAATAATACTAATAAGCAATATATTTTTTGGAAACAAATATAATAATAATTTTTATATTTACCTCAATTCCTTCCGCTAGACCAGTATTTCCACGGACTCTATCAGTGTCTCCACCGCCACTTCTACCACGACCTCTAACACGGCCTCTACCACGGCCTCTATCACAATCTCTATCATCGATTTTGTAAATTTCTAAAGTATGAATCAATTCGCCCTCTATATCTATTCAACCTTGGACGTCCACGAGAAGGCACGTATCTAGGATCTCCTATATTTCTTCCTTCACCATCACCCCTACCCTCACCCTCACCCTCACCCCACCCCTACCCCCACCCTCACCCGCACTATTAGGTGTATCTTCCAATTTCCAATCTGGAATTATAATTTGATCATCATCCCAATTCAAAAGGTCATGCTCTAATCTGTTCTAATGATACTTAATATATCGCCTCATCACTTCAATGTCTAGTGCAATATCACAAACCCGGTCAAAATGTTTTAATAGTTCCCTGTACATCATGTATTCAGAAGTCATACGTGGGTAACCTCCAAGAAAGAAACGTTTCAAGTGCGGGCGAACAACATATTTTCTCCACTTCTCAATATATACCTCTTATTAACATTATTAATCCTCTTATGAGACAACGCCTTAAGTATATGCTAGCATAGAATACCTCTTGTTTCAAACCACTTGGAACTGCAACTTATTCGCCAATAGGTGTATATTCAACCGTGAATACAAATGGATCTATAGTGTTAAAACTCCTGAACGAATAACCTGAGATAATGTAATTCTCCACCCCACCTGTTGATTGATGGTCTTCAGGGAAGCTGATTTCACAGTGGTACAGTTTCCTTAACTGTACTTGAAAAAATTCAAACACTTCTCGAGTATAACATGTTTGAAATTTTTCCTACCATGCAAATTCAGATAAACATTTTTGTTCAAAGCACCTTGACCTATATCGAGCTTCCAATTCTTTCTCGAACTTAGATCTTATGGCTAACTCATATTGCTGAACAAATATCTTCAATGTGCTTTTCCCGGTGATGAATCCGTCAAAGAAAGCATGCATTCCTTCACTTCTTTGTGTGGACAACAACCCAGCCCAAGAGTGTTCATTAAGGTATACCGAAACCCATTACTCCTTCTCCAAATAAAGTTTATAAAACCAATCCCTTTCCTCTAAGTTATATTTTTTAATAAAATCAGTCCATCGTCTCTCAAACTCAGCAATGTTAGTGCTATCAAGGACTAAAACCTTAAATTCTGCCTTTGCAATCTTTGCATTAGGAACTCTGCTTAACATTGTAAGCAACTTTGCGATTATGTGCCATATACAATATCTATGCATTGTATTTGGCATTACAGCACTGATGGTAGCCTTAATACTATCACATTGGTCAGTCATGATAGCTAATGGATGAATAATTTTTAGAGCCCCAAGCCATGTAGATAGCACTATTTTGTAACTTGCTATATCCTCACTAGACATAAGAGAACATCCCAAAAGTATGGACTGCCTATGCTGATTGACACCCATTAATGAAGCAAATGGAATATTGTATCGATTCAAACGGTATGTGGTATTAAGGCATATTACATCATGGAACTCCTCATATGCAACCTTAGAGTGTGAATGAATCCATACGACATTACGAATTCGACCACAACTATCCATATCTACGGAGTAGTAAAATTCCCTATCTTTTAGTTGCATGTCACTGAAGAACTTGAGTAATGATTGTGCATCCCCTTCTTGCAACTAAAGCTTTCTACTCTTCAAGATATAATTTCTACAGTCCTTTGGTGTACAACCCAGACTTTCGGGGCCACCAGAAAGTACTTCAGCGACTCTTATATTTTTTGAGGGTCTTAAGCCAGCAATATCTTTGGCTGCAAGAGTTCTCTTAAGAGACTTGCTAAGCGATCTTTGTCCAGCCATCAATCGCGATAGTGCTGGTTCCAATTGATGAATATATTTTTTTACCACCTTTGAAACACGCCATGAACCATTATCCTCCAAAATTTCATTTATTCTAGTACGACCGTTCCTCCTTTTGGTAACATGCTTATTCCTTGGTTTCTTAGATCTATCACAACCATATTGCACATACCTAACAATATCACCACCTTTTTTGTTGTATGTTCTTTTGACAATGCAATAACCGATAATTTTGAATGCTCTTTGTAAAAATCAAACAGAACATCCTTACTACTGAACCACATCCCAGTAATTTGACCAGTTATAAGTTCTTCATCACTGAACTCATTAGGCATTTCCGTGTCCTCTCCAAATTCTCCCTCTTCCTATCAATAAGGGCCATCATAATCATCATCATCATCATCAGGAGCAGCAAAATATCAACAGGATTTTCTCCATTGAAGTTGACGTCTGAATCAATGTCGATCGATTAATCTTCATTCATCAAACTGTCGTCCAAATTCACCCCTAATGATGTGTGTAATGCATTACTTAGTTGATCACTATTTTTCGGGTTTAATGGATCCAAACTAGTTTTTCGGTTAGTATTCATGTTTAGTTTAACGGAAGTGTGGTGAATTATGTGTTTAACGAAAGTTATCTTAACATAAGTATATGGTATGATATATATACATAATAGACCTTTGATCTTCCCATCCGTATAAATTGCATTTAAATAAAAAAAATACATAATTGTATTTAACAGAAATACGTAATTATAATTTTTAAATAATGTAATTGTATTTAAAAAAAATATACGTCTTGAAAGTATATACGAAGGCTGCCATCGGTATATACGAAGGCTTCTTATCTTCTCATGCTGAGAGAATGATGATTTATGGGATCAATGTTTTGGAATAATCAAAAGTTATTAGCTAATTTTGAAGGGAAATATGTTGGAGGGAAAAAAGACCATTAAGCTAAACGGAAAAATAAGGGCTTTACTGGTATTTCACGGGTTTGGTCATTTTTGGGTCACGTTGGAGGGAAAAAAGGCCATTAAGCTAAACGGAAAAATAAGGGCTTTACTGGTATTTCACAGGTGTGGTCATTTTTGGGTCACGCTGAGTTTGGCCGAATAGCCGATCTCTAAGAAAAAGAGAACAGAAGACAATGTTTTACAAAAACATAGTCGCTTCATGAAGTGTCAGCAGTAGGGGTGTTCAAAATCGATTCGAAACCGAAACTTAATGGCTTATTGGTATCGGCTTAACAGGTTAACGGACGGGGAATAGATTGAAATCTTTTTACTAACGGCTTATCAGTTTGGAGGCGAATTAGTCAATTTTCTTAACGGCTAATCCGTTAACCCGTTAAGAATATATATATATATATATATATATATATATATATATATATATATATATATATAAATATATATATATATAAATATATATATATATAAGGGATTAGATCAACAGAGATCAAAACAAAAAAATTTCTCATCTGTACGACAATATGGCACAAACAAATGCGGAAGTATATTCATTTGTCTGTCTTGTTTCTAAAGCAAATCCCATCAAGCTCGTGATGTCAAAACCTGTTCTAAGTGATTTCTTAGTGAGATGGTACCTCCAATTTCAACAATTTGAGATTTTATACATCCCTCAAAAGGCTGTAAAAGGACAAGCATTGGCAGACTTCTTGGCAGATCATTCGATAACTGATGACTGGGCGCTTACTGATGAACTGCCTGATGAGGAAGCAATGGTCATTGAAGTTTAATCTCCATGGAAGATATACCTTTATGGTTCCGCGCATCGTGGGCGAGCTGGGGCTGGCGTAGTATTTGTCACTCCCCTATGTGAAGTCTTGCCCTACTGCTTCACCTTGATGTAACTCTGTTCCAACAATGTTGCTGAGTATCAAGCATTAATACTTGGGCTTGAAATAGTCGTTGATATGGAGAAATTGTAATTTCAAGTCTTTGGTGACTCCTAGTTAGTGATCAATCAGCTTTTGGGTAGTACGAGGTTAAGAAGCCTTAACTACGCCCATATCATGATTACACTAAAAAGTTGATGGGATGGCTTGGTGATGTGACTATTCAGCATGTGCCAAGGAAAGAAAATAAGAAGGTTGATGCTTTAGCTGCCCTAGCTTCATCTCTAACGCAACACTTCCATATAAAAAGGATGGGATATTATTGGCGAACGATGGTAAAAGATTTCTTGGACTACACTCGACGATGCAAGGCCTGTCAATTCCATGTGAATTTTATTCATCAACCTCCTGAAGTGTTGCACCCGACTGTTGCATCATTTTCATTTGACGTTTGGGGATTGGATGTTGTTGGACCACTACCAAAGTCCTCTGGTGGGCACCTTTACATCTTGTTTGCAACTGACTACTTATTAAAATGGGTTGAAGCTGTTGCTGTTAAGGAAGTAAAGAAGGAAAATTTTGCAAGTTTCATCCGAGTAAACATTATTTATCGCTTAGGAATTCCTCGTTACATAATGATGAATAATGGAAAGCCATTCAATAATAGGTTGATGAACAAGATTTGAGATCTCTTTGGCTTCAAGCAACGTAACTTTTCGATGTACAATGCTGCCGCCAACGGTCTAGCTGAGGCATTCAACAAGACTCTATGCAACTTGTTAAAGAAAGTCATCTCCAAATCCAAATGAGATTGAAATGATCGAATGGAAGAATCTCTATGGGCATATAGGACGACTCACCGCACGCCAACATAGGAGACTCCTTATTCACTCGTTTATGGAGTCAAAATCGTCTTGCCACTTGAGCGTCAAATACCTTCATTACGACTGGCTATTCAATAAAGGATCACTGATGAAGAAAATGCTCGACTTCGATTAGCAGAGTTGGAAGCTCTTAATGAAAAAAGATTGGAAGCTCAACAGAGTCGTGAATGTTATCAAGCTCGATTGTCTTGCACCTTCAGTAAAAGAGTTTGTCAAAGATCATTTCAAGTAGGAGATCAATTACTTGCCGTACGAAGACCCATAATTACTTCCCATAAACCTGTAATGAAGTTCTCTTAATAATGGGATGGGCCATATGTCGTACAAGAAGCTTATTCAAATGGGGATTACAGGCTGGTTAATGTAGATGGTATGAGAATCGGCCCTATCAACGACAAGTTTTTGAAGAAGTATTATCCGTGAAGTTGCAAGTCATGATGCTCCTCGACGTACGAGCCTAAACTGCAAGTCATAATGCTCCTCGATATACGAGCATAAACTGCAATTCATCACGCTCCTTGATGCACGAGCCTAAACTGCATGTTGCTACACTCCTGGCCCACAAGAGTATAAACTGTATACGGTCCACACAAAAAAGTCTGCTAGGTTGAAAATCTCGAAAGAGGCGGCCTAGGCAAAAGTTAGGACGGAAAAAAATAAAAAAGAAAAGTCCGCCAAGTGTAAAATCTCCAAAGAGGCGGACTAGGCAAAAGTTAGGACGGAAAAAAAACAAGAGTATGCTAGGTTGAAAAATTTGAAAGAGGCGGCCTAGGAAAACGTTAGGACATAAAAAAATCAGCAAGTATGAACTAAGTATTATTTGATCCTCTTCACTGAGGTACGTAGGCAGCATAGAGTTTCATTCTAAGTATAGTCGCATAAGTTCAAAAGATACATATTGCCCCAATTTTTATCCAAGTGAAGTATGGAGGGATGCAAAATCAAGCTAGAATGCCATTATCTTATGGAACTTTGATCTCATTTGATTTAAAAGGGGAAAACCTCCATGGTAAATTGATATCTTCAAGGCCGTCGGTACTCAACTTGAAGTCTCCAAGTTGAAATCTTCAAGTTCGTCGGTCTTCAAGTCGAAGTCTCCAAACTCGCCAATATTTAAGTTGAAATATTAAGTTCCTCCAAGTCTCAAAGTTGAAATCTTCAATCCCGTCGGTCTTCAAGTGGAAATCTTCAACCCCGCTGATCTTCAAGTTGAAATATTAGGCCCTTAAAATTTCAAAGTTCAAGTCCATCGGTATTAAAGTTGAAGTCTTCAGATTCACCGATCTTCATGTTGAAATATTTAGGCCCTCGAAATCTCAAAGTTGAACTCTTCAAGTTTCAGTCTTCAAATTTTTCGGTCTTAAATTAGAATTGTTTAAGCCTTCCGAATCTTCGAGTTAAAGTCTGCAAAGTCCGACAAATCCCCAAAGTTCTCCAAGTGTTCAAGTTGATGTCGTCTTCGAGTTGAGGCTTTATAACCTCCCAATCTTAAGGTGTACATATAAGTCCCTGTGCACCTTAAGTTGGCCTCTTCGTGGGTTTGTCCTTAAAAGGAACTATAACTTTCCAATCTTAAGGTGGACATATAAGTCCCTTTGCACCTTAAGTTTGCATCTTTGTGGGTTTGTCCTTAAAATCAACTATAACTTTGTGGGTTTGTCCTCAAAATCAACTATAACTTTCCAATCTTAAGGTAAACATATGAGTCCCTTTGCACCTTAGGTTGGTCTCTCTTGTAGTCGGGCCGTTTTGAGAGAAATCTCTCTGATAGTCAAGCCACATTCTGTGACAGTTTTGAGAGTAATCTCTCCGATAGTCAAGCCAGATTCTGTGACTGTTTTGAGAGTAATCTCTCCGATAGTCAAGCCACATTCTGTGGCTGTTTTGAGAGTAATCTCTCCTATAGTCATGCCATATGCAGCCTTTTTGAGAGTAATCTCTCCGATAGTCAAGCCACATTCTGTGACCGTTTTGAGAGTAATCTCTCCGATACTCAAGCCACATTCTGTGACCGTTTTAGGGTAATCTCCGATAGTCAATCCACATTTTGTGGACATATAAGCCTTCCCATCTTAAGGTGGACATATGAGTCCCTTAGCACCTTAAGTTGGCCTCTCTCCGAGCCACATTATGAGTAATCTTTTTGATAATCGGGCAAGGATGAGTACTCATCCCCTCACACCCCAAGATTGTCTTCGTCATGCATAGATTATCTTGTTTAACAAAAACGTATTTTTCTTGCTTGGCCTATAAAAGAAAGAACAAAAAAAGGGACAAGAGAAAACGCATAGAAAGAAGAAGAATTTACCTATTCGTCAATGCTTTCTAGCTCACAAACCTAGACTCAAATATCTTACAAATACTAGAAATGATGATCTTGAGTTGAAAAAAGTGCAACCCTACATAGATGATTAGAGTAGGATATCGAGAATTAATTCTCGATGTGGGATCAGTGTTAAAGGCGGCTGTCGCAGTTAGTTTCCAACATGCACTGGGCTACTACGCTTTGACTCCTACGCAAATAACAATGGTAGTCGGAGAATGAAAGGCGTATTACAGAGTATTGCTTGAATTAGAAATTGTGGAGATACAAATTCACACAACAATTAATTCTGATGAATTTATATGTTCTAGCAATTGCCATGTGTAGTAGATTAACTATGTGAGGTCAATTTTGAAGTCTTGCAGCGTCACTTTAACTAAGATTGCTTGGCATTTAAAATTCATTTTTAGTCTTGGTGCTTAAGTAAAAGAGAAAGTTGGTTAAAGGATTAATTACGGCAAATGTGATCTGTCACTATTTTGGTCTAGATATAATGCAACTAACACTTCAAAATTAAGAAGAGACACTGATGAAGCCATTCCAAGGAAAATACGAATTATCTTCGACAGATACTTCAAGTCTAGTCCTTAAAATTTATACTTCGACAAACCTTAGGGGCATTTGTAAGCATATAAATTATAAATTCATAAAATAATTTGGATTATATTTTAAATTTAAAATATATTAATCCAAATAAATATATACACTAATATAATTGAATTAATTATATAAGTCCAACATATATGAATTAAATAAATAAGTCTTAATCAAGTGGGATAGCCCATTTAATTGGGCTAATGTGATGAACCCACTTCATTAAGCCCAAGATATCTTCTCCCTAGATGCCCAGTTTGGTGCCATGCGTGAAATGACGTGGCGCGCCAAGTCAAGCAGAAGAACAAATAAGATCATGCCATGTGTCAAAATGACAAGGCATGCCCAACAATGAAATCGTGCCACGTGTGCAAGTGACATGTTTTGGCCAATCAAATCCGGCCATGTCACACTTCAATTTGATTGGTCGGAAAGAGTTTGTTCTTATCACAACTCTTCCCTTCGACAACTATAAATAGGGGTCTTCATAACTCAAAAAAGACACCAGAAGTTATAACAAGAAGCAAGAAAGGGCTAATGGATCAAACACTACAAGTTCCTCCACAAGTTTCAAGCTTCAAGTTCAAGTTCAAGAAATCAAGTTCAAGCTCAAGAACGAAGAAGAAATCAAGTTCAATCTCACGAACGAAGAACAAATCAAGGTCAAGTTCAAGCAATCAAGTTCAAGCTCAAGAACTAGATCACCGTTCATGACAACAAACATGGATTTAAGATCAAGCTCAAAGCCCCTTGAATTTATTTACTATTGAAAAGAAGAATAAGAGGATTCATAGATACCGTAACACTCAAATATTCGATATCAAATACTACGACAGTCGTGATATTTTTGGTCTTCATTTTATTTAATTGACGCAAATTTATTGTCTACAATTATTTCTTGGAAATAATCACTTTGTTTAGTAATAAATAACGATTCATATAATGGAGAAATTGTTAAATAGGCGGGGAAAACCAGGTGTCCTTCGGAAAAGTTCTCCTTCAAGGAAATAACTCAACATATACTTGTTTGATTAGGTTAGAGATCAAACTATTTAAATTTTATAATGAATTAGATGGAAAATCATTTGAAGAGATACAATCCGCATGATTTTAGAGACTAAAATCTTCGTGATTTTCTACGCCTTTTACGAGTTAAATCTGTATGATGTTTTACTCATTGGTTGAGATTCAAGTCTTCCTGACTTTCTAGTCATTTGTCGGAAGTTAAAGTCTAAGAGATTTTATACTCGTTTTGGAAATTAAAATCTTAGTGATTTTCTACTCCAATTTATTATTTGGCTTGGAGATTAAAAACTTCACAGTTTATTAATTGTGAATGGATCACATTCGTTTGAAGATTTAAAACTTTACCATTTATTAATTGTGGCACTGTTGTAACACAAATAACAGTTCTTGTGGCTGGCTCAACAGCGTAATAGGGGCATCAAATATGAATCTTCTTTTTGAAGAAATTTGGTTGGAATATGAAATTATTCACCAAATAATCACTCCTTAGTCACCACAATTTAATGGAATTGCGGAAAGAAAGAATAAACGTCAAAGGAGACGATGAATGCCTAGTTGACAAGTTCTGATTTACCCAAAGCTTGTGGAGGGAAGCTATGCTTACAGCTAACTGAATACTCATTCGCGTTCCTCATATCAAGACACAATCCATTCTATATGAAAAATGGAAAGGAAGAAAATCCAACTTAAATATTTTCAAGTGTGGGGGGTATTTGGGTAAAGCACAAGTTCTTAAACCCAAAAGGATAAAACTAGATAAAAAACTGTTTATTTTTCATAAGATATGCAACAAATAGTAAGGCACATCTTTCTGATTCATAAATCAGAAAATTCCGACATTCATATTAATACAGTAATCGAATCAGATAATGCTAAATTCTTTGAGAATATTTATACGTATAAAAATAAATGTGAGTCGTTTAGTGAAATATCTAAGCAAACTCAGCAAAGAAAAGTGCGTTAAATTAGGAAAATTCAAGATGTAGTAAACGTCAAAGGATAACTACTTCCTTTAGACCAGATTTTCTGACATTCTTGTTAGAAATTGAGCCTCAAACGTTTAATGAAATATTGTGCTTCTGAGGAAACAAATGCTAGTTTGAGCCTCATTTTCCATTTTTACGTTTGTCATTATTGATTATATATGGAGGATATGCTGATAGAAAGGGCACATAAAAAAATTAAAATGTTGGGGCTTTTAGCTTATGCATGACAAAATTAATGTTAGACTTGATGTCTATATTATTTAGAAGAACTACATGATATACTTTTTGGATGCCACAAATATTTAGTGGTTATTGATATGGTAGTCGGTGAATTCATCAGTTATTCAGACTTAGGAAAGACTAGGTGATGAAACTACTAATTCGGAAGTTGGTCATATGCCTTTCTTAAAAGATTATTTTCTTTCTTAGAAAATTTATATTATTTAGTTCTTTTATGGAACGATGTCACTTCGAAGGTCGTGACTTTTCATAGAAAGATACGTTTGTATGTTTTTGTATGGACAAGACTATTCATGAACAAATGTATTAATAGATTGGTCTATAATGAGGTGAACCAACCGATAAACATGATCAAAATCCATTGAAAGTTGGATTTGTTCCGTGAATGAAAGTGCTATAACATGCATATCATATAGGCGTATGAATAAATTTCATACAATTGTTTAAAAATGGCGGATTGATTACGAAATATGTTTTGTATTAAATGGTTGTGATCACAACTGATGCAATTCATTCCAGATGTTGTTATAATATACAATTGCTACATTAAGTATAGTCAATAATATGATATGAAATTGAAAATCGAGACGTAATAGTCTACGATATAAGAAAGTTTGCGTTGAACTTTCATAACAATGAAACAAGTTTTGAAGTATTTAAAATATACTCCAAACTATGCTTTGCACTATAATAAGTATCCCACGATAAAATAGGGGTATAATGATGAAAATTATATCACCGGTTCAACCAACTCTAAATAATCGGTGGAGGTGCGATGTCTTGGAAATTATCCAAACAAATGTGTATTGACCACTCTACAATGGAGGCTAAGTTTATAGCCTTAGAAAAGGCCGGTGAAGAAGCTAAATAGCTCCGGAATTTCATAGAAGATATTCCATTTAGGCCCAAAGCTTTGGCAGCGGTATGTCTACATTATGATACTCAAGTGACAATAGGAAGGGCTAGGAGAATTATGTATAATGTAATTTGTTTTCACATATGATGAAAACATAAAACCGTTAGGCAACTACTCTCTAGGAGAACTATCATAATTGACTATGTAAATTCAAGCTATAATATGTTGGATCCACTTATAAAAGGCCTAACTAGATAGGAAGTTGAATTATCATCGAAGGGAATATGGCTATGGCCTAGGACAAGTCATTGTGGCAGTAACTCTACCTAGAAGATTGGAGATTCCAAGATCTAGGTTCAAGGAGCTCAAACAAAGTTACTAATGATGGTTCAACATTGTCAAATAATTTTTTTTTTTGTCCATTCTCATGATGAGACAATGTTAAGTACCAATGATAAAGAGTTAAGACTTTTTAATGGTTTCTTAGTTTGATATACAGTATGACAAATAGTGTATATACGGGATAATACGTTTATGAATCACCTATGTAATTGTGAAGTGTAAGCTGCTTCAAGGAGAATTTAGTAAGGCCAGTTCTCTACGCACTTATGAACCAGGTGGTGTTCATAGTTGAAACGAACACAACAATGAGAATCAAAGACGGTTAAGGGTTGGTTGTGTGACTTATGTTGTCTAGGTATACACAAAAGCTCGAAGATATTAATTCTACCGATTGACCAAGTACATCCGACATAAATTCACTACGGAAAGTTCAAAAGAAAACCTACTTATCCAGATGCGATTAATCTTTACTTGCAAATTACGCTATATTTTCATGCATGTTTTTACACTTATGACCATTCCCCATTGTTGCGTTTTCTTTAAAGGGTGTGAATGCGAAATGAAAGAGGCACCTTTTGGATTGCATCTCTCCATCTCAACCTTCCTTTGTCTATAAATTTAGAGGTTTGGCTTCATTTTTAAGAGATGAAAACTGGAAATTTCTCCCCTCTCTTTTCGATATTGTTGCATTATTTTCAAATATACATAAGTGTCAAGTGTGATTTGCTCCTTCTGTCGAGTCCGCTGAAATTTGGTAATTTTTATTACCAGTATTACAAAATAGTTATTCCGTTCTATCCTGGGAGGAATTAATCCAAAACCTTGGGCAACACTGATGGGATTAAATTCGTTAAGGACACACAAGCAATACCAACAATCGTTATACAATTGTGATGTATTGAAGACATTCAAGATCACAAGTGACCGGCTTGAGTATCTTGATGTATCATTTTACTTTAATCTGATTGACGTTGAATTGGATACTCCTAATTTAACAAGCTTCTCTTATGTTTGTAGTGATCAACTACTAACACTCAAACTGAAAGCTTCATCAAAGGCCTAAAAATGCCAGTCGACTAACGGAAATGGTTTATTTATGCCATCCGTTAAAAGAACAGCCTATCCATTCCATTGTCGTTATACTTTTGGCCTATTCATGCCACTAACTTTATACTTTTGGCCTATTTAAAGCCATTGTTCACTGACAGTCCAATTTTTATACAATATTAAATGTCCTTTTCTGTTCTTTCTTTTTTACTTTCATGTTAAACAAATTAAATATATCCCTGAACGAAATTAATATAGGCCAAACAAATTAAATATCAATTTTTTCTCAAGCACACACATGAGAAAGAACGGAAAATAAGAACGAAATCTTTCCCTTTTTTTCCAGAAATTTCCGCCCACATAGAAATCTCCGCTCTTCACGAATTAGGGTTCCTTTTGCAGATTCGTTCTTCTCTTGAAATGGAAAGTTCTCATCTCTCTTTAATCTCACATTGTATTTCACTCTAATGATTTAGGGTTCACTCTAACGATTTAGGGTTCACTCTAAGTTTCGATTTTATGTGATATCCGATTGCAAAATTTTTTGGGTGAAATAGTTGTGCGAAAATAGTTGATATCGAATTTTAATTCCTCTAAGTTTGATATTTGTGCAAAATGTGAATTTCAGCAATTACAACTCGAATTGAAGTATGTTTATCGTTGAATCTCCTGACAAAAGGTACAACTCGAATTGCAGCTCTCTGCACTCTCCTTCCTAATCTGTTTATTTCCGATTATAATTCCTCTAGGGTTTTGAGTATGTTTTCCTAATATCTGAATTTTAGTAGTTTTCGCATGTGATTTGTATTGGTCCTTATAAGACTATGAATCCACTTTCCAGCCTATAAATGTCAGGTCAAAGTCTGCTCTGTTTTTATGAATTTGATTTGGTGCATAATTTCAGTGCTGAAATTGTTTACTTAGATAAACTTTGTCACGACCCAAACCCCGTTCCGGTCGCGATGGCACCTATCATGAACACAAGGCCACCCAGACCATTTCAGAACACCACTTTTAAGAAGTTAATCATCTCAATAACAGTTTGAATATGATTTAATGATATTAATTAATATAATTATAGTCCAACACAGCCCTAATCGGGGTTTCACGAGTCACGAGCATCAATAGGAATGAAATTTCCACTTTACGGTCTAGAAATACACTGATCAAGAATAATGAATAACATAGGAAGACAATGGTACTGCGAACGTTGGCAGTTACCTCGCTAAAACCTCTACAACCCTGCCTCCATGCAGCCAATACCCGCTACCGAGTTAATAAATACGTGCAACTGCACTCGAGGTGCAAGGAGTAAAGTGAGTACTCCAACTCAGTGAGTAATAAAAGTAAATAATAACTGAGCAGCAAGAAGTCACTCAAAGAAACCAACATGCTGTATGGAAGCCAGGTACAATTTTATGAGAAAAACAGTGAAATCTCTGAAATCTTTAGAAATATCTTTGCTCAGTTTTAAACCTCTTTTGAAAATGATCTTTTGAAGAGTTGCGAAATAATTTTAAAATAAGTAGTGTCGCTATGCAAAAAAATCCACCCCTTGAGCACAAATACCACAGTTAAACAAGCAAAAGAATAGTAAGAGTGCAAAATGAACACATAAACCTCGCCCCACGGGCTGTCACATAGAATAGTACCAGCCCTCGAGCACAAATTAGTTTCAGGTCAACCATTGTTACGTAATCGGATGATGTTATTCCTGGTCAGTCATTGTTTGCATCATACAGTGTCATTGTTACCACTGCCTCAAATCGCATGGGTACCCACGCTCACTGTGGGGGTACAGACTCCGGAGGGGCTCCTATAGCCCAAGAGATATATCATTATAAGGCCTGAAAGCCTGTACATATCAACATGAGGCTTGAAAGCCTTTTCGCAATACACTCGAGGCCTAAAAGCCTCCTCACATATCACTCGAGGCCTGAAAGCCTTCTCACATCGCTCAACATATCCTCACATATGGCCTTCGGCCTTAATCAGTCTAGAAAATAATCATATGCCCCTTCAGCAACAGTAAAACAATAATGCTCAGCTCAAATATCAGTTCAAATATCATTTAAATCTCAAGTTGAGTAAAAGTATAGCTGAGTTCATGAAACTGTGTAATTCAAGTGAGACTGAGTTCAAATAATATTTCAATTAGTGAGGAAACAATGATAGAAGTCCACAAAGTATTTCAAATAGTTTGCATGAAGGCCAAGTATGGCAATAAGCCCAAGGCATAGTGAAAACAACAAGTCTTAGTCTAATACGTGGTAAAATATCAATCGAGATGGACCAATCAAAATCCCTCAATAGTAAATGATCTCGTTCCCGCCATTGAGCGCGTGTTTCACCTCAATATAGCACTACGATGTGTGATCCGGGGTTTCAAACCCTCAGGATATCATTTACAAGCATTCTCACCTCAAATCGGTGAAATCTCTAGCTCGCGACGCCTTTGCCCCTCAAATTACCCTCCACGCGCGTCGAATCTAACCAATATAAGAGAGAATACATCACAATATACAAAGGGAACAATACACAATCGAAAACAATTGAAAAATATCAAGAAACTCGAAAATTGGCAAAACCCGAGCACCGGGCTCACTTCTCGAAAATCAGAAAATTTAACCCTTGCCGCTGGGTCTTTTGAAATATAATCCACTCTGCCATAACACAATTCGATGCACCTCTCCACTTAGCCCGTGTCATTTTCCGGCATGGCCTATAGCGTAAGAGTCTAGAATAACCCAACATTGAGACAACCAGTCTACACCCCAACATCATATCCAAAATATAACATACCAAGCAAAGAAAGATCCACTTGGGCCTGCAAATCCCAATAGCCGCTAAACGGCGCCGATACACATGATCCACAAACACAACATGGCCTAAATATGAGAACTTCCATCTCCAAATCCACATAGCACACAAATCATAGTACCAAATCCCAATTTCGCCGTTCTAAATCACACCACATCTTGATACCTAGTAATTCCATGATAGATACTCTAAAATTTCCTTGTGCTGCCAAGTCAAACCGAATATCACCAGTCAATCTAACTAGAAATTGCCGCAATACCACCGAAGTGCCATCCATTTAATCACATTGCCCTTTATCTGAAACACATACTCTCATCAAATCACTTTCGAATAGTTGTACCATTTTCCTTGATTATCTGAGGCTACTTACTGCCTAAGTGTTTTATGAACTTTCTTTCTGAACTGAACTGTAACCTAACACACGCATGTCTCGGTCCTCCACAATATACCGCACATAACATACCATCCGAGGATACATGAAAACCTTACCTCTCTTCCGAGCCACAGACATCTATGCACTCAACTAGTTAAGAACTTTCACTTGGTACCATCTAGAATAAAGGCCATAGAAAATATACATCTCCAAGCCACGGTAAAACCCAACAAGAAATCCTCCAGTTCCGTTACACCAACTAAACTGCCAGGACTTAATCCTTCTAACTAGACCAAGCTAAGCAAGTTGTCGAAAACCAAGAGCATTGCTGCAAAATACTTGTACGAACTCACTACCTCTAACACATTCAAAGAATTAATCATATCCTTATCATGCCGATCCGGTCTACTATCAAGCTACTCCATCTTTCTAAATTCCTTCTGGTTCATATTCAATTGATATTTCCTCTTGTTGTAGCACTGCAATTCCTTGACCCAGGCTCACCATATGAGACCCAAGCATAAAACCACACTGTCTGAAACCATAAGCCGCTGAATACTCTCCCTCTAATATTCCCAAAAACACCATATTTCGCAACACTTTATTCTGAATAACTTCCTATGAATCTAAATCTGTGGCCTTTACTTTCCTGATAGTTATGCATAGAATCCCATATTTAACATAGAAATACCACAAATCTGAACCTCTTCCAATGAAAATACAGTTTCTAACCACACTTGCAACTTTAAGATACACGATTCTTCAATGTAGACTTTTGAACACATTAGAACCATTTTCAAAAGGTATTCTCTCTTATTCAAACTGCAATCACCTGACCTGACGGACAGACCACCTATGCCTCATTGGCACTCTGATACTACAAAATGATATCTTCATCCCAATACAACCAAGCAATTTCCTGCTCCATATGCCGATCATCCTTTGCTAATACCACTCTAGAAATTCCGTGATTCCCATACTCTATAAAGCATAAAATGACCTCTATCACAATTTGGCTTCACTTGTGCCATCCTTAGCTCAATTTCCGCAACCAAAACTGATTCGCCAGCATGCGTCAAAGCGGAACCAACATAGCACATTACCGTGCAATCAGCAATTCAACAGCAAACTCCCCAACTTGGCTCGAATCCATATGTCAAGACACACTCAACAACTCATAAAACTATTACTCTAGTGATGCCACAATACCATTGTGAGATTAAACTCAAATCATTTACATGTTTGCGAAAACATAGATCATCTAATACTGTAATCCTCTGCAAATCTCGCATTCATCCCCACATCAGTTGAGTCAACTCTCTTAAGCGACCTGAATTTTCAAATTTCAACATGTACCCTTCAAATACACATGAGATCTTCTAACATACGTATAAGGATCACACCACTTAAGAACACTCTGCAGGGGATAACCTACCAGCTTCGCCTCAATTTTGTATTTCTACATACCTTCCACCGTCATACATATTAGACAGTCATTTAGTCTTCTTGGGCCTGAACTCATACCGCCACATGTAATGCACTTCCCTCCCCAACTAGGAGACACAAAAATATTCTTCACGCACCCATATCTCGGGCTGCACATCTAATCACAATAGGAATCAAACCCTTAATAGTTCAACTATTATCCAGTAGATTTCTTTGTCCCTACCATGTCAAATAGATACATCTAGCACTACTAACATACTCATCACATGGATATTCAACCTCCATTCCGGCTAATAGGGACAATACCGAACATATAAGTTCAACACGCTTGCTCACACAATTAGCACCTCGGTGCTCAAGCTATAGGCAAGGATCTGACCTTAGCTCTTCCAGATTGGCCCAACATAAACTCACAGAGATTACATCTCGCCCCTTGACCGGGGAATCTCAAGCCATCAAGGAACATCTGATACTGAGCGCTCATGTGCACCAACAAATGCGCGGAAGGAATTTCAAGAGTTTCTTTTCAAGATGAATTAAGGATGCACGATAAGAATTTAAGAATGCGAATTTTTTCATAAGGTTCTGCAGCCTCTCAAGGATAAATACAGACGTCTCTGTATAGATCCGCGAGACTCTACTAAAGCTTATCATGACTCGTGAGACTTAGTAACCTACGCTCTGATACCAACTTGCCACGACCCAAACCCCGCTTCGGTTGTGAAGGTGCCTCTCGTGAAGACAAGGCCAGCCAGACCATTCCAGAACACCACTTTTAAGACGTTAATCAGTTCAATAACAATTCAAATATGATTTAATGATATTAATTAACGTAATTACCGCCCAACACAACCCTAATCGGGGTGTCACGAGTCACGAGCATCTATAGGAATGAAATTTTCACTTTACAGTCTAGAAATGCACTGAACAAGAATAATGAATAACATAGGAAGACAGTGGTGCTGCGAACGCTGGTAATCACCTCGCTAAAACCTCTACAACCCTCCACGCAGCCAATACTCGCTATCGGGTGGATATATACCTACAACTGCACGCAAGGTGCAGGGAATAATGTGAGTACTCCAACTCAGTGTGTAATAAAAGTAAATAATAAGTGAGCAGCAAGAAATCACGAAAGAAACCAACAAACTGTATGGAAGGCGGGTACAATTTCCTTAGAAAAACAGTAAAATATGTGAAATCTTTATAAAATATCTTGGCTCAGTTCTAAACCTTTTTTGAAATTATCTTTTCAATAGTTGTGAAATTATTTAAAAACAATTAGTGCCGCTATGCACAGAAATTCGCCCCTCGGGCACAAATATCACAATTAAACAAGCAAAAGACAAGTAAGTATGCAACATGAACACATAAATCTCGCCCCTCGGGCAATCACATAGAATAATACCAGACCCTCGGGCACAAATAAGTTCGCAGTCAGCCATTGTTACCTGACCACACGGTGTTATTCCTGGTCAGTCATTGTTACCAGACCAAATTTCATCATACAATGTTATTGTTACCACTGCCTCAAATCTTATGGGTTCCCGCACTCACTGTGGGGGTGCAGACTTTGGGGGGATCCTACAACCCAAGCGCTATATCATTATAAGGCCTAAAAGCCTGTACATAGCAATATGAGGCCTGAAAGCCTGCTCACAATACACCCGAGGCCTGAAAGCCTCCTCACACATCACTTGAGGGCTGTAAGCCTCCTTACATCATTCAACATATCCTCACATATGGCCCTCGACCTTAATTCGTCTAGAAAATAATCATAAGTGCCTTGGGCAAAAGTAAAACAATAATGGTCAGCTAAAATATCAGTTCAAATATCATTTAAATCTCAAGTTGAGTAAAAGTATAGCTGAGTTCATATAAAATGTAAATCAAGTGGGACTTAGTTCATATAATGTTTCAATTAGTGAGGAAATAGTGATGGAAGTTCTCAAAGTATTTCAAATAGTTGGCATGAAGCCCAAGTATGGAAATAAGCCCAAGTCATAGTGAAAACAACAAGTCTTAGTCAAATACACGGTAAAATATAAATCGGGATGGACCAAGTCACAATCCCCAATAGTATATGACCTCGTGCCCGCAATTGAGCGGTCGTCTCACCTAAATATAGCGCTATGATGTGCGATCCGAGGTTTCAAACCCTTAGGATATCATTTACAAGTATTACTCACCTCAAACCGGTGAAATCTCTAGTTCGCGCTGCCTTTTTCCCTCAAATCGGCCTCCGCGTGCGACAAATCTAACCAAAAAAATCAGAGCGAATATATCACAATATTCTAAGGGAACAATACCCACTCGAAAACAATCGAAAAATATCAATCTCAAAATTAGCAAAACCCGAGCCTCGGGCCCACTTCTCGGAAATAAGAAAATTTAACATCAATGGATTCCTCATTTTCTCACGAGTTCATACATACCAAGAACTCTCAAATCCGAGCTTAAATGGCCCATAGAATCCTAATTTAAATTCTCAACATCCCAAGCCCTAGTTTTACCCTCTTTTGATGAATTTCCAAAAATTTCAATATAAATTCTACCATTAAATCATGTATTTAGGCCAAGGAACTCACATCCAATCACACCTAGTCAAAATCCCCTTCAAATTCCGTCCAAGAGCTCCCGTGGTTACTCAAAAATGGTGGAAATTAGCCTAGCTCGCGGAGCAAAATGACTTAAACCTTTTCTGCCGAAGTGTGTTTTTACTCTGTACGATCGCGTGAACTCCCATGCGATCGCAAAGCACTTTTCCCATATGCTATGCAAACGCGGTTTCCTTGCCGCGATCGCAAAAAATAAAACACTGAGATCTCGAACTCCTTCTATTCAATCGCATAGACAGACCTGCGATCACGATGCATTAGCTGAGGACCCTCTGCGATCGCAACCCATTGAACACGATCGCACTGAACAAATTCATTGCCCCTCCAATTACTTGTATGCGATCATGACATTCCCCCGCGATGGCAATGAACAAAAACTCTGCAACACATTGCTGGAGAAACCTGCAACTTTACAAAAAACCAAGATTGGTCCGATTGACCATCCAAAGTCACCCTGAGGCCCCCGGACCTCAACCAAAAGTACCAACACCTCCTAAAATATCATACAAAATTGTTCCAGTCATCAAAACAGATCCAACAACACTAAAATTATCAAATTACATCAGATTCAAGCCTAAGTTTCTTAAAAGCTTACGAAATACGCATTTGATCAAAAACTCGACCAAAACACCTCCGAACGACCTGGAATTTTGCGCGCACATCCCAAATCACTTAACAAAGCTACTGCAACTCTTGAAATTAAATTCCGACCCTGGGATAAAAATCTCACCTACCAACCGAAAATCGCCAAAACACTAACGTCACCAATTCAATCCTATTTCTACACCGGTCCTCTAAAGCCACTCCCGATCATACTCCTAAGTCACAAATCATCCCTCGAAGCTAACCGAATCATCAGAAATCACATCCGAGCTCTCTATCTCATAAGTCAACATCATGTTGACTTTTTCAAACCAAACTTTCCTTAAAGAGACCAAGTGTCTCATTTCCTAACAAAATCGATCCAATTCAATCCTAACACACCAAATGACAATAGTGTAATATGAAGAAGTATAAAATGGGAGAAACAGAGTGATTACTCATGAGAAACGGGTCGGATCGTAAAAAACTTCACAGGTGCAATCATGTTGTTGTTGGCATTAGTTTCTCTTGTTACAATCTAACTTAACCCCTATCGGCTTCTTGTTATAAATAATGATCGAGATGTCATGGGATATGAATGTATCTTTCTTATCACAATACCAATGCATTTTACTTTGCCTTAATTTATCCCTACCTTGCTGTCAAATGGTATTAACAATTCAGGAAGCCTCATATTATATCTTATCTTTTTTCAGCTATATGAAGTAAGAAGCATAATATATTGACAACCCCTTATCCATTTCATAGTTTATTGAATGTTTTATTTGGATTGGTTTTCTAAGCTATCTTGATAAAATAATTTGACCTATGTCAACACGTTGAAACAAATAAAATATTTTGATCAATGGATATATATATATATATGTATGTATCCATGCGATAGTTCCTTAAAGTTGGATTTTTCATGTGAATTGACAACGGTTGTTACTTAATTCTACATTCATCCTCCTGTTAAGAATTTTACATAATAAATGGTTGACTTGTTGGAGATCAGCTTCTCAATATAATTGAATGTACTTATGTTGTTTCACTATGTCAGTTATAAGAGTTTCATTCAATGAACTTCAGAAAAGTTAGAACTTCTTTGATGACAACTTGTCAATCCCAAGTTCAATAAATAGAACTGGGTTTTGATTGTTGGTTTTTCCATTCTATGGTTTGTCATTTGTGGATCTATTATTAGATAGCTTACCAAGGAATCATTAATTATTTTGGTATGGTAATTTTGTTGACTGAGGCATGTTTCATGTTTATGAAATTGATATTTTGTTTTTGTTTGTGTGTGCGTGTGTGTGAAAATCTTTTGCCATAATAGATTTGTTCGTAGAACAATTAAAGTGGCAAAATAATAGAATAAGGAGCTTTAAAAAGACAAGAAAAAGAAACTTGCTTCAATCAGGTGATGGCTGACTCATTAGATGATAAACGAATAATGCTAGATTTTTGCTTCTGGAGATTTAGAAGACAAAGGAAATGAGAGCTTTCACCTCTTCTGCCCTTTCCTTCCCTTGTATGAATTGAAAGCAAGGACAGATGGGCCTATAAATAAATCTCCGAGTTGATTGGATAACTCATTATGTTTACCTCAATAAGCAAGATGAACTTTCTATCTGTAGAAGAGAACTCTAAGGTTTAGGGGGTGATGTCTTTGGGCTTCCTAGCGGCATATATTCGCGGAACACTTAACTGCTATATTTTTATCCAGAAAGGCACAAGAATTGTTTAACTAAAAAATATAATTTGGTCAAAGCTTGAATCTAGAGAAAAGAAATCGGGTTACTGATAATCTAGAGATCAAAATAATAGGTTTTCAAAGAATAAGTATAAAGTAATAGGAATTTAGTATTTTAATATGATGTCAAGAATGTTCTGTGTCCTTACAAATGATAAAACCTCCTCTTTTTATAGCTTTCAAGGAGTAACAGCTTAATCTAAATAATAAAGAGCATTTAATGAGACGTTAAACAATTATTGCTATTAAATACCGATTAACTAACATATCAGGTATTTAATAATGAATGTAGATTACTTTTTGTCATCAGATTCTTGTCTTCGGTGGCCTTTTTATCCGTTGGTATTAAATGACTTGAATAGATACGAGACTCGTATCTAAGACCTCCTCTCGTGTCTGTTTTCTTTTCTCCCCTCGTATTAGTTGTCTTTTCTCCTCCCGTATCTGTTGTCTTCCGCGCCTCATAATCATTTATTGCTCTTTGACTATTTGACCAATCCACGTGTCATGCGACATCATCTTTAATTCAAATTCAATTTTTTCCCAATACGGATAGTCCCCCCGTTTCTCTTTTATTTATCAATTAAATAATTGGAAAGTGGATCTTCATAAAAGAGAATTTTTGTCACAATTAATGCGTGTGTCAGTGTTGACGTCTCCTCTGTCTTTCTACTTTAATGCTCCATACACGTGTCATCTTCCGATTGGATCTGTAATTCTTTACCCATTTTTCTAGGCTTATTTAACTACCTCTATTTACGACATGATAGTTATCTTTAATATAGGCTTTCCATTATTGCATCCCTTAATTTGATGGTTGTTTCCATATAACCTTTTAATTCACACTTTATTTGTCATCTTCTTCATCAACATTTATCAAACATTCCTTTATCTTCTTTTACTTCTCCTTATTTTAAGCTTATCCAACAATGGCCTCTCCAAACCCTAACCCCAGAAAGGTTCTTGTACTCGATCAATTTCCTAATGCACCTGCTCCAATCAAACATACAAGAGGTAGAGGAGGAAGACTTCGAAGTTCAGGATCTATACGTGGAGGTTTGACTAGTTCTACTCCTACTTCTTTAATTTCTGGCGTCAAAGGTTCCTCTTCGAAAACTTCTTCTTTGAAAGGTAAAGAAGTTTCAGACCCTTCTCAAGAACCCATAGTTGAATAAATTATACCGAATGATTTGTCTTTTGCAAGCGATAGAACATCTCTTCAGAAGCAAATTGTAAAATTAGAAAAGGCCGACCCTTACCCCTCTCTTATAACTGAACTCACAGTCCCTACTATTAGAAAAGACTGCAATTGGAAAGAGAGTATTCGTCTATCAGTTCCTTCCATAAATCAGAGAATTTCGTCCTATAGGCATGGATTTTCTTTTGCTTACACCTACCCCTTTACTTTGGGATGCAAACCTACCACAGATCTAGTTATCCTTGATTTATGTCGATTCTTCAACATTTGCTTGGCTCAAGTTGGCCCTTTAGTATGGAGGACTGTAGCTTGTTTGAGATTTTTGTCTACTAAAACAAAAATTAATTTTACATTTTCCCATCTCATTCACTTGTACCATCCCAGCTTAATGCGCCATGGGGTGTTTACCTTAACTTCGAGGAGTAAGAAAGTTTGGTAAACGCCGATGATGATAAAGACCGTGGGTGGTACCGTAGTCATATATTTGTACGTACAGTGGATTTGCTGGGTGAATCAAACATTCCCTTCCTTGAGGAGTGGAACTTTGCACGTAAGTTTCTACTTACCTTCCCGTTCCTATTTTATGAGATTTTGATTTCCTTCCTAATTTTATCCCTTTTTTGGTTTTTTGTAGCAACCATGGGGGATGTGGAACATATTCCCAACTTTCATGGTTGGATAGATTCTATTTTGAAGATTGCGCCTAAAGAAGATAGAACTTGGAAGTCTATTTCTTTCTTACATGGGTGGACAATGAAAACACACGGTATATATCTCTTTTTGTATATGTTTTTTAGATACATATAGTAAACCCTGATAATAAACTCAAATTCTTCTTTTTCTCAGGATTTGGTATAAAAGGGATGGCAGCCCATGTTGCTTTAGCTATGCGTACTACTGCCAACACCTCCCTTGGTTTGGACAAGGCTAAAGAGTTGATAGCTAAGAGAAAAGCTATGGTAGTGGATACTGAGAATGAGGAAGAAGATAATACCTCATTGGTATCTAGACCAAGAGTTAGGAGACACATTATTATTGAAGAAGAATCTGAAGATTCTCCTGCTCGTACCTCTCCTACTCGTACTTCCACTACCGAGCCTAATCTAATCCACTCTGATGAAGATCTGGCACCAAGAGACACAAATGAATCTGTTCACCGTCTCTTTGTGAGTGGATTTGAAAGTTGGGAACTCAGCCCTGTCCTTAATGAAATTCCTTTATCTACTTCAATTCCCATCTCCCATATTTTTTTTATTCGTTCTTCAATCGTGAGTGTTTCTTCCCCTGTGACGGCCTCTGTCGCTCCTTCATCTACTTCACACATTCCTACTCCCGTTATTCCTTTAGCTTTCGTGCCTATTCCTTCAGCTCCTGCTTTGGCTTCTCCATCTCCTACTATTTTCACTTTTTCTACTACTCCTCCTTCCACTATCCTTTCTTCCTCTGTCACACATTCAGAATCTGGCCCCAATAACAGAGGTATGGCTATGAGAAAAGTTACACTTACAGTACCTACTACTCATAGCCTTTTGAGGAAGACTAGTGGAGCTGATATTTGTCTCGAGCCTCTCATTGGAGATGTGGAGAGGTCGAAGATGCAGAGCCACAGCTGTTATACCTTAATGAACGACATAGTTCATTCGACACTGAAGGTAACTTCCTTTAGCTTGACTATTTGCTCTTCCTTCATTTTAAGTTCTTATTTTTGTACCCCATGTTCATAGGCCAATTTGATTGGTACTGAATTAATGTGGAGGATCTTTATTTTGAAGAAGAAGGTACGTGAGTCTGCAAAGACTGCTACTGATGCTAAGAGAATAGTTGAAGAAGCACAGCTTGAGGCTCAAAATCGGACGGAACAATTTGAAGGTGCCTTAGGGAACATCAAAGAGTTGCAACCTTGTAAATCTCAACTGGAGCAACATAATCGTGCTTTATCCTCAGAGCTAGGGATTGCCACGACTTCCACAAGCCAATTTAAAAAAGATAAAGATATTTTGAAAAACTCATTGTCAAAGGCTGATGAAGAGATTAAAGAACTCAAAGCACTAATGGAGAAAAAAGAAGAATATGCTAAGGAATTAGTGCAGAACTTGAACCAAACTCGGGCTGACTTAAAGATTTCGTCAGATAAAGTTCATGCGTTGGAGAGTTCCTGTGCGAATCTTCAGTCTTCCCTGGATTACCACCTAGCTGATTAGGAAATAATGAAGAACACCATTGCTACGTGGGGAAGGGATTATGAAAACTTGGAGAAGGATTACAATTCTCTTGCTGAGAATTTTAATTACGAGGTTAATTGGGCTTTCTTGAAATCTCGTCGTGATGCTTTGATGGAGGCTTCTCAAGAAAATTTTAACTTACAATCTGAGTTAGCCAAAGTTTTAGACACGATTGAGAAGAATAACCAACCTATTGAAATTCCTTTCCAGACCAGCTAATTGACATTTCCTCTCCAACAGTTGGAACTCATGGGGTAGAAGAGCCTTTGAACTTTGAAGCAACTGCTAAAGTAGTTGAAGCTACGATTCCAATGACCGAGGGTGATTTATCTATAACACAGCCTGTGGTAATGGAAATTCCCTTGACTATTGTTTCCCTCAAGGGTGTTAATATTGCAAGTTCAGCTGAAACTGCTTCTGTTGCTCCCTTAGAATTTACTATTGAGCCTAATGAGGCTGCAACTTCTGATGCTCCAATACCCACAACAACCAGCAAAAATGTTTAACCTTACCTTTTTTCTTGATGATGTAATCTCTTAGTTTTTTAGTGAAGTCCCCAGTTTATATAACGGGGCATTTGTATTGTAATGACTAAGTTTTCCCTTAGCCTTTTATGCTAAGAAGTTTTGACTAATACTTCTTTATTTTATTCTTTTCTATTTACTTTGTTTTAGACTTTATAGAATAGTTTCCTATTTACCCTATTCGTATCTATTTTTATTTTTAGGACTTAGAGAATACGTTAGCATTTTTATCTTTTTGGAAAATGCTTTTATGATTCTTCACGTGATTATCATCATGAGGAAAATAAATGAGGGCCCTTTTATTTATCGACACATAATCAAGACGACGTCTCAACTTCATAATGGTGTTACCATATGATGAAAGAAATAGGAACATACATGTTTTGTATGAAATAACTTTTGACAAGTTCTTATTCATGAACTTTGAAAAGTTTTTTAAGTATTACACATATTGAAGTACATCGACAGCTTTCTCATAAGTGTTTTTTAACAGATTTATTAAATAGACAAGGTTTTTCATAACCTGTTTTTCATACATAGTCACGACCCTATACTTTCATACTAGGAAGGGTTTGAGAGATGACTCCATTGTTCTCATCGGAAAGAACACTATGATGAGTGGTTTTTTCGTTTTACTTCGTGATTTTTTGCTTGACACTTGACTTCTTGCGGCTTGATTTTTCTTTTTAAATCTTGCTCACTGGTATTTGTTCTTCTGCACATACTCGTGTGTGTATATAGTATAGTCCCCCAAGTGTTTGAGTAGTGAAGTATTAAGTCTCGAACACTTGTGTGTTTGCGATGTTGGTCATTTTCTTGAAATAGAAAAATATACGGGACTCGGAGGTGCGATTATAGATGAATACTGTCTAACTCGTGTGTATTTCCATCAGATTAAGGTAACCCTAGCTAGGAATTTAAGAGTATTCCATTTTACCGTGCAGGCGTGACTCATTATTTGGAACGAGTTAGGGTTTTTACCTACCATCTAAAATCGTTAGTATAATTTTAATAGTTCAAAGAAAAAATTCTAACATGGTGATACCTGATCGTGGGTACTTCCTTAGAAGTAATACCTCTTTAAATGAACGACATTCCAATGTGAAGGTAAAACCTTGCCATCCATCGTTTCCAGCTCGTATGCTCCTTCCCCCGCAATTTCACGAGCTCTATAAGCTCCTTCCCAAGTTGGACTTAGTTTTCCTGAATTAGCTGTTTTTGTAGATTGGAAAAATTTTTTTTAACACAAAGTCCCCAATTTTAAAGAACCTGAGGCGTGCCTTTCTATTGTAATATCGCTCAATTACTTGCTTTTGAGCTGCCATCCTTGTCAACACTGCTTCTCTTCTCCCTTCAAGTAGATCAAGATTTACTCGTAAATCTTCATTGTTCGAGTCTTCCTCTGCTTGAACACTTCGTGTACTAGGTTCACCTATCTCAATTGGTATCAAAGCTTCCGCACCATAAACCATTGAAAATGGTGTTTCTCCTGCTCTTGTATTTGCCGTTGTTCGATATGCCCATCATACCGCTGGTAATACTTCAGGCAAATTGCCTTTTGACTCTTGTAACCTTTTTTTAGGTTGTTGATATCTACTTTGTTTGTGGACTTTGCTTGCCCATTACCTACTGGATGAAATGGTGTCGACGTAATTCTTCTGATTTTCCAACTTTGAAAGAATTCGGTGAGTTGAGCTCCTATAACTTGTGGTCCATTGTCACACACGATCTCTTTTGGCACACCAAAGTGGCAAATTATATTTCTCCAAATGAATTCCTTATCTTCTTTCTCTCGTACCAGTTAAAACGCCCCTGCTTCTACCCATTTAGTGAAATAATCAGTAAGCACGAGTAGAAACTTTACCTAACCTTTTTCCCGGGGTAATGGTCCTACGATATCCATTCCCCATTTCATGAAGGGCCACAGAGATATGACAGGATGTAGTACTCAGCTGGACTATGAATGTTATTGCCATATCTTTGACATCTGTCACACTTAGATACAAAATCATTTGCTCCTTCCACCATTTTAGGCCAGTAATATCCTGCTCTAATCAATGTTTTTACAAGTGATCTGCCTCCTGTATGGTTTCCACAATGTCCCTCGTATATTTCTCTCATCACATATTCTATTTGAGAAGGTCCGAGACACCTGGCTAATGGTCCACCAAACATTTTTCGATAAAGGTTTCCTTGATATAGGCAATAATGAGCAGCTTTCTTTCTAAGTGTATGATCCTTCACCTTATCCTCAGGTACAATTCCGTGCTGCAAAAAAGATACGATTTCGTTTCTCTAATCCCAAGTTAAATGATTAAAGTTTACCTCATTTTTATCAGAGTCAAGAACAGAGTGGAATAAATGTACGGTTGATGCATTTGCATATTTCGCTATATCTGCTGCAGACGCAATATTGGCTAAAGCATCTGCTTCCAAGTTCTTTTCTCTTGGGATTCGTATCACTTTCCAAGTTTGAAACTGTCTTATCAGTTCTCGTACTTTTTCAAGATACTCTTGCATTCGAGTTTCTCTGGCTACGTAAGTCCCCAGTATTTGATTTACTATGAGATGTGAATCACTCCTGATTATGATTTGCATGATGCCAAGTTCTAATGCTAGTTCTAAACCTGCAAGCATAGCTTCATACTCTGCTTCATTATTAGTTACAGAGTGACATTTATAGCTTGTCTAATTGTTTCACCTGTTGGTGGTATAAGAACATTTTCTATTCCTGCACCCTTTACATTAGATGAACCATCAGTAAATAATATCCAAATCCCCGGATTAGCACCATTAAAAACTTGTAACTCTTTTTCTGCTTCTAGTTGCATGCCTTGACTAAAATCGGCTATAAAATCGGCGAGTACTTGGGATTTAATAGCAGTTCGAGGTTGGTAAATTATTTCGTATTCACTTAGTTCTATGGCTCGTTTTGATACTCTTCCTGATAATTCATGTTGATGCAATATATTCCGTAAAGGAAAAGCAGTAGCAACAACAATAGGATGGCATTGGAAATAAGGCCGTAATTTTCTAGATGCCATGATGAGAACTAATGCTAACTTTTCTAGGTGCGGATACCTTGTCTCTGCATCTAGTAGAGTTTTACTTACATAATAAATTGGAAATTGCTTACCTTGGTCCTAACGAACTAAGACGACACTTACCGCTACTTCTGAAACTGCTAAATAAATGAGCATCTTTTCACCTTCTTTAGGTTTTTCCAAGTAGATGAGGATTTGACAAATAAACTTTCAAATCTTTAAGGGCTTGTTGGCAATCGTCATTCCACATGAAATGATCTTTCTTTTTTAGCGCAGAGAAAAATTTGAAGCACTTTTCTGAAGATTTAGAAATAAATCTGCCTAGTGCTGCTATCCTTCCCGTTAATCTTTGAACCTCCTTTTTATTGAATAGGACATCAGGTATTTCTTCAATTGCTTTAAGTGTTATTTTTAGGTACGACCATCGTGTTAGCTAACCAATCAGGGTATTTTACCTCGTAAATTGACCCAATTTTCAACAAATTTTGGACATCATCCTAGATTACTTGATTTTTGAAAGCCCCTTGCTTTCTCTTCTTTTGCTTGATTGGAATAAAAGATGGTTCTTTATTACGTTTATGAGTCATTACATTTGGTGGAATACCTGTCATATCACTGTTGGACGAAGTAAAACAGTCTACGTTAATTTTTAAAAATCCAATTATCATACCTCGCATTTCTGGATTTAGATTAGCTCCTACGTAAAATTTTCTCTCTGGCCATTGTTCAAATAACAGCACAACCTCGAGTTCTTCTATTGTCGTTTTGTTGTTTTTATTTTCTTCAGGTTCTTGAATTACATCAAGTCTTGAATCTAAATCCGTGTTTTTAGTTAAAGTTTTGTTGCTGACGCCTTCAGCTGTTTGTTGCTGCGAAAGTTATCGCTTCCCAAATATCCGGTACACGGTGCATCTTAATTGTTTCACGTTGGAATCTATCAACGAAATCTCTGAGCGATTCAGAGTTCCCTTGCTTGATTTTGAATATATCCTCCATTCTTTTTTCAACCTTCTGAGCTCCCGAGTGCGCTTTAATAAAAGAATCTGCAAGCTCAGCAAAAGAATTTATAGAATTTTCAGGTAAAAGAGAATACCAGGTTAATGCACCTTTGGGGAGTGTCTCCCCAAATTTTTTGATCAGTACTGATTCAATTTCTTGTTTAGTCAAATCGTTTCCTTTCACTCCTGTTATAAATCCAATTACATGATCAAGAGGGTCCGTTGTACCATCATATTTTGGGATGTCAAACATTTTGAATTTCTTTTGAATTGGTAGGGGAACGACACTTGGTTTCCAAGGTTTCTGCGAGTATTTATCCATATCCACTCCTTTTATCACAGGTGGAACTCCAGGGATTTGCTTGATACGCTCGTTCTGCTCCTTGGGTTGTTTCTGCAAGGTTAGTACTAAATTTTGAAGATGAGAATTACCTGTATTACCTGGTTCTCCTTCTTGTGAGTCACTGGGAGTTGCTCCATTGCCAGAATTAACTAGACCAGAGCAGGATTTTTCCAATGTGTTGTTGATAGGCGTTGCTGGTGCAGCATGTAATCGATTAACTAAAACTTGCAAGGCTTTGTCAATTCGTGAGTCGATTATTTTCTTTAAAAGTTCATCTCTTGTTTCAGCTCCTCGGTCAACATGTTCAGACATATCATTTGGATTTCCTTCACGAGATCCATGTGGAGAAGCTTGAGGGTTAACGTTGTTGAGTTCATCATCATCCACTTGATGGATATGATTTTCCTGGTTGTTGTTGTCATTGTTGTTTGACATATTGGCAATAGGTTAAATGTTATTTTAGAAAGGATGGATTATCAGATTCCCGGTAATGGAACCAATTTGTTTAACCAAGAAATATAATTTGGTCAAAGCTTGAATCTAGAGAAAAGAAATCAGGTTAATGATAATCTAGAGATCAAAATAATAGGCTTTCAAAGAATAAGTAAAAGTAATAGGAATTTAGTATTTCAGTATGATGTCAAAAATGTTATGTGTCCTTACAAATGATGAAACCTCCTCCTTTTATAGTTGTCAAGAAGCAACAGCTTAATCTAAATAATAAAGATCATTTAATGAGACATTACACAATCATTGCTATTAAATACTGATTAACTAACATATGAGGTATTTAATAATGAACGTAGACTACTTTTTTGTCATCAAATTCTTGTTTTGAGTGCCCTTTTTATCCGTTGGTATCAAATGACTTGAATAGATACGAGACTCGTATCTAAGACCTCATCACGTGTCTGTTTTCTTTTCTCCTCCCGTATCTATTGTCTTTTCTCCTCCTGTATCTGTTATCTTCGCGTCTCTTAATCATTCATTACTCTTTGACTATTTGACCAATACATGTGTCAAGCCACATCATCTTTAATTCAATATTAATTTTTTTCCCAATACAAGAACCACTACTACTTTACTAGGTTGTATTGCTTCTGAGCACTTGTTATTCCATTATTTCTGCAATAGGAGGAATCAAATCTGTAACTGAAAGAACTGTGGATGAATCTTCTGTTTCCTCGTAAAGGAAGACATGATGCATAATATGGAAACCCATACTAAAATTTCTAAATTGTTGCAGTTAACCTGAAGAGACATAGTAAATTTGTGTATTGTGGCATATTAATATGTATTATGCATTATCTGTGGATATCGATTACAATATTTTCTGTGACTCATTTAATTTCTCTTAAGGGACTTTCATCCTCGCAAAGAAATTCTTTAGAATTAGATCGTGGTACATTCTGCCTTTGATTGTGGCAGATCACTAAAAATATTGGCCCAATTTTGTAATATTACTAAATTTGACTCTCTAAATATCTGCTAGTGTCATTAGGCAGATTGACAGAGTACAATTGCTGCAAGGGTAGAACTGAATTTGCTTCCTAACAGCTCTTGGTTTTACATTAAAGGTTTTTGAATTTGGGAGATTTTTGAAGCTTCTTCTATTACGATCCATGTCTTCTCAACCAGCATGAAGATCAATATTTTACATGGAAATGAATCAGTTATAAACTTATTTTGACCATTCCATACCCTCTCTATAAAGTCCCTTAGCATTGGTCCATCTGTTGAATGATAATAATGTTTAAAACCAAGAAACACATTGATATTTTCTTTAGTACTCTTAGTTTAGTAGTATATATTCATCTCAATATGTTCTCATTATTGTTCATGCTAGATAACTACCTAACTTTACATTCCCTTTTATCTAACTTATAAAATTATATAGTATGTCTCTGATCTTATAAAATTGACAAGCTACTAAATTATTTTTCCTCATAAAAATCTTGTAGGTTATATCAAACTCTCTTGATTAGAAGAATCCTTACTGGTGGCATACTAACCTGATTTTGGGTCATTACCTGCATTTCTCGAAGGTTTCAGATCTTTTCGAATACTTTTTCAATGGATACATCTTGGATTCGATTGCCAAGGAACACAAAGTTTGGTTTGAATAAATTTTTAGATTTTGCATTTAAAAATGGAGCTATAGAAGATAGAATAAAATGTTCATGTCCTAAATGTGATTTTGTGAAGTGGTTGACTAGAGAGATAGTGTTTGATCATTTAATATGCAAGCCATTCCCACAAGATTATGTCACTTGGGTTTTTCATGGAGAAATAAATGTGTTGCAGGACTTTAATAACATAGAGGTCACTCAAGATACACTAGAGGTCACTCAAAATACAATACTTGCTGAAAATCTAGTGGACTTATTGATTAATGAAGCATTTCAGAGCTTAAGACATGTATTAGTGTAGGTTCATCACAAGCAGGGAGAGAAGAAGAAATGTTAGATGATATTCCTGCTTCAAATAGTAAAGATTTTTTTGAGTTGCTTAGAGATGGAAGGTCAGAATCGTATGAAGGTTCCAAGTAGTCAAAGGTAGAGTTTTTGTTAAAGCTATATCATATAAAGAGTTTGTCTGGGCTAAGTGACAAGGGATTGACTATGATACTGGATCTATTGAGAGATTCATTTAATTTTGCAAGTTTCCCTGATTCTTTATATGAGGCCAATAAAACCATCAAAAAACTTTATCTTGATTATATAAAGATAGATACTTGTCCAAATGACAATATGTTATACTGGGAAGATGATGCTAATGAATAAACATACAAGTGTTGTCATATTTCTAGATGGAAGCCTAATGCTAGCATTGAGTTTTGTCCAAGAAGCTCAGGACGCTGGTGCTCATAAGCTTAATATTGGGCTCTATTTTGGGTTTCTGTGGCACACAAAATTGGGCATGTGGCTGCAACAGTGAGCATGTCAAAGGTTGCAGTTTCATTCACTCACATAATTAAGAGTACAAAGCTTGCTTTCAGTGTCTTGGTTTCAACTTTACTTTTGGGTGAAACTTTTTCATTGATGTATTGGGAAAAATTGAATTTAAATTAAAGATGACATGACATGATACGTGCACTGGTCAAGTAGTCAAAACGTAACAATTGAATAAAAAGGAGGCACGAGAGATGACAGATACGAGAAGAGAAAGTTAAACCGGCACGAGAAGGAGTTTAGACACGACTCTCGTACCAATTCAAATCATTTAAGGCCAACGGATTAAAAGGCATTGAAGACATGGATCTGAAGACAAAAAGGAGTCTTAATTCAGTATTAACTACCTGATACATTGGAAAATTGGTATTTGATAGGAATGGTTGTGTAACGGCTTATTTAATGTCATTTATTACTCATAATTGTCTCATTAAAGCTGAGGTTTCATTCCTTTACCTAGAATCAACTATAAAAGGAAGAAGTCCCATCATTTGTAACGACGCGGAAATGAAAACTTGTTTACTGCTTTATTCTTATTCTCAGAAAGCCTATTATTCTTTTTTGATCTCTTGATTATCAGTAACTCAATTTCTTATCTTAAATTCTAGCTTTGACCAAAATATTATTTTTTGGTTAAACAATTGCCAATGTACCTTTCACTTTTGCCAATTATTTACTGAAGCCCATTCCCATTCTGCTGCATATTTCATCTTGTTTATACAAGAAGTGTTAAGAGAAGCTCTCACCAGCATTGTACTTTTTATTCCTTATTCGGATTATTACATTTCGAAACTACATGAACGTGAATAAGAGCACTATTTTGTGGATTTAATGCCTGTACTTAGAAAATTTTAATAGTAGTAATGCACAAGCATTTGAATATGTACAAGCATAAGATGACCCATTAGGCAATCTAACCTTAACCCTAGGCATGTCTAGATAAACAACATTATGGGTGTTTAGAGAGTGATACACACAACAAAGAGTCTAGGGTTAGGAGTTCTCTACATTAAACAATTGATTTTAGACTGTGGAAATAAGGGATATATCCACCACGCAAGGATTTCAGACGACCAGTAATTCGAGCCAGGTTATTATAATTTATCCGCTTAGAAAATCCCGTAAGTCTCCAAAACTAGCGATTACATCCAATTATCATATCATCATACAATACTAAAAGTGGGAAACACCAAACTTAAAAGTTAATTTGCAGATTTATCCGTAAAGAACTTAGTGACTATACTACCCTTCAACCAAACATTACTTCAAACACATGGTGACTCAATAGTATTTGATCAAAACTATAAAGTAGAGCACATGGTGTTCACTTTCATCAGTTTACTATTTCCTCCATTCTAAGTTGTGACATTTTTCATACTTTGACCAACGTATTTCCTCCAAGTGTAGGGAAAATTTTGACCGTAACATCTTAACATTTTGATCGTCATTCTTTTACCATTGATCTAATATCTCTATGTTCATCGTTTAATAATTAGTGGTATTAATTCTTGAAATTATACAATAAAAAAATATTGGTTCATTATCTTTCTGATTTTGAATATGTTATCACAAGTAAGATATTTTTTTTTTAAGCAAACACTAGGCAAAGCCTAGAGTTAGATTTTTATTGATAATATAAAATTAAAATTACAACATAATAACTTGAATGTCCGAAGTATAGCATGATCGCCACAGAGTTCATAACACAACTCTGTGGTGATATTACATATGAGGATATTAGGATGATAAAATGAAAAATGAGGAAGCGAGTAATGTGCTGTCCTTTCTCCAACTTTGTGATGAATTCGAAAAGATCTTCACAATTCATGCTTTGTTCTTTGTTTTACTGGGCTTTTTAAAGGTATTTTGAGTAATCTGCTTTTGTTTTGCAATTCGCATTGGGAGCTTCCTTTTGTTTGCGTCTTCAGCCATCCTGCCGTCCCAGCTTCTATCCCTTTGATGACTCTATTTACTTGTTTTACTGTGCCTTGGTGACAAATCCCCCATTCTTGCAGCATTCTTCCGGCATTGCTCTAAGATATCCTCTTCCTCTCTTTCTTCATATGTGTGTTTTCCTTCCATATCATTCTGGATTTGGTCTGGGGATATTAGCATTGTCAGAGGTAGTTGTTTGTACTGTGCTACTTGTGAAGATGCTACTAATTTGTTATCCGTAGAAGTACAGTTCATTTGTGGCTGCCTGTTGTGTAAGACTATCTTCTGATTTTGTCCACAAGTTGGAAATGCTATTTTGTTTCCAACAATTGATGATTATCCCGAGAATTAGATTGCTTTTTGTGTTGTTTCTATTTGGTCGATCTCTGTTGTTGTTACCTTCGAAGTGCCTGATGTTGTATCATTTTTTGGAATGAAAACTAGCGCGTTATGATTCAAATTGCTTGCTGTATATGACAATTTTACATTCCCATTCGTGTTTGCAGAATTCCTTTGAACTTTTGGCTTGATCGTAGCCTCAGTGTCCCCTCCTGTGCTGTTGCAATCATCTTATTGGCCTTCCTGATCATATGACCAACCAGCAGAGCCTTCATCCCAGCTCTCGTCTTCATCAGAATAACATTGGTCTCATAGTTTCGATTTAATTACCATATCTCTCATGTTATCTAGAATTTGTTGTTTATTCTTTCCATTGAGACTTAAGAATTTTCCACTATCGTTGATACCTCCCTCGGCATATATACTGGATATAGAAATGGGAGTATAGCTTTGGACCTTTTGAATGACCCCTCCAGCTTCTTTTTCATTTTCTTTACAGAAATTTGCAAGTGCGCCAGATGAATTGGAACTTATTGTTATTGTTGTAACCTTCTCTGCATTCTGTTTGTTGCTACTTTTGATAGTTTCATTTCTGTTGGACCTCTGTGAAGCCATCTTTGACGATAAACAGTCTGTATTGACTGCTTCCTCTTCTGCTGTTAGCTGCTGACTCTTTTTCCTGTTTTATTGTGGAATTGAATTCTGCTCAATGTCCTTATCTAAAGGTCTTGTTTTCTGTTGAGAAACAGCATCCAAGTTTTCATTCTCAGATGCAGCTTGAGTAGAATGTTTCTGTCCAGATTTGATGGAATCATCAATGTTATTAGAAACTGATGCCTTCTCTCTTGGTTGCAAAGGCACGTCAGTGTGATCTGTGTCCATTGCGTCGATGTTTTTTCCAGTTGCTTGAGTAGGCAGATTAGCATTGTCATAACTCATATGTCCATCCTGTGCACACTGGCTGCTATGGATTACTTTTGTGTGCATTGTCTCAGCATTATTCTCAATCCTACAATGCGTTTCCAATGGAACAGAGTTTTGCATTGTATCAACAGATCCAGAAGCTCCTTCAGTTATTGGCACAGATTCTGCAAATGTAACAGCTGACAAAACTTGCTGCTGCATACTGCATTTCTGCACAATCTGCTGCTGCTCGATTAGCTTTACTTCACTACTTTTTGCATTGACAGTTTCACTCTGGGCAGACTCACCCTTTGGACTTGGAAGTGATTGTGCAGGATCAGAATCAAATTTTTGGGCTCCAGTCAGCTGTATATTGCATCTGAGATGTTGTCCATTAGGATTGACCAACTGCCTAGTCTGTGCACTAGCGATTTTGTGGTCTGCAGTAATGTGAATTGCCCCATGTGTTACTGCTGAAGTGGAGGCCTTATGTCCATCGAGCATTTGAATAGTATAGTTGGACAGCTGATTATAGACTTCTTGTCTTTCCTCTCCTTGTACAGAAGTATTGTTATTTCTCTTAGGCTTTTGAACTATACTCGAGATTCTCTTAGGGGTCTAGCTATTGCTTCTCCTTGATCATGTAGTGGGATTCCAAGATTTTGTGCATTGTGAGGTGGTTGCACATCCATCGGGGCAGGGTTTTCCTGATTATGGGGCATCACAGGATTGACCATTGATGGAGCTCCCTCTACTGCTTGACATGCAAGGAAGATTGGTGTTGTCTGGTTCTGTGGGGGGGGGGGGGGGGAAGGGTAGTGTATTTAGAGGTTGATCCCCATAAGATGGGTTGAACTGAGCAGGCAGACCCCAATGGGTCTGCATGGCCTAAATTAGAGCAGTGGAAGCAATTGAAATTATGGGTTGTAGAATGTTTGTCGGCCACGTAGTTGTTCATGGCTAGTTGTATGCCCTCCATGATCTGATGGGCTAGGAAATTGGAATTCTGGAGGATGATGATCACCTTGTGGACTTCTATGTTCACACTGAATGAAGCTGCATGACCCAAAATTCCTCTCTCCAACCACAATTAAGGTTGGTGATTGACAGGGAGGGGTGTTGTGGAGTAGATGAGAGGATTGTTTTGAGGTGATAATGGTGGAAGATTGGCCATTTGGTGGCTATTTGGACAAAGTACACTGAGCAGAGTTATTTTTCTTTAAAGGAGGAGTGATAGACGAGGCATTTATGTTATTAAGGGTGTATATATGACCGGGTTCTTGGTTAAGTAATTGAGTGATCGTATCTGCTGGGATTTGTATGGAAGATATATATCAATTTGCATGTTTTCTGAGTGGGTTGGTGTAAAGGTTTTTAACTTAGGTATGCTAGGAAGTGTAGGTTCCATTTGTTGCATTGGAGGCGGATTGTTTTTCGTGCAAGAAAAATCCAGTGATTTTTTAATTAAAATCATGGATATTTTGTGTAGTAGGGGAGTTCTGAGGAGCCAAGTGGCTAGTAGAGTTGGAAGCTTCTTCGTGTGTTGCCACGTGGCATATATCCCATGCAAATTGGATGTTTCATAGGGAACGTCAGATGAGTGGATTGTCTTTTCATTCATAGATTATTTCAAATTTCCTTATTGGATGATGGCAAAAGATTATCAACCTCATTGTCTAGGAGTGCAAATTTATTGTCAGTACCCAGAGCAATACTAGAGGTGGCGGTGGGATTAATTTTGGATCGAGCTTTTTCTCTGTAATAGGAATTCTGAGGGCGTGAAGTTTTTTTAGTCTTGGCCTCAGTAGATCTTAACTTTAGATCCCTACTTGCCTTATAATCCACTCTCCTATGTGAATGTTTTGATTGATTAGTGGTCTATAGAGGAGGATTACGATTTTTTGAGAAGGAGAAAACCCTCCACTGGTCGTCATCAGTATTATTTTGAGTGACTTTAGCATGATTAGAGGAGGGGTTATCGTCAGTAGAATTGACCATATTGATGAGACTGCAATTAGTCTCAATATGACCTAATCTACCACATTTCCTACAGAGGATGTTTTCACCCTCATAAATAATAGGTTGTCTATGGCATCCTATGTAGACGAAGGGCCTGACACGGTGTTTTAGTGGAATTTCTACACATAATCTAGCATATCTCCTTCTAAGGGTGACGGATGTGCAAGCATCAATTTTAGGAGTTTGTTAATTTATTTCCAATCTTAGAGAGGACCGTTCTATTGTAAAACTCCGCAGGGAGTTGGGGCAATCTTAACCATATTGCGCAGTAGTGTAATTTTTTAGTTGAAGCTACGAATTATGGAATCCATTTTTGACAGATAAAAAATGTCAATTGATGAATCAGGGTCCTTCATGAAGATTTTTGGCCATATTGACTTCTTGTGAAAATTTGACTATGTAGAAGTCATTTCCCAGATCTATAAGAGAAAATTGCTCAGAACATTTCCATTTGCCTTGTAGCTTTTTTTTTAAGGTATTGATGGAGGATACACTCACCAGAAAAGCTTGATAATGACCGAAAATTTCCATGGTTCATATAGCCTTTGTAACTCTTATGGTGTTAGAAGAATTGCTTGGTCGTCGGTTTGTGAATCTACTTGGCCTTTGTAACTTGGCATGTCCTCAAGGCAATCATCATAGTTGTGTAGAGGGGAAACTTGTTGATCGTGCAAGAAGGTAATTGGGTGTTGAGGTAGGAGTTCTTCCTTAAACGATGGTAGTTCCCCTAGATCTATAGATATAATTGTTTCTTTCGAAATTATATTAGGGGGTTTTGGTGGTATAGTTATATCCATTAATGAAGAGTCTGTTTTGAGTTTTGGCATGGGGAAAGAAAAAAAACTGGAATGAGGAAAGAAAGGAAGTTCCTTATTTTTTACATTACCCTTTCTTTCTTTTTCATTAGTTTTTATATATAATTTTTGTGATTTCTTTTTTCGCTTTTTTTTTTGAAAACTAATTGCAGTTGTTAGTTTGTTCCAGAAGTTGAAGAGAAAGATGGTGACACATGCGATGTGATATCAACCAATGGACGAATCAGCTGACACATGGGAAAGCTTGGTGATCATGTTAAATGCCAATTTATTGGCATAGATATTTTTACTGAAAATTTTAAAAAATAATATTGTTCCATATCGTAACTGTCATAATTCTAAGAGCAATATGAATATAAGCCAACATATTATCAGAGGCGGAGGTAGAATTTGAAGCTTATGATTTCATGGTTTTAATCCTTTTAAGTTACTGGGTTCTAAATTAATAATTTATATATATTTATTAAATATTTTAAGATAAATATATATATTGGACCAGAGCGACTGGGTTCGGCCGAACCCATACTCAATAGGCTAGCTCCGCCCCTGCATATAGTGCCTAACTCTGTCCGGACTTCTAAAACAAATACATACAGGACCATATAGCTAAATTACAATATGGTATATCTTATCATTTCCAAGAATTTAGATTTTATTATTTTATAACTAATATCTAAGTAAAATTTAAAATTTTATACTCTCTTATATGGTTGTAAATGCGCAACGTGCGTGCCTAGGACTAGTTACATTGATAAGTTTAAAACAGAAAAACTAAATACATCAGCAAATTTAAAAGAGAAAGACATCAAAAGTAACTATAAAAGATACAGTACAAGTTCATCTATATTCTTAGCAAGTTGAATCTTTTAATCTTCTTGACCAAAAAGAAAAGGCAGAATCTGTTAGAATTCTTCCATTGAGGGAGCTTCGGAGAAAGGAAATATCGATTTTTCATTCTACTGTAAATGGGATTTTGTACATATATATATATATATATATATATATATATATATATATATATATATATATTTATTTATTTATTTACAACTAATCAGCTAACTAATTTTGTTATAACTATGCTAAATAACTAATGCATACCTCTAACTTTTAATATGTACAAACTAACTCCTATACTAACTAAGGCTTATATACAACACTACAATGCTTTCCCTCAAGCTGGAGGGTGTAAAATGTTTAACATTCCCAGCTTACCTAGTAAGTAGTGATGCTATCCTGAGCTCAATCTGTTGGTCAATAAATCTACCAGTTGATCCTTAGTAGGCACATACTTAGTCTCCAGCAGTCCTTGTTTGATTTTTTCCCGTATAAAAGACAACCGATCTCGATATGTTTGGTTCTCTCGTGGATATGGGATTTGTTGCAATTTGCATTGCAGCTTTGCTGACACAACAAAGGGTAACTGGTGTTTTCAATGTGATCCCTAACTCCTGAAACAATCCAGTTAGTCAAACAATCTCAGCAATTGTAGAAGTCATGCTTCTATATTCTATTTTTGCACTGCTTCTAGATATTGCATGTTGTTTCTTTGATTTTCTTGAAATCAAAGAATTCCCAATCTTCACTACATATCTAGTGACTGACCTCTTAGTGACAGGACAAGCAGCCTAGTGGGAGAAGATAAGGTATGGACATGATAGGTGCAAGATAATTATTCCACTACCATGTTAATGTGAGTTTCTCAAATTCACTGTATTATTAGTTCAAACATTTAGCAGAAAGGCCCCTCTAAATTAAGTCTTAGCCTCACGAGATGAACCAATTTAAGAACGAAAGATATGCAAAAATGTGTCGTAGATCAATCTTTAGGAAAACCTCTTTCCATTATTCTCCTAGAGGTTTAATCAATAATTCAACTAGCCTCTTTCGATTACTGTGAAGAATCTATAAACTCAACCAACAATATAATACAAATATATCACAAGTTATGGGTCTCTTGATTACATGAATTGATGAACATAAACTTCCAAAATGATTCAAATACATAAAACTAGAGTTATTGTAATGACCCGATCGGTTGTTTTGAGATTTTACACTTTGCTCACCAGTTCTTGGGCATATCTTGCCTCGTATAATATATTTTGAGTGACGTAGAACATTGGTTTTGTTTTTTATTAAATTTTCAATGAAATTGAAGGAATAGTCTCAGTTGAAAGCTTTAAATTTGAAAGCTTTGACCAAGGGTTGCCTTATTTGTATATGATCTCAGATCAAACTTTTTATGATTTGATTAGCTCGTTAGGTGATTCGAGACTTGGGAGCCTGATCGAAATGCATTTTGGAAGTCTATGGAAGGATTAGGCTCGAATGGGTGAAAGTGAGATTTTGGCGCTTTCCGGTTAATTGGTGAGATTTTGATATGTAGGTGGGAATGGAATTTTGAGAGTTGCAGTAGCTTTGTTATTTCATTTAGGATGTGTGTGCAAAACTTCAAGTCATTCGGACGTGGTTTAGCCGAGGTTTTGATTGAAAGTGATATTTCGGAAGTTTTAACAAAACTTAAGCTTGAATTCAATATGTTTTGGGTAATTTGATGTTGTTTGAGGTGGTTTGATGATCGGAATAAGTTTGAATGATGTTATAGGATATGTTGGCATGATTTCTTGAGGTGCCGAGGGCCTCGGGGTGAGTTTTGGACGGTCAATTAGACCATTTTGTGCCTTAAAAGATAGCAGAAATTGCAGGGTTCAGTTGCAGGTATTTTGTTCATCGCGGTCGCATAAGTTCTATTGTAATAGCGTAGAATCTTTCTGGGGCAGTCCATTTTTGTTCTTCGCTTTCGCACCTGTAGGGTTGTAATTGCATAGCTGGTTGAAATTGTTGATCGTGAACACGTGCGGAAGGCCGCGTTCGCATAAAGTAAAGTGAAACTGAGGCCTTAGTTAGAATTTGTTCATCGCGAACGTGGAGTGTGGTCTGCAATCGCATAGTATAATTTGCATCGCATGGGATCTGTTGCGTTCGCATAGGGTTAATTCTAGGAGTTGAGTTTTTGTGCTTCGCGAAGTTTTTCCCGCTATCGCATAGAAGGAAATATGCATGGGCAGAATGCTTTTAAAGTCCTCTTGTTCACGAATGTGGGTTTACTTTCACCCATTACTGCTCATTTTTTAGATTCTTGAAGGAAATTAAAGAGGGATTTAAGAGGAATCAACTTGAGATAAGAATCTTGGTCTTAAAACTCGATTATATTGTAAAATCCACATAGAAATTCATTGAAACTAAGCCTAAAATTGAAAAACTAGGGCTTGAGGAATTGGACTTTTGAATTGGGATTTGAATGACCATTTAAGGTCGGATTTAAGAAATTTTGATATATATGAACTCGTGGGAAGATAAGGAATCTATTGCTGTGAAATTTTCTAATTTTCGAGAAGTGGGCTCGAGGCTCGGGTCTTGGTAATTTCGGAATTTGTGTCCATTATTGATTGTTTTCGCTTGGGCTTTGGGTGCAAAGGCTTTACGAGCTAGAGATTTTGCCGGTTCGAGGTGAGTAATGAATGTAAATGATGTTCTGAGGGTTTGAAACCCTGGATTGCACATCGTAGTGCTATATTGAGGTTAGACACGCGCTTGATGATGAGCATGAGGTTATTTACCATTGGGGATTGTGACTTGGCCGTCCCGATTGATGATTTTTCCACGTATTTGACTGAAACTTAATTGTTATCATCATGATATGGGTTGATTGCCATCTTTGAGCTTCGTGCAAACTATTTGAACCCTTGGTATTATTGTTGATATTTCCTCAATATTTTGATTTTATACTCGAACTCAGTCATGTATTTCCCACTGTTTTCAAAACTCAGTCATGTTTGTTTTGCTTTAACACTTGAAATGATATTGCAATTAATATTTTGGGCTGATAATCATGTTTTATTGTTGCCCGCGTGTCTTATATGATTTCGACTAAGATAGGCTGAGGGCTTTGATGTGAGGATTATATATCTATGAATCGGGCTGCACGTTGCAATACAGAGATACTGATTTGATTATGAGGTCGAGGGCCTGAGATATGTACGCCACGAGGTGGCTTGATATAGCGCTTGGTCCGTAAGGGGCTCCTCCGGAGTCTGCACACCCCTAGTAAGATACTGATTTGGGTCGGGCTGCACACCGTAGCAGTGAGATACTGAATTAATTATGAGGTCGAGGTCCTGAGATATGTAAGCCACGAGGCGGCTTGATATAGCACTTGGGCCGTAAGGGGCCCTCCGGAGTATGCACACCCCTAGTAATCGGGGGTACCTATTGTGATTTGAGTAATGACCCAACTGGTTATTTTGCATTTTAGAACCTTGTTCCCTTAAATAAAACTTCCCGTACTTGCTTTAACTAATTTATGACTTGCGGGATAGGTGTTTCGGAAGTTAGAAGAGTTTGAGCAAGAATATGTCCATTTGCTTCTTTAAGTTAAAGAAAAGGTCAAGTTTGACTTCGGTCAACTTTCTTGAGAAACAGATCCGAATTCATGATTTGATGGTCCCGGAGGGTCCGTGGGAAAATATGGGACCTGGGCGTATGCTCGGAATTAAAATCCAAGGTCCCTAGCTAGAGTAATGAACTTTTATGTAAAATTGTTAAATCAAAGTTTTAAAGAATTAAAGAATCTAAATACTCACTGAAATCATATGGTAGCAGGTTGGGATTTCGAATTTGTAACTTGGTACAAGTCCAAAATATCAGTTAAAAGCAAAATTTGGTGTCAATCTGAGTAATTCAAGGGCGTTTTGACCCGTTGAAAGGAAATTAAGAACTTGAAGTTTATTAAGTTGATTCAATTGGTTTTGGGGTTTGACTCCTTGAATTAGCGTTGTTTTGAGCATTTCGAGGGTTTGAGTAAGTCCACCTCATGATTTTATACTTTTCAGTATGTTCGGGCGGAGCTCGAGAGCCCTAGCGTTAAATGGTCGAGGTTCGAGTGAAGTTGAAAACTTAGAAAAACCAAACCTTTTTGCTTCTGTCATAACCGCATCTGCGGTTCTGGGACCGCAGAAGTGGTATTGCAGACACGGTCAGCAAACCGCATAAGCAATCACGCCATCCCAGGTAAAAAACTGCAGGTGCGACCATAAGACCGCAGAAGAGGTCTCGCTGAAGCGGCTATTTTGACCGCAGAAGAAGAAAATGCGCCACAGAAGCGGAAGTAGCTGGGAAGAATGGGTTTATTTAATTCGAACCCAACTTTCATTCTACCATTTCTCACTTCATATTTGGGAGAATTGGGAGCTTCCAAGGGAGGGTTTCCACATATATTGACAAGGTAAGTAATTTCATTACATTTTTAGCATAAATACATGTATAATAAGTAGATTAAATACTATAAATTTAGTAAAAATCGAGGGCTAGAGCCAGACCTAGGGTTTTAATAAAATTAAGATTTAACCACGTAATTTGCTATGTAATGAACTAGAAATCACATATTAGTAATTATATAGGATGATTTTCTACAAAAACTCTTGGAATCCGGACATGTGGGACCGGGGTTGACATTTATAAACTTTATGGGAAAGGTTGGGAAATCACTTAAATAGTTACAATTCAACCTTGTAAGCGTTTATTGACTAGTTCTTACTCTATCTTAACTAGTTTGTGCTCGTTCAGCTTCGAATTGAGGTTTGGGATTATTCTTGATATTGGAAGTATGCTTCGGAGCGAGGTGAGTCTCCTTTCTAACCTTGTGAGAGGGAATTGTCCCCATAGGATTAATGAACAAATAATTATTGCTAAATACGAAGGCTACGTACGGACCTAGTGATGAGAGTTCATGCGTAGCTACTACTATGTTGATTGTACGGGTAGTTTAGGACCCACATCATGCTTATTTATGAAACAAATCTTCTTATTAATTGTCTTATGAGATCACTTAGGATGTGTTAGAGACTCGAAAGAAAATAAAATTAACTTGCACAACTTGTTGAACATGGTATGGTATACTTGACTTTAAATGTACCTTTTGTGTGTATTCTTGATACTGCCTGATATTTGTGGATCGGGCCGATCGACTCAGTATGAATCGATGCATCTATAGGTACGCCGTCAACCCTCAGCAAGTGCACAGTTTCTTTTTTATGGTTCGGGCCGTCGCCTCGGTACTATGTGCGCATGTTTAATTGTAAGAAAGTTATACTTGCCTTATTTTTCTATCATCTCAAATGATAAATTATAAACTCAATGTAGCGAATAACTTGACTTATGTCACTTTCCATAAATAGTTGATACTTGTAATTTCCATGACTTGAACACATTATAGTTATATATATTATTTGACCTTAGTTAGTATCGAGTCAACTTTTCGTCTCTAATTCTTCGAGATTAGGTGGGATACTTATGGGGTACATGTTGTTTATGTACTCATGCTACACATATGTACTTAAATGTACAAGATTTGAGGCAGGTGGATCTGGACATCACTCTGGTGCATATCAGTGAGTACATTTGGGACTTCTACGATGAGCTGCTTCTCTTTCATGTCGATCTGCAGCCGAAGAAGTCTTCCTCTGTATTTTTATTTCTGCCTATCCTGATTCAGACAGTAGGATAGTATATTATTATTTTATGTATATTCTACTAGTCGCCGTAGCTTGTGACACCACGTTAGTACACATGCATTTTTAGGATTGTATAGATATTTAGTTACAGTGTTAACACACTTGACTTTAACGTTAAACTTTGAAAATCTATCATGCTTGGCTTTTAGTAATTGTAAGAATGATAACTAAATTATACTTTCGTGTATGCTGGCCTGACAACGGTGTCGGGCTCCATCGTGACCTATTTTAGGAAATGGGTCGTGACAATATGGTATCAAAGCACAAGGTTCACGTAGGTCTCACAAAGCTATGGGAAAACCTGATAGAGTCTTGTAGATCAATACGGAGACGTTTGTATTTATCTTCAAGAGGCTATAGGGTATTAGGAAAAATTACTCTTTATCCATTTTCATCGTGCAGTGGTCAGTGTACTAAATTCTTTTTCTATTCTTTCACAAATGGTGAGGACTCGTATCGCTGACGCTCCGGACCTAGGAGGAGCTTCTCCCCCTGTTTCTAAAGGCGGAGGTAGAGGCCAGGGGAGGGCAGCGGCCTATGGTAGGGGACGCGGGCATCCAAAAGCTATTCTAGAGGCACCACCGACAGATCCTGCAAGGGATCGGATCGTTGAGGAGTAGGGTAAGGTGCCGCAGCTAAGCCTATTCTGGTGGATTTCATGACAGCACCGATATTTCAGGAGGTCGTGGGTCAAATGTTTTGGTTCAAGGACACTATAGGCTGGTTTATTTCCAGCAGACCCAGCTGATTCACAAGCAGGGGGAGCCCAGATCCCTACTGCTCAGGATCCAGGTCATGTAGCTGCGGTATATCAGACTCCGGGTGCATTACCCGTAGATGGGGTTCAGCCAGTTGCTGCAGTGGCGCCCCAGCCCAGGCAAGCTATGGATGGCGATCTGCAAAAGTTACTAGACTTATGGACTAGAATTCACTCTCCAGTCTTCGGGGTTGAGCGTCTTGAGAATGGTAGGACTTCATCGATGGGTGTAGGGATAGACTGTACACTATGAGGATATTGGAGTCGCATGGAGTCTACTTCACCACTTTTCAGCTTGAGGGTAGGGCTCGTAGATGGTGGCAGTCCTATGTTCTTGGTAGGCCCACCGGTTCTCCTCCTATCTCCTGGGGTCAGTTCCTACAGTTGTTATTGGACAGGTATATTCCTCCCTCTGTGAGGTAAGAGTTGCGGTATCACTTTGAGCATCTTGAGCAGGATCAGATGTCTGTGATCGACTATGAGGCAAGATTTTCTAAGTTATCCCGCCATGCACTTATAATACTTCTTAGAGATGTAGAGAGAGTGCGAGTTTTGTCGCCGGGTTGCAACCCAGTATTCGATCGGGTATTGCCTGAGCGGTGGAGATGGGTACAGAGTATCATCTTGTGGTCGAGATTGCTCGCTGGATTGAGGGGTATCATCAAAGGGGTAGAGAGCAGATACAGCAGGACAATAAATCCAGATACTTTGGAGAGTTCAGAGGTTCCCCATCTAGGGGCAGAGGACAGTGTGGGAGGGGTCAGCCCAATAGGCCCCCATCTTCAGCACCACCACCTCTCGCCCAGGGTGTTCCAGCATGCCCCTATATAAGTGCCATGCCAGAGTGTTCCTACTGCTCGCCAGCTATTCAGGGTTCCTCCAGTTGGTATTTATGTCCTTAGGCTTCCTGTAGTTCCTACTTCAGTGCTATGCCGGAGAGTTCGTATCATCCACCGGCTATCTAGGCTCCTCCCGCGGATCTATGAGTTATCAAGGACAGTCATCAGGACAGCAGGTCGCTGCATTACGTTGTTTTGAGTGCGGAGACCCCGATCGCATGAGGAGATCTTACCCAGGCTTAGGGCTAAGGTTGAGCAGTAGGGGTAGCAGCCCATGACTCCAGCACCAGCAGCCTAGCCACCTAGAGGTGGAGGACAGACTGGTAGAGGTCGTCCTAAAGGTGGAGGTCAGACGGGTAGAGGTCAGCCCGGTATTGCTGAGAGAGGTGGAGGCCAGTAAGCTGGCGCTCCAGCTATATTATACACTCTTCCAGCTAGGGCAGATGCATTGGGCTCAGATGTTGTTATCACAGGTATTATCTCCGTCAGTATTAGGGCTACATCAGTATTATTTGAATTAGGGTCAACTTATTCATGTGTGTCATCTTTATTTGCCCGATTTATGGTCACTTCTCCTGAGCCTTTGGATGTTTCTGTTCATGTATCCACTTATGTGGGTGATTCTGTAGTTGTGGGTCGGATTTACTAGCCGTGTGTGGCTACATTCTATGGTTTTGAGACTAGGGCAGATTTGCTATTGCTCGATATAATTGATTTTGAGGTTATCCTGGGCATGGATTGATTATCTCCATATCACGATGTTCTAGATTCCACGCCAAGACTATTTCACTAGTAATGTCAGAGTTGGCGAGATTGGAGTGGAAGGGTTCCATAGTTGATACGCCTAATAGGGTTAGTTCTTTCCTGGAGGCTCAGCGCATGGTTGAGAAAGTGTCTTTTTGGCTTATTTAGCTTATGTGCAAGACACCACCGTAGAGTCTCCGACGAATGATTCAGTTCCAGTAGTCCAAGAGTTCGCCGATGTTTTTCCTTCTGATCTTCTTGGCATGCCTCCATATTATGATATTGAATTCTGTATTGATTTGGCTCCAGGCACTCATCCTATATCTGTCCCACCATACCGTATGGTTCCTAAGAAGCTGAAAGAGCATTTGGAGAAGTTTTTATCAGAGGGGTTTGTTAGGCCCAGTGTATCGCCTTGGGGTGCACCAGTGTTATTCTTGAAGAAGAAAACGAAGGATGGGACTGTGTGTATGTGCATTGAATACCGCCAGTTGAATAAAGTCACCATCAAGAACAAGTATCCATTGCCTAGTATTAATTATTTGCTTGACCAGTTGCAGGGGGCTAGGGTGTTCTCTAAGATTGACTTGAGGTCAAAGTATCATCAGCAGAAGATTCGGGATTCAGATTTTTCGAAGACTGCATTCAGGACTAGATATGGCCACTATGAGTTTCTAGTGATGTCATTTGGCTTGACTAATGCTCCAGTGGCATTTATGGATTTGGTGAACAGGGTGTTCAGGCCTTATATTGATTCTTTGGTCATCGTCTTCATTGACGACATCTTGATATACTCAAGTAGCCTGGGGGAGCACGAGCAGCATTTGAGAGTAGTGCTTCAGACCTTGCGAGAGCAATAACTTTATGCTAAGTTCTCCAAGTGTGAGTTTTGGCTAGAGTCAGTGGCATTCTTGGGGCATGTAGTGTCAGGAGAGGGTATTAAAGTGGATCCCAAGAAGATTGAGGTTGTTCAGAGTTGGCCATGTCCTACTTCCGTGATCGAGTTCAGGAGTTTCTCGGGGTTAGCAGGTTACTACCGGCAATTCATGCAGGCTTTTCATCTATTCTATCACCTCTTACCAGATTGATCAAAAAGGGTGCCCCATTCCGTTGGACCGATGATTGTGAGGAGTTCTTCCATAAGCTTAAGACGCCTTTGACCACGGCACTAGTTCTTGTATTTCCTTCCAGTTCAGGGATGTATACGGTATATTGGGGCACTTCTTGCATTGGATTGGGATGTGTATTGATGAAGGAGAAGCGAGTTATTGCATATGTTTCACGTCAGCTGAAGGTTCTCGAGAAAAACCACCTTGTGCACGATATAGAGTTGGCGGCGATTGTTCATGCTCTTAAGATATGGAGGCAATATTTGTATGGGGTGTCATGTGAGGTTTATACAAACCATCATAGCTTGAAGCACTTGTTCAAGCAGATAGATCTTAATTTGAGGCAGCGCAGTCGGCTTGAGTTGCTGAAGGATTATGACATTGCCAAACTTTATCAACCGGGTAAGCCGAATGTGCTCGCGGATGCCTTGAGCAGGAAGGTGGATGGGTAGCTTGGTATTCATTTATTCTGTGATGAGACCATTAGCTTTGGACATTCATTCCTTAGCTAACAGACTTGTGAGATTGGACATTTTGGAGCCCATCCGCGTTCTAGCATGTTTGGTTGCTCAGTCTTTGTTATTGGGGCAGATTAAGGCTCGACAGCTTGATGATCCACATTTGGAGGTCCTCAAAGAGACGGTACTTTAGGGAGGTTCCAAGGAGATTTCTATTGGTGAGGATGGTGTGTTACGTCTTCAAAGCCGTGTATGTGTTCCTAATGTTGATGGCTTGAGGGAGAGGATTCTAGAGGAGGCCCACAGTTGAGGTACTCCATTCATCTGGGTTCCACGAAGATGTATTGTGACTTGAGGCAGCATTATTGGTGGCGGAGGATGAAGAAGAACATTGTTGAGTATCTAGCTAAATGTTTGAATTGCCAGCAGGTCAAGTATGAGCAGCAGAGGCCAGGCGGCCTACTTCAGCAGATGCCCATTCCGGAATAGAAGTGGGAGCGTATCAGAATGGAATTCTTGGTTGGGTTGTCGTAGACTATGCGGAAGGTTGATTCAGTGTGGGTCATTGTGGATAGGATGACCAAGTCTGCCAATGTCATTCTAGTGGGGACTACTTACACAGCAAAAAGATATGCTCATATTTACATTCGGGAGAGAGCCAGGTTGCATGGTATGCCAATTTCCGTCATAGAAAATAGAGGCCCTTAGTTCACTTCCCATTACTGGAGAGCTGTTCAGAGTGAGTTGGGGACCTGCGTAGAGCTTAGCACGACATTCCATCCTTTGACCGACGGGCAGTCGGAGCGGACAGTTCAGATTTAAGAGGATATGCTTAGAGCATGTGTGATTGACTTTGGAGGGTAGTGGGATCAGTTCTTGCCCTTGGCAGAGTTTGCATAGAATAATAGCTATCAGTCCAGCATAGAGATGGCCCCGTATAAGGCATTGTATGGTCTGCATTGTCGTTCCCCTATCGAGTGGTTTGAGCCTGGTAAGGCTAAGTTACTTGGTACAGATTTAGTACAAGATGCCTTGGATAAGGAAAGGTTCATTCAGGAGAGGCTCCGCACAGCTCAGTCCATGCAAAAGAGATACGAGGATCAGAAGGCACCTAATGTATCATTCACGATTGACGAGAAGGTTCTCTTAAAAGTCTCGCCAATGAAGGGCATTATGAGGTTTGGAAAGAAGGTCATGTTGAGCCCAAGGTTTATTGGCCACTTTGAGGTGTTGAGGCGAGTTGGAGAGGTTGCCTATGAGCTTGCTTTACCTCCTAGTTTATCAGGTTTTCATCCAATTTTCCATGTATCGATGCTTCGGAAGTATCATGGCGACTATTCACATGCATTGGATATCAGTACCATTCAGATAAATTAGAACTTGGGTTACGAGGAGGAGCTAGTCGCCATTGTTGATAGACAGGAACGCCAGGAGGTCCAAGAGGATTTCTACTGGAAGAGTCTAGTGGAGGGGCCAACCAGTTGAGGAGGCGACCTGGGAGTTCGAGGAGGAAATACGGAGCCGATATCCCCACTTATTTAGCAGTCTTCCTTTTATGTCCGTTCAAGGACAAACATTTTTTAATAGGTGGAGAATGTAACGATCCGACTGGTCGTTTTGCATTTTAGAACCCCGTTCCCTTAAATAAAACTTCCCGCACTTGCTTTAATTAATTTATGACTTGCGAGCACGGGTGGTTCGGAAGTTAGAAGAGTTTGAGTAAGAATATGTCCATTTGCTTCTTTAAGTTTTTCTAAAAAAGCCAAGTTTTACTTTGGTCAACTTTCTCGGTAAACAGGCTCGGAATCTTGATTTAACGGTCCCAAAGAATCTATGGAAAAATTTGGGACTTTGGCGTATGCTTGGAACCAAATTCTGAGGTCCCTAGCCCGAGTAATGAATTTATATGTAAAGTTATTAAATCAAAGTTTTAAAGAATTAAAGAATCTAAGTACTCATTGAAATCATAGGTATCGGGTTTGGATTCCGGTTCTGAAACTTGGTACAAGTCCGAGATATCAGTTAAGACCCACCCGTAAAACTTGGTATCAATCCGAGTAGTTTAAAGGCGTTTTGAACCGTTGAAAGGAAATTAAGAACTTGAAGTTCATTAAGTTGATTTAATTGGTTTTAGGGTTCGACTGATTGAATTAGCATTGTTTTGAGTGTTTTGAGGGTTCGAGTAAGTCCGCCTCATGATTTTAGACTTGTTGGTATATTCGGGCGGGGCTCGGGAGCCCCGAGCGTTAAATGGTCAAGGTTCGAGTGAATTTGAAAACTTAGAAAAACCAAACTATGTTGCTTCTGTCATAACCGCGTATGCGGTTCTGGAACCACAAAAGCGGTACCGCAGACGCGGTCAGCAAACTGCAGAAGCGGTCAGGGCCAGCCAAGGTAAAAAACTGCAGGTGCGACAATGAGGCTACAGAAGCGATCCAGCCCGTTTTCCTCAGAACCGCAGAAGCAGAAAATCCGCCGCAGAAGCGGAAGTAGCTGAGCAGAATGGGTTCATTTAAACCCAACCTTAATTCTACCATTTCTCACTCCGCATTTGGGGAAATTGGGAGCTTCCAAGGGAGGGTTTCCACATATATTGACAAGGTAAGTAATTTGTTTACATTTTTTGCTTAAATACACATATAATGAGTAGATTAAACACTAGAAATTTATTAAAATTCAGTGGTTAGAGCTAGATCTAGGGTTTTAATAAAATTAAGAATTAACCACGTAATTTGCTATGTAATGAACTAGAAATTACACATTAGTGATCCTTAGGTTATATAGGATGATTCCTTATGAAAAATCTCGGAATCCGGGCACGTGAGCTCGGGGTCAAAATTTAGGAAATTTATGGAAAAGGTTGGGAAATCACTAAAACGGTTACAGTTACACCTTGTAAGCCTTTATTGACTAGTTCTTACTCTATCTTAACTAGTTTGTACTCGTTCGGCTTCAAATTGAGGTTTGCGCTTTTTCTTGAAATTGGAAGTGCGCTTCAGAGTGGGGTGAGTCTCCTTTCTAACCTTCTGAGAGGGAATTGTCCCCATAGGATTAATGAACAAATATTTATTGCTAAATGTGGGGGATACGTACGCACCTAGTGACGAGAGTCCGCGCGTAGCTACTACTATGTTGATTGTCCGGGTAGTTTAGGTCCCACATCATGCTTATTTATGAAAAACATCTAATTGTCTAATGAGATCACATAGGATGTGTTAGAAACTCAAAAGAAAATAAAAGTAATTTGCGCAACTTGTTGAACATGGTATGGTATACTTGAATTTAAATGTTCCTTTTGTGCGTATTCTTGATATTTCTTGATATTTGTAGATCGGACCGATCGCCTCAGTTTGAATAGATGCATCTATAGGCGCACCGTCGACCCTCGGCAAGTGCAAAGTTTCTTTCTCTTGGTTAAGGCCTTCGCCTCGGTACTATGTGACCATGTGAATTGTGAGAAAGTTATACTTTCCTTATTTTGCTATCATCTCAAATGATAAATTATAAATTCAATGTAGTGAAGTACTTGACTTATGTCACTTGCCATAAATTGTTGATACTTGTAATTTCCATGAGTTGAACACATTATAGCTATATATATTATTTGACCTTAGTAAGTATCGAGTCGACTTCTCGTCTCTACTTCTTCGAAATTAGGCGGGATACTTACGGGCACATGTTGTTTATGTACTCATGCTGCACTTTTGCACTTAAATGTACAAGATTTGAGGTAGGTGAATCTGGGCATCACTCTGGTGCATATCAGTGAGTAAATCTGGGACTTCTACGGCGAACTGCTTCTTTTTCATGCCGATCCTCCGCCGAAGAAGTCTTTCTCTATATTTTTATTTCTGTCTATCCTGATTCAGACGGTAGGATAAAATATTATTCTTTTGTGTATATTCTACTTGTCGCCCAGATCTTGTGACACCATGTTCTGGAACACACGTTAGTAGACATTCATTTTTGGGGTTGTATAACTATTTATTTACAGTTTTATCACACTTGAATTTAACTTTAACCTTTGAAAATCTATCATACTTGGCTTTTGGTAATGGTAAGATTATATATACTTCTGCGTTGGCTGGCCTGACAACTGTATCGGGCACCATTATGACCTATTTTATGAAATGGGTCGTGACAGGTTGACTGGCCCTGTCTTCACGAGAGGCGCCATCACGATCGGAGTACAGTTTGAGTCGTGACAAGTTGGTATCAGAGCCTAGGATACATAGGTCTCACGAGTCGTGAGCATGTTTAGAAGAGTCTCACGGATTGGTACAGAGACGTTTTTTTTATCCTCGAGAGGCTGCAGAACCTTTAGAAAACTCCACTTTCTTGAATTCTTATCGTGAGTCCTTGATTCAGCTTGAAAAGTAACTCATGAAATTCCTTCCACGCATTCGTATGCTCACACGAATGCTCTTTATTAGATGTATCTTGATGGCTTGTGATTCCCTAATCGAGGGGCGAGATGTGATCTCTATGAGTTTGATGTTGGGCCAGTCTGGAGGACTTGAGGCTGGATCTTTTCCGATGGCTTGAGCACCGAGGTGCTGATTGTGTGAGCAAGTGTCTTTGAGCTTATATGTTTAGTATTGTCCATATTAGTGAAAGCGACAGCTGGATGGCTATGTGATGAGTATGTTAGTATTTTGTGATGTATCCATACGAGTTTGAAGTGACGAGAAAGGTCTGCTAGATGATAGAAGAGTTATTAGATTCTTCAATTTCATCGTGATTTGAGGTATAGCACCGAATTATGGGCGTGTGAAGGATCATTTCATGTTTTCACCTCGAAACTGAAGTAAATTTTATGTTGCAGTACGAGTTCAGACTCAAGAAGACTAAGTGACTCTGTACAATTTATGACGATGGGAGGTACACAAGAATGTTAGTTAAAGACAAAGTAGGTGGGTTATCTCCAACGAAGTGTTCTGAGGTCATGCGATTCTTATGCGTCATTTAGAATATCTCGTTTATACGAGAAAGATATGTGTTGTAATATAAATTGGGTCGCTTAAGAGAGTGGGCTGACTGTTACGAGAATGAGTGCGAATTTGCCGGAGATTTAAAGTACTAGATGTGTCTTGAGTTATTGTTGTCAAGAATGCTCGGTGCATAGGACAGGAAGTTACTTGGTGGTATTAGTATGAGGTTACGTTATGCGGTGTCGGAGTGACAGTGAGGCACGGGTTGTTCGCTTTCTTTTATCAGACTAATTATGGTTTAAGGAGGGTGGATGACCTGTGAGAACATATGTTCAAGATTCTGCATATATCAATTGGGCAATTTGAAGTTGCATATGTGGTTGGAAACTGGGTTTCATTGGAAGATATCATGACTTGTAGTGTTTTCTATAAATTGTGGGTTTCTACCTATCAGTATCAGAAAGGTATAGGTAACGTATTTAGACTCGTAGGGACTCTCCTCAGAGAGCTATTTTGGAATGTGGTACTTTTAGGAATATTTAAGTGAGTATTAAGTGGCTTATGGGTTTCAGACAGTGTGGTTGTATGCTTGGGTCTCGTGTGGTAAGCCTGGGTTGAGGCATTGTGGTGCTACGGAAAGAGGGAATATCAAATTGAGGATGAAGCAGAAGGTAATTTAGATGGATAGAGTGGCTCGATAGTATACCGGATCAGTATGGTAAGGATAGGATGAATTCCTTGGGTGTGTTCGACGTAATAAGTTCTTATAGGTATTTTGCAGCAATGCTCTTGGGTTTTGATGGCTTGCTTAGCTTGGTCTAGTTGGAAGGATACAGTCCTGGTAGTTTAATATGTGCAAATGGAATTGCTATATTTTCTTATTTATTTCTACCATGGTTGGAGAGGTGTATTTTCTACGAGTGTGAGAAGCATGGGATATGTAATGATTTTTCTCTAGATTGGATCAATGAAGTTATTGGCTAGATGTGTTACAATTCAGTTCTTAAAGAGAGTTCATGAAGCTCTTAAGTATCTGGTATCCTCAGATGGTTATGGCAACGGTACTACTAATTTGAAGTTATTTGACAAGAGTATATGTTTTGGAAAATATGATTACGTTGATGGCTCTTCGGTAGTATTGCAGCATCTTCTCTTTAGATCGACTGGTGATATTCAGTTTGCTTAGTGGCACGGGGAAATTTTAGAGTGACTATCATGGGATGATTGGGTATTAAAAGTGTGGCATGTGTTTGGACGGTGAAATTGGGATTGGATACGGTGATTCATGTTCCATGTGGATTTGGATAGGGAAGTTCTCGTATTCAAGCTATGATGTGCTTGAGGATCATGTGTATCAGCACTATTTAGCAACTACCGAGATTTGGAGGCATGAGTGGATCTTTCTTTGCTTGGTATGTTAGATTTTGGATGTGTTGTTGGGGTTAGACTGGTTGTCTTCGTATTGGGTTATTCAAGACTATTGCACTATGGGCTATGCCAGAAATGCCACAGGTTGACTGGCGAGGTGTGGCGGATGATGTTATCGTAGAGTGAGTTATAATTTGAAGACCCAACGAACGCCTGGGAAGGATTGCCTTTCTTAATTGGGATTTCGTAATGGATATCGTTGCTGAGGTTTCTACCATTGATTTGGTTCCGGTGTTGAGGTACTTTTTGGATGTGCTTCTTGTGGCCGGGCATGTCACTGGGCGAGGTTGTGGATTTTGGTATTGATTTAGTGTCGGGCACCATATCGTATGGCTCCGGTAGGAGCTATGATAGTGGAAGGAACCACTTTAGGATTTCCTTAATAAAGAGGTTGTTGGTAGGCCAATGTGGATGCGTGTTCTAACTTAAGTAGGCTCGGTTGGCTCCGAATTATGTTGTTGAGGGATCGGTTGATTCGACCGTTATTGAGGTTATCAGTGATCTGGGGAGATCTATGAGTTGCGTTTCTGTGTTGCGAGATGTTATGATTTGTTGGTTATGGGCACATATGGTGTGGTTCTATTGGGGTTCATAGTGGAAGTCAAATGGGAAGAGTAATTGGGTGTGGCACTGTGGATGGAGAATCGATTATGTCCTATCGGCTTTGTGTGGTATATATTACTTGTTTCACTGTGGATATAATGATTGATTTTGTTCCAAACATCAAATTGTGCATGGTTGTCAATTTTGAGTATTGTGACTTGAGGTGTCTCATGTGGAGTAGTGTTTGGATAGGATCGCGCATTGCAGCGAGGATTTATGTATAGGTATAATCCTTCGGGTTATATTCGTGTGTTCTATTTCTAGGATGTGAGTCGGGCTCTCGGCCTTGTGTTGTGGGGGTACTGGTGGGCTCGAGGTACAACTATTTCCTTTGAGTCATTCTCATGATTTGAGTATGTTTGGGTTGTTTCTTATTGGTGCGCATATTATGCTAGTTGTGGCTTAGGCCTCTATTGATGTGTCATGTCACTAGAGTGGTATGTTGGATTAGAGGAGATTGATGGGGATCATTAATGAATACGAGCAGATTTGATTTCACCATGTCGAAAGGATAAGATCGAGGTTCGACTCGAAAATTTGCAATGGTGTTTTTCAGGGGAGAAGTGGCTTAAGTAATGGGGTGATATGAGGAAGTGATTATGGTTTATTGCGTGCTTCATTTATCCTTGGCAGTATATGACAGTATTAGAATGAGATTTTAGCTGATAAGAGGTTTTCTACCAGTATTCGGTTATTTTGGGCAACTATTGTAAATAGAAGTTATCGCTACGAGTGTTCGATAGTATGTAGTATATCATGGTATTGCTCCCGAGGTAGCACGAATGGGTTACTACAGCTAGTTTGGGTCTATTCGGAGTATATGTGTGAGGTTTTGGTCGTATCAAGGGTTTCAGAAATGAAAATGTGGTTCTATGCCTTATGGGCCAGATTGGATTGTGCAATTTCAGTAACAATGTATTATCAGACCTATATGAGATGGGGTGACGCGGAATCACCCCTGTTATATGAATGGTAAGGTTATTCAGTTATTGGTTGGCTTTTAGAACAACTCTAGGTACGTTCGAGGAAGAATATGTGTTTAAGTAGGGTTGGATGTAACGACCCGACCGGTCATTTTGAGCTTTTATACTTTGATCACCAGTTCTCGAGCATGACTTGCCATGTGTAATGTATTATGACTGACGTAGATCGTAGGTTTTGGTTTTCAAGAAAATTAGAATGAAATTGAAGGAACAGTCTCATTTGAAAGTTTTTATCAAGGGTTGACTTATTTGTATCTCAGATCAGAATTTTTATGATTTGGTTAGCTCCGTTAGGTAATTTGGGACTTGGGAGCATGATCGGAATGCATTTCGGAAGTCCATGGAAGGTTTAGGCTCGAATTTGCGAAAGTGAGATTTCGGAGCTTTCTGATTGATAGATGAGAGTTTGATATAGAGGTCGGAATGGAATTCCCAGAGTTGCAGTAACTTCGTTATGTCATTTGGGATGTGTGTGAAAAATTTCATGTCATTCGGTCGTGGTTTGGCCGGTTTTTTTATCGAAAGTGTATTTCGGAAGTTTTAAGAAAACTTAGTCTTGAATTCAATGAGTTTTGGGTCATTTGATGTTGTTTGAGGTGTTTTGATGATTGGAATAAGTTTGAATGATGTTATGGGATATGGTTGCATGTTCGGTTGAGGTCCCGACGGCCTCGAGTGAGTTTCTGATGGTTAATGGACCACTTTGTGGCTAAAAAGATAGCAGAAATTACAGGCTTCAGTTGCAGGTATTTTGTTCATTGCGACCGCATAAGTCCTATTGTGATCGCGTAAAATCTTTTGGGGGCATTCCATTTCTGTTCTTCGCGTTCGCACCACTAGGGATGCGATCGCACAGCTGGGTGAAAATTTTGATCGTGAATGCGTGCGGAAGGACGCATTCACATAGTGTAAAGTGAACATGAGGCCTTAGTTGCAATTTTTCATCGCAAACGTGGAGTCAGGTCCGCGATCGCATAGTGTAATTTGAAAATGCATTTCATCCGCATAGGGTTTATTCTGAGAGTTGAGTTTCTGTGCTTCACGATCGCGAAGTTTTCCCCGCGATCACATAGAAGTAAATATGCCTGGGCAGAGTATTTTTAAAGTCATCATGTTCGCGAATGTGGGTCTATTTTCACCCATAGATGCTTATGTTTGGAGATTCTTGAAGGAAATAAAAGAGGGATTCAAGAGGAATCGACTTGAGGTAAGAATCTTGGTCTTAAAACACGACTATATTGTGAAATCCACCTAGAAATTCATGGAAACTAAACCTGAAATTGAAGAACTAGGGCTTGAGGAATTGTCCTTTTGAATTGGGATTTGAAGGACTATTTGAGGTCCGATTTAATAACTTTTGATATGTATGAACTCGTGGGAAGATAAGTAATATATTGATGTCAAAATTTATGAGTTTCGAGAAGTGGGCCCGGGGCTCAGATTGTGGTAATTTTGGGATTTCTGCTCGTTATTGATTACTTTCGCTTGGGCTTTGTTTCCTTAGCATGTTGTGATTTATTCGTTCTAATTTTGGATATATTCGACACACGTGGAGGTCGATTTGAGGGGAAAAGGCATCGCGAGCTAGAGATTCTGCCGGTTCGAGGTGAGTAATGATTGTAAATGATGTTCTTGGAGTTTGAAACCCTATATTTCACATTGTAATCATATATTGAGGTGAGACACGCGCTTGATGATGAGCGTGAGGTCATTTACTATTGGGGAGGGTGACTTGGTCTGTCCCTCTTGATGATGTTTTCGCGTATTTGACTGAAACTTATTTGTTATCATCATGATATCGGCTGATTTTCATATTTGGGTGTGCCAGCTATTTGAACCCTTCGAGGATTGTTGTTGATATTTCCTCACTTTTTTGATTTTATACTCGAACTCAGTCATGAATTTCCCACTGTTTTCATAAACTCAGCCAATTTTGTTTTGCTTTATCTGACACTTGAAAGGATATTTCAAATAATATTTTAGGCTAAGCATCATGTTTTACTGTTTCCCACGTGGCCTATGTAATTTTGACTGAGATAGGACAATGGCTTGGATGTGAGGATTATATATCTATGGATCGGGCTGCAAGTTGTAGCAATATATATATATATATATATATATATATATATATGGGGGATAGGGCTGCACGTCGCAGCGATATGTTGGATTGAGCTGCACGCCGCAGCACTGTGATACCGATTTAATTATGAGGGCGAGGGCCTGAGATATGTACGCCACGAGGCTACTTGACATAGAACTTGGGTCGTAAGGGGCCCCTATGGAGTCTGCAAACCCCCAGTGAGCGCGGGTACCCATTGTGATCTAAGAGTGAGCCCGAGGAGCTGGTATTGTTCTGAGATATTTCCTGAGGGGCGAACCTTTATGTGTTCATATTTCATATTTACTTGTCGTTTTACATACCATGCTGTGGTATTTGTGCCCGAGGGGCAGATTTTCTGTGCTTATCGGCACTAAATATTTTGCATTCATTTGCAAAACTATTGAAAAAGTCATTTTCAAAAGTGGTTAAAACTGAGCTAAGCTATTTATAATGATTTCACAGATTCGCTGCATTTCTCAAAGGGTTTTACATTGCTCCTATACAGCATGTTGGTTAGCTTTACATGATTTCTTACTGCTCAATTGTTATATACCTTTATTACTCTCTGAGTTGGAGTACTCACTTTACTCCCTGCACCTCGTGTGAAGATGCAGGTATTTATTCACCAAGTAGCGGGTTTGAGCTGATCGGAGGCTGAGCTATAGGAGTTTAGCGAGGTGGCTGCCAGCGTTCGCAACATCATTTTTCTTCCTTTTGTTCATTATTCTCGCTTTATGTACTTTTAGACCTTATAGTTGTAGTTACACTCTAATAGATGCTCGTGACTTATACCCTGATTGGACTATGTCGGGTTGTACTTTCATTAATTATATCATTAAATCATATTTAAATGGTTTATAAATGTTAACTATTTTTTTCAAAAAGGCGATATGGGTTAGTTGGATGGCCTTGTCTTCACGAAAGACTCCACCATGATCGAGCGGGGTTTGGGTCGTGACAGTTATACTCCACAAAAAATCATTAATATACAAAATCCATTAAGCCACAAAAGGAACTACTCCATAGACATAGAGAAAGTCATCACAAATATAATTAAAATATAGAAAAAGATAGATTCAATCAAGACCCGGATCTTGAGTGAGGAGGAATAATGAAATCCATGTGATTGTGTTCTTCCAACTCCTCCTTAGACTCCTTAGGTCGAATATGTGTCAAAAGTTCCGAAAATGGCATTTTCTAGTGTATTTAAGCCATCCCTCAATAAACACTGGATGGAATTACCCTTTTATCACTATGGAAGTCACTCTAACATTTTTGTTGCCGCATAACGCCACACGTTGCGTCATGCGGCGGACTTGCGGGGAATTCTAGAACAGTTCAAAAAATCATTTTTTGGCACATTTTGCACTGTCGTGTTTCTTGGGTGAGTTCGTTTCTTCAATTTTTTAAATTTGAACTTGGTCCTCAAACACCGAACGCTACCCCGGTTTAATTTCTTGGGCTTCTACTCACAATTCAAAGCTCCAAATACCTCGAATTAGATCCACAACATCTATGTAACTCAAAATCTCTCCTACAAGGTATGAAACACACACTAAGTGCAAAATACTCCCAATTATAGCTCAACCCAAGTAAAGTGCAGTGAATTAGAGTGTAATAAGTGACAAAAATACGGGATTATAGCCTACCATCAACACCCCACACTTAAACCATTACTCGTCCTCGAGCAATCAAACTACACTTCACATAGACACGACCCTTTTAAAACAACTCCCCTAACTCATCACACCAAGAATAATTAAAATAGATGAAGCACAATATCGTAACATCCTCGCCTCAAGATTTGAATCAAAAGCACCATGTATTTTTTACAACCACCTCACTTACTCTAACACGGATGTCAACAACATTTTTCCTTCGTGAATCAAGTGCTCTCACATAACAATAAAGAGTAGTTCCACAAATAATAAAGTTTAAGAAAAATTAGGAACTCAATATAGAAAGTATTCACTCACTCTCAGAAGTAACATTATTGTGTCAAAAAAGACGTACCATAAGCTTTCCCGTAATATATTACTCTACTAATTGAGCTCATTCAGTCAAGGATCAAGTAGGATTTTAATTGGTTGTAATGTAGGCTACGGGATGGGTAGGATACATTTGGATATAAGAGTGACTACACCTCCTTAAGTACTTTAATACATACAATTAACCATTCAAAACCTACAGTTATGTCAAACCATAACTCCACCTTCATATCAATATACGTCAACTCCCTACTTCTTTACGTACAATTATATCAAGATTTGCTACTATCAAGAAATCTTTTTCGCGACTATCCAACTATTTTATTCACTTTGTTTTTCAATTCAAGTGGCTCTTACTTTTTCAAAATAGTGCACATTTCTCCTTAATTTAGTAGTACCACTCAAAAGCCAAGCCAGCACCCCGCACTTTAACTTTTGTAAAGATCATAACAAATTCAAGTGCTCGCGGGAGTTAAAGGGTTCAAATGGTAAATTCAAACAAATGGGTAACACTTGTAATGTGATTTCCAATGAAACATGATTATAGGCTCAAAGGGGTTAACTAAGATACATAATAATTAGGTGTCATATAACTGGCTCAACAAAGAAACTCCTATATCACTTCCAAGATTGAATAAAACTACTATTGTGCTTTGTAAACACACGAGGCAAGTTCTAGAAATCAAATGCAATGGACAAAATACACAAAACCTCACACACGCATGGCACATAACTCACTCAAGATCAGACTTATCAAGAAACTCTAGTCAAAGTAGGTAAGTAAAGTTAAGATCATACAATTTAAGGTACTTATACCAGGGTAAAAAAACTGAGCATAAGCGCCAAATAGAGCACTTATTATTCTCTAGGCATAATAAAGTCAAGAGATATTGCTTTCGTTTAAAATCACAGCACAAGGTCTCCTACTCCTAAAAAAACAAAAATTTACTACACCCGGTTCGAATAAAATCCTTAAAAAGAACCGCGATACAAAGAAATAACAATGGGGGATTTTTTTCGAGTTAAGTCCCTCAAGAAGGCAGCCGAGGATATCCATCAGTGGGAAAAGTCAAAATTTTTCCAATCAAAAGAATTACAATACACTCATATACATATATACATATATATCTCCCACCCCAGACGTTAAATCGTGGCATGTCCTCATGGAACACAATTAAAAAGCATAAGGTAAAGAAAACTTCCTTGAACATCTAGTCGGGGTTTGAGTCAAAGTTGGGCTCCATCCATCGTGCCCCAACTAATGCACACATTCATGCGGGCAGCTTCTTCTCGGCCTTCTTTGGGTACACCCCACTTCTCACTCACTGCAGCCTTCTCTTTCGCGCCCTTCATTTTCCATTCAACACTCGCAATTGGTTTATCCTTTTGTGCCCCCCTTTTCTATATCCATCTTAAAAGTCACATTTTCCTAACCCGCTCTAAGCATGAGTTTTCTCTCTTGTATATCTAATATAGCTCTACCCGTCACTAAGAATGGTCTTCCTAAGATGAGGGGGCCTCCTTGTTCTATTCCATACTAACCACTATGGATCCACAAGAAATATGAACTTATCCATCCGAACTAACACATCTTCCACTATCTCCTTGGGTGTTATAGTCATTTGGTATCCAGATGAAAAGATATGGGTGCATACCTTATCTCTCCAATCTCCTACTCCAGTTTCATGAAGATAGATAGAGGCATTAAATTAATTGAAGCACCAGAATCACATAAGAATTTATTAAAATTAATAGTTCCTAAATATCAAGGTGTGGTACAACTTCCTGGATCTCCATAGTATTGTCGGAGTTTATTTTGCAATATCGTGCTGCAATACTTTGTGAGCTCGACCACTAAGGTCTCCTCTATTTTCCTCTTCTTCTTAAGGATCTCTTTCAAAAATTTGGCATAAGCAGGCATCTTTGATAGTACTTCTCTGAATGGTAAGTTTACATGAACTTGTTTTAAAACATCCAGGAATCTCTCAAACTACTTGTCCAACTTTTCTCTACTTAGCTTTTAGGGAAAAGTTAGTGGATGCATATGCTTGCTCGCCTCAGGTTCTTCCCTTCTCGAGTTTTCTTCCTTCTTCTTTTTGAACATCACTTTTCAGTTGCTTCCTACTTTCTTTTTCAAGCCTCATATCATTTTGAATTGAGGTGAGATCTTTCAACACTTGCCCACTTCTCAAAGTTACAGTATTTATAGTTTCTTCAGGATTTCTTTCTGTATCAGTCAGGAGCGCTCCTACGACCCTCTCAAACATTAGAGTAGCAAGGTTTCCAACCTATCTTTCCAATTTTCAAAAAGATGTGCTCAGTTCTTTGATAGTTTCACCATGGGCATCAAGCCTCTTATATGTCTTGATAATTAAGGCAGTCACCGTGCTTGATTGATTCGACCGTGGAGACTAATACTACTGCCTTTGATGATTTTGAAAATCTGGAGCTCCTTGTTCATAGAATCTGGGGTTGTTTTGTTGCCATGCATTTTACAGTACCTCGAGCTGAACTCCACCGAATATCGATGTGTTTTGACCCATTGCATTAAAAGTATAGTTTCCTACAGCATTCACTTCCTTAGTTGGGGCTTGACACTCATGAGTAAGGTGTCTTCTTCCACATATATCACAAGGTACATGAGGTACATTTGCATCGAGGCTACAGTTAACTTTCATATTTCTCTATCCATAACATCAAATTGTACTTTCACATACGTAGTAGCATCAACTGGTGAACACCGGTTGATTTTCTTTTTATACACACTCGTAGGGCCACAAAATAGCATCTTCAGATAACTCATAAAGACTTGTAATTATCTCCTCTGGAGTATTTTTTATCAAGGGGTCTCCAACTGCATTACTCAAAGTTCTACAGGAGACCGTTGTTAATCCTTCCCAAAAGTCTTGGACTTGCACCCATAGTTGAATTCCGCTATGTTGACACTTTTTAACTATCTCCTTAAAACTCTCTCATGCTTCAAAAAAAGTTTCAATCTCCTTCTGGAAGAATTTATGAATTTCTCTTCTAAACTTGCCCGTCTTAGATGAGGAGAAATATTTATCAAGGAATTATCGGGTCATCTCTTCCCATGTTCTTATTGTTCCATTAGGCATGCTTCGAAACCACTGCTTCGCATCATCTTTAACTGGAAAGGGGAATGCTCTTAAGTAGACTACATCTTGTGATACCCCATTGTATTGGAAGGTGTTCATGAACTCCTCGAAGTCCATTAGATATGTTTTTAGATCTTCGTTCATCTTCCCTATGAAGATACAATAGTTCTAAATGGTTTGAAGCAAGCTTCAACTCATAAATGTTTGTTGCAATTGGAGGTAGTCTAATATTTGGTAATAATTGTTTTTATACTGGCCTGGCATAATCACCCAATGCTCTACCAAACCTAGATACTGCATTCTTGAACTTGTCTTCAATCAAGGGCCAATATCTTCAACGGGTTCCTTAGTAGCTCTACGGGCTGCCTCAGCTGCTATCCATACAGCCATTTCTCTATTCTATACTGCCTCTCTTGAAATTTCCTCTTCCTCTTCATCACCATTATTAGCCATTTGTTCTTGGGTTGAAGGTTTCCCCCAAAAACTTTACGGTGAACCTTTTCTCCTTCCTCAGTTGTTGCATGTGTTTTTCTAATTTCGGTTTGTAGGGTATTACTTCTTTAGAAGAAGATCGAATCATACACCACGGACTTAACCTGGTACCTGAACACGGAGGAGAAACCCATGAAGAACCAAAATAAAAAAAATTCTGAATTAGCACTACAAACTATTTCAAACACTATTAATTTCCAATTCCCGACAACGATGCCAAAATTTGATGATCAACATATACTTATTATGGCGCTACTCAAAGATAGTACACTATAATATCGTATCCGCACAGATAGAATTTTCTATCTTGACTGTTATCCAAGAGAATCAACAATTGAGATTTATATGACTAAGAAATTGAAATTAACTAATAATCTAAAGCTATTGACTAATGACTATCAAGACAAGGAATAAGCAGCTACGGTTATCAGTGGGAGAAGATAGGGTTTGGATAGGATAGGTGCAAGATAATTGTTTGAGATATTACTCTAGATAATTCCTTTCCAATGTTTAAATGTCTTGAATTCAATATATTATTAATTCAAACGTTCAGCAGAAGTTCCTCTCTCGATCAAGTCATAACCTCACGAGATGAACCAATTTAAGCACTGTGAACATATGCACGAATGCGCAGCTGATCGGTTTTTAGAAAGCTCTCTTTTTGTTATTCTCCTAACTAGGTTTAATTAATAACTCAACTAGCCTTTTTTGATTACTTAGAAGAGTCTATGAACTCAACCAATAATATAATAGAAATATATCACAAGTTATGCCTCTCTCGATTACATGAACGATTGAATATATATGCAATAATTAAATCTTCCAAAACTATTCAAATACATAAAACTAGAGTCATAATCCACAAATAATCATAAATACACCAAATCCATAAAACCCCAAAAGGAACTACTCCATTGACATGGAGAAAGTCATTACAAATAAAATTAAAGTATAGGAACACAGATTCAAATCCAAAAATCATTTATGGGCACATTCTGCATTTTTGCGACGCCCATGTGGTGCGGCTATGCATTTTTCATAGAGTGAGCTCGCTTCTTAGATTTTTAACATCCAAACTTGGTCCTAGACCCTCGAACATGATCCCGATTTAATTTTTTTGGGTTTTACACAGACTTCAAATCCCAAAATAGCTCGAATTAGCTTCATAACATCTACATAGCTTGGAATAACTCCTACAAGATATAAAACACACAATAAGTGCAAACTTACTCCAAACTAAAGCTCAAACAAAGTAAAGTGTAATGAATTAGAGTGCAATTGCGACAAAAACACGGGATTATAGCCTACCATCACTTTTCTAAGATCTTTTGATATCATGTTATGTCAACAATAGGATAGTCTCCTTGCACTCCAGCTCCTTTATCATACTCCACTGAAGTTAACCTTATTAATCTCCAATGGTGTGACTATAGGCTTTCCTCCACTCAATTCCAACTCTGCAATCAACTCCAAGGTGTATTTTCTTTGACTCATAAAAATACCTTGTTGTGATCTCAAGACTTCTATGCCTAAGAAGTATCTCAGCACACCAAGATCCTTAACCTGAAACTGCTGATGCAGAACTTCCTTGGCCTCATTAATCATGATATTGCTATTTACGCTAATGAACAGGTTATCCATATATATGAGAACGATAACTATGTCACTCCCGGATCTTTTGGTGAACAAGGAATATTCAAAAGCACTCTGATGAGAACCTACATTTACTAATGCCTCTGTGAGCTTCAAGTTCCACTGCCTTGATGCTTGCTTAAGTCCATGCATGGACTTCAATAATGTAATGACCTGATCGGTTGTTTTGAACATTTGTATTCCGTTCACTTCTTTGAATTCATGAGCAACTCGATATGATGTACTATGACGTGTGTGAATCCACTGTTTTGATTTTTAGGTGGTTCGAAATTAGTTGGATGAATGAATTTCATAGTTGAAGCTTAAAGTTATAAGAGTTGACCAAATTTAACTTTTTAGTATTCGATCTCAGATCAGAGTTTTGATGATTCCCTTAGGCTCAAATCATGATGTTAAACTTGGGTGTATGTCGGAATTTCATTAGGATATTTCTAGAAGGTTTCGGCACTAATCGGCGGAAGTTAAAATTTTGAAGATTTTGAATGTTTGTAGGTTTGACCAAGAGTTAATTTTTATGATATCGAGTTTAAATTTTGGTTTCGGAAATTTCAATAGCTTTGTTATGTCATTTGAGACTTGTACGCAAAATTTTGGTTCATTCCGAATTGATTTGATATGTTTCCGCACGAGATTTTGATGTTGAAAAATTTAAAGTTCATTAAGTATGAATTGAGGTGCGACTCGTTGTTTCGATGTTGTTATGCGTGATTTGAGGCCTCGAGTAATTCCTTTTTATGATATCCGACTTTCTGACGGGTCCCGAGTGGCTCGAGTGAGTTTTGGGGTGGTTTCGGACAACTTCTAGGCTATTTTTAGCCGCTGATTTTTTGCTACAGTAGTTTTGTCACGACCCGGAATTTCCATGTCCAGACCATGATGGCGCCTAATATCACACTGTCTAGACAAGCTAACTTTAAAGATTTATTAGCCAAATCCCTTACATTTCAGTGATTAACTATAAGCAAGCCATACAGGTTAAATAAACACGGAAGTAAATAAATAACAACTTTGATTATATACTATCACTACCAAGAATCCGGTGTCACAATTCAAGAACATTCTAAGATTTTTTACTATAAGTATTTGTCCGAAAGAAAGTACAATTGTTTGCGAAATAAGGAAAACAGTAAAGTTTGAGGTGTAGAAGGGGACCCCTGGGCTGCGGATGCAAACAGGACTACCTTGGGTCTCCGATCAGATGAATCCAGCAGCTAACTAGGGATCAAATCGCTCCAGCACAAAAATCTACACAATGTATAGTATAGTATCAGTACAACCGACCCCGTGTACTGGTAAGCGCCGAGCTTAGCCTCGGTGAGGTAGTAATGAGGCTAGGACAGGACACATACTTAAACATGTGCAGTTAAAAAAATATACGGGCATAATAACAACTAATACAAGTTGAACAGGTAATAATGGGAGGGTAAACATGCTGAGGGGAGTACAAGATCATGAAAATGGTAACAGTAAAGAAACACAACAAAAAACATGCTTTGCGCCAATGGAAGTATTAAACATAGCAAAGACAAGCGTACGTGTTGGAAGCTGAGCGTCCACCAGACTGTATAGAGAATCGGGTTCTCTATGATTTTCCACTGAAAATATTGAGGAACCAAACTGTATGGCGATCTGGTCCAATATCAATTTGTTATAGTGCTAACAGTGGAACCAGTATGTAGATGAGACACATGATAAGTTCCCAAAGTATAGAGAATCGGATTCACTAGCAGTTCCTACTGTAAGCAACAGACTGTGCAACCAATCAATATAGGGAATCAGGTTCTATAGTTGTTACCACAGTAGCTTAGCAGTAAGTAAAGAGCACAGAGAATTTTTACGTGGAAAAATCCCAACTCAAGGGGACAAAAACCACAACCTATACTTGTACGCTTTCAACTTCACTAACTTGTAAAAACCTATTATAAGGAACTTTGTACAAAGAATTTAACTCAACTAACTTATGGTACTCTTACCACAAGCCACTTTATGACTCTGTAGTTACAAAGCTTTTTACTAACTTGTGATTTCTTACCACAAGCCACTTTTTCACTATACAGTTACAAAGGCTTTTGTCACTCTAACTTGTAATAACTATTACAAGCCAATTTGTAATAACTCCTTTACAAAGGCTTTACAACTCGACTAACTCCAGTCAAGACAGAAACTTGGAGGGTTTGTGATTTTGGGTTTCCTAAAAAGTCTTCTAAGAAAGCATGATAAGATTTACAATTGAAGACCAAATAACAAAGGCTCAACAAACCTAAAGACTTAAGACATTTTCAATCTTAGATCTGTCCGTGAGGTTGAAGCAGCTTTGTTCTTGAGAGAGATTGTTGCAAGCACTTGAGAGAGGACTTTAGTTTTCTATATTTGCAAGTGTCGAACTTGAATCTTGTGCCTTGCATTAGGTTTATATTACATTACCATAGTGATGTCAATTCACAATGGTGATGTCCAATCTTAATAGAAAGTGATTGTTACACTATCTGTTGCACTGTTGCAGGTAGTCACTTTCTACAGTTGCTTTCCAGCTGTACAGTTGACTTATACTTCTGTCAGGGGAACACCAAGGTATCAGGTCCCTAATCTGGTTCCTGTGAATCCAAAGCACATTGCACAGATTATCTTGAGTCGATTAACTTGAATGATTGTATCATACATGCTTCAGGTCCTTTATCTGGTTCTCTCATGAAGTAAGTCATTTTACCTTTCTTGATTGTGTTTATGCATGTGTGACATTACTTATAATGATATAAGCAAGGTGAGTAAAAACCCTTCCGCAGAAAGTTGACTGTTGAACTATTCCTATACAATAGTGTGTGGAGGCAACAACTTTCCTGCTAGAGAGTGACTTCATACAGTCTCCTCGTGAACTGGTAGGGACATTTTCCCTAAGTTGTTTCTTCTTCTCTTCCTCACTTGCGTCATTACTATCATCTTTGAGTACTGGGTTCTTTTCTTTCTTTGGTTCTCTTCTTTCACTATCTATCTTCCTCTTCATCTCGTAGGTCTTCATATTTCCAACCAGCTCTTCTATGGTCTGCTCCAACGGGTCCTCTGATTTAGTAATATTATTCCCCTTGCTTTCCCAAGGGGTGGATCCCAACCTAGAACTTTGTGATCTGAAGATCTTGTAGATGTGTCATAGCTTCCTTATCTGGTTCTGAATGGCAAGTTTGTTAGATCATCAAAACATAAAGCAAAGTACTTGTACCCAAGGTACTTGTAATATATCAGCATGGCATCACCCTTCGAATTTTTAGTCCCATCCTCACCGTAATAAATTATTAAAAGTGCACGGCATCACCCTTCGTGCTTTTATTCTCATCCTTACCATAAAAAATAAAAGAAATGGCACACATCACCCTTCATGCATTTACTCTCGTCCATACCATAATAAATAAAAGGACATGTCATCACCCTTTGTTCTTTAACACTCTCTGTTGGAAACACGTTTCAAATGCAATATACTAAACGTGTGTTCTTTTGTAGGTTTTGATGAATGTCAAACAAAGCAAAAAGCGATATATAGCAGTACTCAAGGACAAGCACAAAATGGATGCATTACAAGAAGCTCAAGACAAAGTTTAGAAATGTTATAATTGAGTCAATATTAATTGTGATCTTGATTCCTCAACTTGGCTCATAACATGGCTTCTCTACTAAAATTATTTTTCCAAAATCATGCATATTTAAATTAAGTGTCAAATGATTTTAAACTATGCATATTTACATTTGTTAAAATGTTTTCCAAGCATGCCTCAAAAATCTGGGCTAAGATAATCGATTATGTACTTACGATAATCGAGTATCTCTAAGCCAAGACTACATGACAATCGATTGTGAATTAATGATAATCGATTGTGAGTAAGTCAGTTAACATCAGGTTTTTGCAAACTGCATAACAATCGATTGTGTACTTATGATAATCGATTGTTAACTGAGGCAAAGTTTTCAAAACTCATAAAAATCGATTATGAACTAATGGTAATCGATTAGAATGAGAAAAATGTCTCCCAGTGATTTTAAATAAAATGATAATCGATTGTGGCTTTTGATAATCGATTATATATGAGACAGAGAGTTTTGAAATTAATTAATAATCGATTATTCCATTTGATAATCGATTGTTGAAGCTGACCGTTGTCATATATTTTCAATTACCGTCAGGTAATCGATTGTTGATATTTAACAATCGATGTTTTGCGTAAAATCTGGAAAAGATTTTCTGAACGTTGTTAAAATAATCGATTGTTGATTTCCGGACAATCGATGTTTTATGCCAAAAATTGGAAAGGATTTCTTAACGTTATAAATAATCGATTATTGATTTGAAGTAATCGATTGTTGACGTAAAATCTGGGATTGAATTTTTGATCTGATAGGCAAACAATCGATTGTTTAGTCTTGACAATCGATTGTCACTGAGTAATTTCAGCAATCCTTAATTGGCAATTAGGCAACGGTAAGACTGAGTTTCTCACCTATAAATACAGCTTCAACTCAGTGTTTTCACAACAACAACATATACACTTTGAGTATTTTCATTGCTAAAAGCTTTCTTACATTGATCATCATTTTCCATTCATCCATAAAGCTTTTTGAAGAGCCATTCTATTGAGCTAAGTTGTTGTGATCTTGAGCGTACTATTTCTACTCATATCTACTCATTAAGGAGTGCTTTGTAAAGTGAGTGTGTTTTGTGTTTGTAAGAGAATTGCGATTCTCGTTTGTTGAAGAACTTGTGATTCCTCGGTTGAAGTCTTTGGGATTGTTATCCCCGAGCAGTTGAAGTCTTTGGGATTGTTATCCCCGAGCAGTTGAAGTCTTTGGGATTGTTATCCCCGAGCAATTGAAGTCTTTGGGATTGGTATCCCCGAGCAATTGAAGTCTTTGGGATTGTGATCCCCGAGCACCTAGGTGAGGCTTGTGTCCTCAGCTGTAACGGTTTGTTAAGCACCCGTAAGCTTGACAAGTTTAGTGGAAATCTCGAGAGAGTCTCTCGGGGACTGGACTAACCACGTTTGTGGCCAACTAGGATACATCATTGTGTAAATTTATTCTACTGCACTTGTTTTAATTTCTGCAAAGTTTTTAAATTCCGCACTAAAACGCTTAATAATTTTAAAACGCTATTCACCCCCCCCCCTCTAGCGTAAAGCGTATTGTCCAACAATTGGTATCAGAGCCATACTCTCTGAAAAACTTAACCATTTGAGAGAACCATCCATGGCTTCTACTCTAAATTTCTTTGCAGGAATAGGTGAAGGAGAATGCAGCATGTCGCCTCCAATATTAGACGAAAACGACTACTCAGTCTGGAAATATCGGATGCAAGTTTTTACAATGGCAAACGATTTGTATCTATGGCAAGCTATTAAACACAGTGATCAACTGACGACAAAAGTCGGGAAAGATAAGGTAAGTGAATACAACACTAAAGCTATGAATATATTACATAACGCCTTGAACCAGGAACTTTGGCGAAAAATCTCCCACTATAAAACTGCTAAGGAAATGTGGGACAAACTTGAGGAATTGCACGAAAACACGCCTCAAAAAGCGGTCAGCACAAACGATGAATCAACTGGTCAGTGCCTCATGGCAGACGAAAAAGACGAGGTAAGTACATCTAACGATATGCAAATTGCTTATAACAAACTGCATGATGAGTTGGTAAATGCTTCTAAGACTATTAAAGATTTACAAAGAACTCTTTCTTTACAAGAAGAGGATTTTCAGAAACAACTCTTTTTAAAAGACAAGGACTTTGAAGAACGTCTTTCTTTAGCTCAAAAAGGTGTTGAAAATCTGTCTCGTGATAACGAGAATCTTGCAAATGAAAATCAATTTTTGTTAAATGATAGTATAGAACTTAGACAAGTCATCAAGACTATGCATGAAGCCTCTTGTGTTGATAAATGCTCTACTTGTACTGCTTGTGAGTCCTTAAAACTAGAAAACACAGAACTTAGGAAAACATTAGAAACACGTAGTAAAGAAGTTCCTAAAGTTGTTGAAAAAGAAACGCCTAAGAAATATCAACGGCATAAAAACAAAAACTTCACTACTCCACCTAGAAATAACTCTAAGGTATTAAACAAGCCTAGAACAAATTCTTTTAGACCACCTAGACATTATGCTAGAATGTATGAAAATAAGGGTAGAACTAATATCTTTAGACAACCTAGATCCGAATCTAGGATTCTTGCAAACAAGCCTACAAATAGTAATTTTCGGCAACCAAGAAATAACTCTAGGAACGAGCTTAGACCACCTAGACATGACACTAGGTCCTTCAACAAGTCTAGCACTAATAACTTCAGACCATCTAGATATTATACTAGAAATGGGAACAATATGTCTAGTGTTAATCTTTTTCATTCGCCTAGAACTTTGTTGGCTCAACCTAGGCATCAACACAACCCGAACGTAGTATGTCATTACTGCAATCGTATAGGTCATATTGCACCTATGTGTTTTACAAAGCATAGAGATTCTTCATATTATTATGGTCGTTATTTGCCTAACCCCCAAGGACCCAAAATGGTATGGGTACCTAAAGAATATTAATTTGCTTTGTAGGTGTGCTTGAAGGGATCAAGTGTACTATGGTACCTTGACAGTGGATGCTCCAGACACATGACAGGAGACGAATCCAAATTCCTTCAACTAGAGCACAAAGAAGGAGGAAGCGTTGTATTCGGTGACAACAATAAAGGACAAATTATTGGCATCGGATCGGTCGGTAAGAATGAAAAATCCTCTATAAAGCATATATTACTTGTCAAAGGTTTAAAGCATAATCTCTTGAGCATAAGTCAATTATGTGACAAGGGAAATCTTGCGTTGTTTGATTCGGATGAGTGTTTAGTGTTTAGACGTAGTGACTTCAAGATTATTCTACGTGGTTTTAGAGTTGACAATATTTACATGGTTGATCTTGAAAACTCCTCATCCGAGTATGTTGATTGTTTGTTGAGCAAAGATGATAATGTGTGGTTGTGGCATCGTAGAGTAGCTCATATGAACATGCATCTTTTAAATAAATTGATTTCTCAAAATCTAGTGATTGGTCTTCCCCACTTAAAATTTGAAAGTGATACTATTTGTGATTCATGTCAAAAGGGGAAGCAAACAAGAGCATCTTTTAAATCCAAAAATGTTGTTTCAACCTCTAGACCTTTACAACTATTGTATATGGATTTATTCGGACCATCCCGTATCGAAAGTCTAGGAAGAAATAGATATGCTTTTGTAATTGTTGATGATTTCTCTAGATTTACATGGACATTATTTCTTGCACATAAAAGTGATGCATTTCTTAGCTTCAAGCTTTTTCTTAAAAGAGTTCAAAATGAAAAGGAATCAACTGTCACTTCCATTAGAAGTGATCATGGGGGAGAGTTTGATCACAATCTCTTTGCGGATTTTTGTGATGAACTCGGAATCGAGCATACCTTTTCCGCTCCACGTACACCACAACAAAACAGGGTGGTGGAAAGGAAAAATAGGAGTCTCGAAGAGATGGCTAGAACCATGCTCGACGAAGCTAAGATTCCCAAACACTTTTGGGCAGACGCCGTGAGTACCGCATGCTATGTTTTGAATAGAGTAGCAATTCGGCCGATACTCTTAAAAACCCCATATGAACTCTACAAAGGTAGAAAACCTAACATTTCACATTTACGTGTTTTTGGTTGTAAATGTTTTGTGCATAACAATGGAAAGGACCAACTAGGAAAATTTGATGCAAAGTCGGATGAAGGTATCTTCATTGGCTATTCTTCTCGTAGTAAAGCTTATAGGGTTTTTAATAAAAGAACCCAAGTTGTAGAGGAATCTCCTCATATTGTATTTTCCGAAGATAATACTCGCTTGGCGAGAAAGGATTGTGGTCTTGATCTTTCAGGCATTCTGGAAAGTCTAAAGGACAAAATTCAAGAAGAACCACCAAGGAAAGAAATTGACAAAACGGTGGAACAACCAATTGAAGAAGCTCCTCAACCGGAAAATGAACCAAAAGAGCAAATAGAATGGAGGACAGTCAAAGACCATCCTCTCGATCAGGTAATAGGCGACGTTGGAGGAAAGGTAAGTACCCGGAGCTCCCTTAGAAATACCTTAGATCTTACTGCTTTTGTTTCTCAAATTGAACCCAAAACCATCTCTGAAGCAATTGGGATGAATTTTGGACCTTGGCAATGCAAGAGGAGCTTAACCAATTCAAACGTAACAACGTTTGGGATTTGGTGCCAAGACCCGAAGGTCATACCATAATTGGTACGAAATGGGTTTTTCGAAATAAATTAGATGAAAATGGCATAATCACTAGAAACAAAGCTAGGCTTGTGGCTCAAGGGTATAATCAAGAAGAAGGGATTGATTATGATGAGACATATGCTCCGGTAGCTAGATTAGAGGCATCCGTTTGTTGCTTGCTTTTGCATCTTCTATGAATTTCATTTTATATCAAATGGATGTGAAAAGTGCCTTTTTAAATGGTTTTATTCAAGAAGAAGTTTATGTAAAGCAACCCCCCGGTTTTGAAGACTTTAATTTTCCTAATCATGTTTTCAAACTCAAAAAGGCCCTTTATGGTTTAAAACAAGCTCCTCGAGCTTGGTATGAAAGGTTGAGTAAATTTCTTTTAGAAAATAATTTTATTCGTGGAAAAGTTGACACAACTTTATTTGTCAAGCATGAAAATAATGATATCTTGCTAGTTCAAATATATGTAGATGATATCATTTTTGGTGCTACTAACAATGCTCTATGCAAGGAATTTTCAAACTTAATGACTAGCGAATTTGAGATGTCCATGATGGGTGAGTTACAATTCTTTTTGGGATTACAAGTAAAACAAATGAAGGAAGGTACATTCATTTGTCAAAGCAAGTATTGCAAAGAACTGCTTAAACGTTTTGATATGAACAATGCAAAGGAAATGGCAACTCCCATGAGCACATCCGATCATCTCGACAAAGATGAAAAAGGTAAGGAAGTCGACATCAAAAAGTACCGAGGTATGATTGGCTCTCTTCTTTATCTTACTGCTAGTCGTCCGGACATCATGTTTAGCGTGTGCGTCTGTGCCCGTTATCAATCATGTCCGAAAGAGTCTCACCTTACTGCGGTAAAGCGGATTCTAAGGTATCTTGTCGGTACTACCAATATGGGTCTATGGTACCCCAAAGGTTCTTCATGCCAACTTATTGGCTATTCCGACTCCGATTTTGCTGGATGCAAATTGGACCGCAAGAGCACTAGCGGCACTTGCCACTTGCTCGGTAGCGCTTTAGTTTCTTGGTTTAGTAAGAAGCAAGTTAGTGTTGCGTTGTCCACAACCGAGGCTGAATATGTAGCCGCGGGGAGTTGTTGCGCTCAAATCCTATGGATGAAACAACAACTCTTGGACTATGGCCTACGTCTTGACCACATTCCTCTTAGATGTGACAACACTAGTGCCATATGCTTGACGAAGAACCCCATTCTTCACTCGCGAACAAAACACATTGAAATTAGACATCATTTTATTAGAGATCACGTTCTAAAAGGCGATGTCGAAATTGAATTTGTTGAAACAAAAAGCCAATTGGCAGACATCTTTACAAAGCCCTTAGATAAAGAGTCCTTCTTCCGAATTCGTAGTGAACTCGGGATCCTTGACTCCACGTTGATCTAAGTCATGCATTGCATTTTATTTCTTACATAATTTCTAACTTGAGCGTCGGAGGCGTCTAACACTTTTTTGCAGGTATCACCCTAAAGAAAAGGGGATCATAAAAGCATGACGCAAAATACCCAAGTATTCTACAGGAAAATCGTCGTCAAACAATCGATTACTGTATCAATAATCGATTACTTTTGTTATCTTTATTTTCCAATAAATAAACTTTTGTTTATTTCATATTTTTTTGCATATTCTTCTCTTGTATATATTTTTGCTAATGGCAAAAGGGGGAAGAAACGGGATATCAAGAAGTATGCTATATCACTCTCAACTTCATTCATGCTTAAAGTGAGGGGGAACATGAATTTATTGCATATATCCCGCTTATGTTTGCCATTATCAAAAAGGGGGAAATTGTTGGAAACACGTTTCAAATGCAATATACTAAACGTGTGTTCTTTTGTAGGTTTTGATGAATGTCAAACAAAGCAAAAAGCGATATATAGCAGTACTCAAGGACAAGCACAAAATGGATGCATTACAAGAAGCTCAAGACAAAGTTTAGAAATGTTATAATTGAGTCAATATTAATTGTGATCTTGATTCCTCAACTTGGCTCATAACATGGCTTCTCTACTAAAATTATTTTTCCAAAATCATGCATATTTAAATTAAGTGTCAAATGATTTTAAACTATGCATATTTACATTTGTTAAAATGTTTTCCAAGCATGCCTCAAAAATCTGGGCTAAGATAATCGATTATGTACTTACGATATCGAGTATCTCTAAGCCAAGACTGCATGACAATCGATTGTGAATTAATGATAATCGATTGTGAGTAAGTCAGTTAACATCAGGTTTTTGCAAACTGCATAACAATCGATTGTGTACTTATGATAATCGATTGTTAACTGAGGCAAAGTTTTCAAAACTCATAAAAATCGATTATGAACTAATGGTAATCGATTAGAATGAGAAAAATGTCTCCCAGTGATTTTAAATAAAATGATAATCGATTGTGGCTTTTGATAATCGATTATATATGAGACAGAGAGTTTTGAAATTAATTAATAATCGATTATTCCATTTGATAATCGATTGTTGAAGCTGACCGTTGTCATATATTTTCAATTACCGTCAGGTAATCGATTGTTGATATTTAACAATCGATGTTTTGCGTAAAATCTGGAAAAGATTTTCTGAACGTTGTTAAAATAATCGATTGTTGATTTCCGGACAATCGATGTTTTATGCCAAAAATTGGAAAGGATTTCTTAACGTTATAAATAATCGATTATTGATTTGAAGTAATCGATTGTTGACGTAAAATCTGGGATTGAATTTTTGATCTGATAGGCAAACAATCGATTGTTTAGTCTTGACAATCGATTGTCACTGAGTAATTTCAGCAATCCTTAATTGGCAATTAGGCAACGGTAAGACTGAGTTTCTCACCTATAAATACAGCTTCAACTCAGTGTTTTCACAACAACAACATATACACTTTGAGTATTTTCATTGCTAAAAGCTTTCTTACATTGATCATCATTTTCCATTCATCCATAAAGCTTTTTGAAGAGCCATTCTATTGAGCTAAGTTGTTGTGATCTTGAGCGTACTATTTCTACTCATATCTACTCATTAAGGAGTGCTTTGTAAAGTGAGTGTGTTTTGTGTTTGTAAGAGAATTGCGATTCTCGTTTGTTGAGGAACTTGTGATTCCTCGGTTGAAGTCTTTGGGATTGTTATCCCCGAGCAGTTGAAGTCTTTGGGATTGTTATCCCCGAGCAGTTGAAGTCTTTGGGATTGTTATCCCCGAGCAATTGAAGTCTTTGGGATTGGTATCCCCGAGCAATTGAAGTCTTTGGGATTGTGATCCCCGAGCACCTAGGTGAGGCTTGTGTCCTCAGCTGTAACGGTTTGTTAAGCACCCGTAAGCTTGACAAGTTTAGTGGAAATCTCGAGAGAGTCTCTCGGGGACTGGACTAACCACGTTTGTGGCCAACCAGGATACATCATTGTGTAAGTTTATTCTACTGCACTTGTTTTAATTTCTGCAAAGTTTTTAAATTCCGCACTAAAACGCTTAATAATTTTAAAACGCTATTCACCCCCCCCCCCCTCTAGCGTAAAGCGTATTGTCCAACAATTGGTATCAGAGCCATACTCTCTGAAAAACTTAACCGTTTGAGAGAACCATCCATGGCTTCTACTCTAAATTTCTTTGCAGGAATAGGTGAAGGAGAATGCAGCATGTCGCCTCCAATATTAGACGAAAATGACTACTCAGTCTGGAAATATCGGATGCAAGTTTTTACAATGGCAAACGATTTGTATCTATGGCAAGCTATTAAACACAGTGATCAACTGACGACAAAAGTCGGGAAAGATAAGGTAAGTGAATACAACACTAAAGCTATGAATATATTACATAACGCCTTGAACCAGGAACTTTGGCGAAAAATCTCCCACTATAAAACTGCTAAGGAAATGTGGGACAAACTTGAGGAATTGCACGAAAACACGCCTCAAAAAGCGGTCAGCACAAACGATGAATCAACTGGTCAGTGCCTCATGGCAGACGAAAAAGACGAGGTAAGTACATCTAACGATATGCAAATTGCTTATAACAAACTGCATGATGAGTTGGTAAATGCTTCTAAGACTATTAAAGATTTACAAAGAACTCTTTCTTTACAAGAAGAGGATTTTCAAAAACAACTCTTTTTAAAAGACAAGGACTTTGAAGAACGTCTTTCTTTAGCTCAAAAAGGTGTTGAAAATCTGTCTCGTGATAACGAGAATCTTGCAAATGAAAATCAATTTTTGTTAAATGATAGTATAGAACTTAGACAAGTCATCAAGACTATGCATGAAGCCTCTTGTGTTGATAAATGCTCTACTTGTACTGCTTGTGAGTCCTTAAAACTAGAAAACACAGAACTTAGGAAAACATTAGAAACACGTAGTAAAGAAGTTCCTAAAGTTGTTGAAAAAGAAACGCCTAAGAAATATCAACGGCATAAAAACAAAAACTTCACTACTCCACCTAGAAATAACTCTAAGGTATTAAACAAGCCTAGAACAAATTCTTTTAGACCACCTAGACATTATGCTAGAATGTATGAAAATAAGGGTAGAACTAATATCTTTAGACAACCTAGATCCGAATCTAGGATTCTTGCAAACAAGCCTACAAATAGTAATTTTCGGCAACCAAGAAATAACTCTAGGAACGAGCTTAGACCACCTAGACATGACACTAGGTCCTTCAACAAGTCTAGCACTAATAACTTCAGACCATCTAGATATTATACTAGAAATGGGAACAATATGTCTAGTGTTAATCTTTTTCATTCGCCTAGAACTTTGTTGGCTCAACCTAGGCATCAACACAACCCGAACGTAGTATGTCATTACTGTAATCGTATAGGTCATATTGCACCTATGTGTTTTACAAAGCATAGAGATTCTTCATATTATTATGGTCGTTATTTGCCTAACCCCCAAGGACCCAAAATGGTATGGGTACCTAAAGAATATTAATTTGCTTTGTAGGTGTGCTTGAAGGGATCAAGTGTACTATGGTACCTTGACAGTGGATGCTCCAGACACATGACAGGAGACGAATCCAAATTCCTTCAACTAGAGCACAAAGAAGGAGGAAGCGTTGTATTCGGTGACAACAATAAAGGACAAATTATTGGCATCGGATCGGTCGGTAAGAATGAAAAATCCTCTATAAAGCATATATTACTTGTCAAAGGTTTAAAGCATAATCTCTTGAGCATAAGTCAATTATGTGACAAGGGAAATCTTGCGTTGTTTGATTCGGATGAGTGTTTAGTGTTTAGACGTAGTGACTTCAAGATTATTCTACGTGGTTTTAGAGTTGACAATATTTACATGGTTGATCTTGAAAACTCCTCATCCGAGTATGTTGATTGTTTGTTGAGCAAAGATGATAATGTGTGGTTGTGGCATCGTAGAGTAGCTCATATGAACATGCATCTTTTAAATAAATTGATTTCTCAAAATCTAGTGATTGGTCTTCCCCACTTAAAATTTGAAAGTGATACTATTTGTGATTCATGTCAAAAGGGGAAGCAAACAAGAGCATCTTTTAAATCCAAAAATGTTGTTTCAACCTCTAGACCTTTACAACTATTGTATATGGATTTATTCGGACCATCCCGTATCGAAAGTCTAGGAAGAAATAGATATGCTTTTGTAATTGTTGATGATTTCTCTAGATTTACATGGACATTATTTCTTGCACATAAAAGTGATGCATTTCTTAGCTTCAAGCTTTTTCTTAAAAGAGTTCAAAATGAAAAGGAATCAACTGTCACTTCCATTAGAAGTGATCATGGGGGAGAGTTTGATCACAATCTCTTTGCGGATTTTTGTGATGAACTCGGAATCGAGCATACCTTTTCCGCTCCACGTACACCACAACAAAACAGGGTGGTGGAAAGGAAAAATAGGAGTCTCGAAGAGATGGCTAGAACCATGCTCGACGAAGCTAAGATTCCCAAACACTTTTGGGCAGACGCCGTGAGTACCGCATGCTATGTTTTGAATAGAGTAGCAATTCGGCCGATACTCTTAAAAACCCCATATGAACTCTACAAAGGTAGAAAACCTAACATTTCACATTTACGTGTTTTTGGTTGTAAATGTTTTGTGCATAACAATGGAAAGGACCAACTAGGAAAATTTGATGCAAAGTCGGATGAAGGTATCTTCATTGGCTATTCTTCTCGTAGTAAAGCTTATAGGGTTTTTAATAAAGAACCCAAGTTGTAGAGGAATCTCCTCATATTGTATTTTCCGAAGATAATACTCGCTTGGCGAGAAAGGATTGTGGTCTTGATCTTTCAGGCATTCTGGAAAGTCTAAAGGACAAAATTCAAGAAGAACCACCAAGGAAAGAAATTGACAAAACGGTGGAACAACCAATTGAAGAAGCTCCTCAACCGGAAAATGAACCAAAAGAGCAAATAGAATGGAGGACAGTCAAAGACCATCCTCTCGATCAGGTAATAGGCGACGTTGGAGGGAAGGTAAGTACCCGGAGCTCCCTTAGAAATACCTTAGATCTTACTGCTTTTGTTTCTCAAATTGAACCCAAAACCATCTCTGAAGCAATTGGGATGAATTTTGGACCTTGGCAATGCAAGAGGAGCTTAACCAATTCAAACGTAACAACGTTTGGGATTTGGTGCCAAGACCCGAAGGTCATACCATAATTGGTACGAAATGGGTTTTTCGAAATAAATTAGATGAAAATGGCATAATCACTAGAAACAAAGCTAGGCTTGTGGCTCAAGGGTATAATCAAGAAGAAGGGATTGATTATGATGAGACATATGCTCCGGTAGCTAGATTAGAGGCATCCGTTTGTTGCTTGCTTTTGCATCTTCTATGAATTTCATTTTATATCAAATGGATGTGAAAAGTGCCTTTTTAAATGGTTTTATTCAAGAAGAAGTTTATGTAAAGCAACCCCCCGGTTTTGAAGACTTTAATTTTCCTAATCATGTTTTCAAACTCAAAAAGGCCCTTTATGGTTTAAAACAAGCTCCTCGAGCTTGGTATGAAAGGTTGAGTAAATTTCTTTTAGAAAATAATTTTATTCGTGGAAAAGTTGACACAACTTTATTTGTCAAGCATGAAAATAATGATATCTTGCTAGTTCAAATATATGTAGATGATATCATTTTTGGTGCTACTAACAATGCTCTATGCAAGGAATTTTCAAACTTAATGACTAGCGAATTTGAGATGTCCATGATGGGTGAGTTACAATTCTTTTTGGGATTACAAGTAAAACAAATGAAGGAAGGTACATTCATTTGTCAAAGCAAGTATTGCAAAGAACTGCTTAAACGTTTTGATATGAACAATGCAAAGGAAATGGCAACTCCCATGAGCACATCCGATCATCTTGACAAAGATGAAAAAGGTAAGGAAGTCGACATCAAAAAGTACCGAGGTATGATTGGCTCTCTTCTTTATCTTACTGCTAGTCGTCCGGACATCATGTTTAGCGTGTGCGTCTGTGCCCGTTATCAATCATGTCCGAAAGAGTCTCACCTTACTGCGGTAAAGCGGATTCTAAGGTATCTTGTCGGTACTACCAATATGGGTCTATGGTACCCCAAAGGTTCTTCATGCCAACTTATTGGCTATTCCGACTCCGATTTTGCTGGATGCAAATTGGACCGCAAGAGCACTAGCGGCACTTGCCACTTGCTCGGTAGCGCTTTAGTTTCTTGGTTTAGTAAGAAGCAAGTTAGTGTTGCGTTGTCCACAACCGAGGCTGAATATGTAGCCGCGGGGAGTTGTTGCGCTCAAATCCTATGGATGAAACAACAACTCTTGGACTATGGCCTACGTCTTGACCACATTCCTCTTAGATGTGACAACACTAGTGCCATATGCTTGACGAAGAACCCCATTCTTCACTCGCGAACAAAACACATTGAAATTAGACATCATTTTATTAGAGATCACGTTCTAAAAGGCGATGTCGAAATTGAATTTGTTGAAACAAAAAGCCAATTGGCAGACATCTTTACAAAGCCCTTAGATAAAGAGTCCTTCTTCCGAATTCGTAGTGAACTCGGGATCCTTGACTCCACGTTGATCTAAGTCATGCATTGCATTTTATTTCTTACATAATTTCTAACTTGAGCGTCGGAGGCGTCTAACACTTTTTTGCAGGTATCACCCTAAAGAAAAGGGGATCATAAAAGCATGACGCAAAATACTCAAGTATTCTACAGGAAAATCGTCGTCAAACAATCGATTACTGTATCAATAATCGATTACTTTTGTTATCTTTATTTTCCAATAAATAAACTTTTGTTTATTTCATATTTTTTTGCATATTCTTCTCTTGTATATATTTTTGCTAATGGCAAAAGGGGGAAGAAACGGGATATCAAGAAGTATGCTATATCACTCTCAACTTCATTCATGCTTAAAGTGAGGGGGAACATGAATTTATTGCATATATCCCGCTTATGTTTGCCATTATCAAAAAGGGGGAAATTGTTGGAAACACGTTTCAAATGCAATATACTAAACGTGTGTTCTTTTGTAGGTTTTGATGAATGTCAAACAAAGCAAAAAGCGATATATAGCAGTACTCAAGGACAAGCACAAAATGGATGCATTACAAGAAGCTCAAGACAAAGTTTAGAAATGTTATAATTGAGTCAATATTAATTGTGATCTTGATTCCTCAACTTGGCTCATAACATGGCTTCTCTACTAAAATTATTTTTCCAAAATCATGCATATTTAAATTAAGTGTCAAATGATTTTAAACTATGCATATTTACATTTGTTAAAATGTTTTCCAAGCATGCCTCAAAAATCTGGGCTAAGATAATCGATTATGTACTTACGATATCGAGTATCTCTAAGCCAAGACTGCATGACAATCGATTGTGAATTAATGATAATCGATTGTGAGTAAGTCAGTTAACATCAGGTTTTTGCAAACTGCATAACAATCGATTGTGTACTTATGATAATCGATTGTTAACTGAGGCAAAGTTTTCAAAACTCATAAAAATCGATTATGAACTAATGGTAATCGATTAGAATGAGAAAAATGTCTCCCAGTGATTTTAAATAAAATGATAATCGATTGTGGCTTTTGATAATCGATTATATATGAGACAGAGAGTTTTGAAATTAATTAATAATCGATTATTCCATTTGATAATCGATTGTTGAAGCTGACCGTTGTCATATATTTTCAATTACCGTCAGGTAATCGATTGTTGATATTTAACAATCGATGTTTTGCGTAAAATCTGGAAAAGATTTTCTGAACGTTGTTAAAATAATCGATTGTTGATTTCCGGACAATCGATGTTTTATGCCAAAAATTGGAAAGGATTTCTTAACGTTATAAATAATCGATTATTGATTTGAAGTAATCGATTGTTGACGTAAAATCTGGGATTGAATTTTTGATCTGATAGGCAAACAATCGATTGTTTAGTCTTGACAATCGATTGTCACTGAGTAATTTCAGCAATCCTTAATTGGCAATTAGGCAACGGTAAGACTGAGTTTCTCACCTATAAATACAGCTTCAACTCAGTGTTTTCACAACAACAACATATACACTTTGAGTATTTTCATTGCTAAAAGCTTTCTTACATTGATCATCATTTTCCATTCATCCATAAAGCTTTTTGAAGAGCCATTCTATTGAGCTAAGTTGTTGTGATCTTGAGCGTACTATTTCTACTCATATCTACTCATTAAGGAGTGCTTTGTAAAGTGAGTGTGTTTTGTGTTTGTAAGAGAATTGCGATTCTCGTTTGTTGAGGAACTTGTGATTCCTCGGTTGAAGTCTTTGGGATTGTTATCCCCGAGCAGTTGAAGTCTTTGGGATTGTTATCCCCGAGCAGTTGAAGTCTTTGGGATTGTTATCCCCGAGCAATTGAAGTCTTTGGGATTGGTATCCCCGAGCAATTGAAGTCTTTGGGATTGTGATCCCCGAGCACCTAGGTGAGGCTTGTGTCCTCAGCTGTAACGGTTTGTTAAGCACCCGTAAGCTTGACAAGTTTAGTGGAAATCTCGAGAGAGTCTCTCGGGGACTGGACTAACCACGTTTGTGGCCAACCAGGATACATCATTGTGTAAGTTTATTCTACTGCACTTGTTTTAATTTCTGCAAAGTTTTTAAATTCCGCACTAAAACGCTTAATAATTTTAAAACGCTATTCACCCCCCCCCCTCTAGCGTAAAGCGTATTGTCCAACACTCTCCCTCACCAAAACAAAGAACAATAACATTAGGGAGATAGAATTATCAATAACAAGTCTCACTTCAACATTTAGTTCCATACTATCAACCTTAACTTTGAGTCAATACTCAATCAATATCAAATTCCATAAAACATGATAAGAGTTGCTCAATATAAAGAATAACTAGTCTAAGCATGAATAATATGATCAAAGAATGCAATGATTACAAGAAAAAAACTCACTCGCATGATATGTCTCGAAAACAACACATAGGTACTCGTCACTTCACCTATATGTTGCACTCAACATCCAAACACATAGCAAATAGGCAAAATATACCTAATCTTTCAAGTCAAGGTTAATCACGACACTTACCTTGCTCTGTGGGCAACTTAATACTCAACTACCACGTTTCCTCTAGTATCCACCTCTGAACCACTCATATCTAACCACAATTAACTAAATAACATCAATTATTGCTAAAGGAATCAACTACAATCCATAAATTTAGATTTCTCAAACTTTCCCCCAAAACGTCAAAAATTGACCCCCGGCGTGATTGGTCAAAACTCAAGGTTCAGACCAAATTTCATATATCTGTACACCCCTGAACCTGGATATACAATTGATTTTGGAATCCGACCTCAAATCGAGGTCTAAATCCCCAATTCCGCCTAAATCCCTAGTTTTCTACCACAGAAGAACAAAGCTAGAAATTCAATGGGTAATGTTAGAAATGGAAGAAAATGAGTTAAAGAGTACACACCTATTATTTGGTATTGAATCCCCTCTTCGAAAATGCTCCTAGGTCGAGTTCTAATGAAAGAGTTTTGAAATTTTGAGAAAATCTCGTCATTGTTCTATTTCAAATCACAAGCATAATACCTTCTTCGCGTTCATGAAAGGTCTGATGCAATCATGGAGTAGCAGCTCAATTAGCCTTCATGTTTGCGAGATACTCTTCGTGTTCACGAAAGCTTATTCCCACCACCCTATGCGTTCTCTATCCATGTGTCGCGTTCGCAAAGGGTATAGATCACTTCCCTCACCCAGGTCCCAATGTTTCACATTTGCTATAAGACGGTCGCGTTCGTGGAGGTTAAAGCCCCCATCACTCCACGTTTGCAAAGAAGGAAATTTTCTTCAGACCAATTCACTCTTCGCGTTTGCGAGAATAGGTTCATGAATGCGATGGAGGAAACACTAGATGATAGCTAAAGCGAAAACCCAGATTTTTCTAAGTTCAAAACATCTCGTAGCCTATCTGAAATTCACCCGACTCCTCTGGTTCTCCAAACGAAACTTGCACACAAATCCTAAAACATCATACGAACTTGCTCGCACGATCAAAACGCCAATATAACACCTAGAACTACGAATTCAGTACAAAATTGAATGAAATTTTCAGGAATGTTTAAAAACCTCTATTTTCACAACCGGACGTTTGAATCATGTCAAACCAACTTCGTTTCTCACCAAATTTTACCGACATTCCTTATATATCATAATGAACCTGTACCGAGCTTCGAAACCAAAATACATACATGATACCAACAAGATCAAGCATTAACCAAATTCTTAAAACCATTTAATTTTCAGACTTCCAATTTTCATCAAAAATTCATATCTCGATCTAGAGACCTCAGAATTCGGTTTCGGGTATACGCCTAGGACCCACCAGGACCGTACATTGACTGAAGTCAACTAAATCAACTTTAAAGGTAAAAATTATTATTTTCATTAATTTTTAATATAAATGCTTTCCAACAATATGTTCGGACTGCGCACGTAAATCGATGAGGGATAGAATGAGGTTTTAAGGCCTCAAATCACATAATTTAGTTTTAAATCATAAGATGATCTTTTGGGTCATCACAAGTGTGCATCAGGATTACGGACATTGCTTCGTGTTCGCGAAGAGATAAATGGGAGAAAGAGGCCTTTGAATCGCACTCACAGACACATATTCGCGTTCCAAAGAAGAAGAAGTTGTTGCACATGGCTGACTTTGGAAGCTTATGTCTTGCAATCTAAAAGGAATTTGGAGATGATCCTAAAATAAAATTGTATCTCTGGTGTTTAGATTTCAGATTGTTAAACCATTTATCATTTGGATTTTTATAAAATGTTATCACCATTATACTAGAGGCTATCTAGAAGAGTTGGGCTGCTTGTTCTTCGCGTTCGCGATTGCGAAGGGAAATTTTGAGTTGATAATAAGTTTTGATTCACGATCATGAAGAGAAAATACCTGGGAGAAGCTATATTTTAGGGTTTTGGTCGTTTTATTCGCATTTTTTGAATTTTGGAGCTCGGTTTCGGCGACTTTGGAGAGGAATTTCACCACATGGATTGCAGTAAGTATTCTTGACTTGTTTGTGATTACATTTCATGAATTAATCGTCATTTATTGTGTATGATTATTGATTTTTCAAGAGAAATCGGAGGAACTTTCTATAATTCGATAAAGTGAATTTCAAATTTTGAACATCGATTCGGAGTCGGATATGAGTAAAATTAGTATGGTTTGATTCGTAATTGAATGAATTGTCAGATTTTGTTACTTTTTTCCGGATTTTGGGGTGTGGGCCTCACTGTTGACTTTTGGTTGACTTTTTTAGCAGAGTTGGAAATTTTTATAAATTGTTAAATTGTCAGTATTGGAGTATATTTTGATTAATTTCCACGTTATTTGACTAGTTTCGGATCGTTTGGATTTGAATTAAGGAGATAGGAAGGAGTACGTAGGTTGATACACACGTAATGGAATTTCCGGAGTATTGTTTAGCTTGTTGGGCATTGGATTCGGCTTGTTCGAGGTAAGTAACATTTATAAACTTGGAGGTGAGTATCACGACCTCAGTTCACCCACCATTAACATATCGTGATGGCACCTAGTCCCTACGACTAGGTAAGCCTAAATATACGGAAAAAATAAATTAAACTTCCGGAAAAATAAATAATTAAGCTTGAACAACTATAAGAGAAATTGTATATAAGGGCCGCTCAGTATATACAACTCAATCATCATGGAAAATCTATAACAAACTCCCAAAATTCGGAATCTCACAAGAAACACAGGCTAATAGAAATGTGCTACACTATTCTAACTCCAGAATGTCTAAACAACAGAAATAAAAGGAAAGTTAACCACTAAATCTGGAATAAGATGGACACTCATGGTCTGCGGACGCAGAATATGAACCTAGAAGTCTTTTCTAGATCTCTCTTCCTCGAGGGTGATACGTCTTGGTTGAGGTACCTCGATCTGCACATGCAAAATCATGCGCAGAAGGGGCATGAGTACACCAAAGCGGTAATCAGTAAGAACCAAGCCTAACCACGGTCAGGTAGTGATGAGGAATGTCAGGGCCCTACTGAGATAAAATATAATAAATAATAGGATAAGGAAAAACAGTACAGATAAAGTCTACTGTGAGAATCCAAACAGGACAAATAAGGAAAGCAGTAATAGAAGGCAAAAACAAAACAATATAAGAAATACGGCTCACAACAGGAATAATAACCGGGGATCTCTTGGTATCCCGAGGATCTCTTAGTATCCTCATCATATGCATGAGGGATCTATTGGTATCCTGAGGATCTCTTTGTATCCTCAATACTTATATATACATGTTCCAGGAATTTCTTGGTATCCCGCGCTCTTAGTCTAGAACATATCACATAAAGGTGATCTCCCGTAATGTCGTCTCGTAGTCCCAAATTTAAACACCAATAACAACTCAAACACATATAAATGCTAACTCGGAACAAATAATAGTAAATTCCAGCCCAACATGTTTCACGGAGTACAAACAAGGGAGATTAAGCAAATAGACAACAAAGTCAACTAAACATGCTTTTCTAAACTAAAACAAGTAAACCTTACAATTAACATGAACAGATAAGCAAGAAAACTCAACTGAAATACTTCAAGTGAAAATGGATTTTTCAACAATTAGCTCAAGTATGCACTCTTCACCTCACGTACGAGGCATTCAAATATCAATTATCATGTCCTAAGGGGAAAAGTCCCTATCCCCACAAGGTTAGACAAGTCACTTACCTCGAACCGGCTCAAAAACAACTAGAAACCACGCCTTTTCCACAAGTATCCGACTCCAAATGGCACAAATCTATTCAATTCAATTACATATCGTTAATAACATCGCAAGCAACTGATTCTACTATTTAATTCAAAGCGAAGGCGCAAAATAGGTAAAATGACTAAAACTCCCCTCAGACCAACGTCTCGGAATCGAATAAATTTTACATTTTCAAAATCCTCATACTCTCTCGAGTCTAACCATATAAAATCTCTCAAATCAGAGGTAAAACACCCACTCAAAATTCAATAGTTTGGTCTATGATGTTTTCTCCATTTTTCATTAAAAAAATCCGACTTAAGAACGAATTCGTGATTAGATTAGTGGGTATTAAGCATAAGAGAGTAAATAATCGTTTCCCTCGAAATCTCTCCCAAATCCGATCTCCCAAGCATGTGTTTTGATAAAAATGGGTAACCCTCGGTTTTGAAATGTTTATAACTGCCCAGATGTTGGTTCTATACAATCGCAAGAGTATGAATGCAATCGCAAAGAGTAAATATAAAGGCCAAGAAAATAGCCTATGCGAACGAACATAAGGGCATGCGATCGCAGAAGAGAAAGAAGCAGGTCTTTGCGAAGGCAACCGTGGTTCTGCGATCACATAGAAGAATTTGGGGCACTGTGATACCAGCCCAGTTTACTCAGTGTGAACACGGGGAGTAAATTGCTAACGCAAAGAAGGGAAAGGTCAATATTATGCAATCGCAATAAGAGTTACGTGATCGTATTGAAAGATTTTCCACCCCCCCCCCCCCAGAATTGCACTATGCGATCGCAAAGAAGAAATGGGTATGCAATATATGAAGGGAAATCTGCGACTTTCACAACTCCAAATTGCCCCGTAGAGCATCCAAAACATACCCGAGGAGCCAGGACCTCAACTAAATCTAGAGACATAACCCATAACATTATTCAAACTTATACCAACCATTAAACCACCTAAAACAATGTCGAAAACTCGAATTAATCAACGATTTGAGCCTAAGAACTTTAAATTTCGTCACAATGCGCTTTCGATAAAAAACCTAACCAAAATACGTCCTAATGACCTGAAACTTTGCACACGCGTCCCAAATTACATGACGGAGCTACTGCAACTTCGGAAATTCCATTCCGACCTTTGGATCAAAAACTAACCATCAGACCGGAAACTTCAAAAATTAAAACTTTGGCATTTCAAGCCAAAGTTAGATAAGGACTTCCAAAATGCATTCCGAACACGGTCCCAACCCCGAAATCACCTAACAGAGCTAACAGAACCATCTAATTTTCATTTGAGGCCATCTTCATATTGTTCCAACCACGGAAAACTTTCTAACACTTAATCTCTCATTTAGGGACTAAGTGTTCCAAAACACTCCGAAACCTAACATCGAACGTCCCAGCAAACCAAAATAGTATAAATGAACTTAGCGGAAGCACTTAATAGGGGTTCGGGGCATAAATTATAAAAATGACAGGTCGGGTCATTATATCCTCCCACACTTAAACATTCGTTCATCCTCGAACGAGTATAGAGAACATACCTGAAGTAGTGAAAAGATGAGGGTATTGGCGTGCATATCCAGCTCGCTCTCCCAAGTCGCCTCCTCGATCAGCTGACCCCGCCACTGATCTTTTACTGATGCAATGTTCTTTAACCTGAGCTTTCTGACCTATGTCCAATATTGTCACTGGCTCCTCAACATAGGATAAATCCTTGTCCAACTAGACTGAACTGAAATCTAACACGTGCGACAGATTACAGTGATACCTTCGGAGCATCGAAATATGAAATACCAGATGAACCCCGGCCAAACTGGGAGGTAAGGCAAGCTCATAAGCAACCTCCCCAACTCGCCTCCAAATCTCAAAAGGGCTAATAAACCTCGGACTCAGCTTCCCTTTCTTCCCAAACCTCATGATGCCTTTCATAGGCAAAACCCAAAGTAGAACCCGCTCACCAACCATATACAAAATATCACGAACCTTTCGGTCTGTGTGACTCTTCTGTCTGGACTGGGATGTACGGAGTATGTCCTGAATCACCTTAACCTTCTCCAGCGTATCTTGAAACAAATTTGTGCCTAATAGTCTCGCCTCACCCAAATCAAACCAACCCACTAGAGATCTGCACCTCCTACCATATAAAGCCTCATCCGGCGCCATCTGAATGCTGGACTAATAACAATTATTGTAGGAAAACTCTGCCAATGTCAATCACGCATGCACGGATCATATCCTTAAGAATCTGAATCGTGCACTCGAACTGTCAATCCGTCTTGGGCTGAAATGTTGTGCTCAACTCCACCCGAGTACCCAACTCCTACTGAACAGCTCTCAAATACCCCTGTCTGAGATGACAGAAACTGGGATATTATGCAGACAAACAATCTCACTAATGTAAATCTCCGCTAACTACTCCGATGAATAAGTAGTATACATAGGAATGAAATACGTGGACTTGGTCAGCCGATCTACAATAACCAAAATGGCATTGAATTTATTCGCAGTTTGAGGGAGCCCAAATACAAAATCCATGGTGATCCTCTCACATTTCCACTCTGGAATCTCTATCTGCTAAAGTAACCCACCCGGTCTCTGGTGCTCAGACTTCACCTGCTAACAATTGAGGCATCTAGCTACAAATTCCACTATGTCGTTCTTCATCCGCCTCCACTAATAGTGATGTCTGAATCCTGATACATCTTTACGGCACCTGGATGGATGGAATACCGCAAACTATGACCCTCTACCAATATTATCTCCCGAATATCATCAACATTGGGTACACAGACCCAACCCTACATCCTCAATACCAAATCCTCACCGATAGTCACATCTCTGGCATCGCCATATTGAAACTTGTCCGTTAGGACAAGTAAATGAGGGTCATCATACTATCACTCCCTAATACGATCGAATAATAAAGACAGAGAAACTACACAAGCTAGAACCCGACTGGGCTCCGAAAGATCCAATCTCACGAACTGGCTAGCTAAGGCATTGAACATCCATCACTATAGGCCTCTCTGATGTTGGTAGATTTTCTAAACTCCCCAAACTCTCTGCCCGGCGACTCAAGGCATCAGCCACTATATTGGCCTTGCCTGGGTGATACAGAATAGTAATATCATAATCCTTCAGCAACTCTAACCACCTCCTCTGGTGCAAATTCAGATCCTTTTGCTTGAACAAGTTGTAAGCTTCGATGATCCGTATAAATCTCACAAGGCACACCGTACAAATAATGTCGCCAGTTCTTCAAGGCATGAACAATAGTAGCTAACTCAAGACTATGGACAGGGTAGTTTTTCTCATGTACCTTCAACTGTCTGGACGCATAGGCAATCACCCTGCCGTCCTACATCAAAACCACTCCAAGGCTAAACCTCAAGGCATCACAATAGACAGTATAAGAACCAGAACATGTAGGCAATATCAGAACTGGGGTTGTAGTCAAAGTTGTCTTGAGCTACTGAAAGCTTGCCTCATACTCTTCTATCTACTAGAACAGGGCACCCTTCTTGGTTAGTCTAGTCATAGATGCTGCAATAGAAGAGAACCCCTCAACAAATCGGCGGCAATAACCCGCTAAGCCAAGGAAACTGTATATCTGTATCGTTGAGGATGGTCTAGGACAACTCTGCACCACCTCTACCTTCATCGAATCCACTCGATTACCCTCGCTCGACACCTATGACCCAAGAAAGCGATGAATTGAACCAAAACTAGCATTTTGAAAACTTGGCGTACAATTTCTTTACCCTCAAAGACTGAAGCGTTGTCCTTAGGTGATGCTCGTGCTCTTCTCAACTCCGCGAGAAAACAAGAATATAATATATGAAAATAATGAAGAACGAGTCGAGGTATGGCCTTAACACACTGTGCATCAAAAGCATAAAAGCTGCTGGGGCATTGTTCAACCCAAATGACATAACTAAAACTCGTAATGGCCATATCGAGTTCTGAAGGTAATCTTCGGGATATCCGACTACCAAATCTTCAACTGATGGTAACCTGAGCGCAAATCAATCTTAGAAAACACATTTGCTCCTTGAAGCTGGTCAAATAGATCATCAATACGAGGCAAAGGATAATGGTTCTTCACTGAAACCTTGTTCAACGGACGATAATCGATGCGCATACGCATAGAACCATCATTTCTCTTATCAAACAATATAAGAGCACCCCACAGTGAAACATTGGGTCGAATAAAACCCTTATCAAGCAATTCCTATAAATGATCCTTCAAATCCTTCAACTTAGGAGGAACCATATGGCACGAAGGAATGGAAAAGAATTGAGTACCCAGCAACAAATCAATGTCTCTATCAGGTGGCATGCCCAGAATATCAACTGGGAAAACAACGGGATAATCCTGTACCACTGGAACTGAATGAACAGAAGGAGTATCAACACTAACATCTCTCACATAGGCTAAATACGTGGCACACCCTTTCTCAACCATAAGCTGAGATTTAAGGAAAGAGATAACTCTATTGGGAGTGTGATCTAAAGTACAACTCCTCTCAACACGTTGAACACCTGGCATATAAGCATCACAGACTTGGCGTGAATATCAAGAATATCATAATAGGGCGACAACCAGTTCATGCCCAAGTTAACATCAAAATCAACCATGTTGAGTAACAATAGATATGTTTGGTCTCAAAACCAATAATGGTAACCAAACCCGACCGATAAATGCAATCCACAACAAGAGAATCTACCACATGAGTAGAAACATAAACAAGAGAACTCAAAGAATCTTGGGCTACACCCAAATGCAGAGCAAAATAAGAAGACACATAAGAATAAGTGGAGCATGGATCGTATAGAACCGATGCATCTCTGTGACAAACTAGTATAATACCTGTGACGATTGAATCGGAGGCAACAAACTCGATACGAGCAGGAATGGCATAATATATGGCATGTCCTCCCCCTCGAAGCGACCTCTACCTCCTTGACCTCCTCCCCTGGCTGGCTGGGCAGATGGGGTACCAGATGGAGCTGTGATCATGGCCTGAGAACTCTATTGAGCATGTTGTTGCTGAGAAGTCTGTGGAGGTGCACTCCTCCCAAGTATAGGGCAATACCTTACCACATGATGGGTGTCACCACACTCAAAACAAGATCTGGGAGGGCACGGCAGTTGTGACTGGCTAGGGCCAAGTATGCTCGACAGACCTCTGAAAGCACCCCGCGCAGGAGGGGCGCTAGAAACCATAGGTGCATAGTAAGGCACCTGAGATCTGGGAGGAGCTGGAGCACTGCTGGTTGAAGGAACAGCTGAATCAACGGGGCGACCCATATAACCCCTACCATGATGACCTGCTGCTGGGGCACGGGCACTAGAGTAGTGGCCCGACTCTCGAGACCTCTTGGCCTCTCTCTCCTCTCACTCCCTAGCGAGCATACCCTCAATCCGCCTAGCAATAATCACTACCTGCTGATACAGAATATCCATATCCAACTCTGGATCCATGCTAGATTTAATAGGTTGAATAAGACCCTCAATGAACCGACAAACTCTCTCACGGACAGTAACAACCAAGGCTGGTACATGCCTAGACAATCTGGTATAACGAATAACATACTCCGAAATGGTCATAGCACCCTGGCACAAATGCTCAAACTCTGCCCGCCATGCGTCTCTAAGACTCTGAGGTATAAACTCTCTCATGAACATATCCGAGAACTGGGTCCAAGTCAATGAAGCAACCTCGATTGGAATGTCTATCTCATAAGTGCGCCACAAATCATAAGCGGCTACCTAAAGCTGGAAGGTAATAAAGGAAATCCCGTTGGATCTGGCTATACCCATAGTGCGAAAAATATGATGGCACTCCTCTAGAAATCACAAGACATCATCTGTCGCTAATCCACTGAAAACCGGAGGATCATACTTCATGAATCTCTCAAGTTTCTGTTGCTCATCCTTAGAAGCAGTGTCTCCATCCTCGGGCTGAACCGGTACTGCAGGTTGTACAAGAATGATCTCTAGGACCTGCTCAACATGCACTTACTTCTCAGGAGAGCAGGCGACGGGAGTCTGGGCTCCGTTCGGCCTGGGATGTGGATGCAGCAAGAGGAAGCAACCCTGCCTGAGCCAGCGTGGTGTACATACTCAAAAAATGTGTCAATGTCTCCTGAAGGACTGGAGTAGTAGTGAATGTAGGCATGTCAAGTGCCTGAACTCCGGATGGATCTCCTGGAAATACCTCAGCGGTAGCTCGTGCAGGTGATCTGGATGCACCACGTGCGCGTCCACGGCCTCTACCCTGGCCCCGGCCTCTGACGGCTGCAGTAGGGGCGTGGGTGCCTGATCATCCCGAGTAGCACGTTTCCTCACCATTTCTGAGAGAGTAAAAGACAAAAGTTTAGAATTGATGTCAATATCGCACGAAAAGGAAATTAGATGAAGTGAAGATTTGCCTAAACAGTTACATAGCTTTTCGTAGATAAGTACACGCATATCCATATTGATCAGCGAGACTCTTATAAATTGGCATATGTTCCATGACTCCTATGAACCTAGATCTCTGATACCAACTTGTCACGATCCCAGTACACCCGCCATTAATATGTCATGAAGGCACCTAGTACGTACGACTATGTAAGCCTAAATATACGGAAAAAACAAATTAAACTTGCGTAAAAATAAATAATTAAGCTTGAATAACAATAAGAAAAACTGTATATAAGTGCCGCTCGGCATGTACAACTCAATCATCATGAACAATCTATAACAAAATCCCAAAACCCGGAATCTCATGGGAAACACTGGCTAATAGAAATGTGATACACTACTCTAACTCTAGAATTTCTAAAAAAGTGAAATAAAAGGAAAGCTATCTACTAAAGCTGGAATACGATAGAGACTCCTAGTCTGCGAATGCAACAGATGTACCTCGAAGCCTCTACTATATTTCTCCGCCTCGGGGGTGATACGCCTGGGTGGAGGTACTTGGATATGCACATGCAAAAACATACACAGAAGGGGCATGAGTACACCACAGCGGTACTCAGTAAGTGCCAAGCCTAACCTCGATCGGGTAGTGACGAGGAATGTCAGGGTCCTACTGAGTTAAAACCTAATAAATAATAGGATAAGGAGAAACGGTATAGATAAAGTCTACAGCAAGAATCCAAACAAGATAAATAATGAAAGCTAATAGAAGGTAGAAACAAAATAATATAAGAAATATTGCTCACAACAAGAATAATAATCGGGGATCTCTTGGTATCCCAAGGATCTCTTGGTATCCTCAACATATGCACAAGGGATCTCTTGGTATCCCGAGGATCTCTTGGTATCCTCAATACTTATATATACATGTGCTTGGGATCTCTTAGTATCCCGCACTCTCGATCCAAAACATATCGCGTTCAGGGGATCTCCCGAAATGTCGTCCTGTAGTCCCAAATTTAAACACACAATAACAGCTCAAACCTCAGATAAATGCTAACTCAGAACAAACAATAGTAAATTCTAGTCTAACATGCTTCACGAAGTACAAACAAGGCAGATTAAGAAAATAGACAAGAAAGTCAACTAAACATGCTTTTCTAAATTAACACAAGTAAAACTTACAATTAACATGAACAGATAAGCATGAAAACTCAAATGAAATACTTTAGTAAAAATGAATTTTTAACAGTTAGCTCAAGTACGCACTCGTCACTTCACGTATAAGGCATTCAAATATCAATTATCATTTCCTACAGGGAAAAGTCCCCCAAACAAGGTTAGACAAGCCATTTACCTCGACCCGCCTCAAAATCAACAAGAAACCACACCTTTGCCATAAGTATCCGACTCCAGATGGCTCAAATCTATTCAATTCAATTACATATCATAAATAATATTGCAAGCAATCGATTCTACTATTTAATTCAAATTAAGGCGCAAAATAGGTAAAATGACCAAAATGGCCCTCAGACCACGTCTCGGAATTGAATAAATTTTACATATTCAAAACCCTCGTACTCTTACGAGTATAACCATATAAAAATCTCTCAAATTAGAGGTCAAACACCCACTCAAATCTCAATAGTTTGGTCTATGAAGCTTTTCCCATTTTTCATTCAAAAATCCAAAATTAAGAATGAATTAATAATTGATTAGTGGATTTTAATCCCAGGAGAGTAGATAATCGTTACCCAATCTTCGCCCTCAAAATTCCCTCGAAATATATCCCCAATCCGAGCTCCCAAGCTTGTTTTTTGATAAAAATGGCTAACCCTCGATTTTGAAAATTTATAACTGCCCAGATGGTTGTTCTATGCGATTTCTAGAGAATGAATGCTATGGCGAAGAGTAAATTATGAAGGCCCAGAAAATAGCCTATGTGAACGCAGATAAGGGCCTGCGATAACAGAAGAGAAAGAAACAAGTCTATGCGACCGCGTAGAAGAATTTGGGGCTCTGAGAAACTAGCCCAGTACTTAGTGCAAATGCGGGAGTAAATTGCGAACACAAATAAGGGAAAAGGGAATTATATGCGATCACGATTAGGGTTATGCGATCGCATTGAAGGATTTGGCCCCCTTGCCCCGTTCGGCATCCGAAACACACCTGGAGCCCTCGGTACCTCAACCAAACCTACGGACATAACCCATAACATCATTCAAACTTGTAAAAATCCTTATATAACCTAAAACAATGCTGGAAACGCGAATTAATCAAGGATTCGAGCCTAAGAACTTCAAATTTCATTAAAATACGCCTTTGATAAAAAACCTAACCAAAACACGTCCGAATGACCTGAAATTTTGCACACACGTCCCAAATGACATGACAGAGCTACTGCAACTTATGAAATTTCATTTCGACCCTTGGATCAAAAACTCATCGGACCGGAAACTTCAAAAATTCAAACTTCGGCATTTCAAACCTAAGTTAGCTACGGACTTCCAAAATGCATTTTGAACACGCTCCCCAACCTAGAAATAACCTAACGAAGCTAACAGAACCATCGAATTTCCATTCCGATACTATCTTCACACTGTTCCAACTACGTGCAACTTTCCAACACTTAAGCTCTCATTTGGGACTAAGTGTCCCAAAATACTCCAAAACCTAACACCGAACGTCCCGGCAAACTAAACTAGCAGAAATTAATTTAGTAAAAGTAGTTAATAGGGGTTTGGGGATTAAATTCTAAAAATGACCGGCCGGATCATTATACTGAGGGTGTGAACCCCTTATTATACGTGTTATGTGATTGGGTTGGGGTGACACACATGCTAGGTGTGGGGCGTGTGGGCGTGCACCGTAGAAATTGTGACTCGATTGATTCCGTAGGGTTGTGTAGTCAAATAATATTGTCTTTATCCATGCATTTTTATGTGTTAAAGAAACTGACTTGTGACTCATGTTAGAAATTATGTTTAGGCTATATGCTTATCCTGTTGGGATCCACTGAAGTTATCTATGATGTTGAGTTATATGTTTAAATTGCAATTTCATACTCAATCATATTCATTCATTTCATATCATATCTCAATCTTTGTTGCTATACATTAACACATAATATCGTCATTTTTGGGCTGATTTTCATGATATTTTGAGCTCGAAAGACTAGAGAGATTGATGAATGAGTGAGGCCGAGGGCCTCATTATGAGGATATTTATGGGACCAGGCTGCACATCGCAACATGTTTTATTGATTCATGCCATGATTGGCTTAATATAGAGCGTATGATTTATCCGCCACTCTGGAGTCTGCACACCCACAGTGAGCACAGTTACCTACTGAGTGCGAGTGCTAAGAGCGGGTGTCGAATGATTGATAGAATTGAGTGACTATGAAGATTGAGTGACTGAGGAATGAGTGATTATGAATACTGAGTGATTGGGAGGACTGAGTGACTGAGCAAGCTGAGTGAAATTTCTACTCAATAGCATGCATATGATTTTACTACTATGTTGCATATATTTGGCATGCACATTGACATATAGGCATAGAGATGTCCTCATGCCATATGATAATGAAATTTCTTATTGTGGAAGAAAGTTTTTTGGAAAAATCACAATTTTCAGGCTTACTCATATATTTGGTGATTTCGTGAAAAGAATAGCGTTTTACTACCATCTTTGAAAAACACGCCTATTTTTCCGAAATTGTGAACGAGCGGAGCATCATATCTTGAGTTATTACATGTATTGTTTTGTTTATATTGGTCTGGGTTGTTTTCCTGACTGTTGATGTTAGAATCTGATTGTTGCCCAAGCTCGTCACTACTTACAATATAAGGTTAGGTTGTTACTTATTGTGTACATGGGGTCGGGTGTACTCATACTACACTTCTGCACCTTGAGTGCAAATTTCAGATATTGATGTTGTTGTGTATAATGGTAGCTAGAATTGAACATGTAACTTTGTTTTGGTCATAGTTTCCTCTTGATCGTGGTAGCTTTATAATTTTAATATGTTCATGTATATTTCAAACGGATGATGTATTTTATTTCACATCAGCTTTATAAATTCTAAACCTTAGAAGCTCGTGATTTGTACTACCAGTCCTTGGGAAGTGTAATAAAGTTAGTTATATTATCTTTAATTCTCATTTAAATCTCTTTTGAATCGGATAGTTGTTATTTGGCTTACCTAGCAGGTGATGTTAGGTTTCATCACGACTAGTTGAATTTTCGTTCATGACAAATAACTTGCATACGTTTTTCTCCCGTTGCTTTTGAAAGCCTTGTGGTAAATCCATGTACACTTCTTCATATATATCTCGATGAAGAAGTGTATTAAATAAATCCATTTGATTAGGTTTTCAATCTTTGGAGGTGGCAACGGCTATGACAGATCTCACAGTCACCATTTTGGCAACTATAGAAAATGTCTCATGGTAGTCTAAACCTTCTTATTGATTGCATACCTTTGCTACAAGTTTTTCCTTAAATGTTTCCACTTTTCCATTTGACTTATACTTGATTTGGTATACCTAGTTAGATCTAATGGTAGACTTCCCAGCAGGTAGATTCACTACATCCCAAGTTCTGTTATCCTCTAGAGCCTTCACCTCTTGTTGAATTGTTTTAATCTACCTATTGTCTTTTACTGCCTCCTTGAAGGAACGTGGCTCTTTCATTACTGAAAATTCATGCAAGTAATCATTGTATTTCTGAGTTATAATGTCATAAGATAGGTAGTTAGAGATGGAGTAGGCACACTTTATGGATTTTTCTTCTTTGTAACATAATCTCGCATCCATATAGGTTATGTTTTATTCTGGCTGGCTGCCTAATTTCTGCAGCTGCAATTCCTTCAGATGCTGAAGTTCTTTGCAAAGTTGGGACAGATAAATGATCTACATTTTCTGCAACAGGAGTTGTTGTTTCCGCAGCTAAAACTCCATGTGGAATTGTTGTCTCCTTAGTTAAAACTGCAGGTGTTATTGAGTCCATGATCTCTTCTAGCTGTTCAAAGCCTTCTATCAGGTCTTCAGCTTATCTTTCATTAGTTGCTGGTTGGTTTGATGAACTTTCAGGTGTGGCTTCTGCAAGTTGTTCCAATATAATGGTGTAGTCATAACTGGCATTTCTGTTTCTTAACCATGCTCCTCTAGGAAATGTATTTCCGCAACATGTTTGTTGTCCTGTCGTAGACACAGGAAATCATCTTGGTTCTGCATCATTGTGTGTGGATTGAACTGCAGTTGAGTCTCCTTGAAAGGTAAAAGAGTTTCCCTTAAGAGTAACATCTCTGCTACAAAAAATAATTAGTTTCTCAATCAAGCAATCTATAACCCTTTTGTGTTGAGAAATATCCCAAAAAGATTGCTTTCTTAGCTCTAGGTGCAAATTTATCCTCCTTCACTAGGTTTGCAGCATAGAATAGACAACCAAATATCCTTAGATGATTAAATGATGGTTTTCTTTTATGTAATAGCTCATAGGGACTCCTGCTAGATAGCATTTTATAAGATAATCTATTTATGATGTAAACAGTTGTCTGCACACACTCTCCCCAAAATCTTTTTGGTAAATTTTCTTGAAACTTTAATACCCTTCCAGTATCTAATATATGCGTGTGATTTATCTCCATAGCTCTATTTTGTTGTCGAGTCTAAGCAGAGCTACTCTGATTAATCACTCCTTGATCCGGTAGAAGAGTGTTCTATTGATTGCTAAAGAATTCAGTTCCATTGTCTGTTCGAATCACCTTAACAAAAATATCAAATTAGTTCTTAAACATGCATAAAAAAGGTTTTAAGATAACACTGGTCTCACTCTTCAATTGCATTACAAATATTGAAGTTGCTCTTGAGTAGTCACTACAACAGTAAGAAAATAGTACTTTCTATCATGAGTTGGTACTATATATGCCCCCCAAATATTCATATGTACAAGTTCAAAAGGTTTAATGCCCTATTGTTCACTATCAGGAAAGGCAAACCTAGAATTCTTTGTCATAAGGCATATAGAACATTTATTATGCAAACTACGATCTACTTTATTCTTCAGAAATGGAATGTGTTGCAACACTAGTATTGAATCATGTCTTAGCCTCATATGACATATCCAGCTTGAATTTCTTTCTCTACTTTCATGCTTAATTACAGATGTTAATTGTCTCACTCTTCTTTCTTTCAGCAAGTATAATTCTTCAGTTTCCTTACTAATCCCCCTCACCTTACTATTGTAGAGGTCCTGAAACACATAAACTTAGGCAAGAAAATAGAAGCACATGATAGGTCTCTTGTTAACTTTGATACAGACATCAAATTAAAGTTGAAATCTGGCACATGAAGCACAATATTTAATATGCTATCAGTTGATAATCGTGAATTTCAAATATGAGTAATATCAGTACTAGTTCCATTAGTCAACCTTACTCAATCCCTTTTATGCTTGTCAGTACTCTGAATATTGCTTAACAGATTCAAAGCACAAGCTATATAGCGTGTTGCACCTGAATCAACAATCCACCCATCTGGATGCATGCTCGATTAAAGTAAATAAATTGTTGAACAAATAGTACCTGCCATATTAGCCTATGTCTAAACAGATGTATCACTAGATCCTCCCTTATTGAGTAGGCTCAGAATCTGTTGATATTGAGCCTCCGTGAAAAAATAATCACCTCCTTTGCTTTGTGAATTCACTATTGCATGTGGTCCTTCACAATATTGGCTATCATAGGACTTGCTCTTGGTTCATTCCCTCTCTTCATTTGAAGTCGTATGGATATTCATGATTTTGAAATAATTTTTCTTAGAGTGTCCTTTCATTTTGCAATGTTCGCACTGTAGGACGTGGTCCTTCCACGGTAACCTTGTCCTCTTCTTTCTTATATAGATAAAGGATCGAGTTTTTCAATCACTAATAAGTTTCTCATGGTTTGTTGGCTTTCATCAGTAGTGATCAGTGCATATGCTTCGTTAAGTGTTGGTTCAATGGTCTTAATCAAATCTGGTGATGTGCCTGATCATATGTATCATTCAGTCCATTTAGGAACTGCATCAGCCATTGCTGATGTAAATAAATGTGTTCCTTAGTCTTTGCACAACCACAATTTTGTGAAGGCACCAACACATCGTTTTCTACCCATAGCTTTTTTAACTTGGTAAAGTAAACAGCAACAGAGTCAGCTCCTTGTGAAAGCCTTGAAATTGCCCTTTATATTTGAAAATTCCTCACTAGATTCACTTTATTGAACTGTTCCTTGAGATCTTCCCACATGGCATGCGCATCATACGCGTATATGATTCCACTGATGAGATCCTTCGACATTGAGTTCATGATCCAGGAGTTCCCTATTGCGTTGCAAGTCTCTCATTCCTTGTAGAGAGCATCCTTGAATGATTCATTTGTGCAATCCCATGTGATGAACCCTAGTTTTCTCTTAGCCTTTAGAGCCAGTCGCATCTACTTGCTCCGTAGGCTATCGTTTCCAGAACCTGTGAGCTGAACTGGAATTAACACCAAGCTCGGTGTGTCCGAAGGTTGACGGAACAATGGATGTGTGTGGTCAATCTTCTTAATCTCCATTGACAATCAATTCGAGGTAGCAATTGAACTAGTGAACGATAAGAAGGGAAAATCCGACTTAGTCGAAATTGAACTTTACCTAATGAATTAAACGAGAGTTTCATAGATCAATCTTTTCTGCTCTGATACTATGTTAGAATCCTGCCATTGAAAGAGCCTTAAAGAAAGGTAATGTCGATTTTTTTTATTCAACTGTAAATGTGAGCTTCTACAGATATTTACAACTAATCAACTAACTAAAATTGTTATAACTATACTAAATAACTAATGCATACATCTAGCTTCTAATATGTACAAACTAGCTCCTATACTAGCTAAGCTTATATACAGCACTCCAACAGAATCTTTAGTAAAATTAGATACTTTTTATGTCTTCTAAGTTCTATGTATTGGTTAATGTATAATTGATCATTTTTTGGTAATTAATTAAATTTTCATCACCAAGGGAGAATATTTACACGTATAACTAGTACCCTGAAATTGGACGTGGAACCCAAACTTAAATATTACTTTTTACTTCTTAACAATTCGATAACTACAAAACAACAGAAACAGTTTGCTATGGGTAAAAATTCAATTTTTGCATCTGCCTAGCTATACCTGGTTTCTAACTCCTTGTGCAGTGCACCTCTTGAATTTTTAACCTAATCTACTCTGCACAGCTCCGTTCTTGTTTTGAAACACTCGATAATTTCTCTCCAACCAGATGTGGTATACAACATCTGCTAGAACCATTATGTATGCTTGTGGTTGGGATCCCTCAATGTGTTAGGCTGTCCCAGTATATAACATTCTATGGGTTGATAATATAGTGAGCACACATTTAATTTGGGCTCTCCTCATTATTGCATATGGGCTCTCCATAGTACTTTAGAATATTCTCCTCTTAACTTGTTTTATACATGTTTGATAGAATAGCATTCTGCATTAAGCACTTCTTACCTCAAACCAGCTTCTGTTAGATACTTTACTGCCTTAAGTATTTTTTGAATTAGCCGTGACGCATGCTTGCTCTATATACATATAATTGATTGTTTTATTATGTTGTCATGTTGTCATGTAGTGAGGAGAAATAAAATTCAATTAATAAACTAAATTTTCCGTCTTTGATGTCACACGATTGTGCTGATGATGAGAGGTCTTCAATCACCAGATCCTCAGAGTTAACAACTAATATATGCAAGTCTAACATATTTGCTGTGAATATGGAGGCACAGAAGATAGAAGATTTGTGTGAAATAACAGGTTATAATAAAGGCAGACTCCCATTTAAATACTTAGGTGTCACAATATCATCTAAGAAACTATCAAAAATAGACTGTCAAGTGCTAGTGGACAAACTAACTACCACAATAAGGAGTTGGGGTTCAAAAACTTTATCGTATACTAGAAGAGTGCAAATGATCAATGCAGTGCTGATGCATATCCACACATACTGGGCATCGATCTTCATATTACCCAAAGCAGTTCTCAAAAGCATTGCAGCAATCTGTCGAAATTATTTGTGGGATGGTAAGGTGGAAACAAATAGGGCACCACTAGTGGCTTGGGACCTTGTATGTTGACCAAAATAAGAAAGAGTTATTGGAATAAAGGACTATGTGGTATGGAACGAGGCATAAATAGGGAAGTATGTCTAAGACGTAACTCGAAAGACTAGCTCTATGTGGGTCAAATGGATTAGCCATATCTGCCTTAAAAATGTAAATTGGTCGTAATATAATGTACCACAGGATAGTAGCTAGTATTTGAAGAAAATATGTCACAAAAGAAACAAATTGGCATGGGGCTATACTCATGGAGGAGGGCAGTCAGAAACAGGAAAGTATACAATCCAAAAAGGCTTTTCCTGGTTGAAGGGAAATCTGAACACTTGCCAATGGAGAAGATGGTCTGGAACAAACAAAATATTCCAAAACACAGCTTTATTTGTTGGCTGACTATGCAGAAGAATTTACTCACAAAGAACAGGCTAGCTCACAAAGGAATCAACGCAAATGTCCTGTGTACTATGTGGAAATGCACCAGAGACTGTTGAACACCTATTCTATGAGTGTCAATTCTCAAAAATATGCATCACTACAACACTACAGTGGCTAAAGGTAAGGATCACAAACCTTGAAGGTCAATTCCTATGGAGAAGAGTAGCCAGGAAAATGGTAGGCAAATTGAGTAGGAAATTCTCATATGCAATATTGGCAGCAACTAACTACCAAGTATGGAAAGGGAGGAGTGAAGCCCTGTGGCAGAGTTCAGTCCCTAGACTAATGTGAGAAAATTAAAGAAGAATGCAAAGTTCGAGTGGTGAAAATACTCAGCAAGCGAAAAAAGGGAAAGGATAAAAGGTGGCGGGAAGAAATATATAGATAGATAGATAGGAAATAGGCAGGAAAATACATTTACAGGATAGGATAAATGAGTAAATACGGGATTTTTTATATAGCTAGAAGTTAGAGTAGGATCTTTCATTGTTTTTCCTTCATTGTACTTTGTTCTGGAGATGAATAAAAAAAATTCATGCTACCAAAAAAATAGAAACCAAATCAAAAGCTTAAAAGAAGGTAACATACTAAGAGTTAGAAAAGGTTGAAGCTTTTCTAATATAATTTCGGCTTATTTCAATTTTGAAAATCTTCATTCTTGTAAAAAAAAAAAATTACACTCTCAGTTAGACGGGTAAGCCTTGCCTCCTTAAAATGAAATTTTGCTATATAAGTATATAAAGGTGAGATGGTAGTGCATGTGTAACTTAAATTCTTTTCGAATATATCAATAAAAGAAAGAGTTCTGCTTGCATAATTCTTGCCAAAAATATCTGCAAAATAAATCTCATTAAATGCAGACTGATGGCAAACTTAATTAGGAAGCAGCATAAATTAATAAAGAAAAACACACACACACACATTAAAAATGCAAAACACAACGGTAGCCGACATATAAAGAAAGTTTTCCTTTTATAACTTTCAATCAGAAAACTAAGAGAAACTTTTCTTTTCACAACTTTTCCTTTTCAGCATTCGGTATTAATAAACTGTTTAAGGCTGCGTCTAGGGTTGGGAGAAGAAAAGAAAAACATAAATATTTCTTTAAATATTCTCTTCGACAGGCTGAGAACTTGGAGGTGGCCATAGATTCTGTGTCAAAATATTTTTGATAACGATGGAAGAGAAAAGTGTGGATGTAGCAGTGGATTACATATCCAAATTGCCAGAGCCAATTTTGCAGAAAATTATGTCTTCTCTTTTTGCTGAAGAAGCTGCACAATTGAGTATATTGTCCAAGTCTTTGAATAGTGCTTGGAATTCCCTCTCCTACTTAAATTTTGGTTGTAATTTTTTGTATAAAAAAGGAGATGATGACCGTTGGATACAATCAGAAAACATATCAAAGCTTGTGAATATTGTGGATCAAATTATAGCAAATTGGCAGAAGCAGAAGATTTCTATACAAAAGTTCTGGCTAAAAACTCGTAGCGCTAAGCATCAAAGAGTTGGTTTTTTAAGTGTAGATGCACCAGATACACCTTTCTCTGGTTGCAGCACTTTGCCTGAAGCTATCTTTGCTGCCAAACACCTAAATATTCTTGATTTACGTGGATTTAAGCTTCAATTATTGCCCCAGGATGGCATAAAGTTTTCATCTTTGAGAATGTTGCACCTCTCCAAGGCACTTTTGGGTGAGCGTTGTATTCGAGTTTATGTGAAAGCTGCAATGGCTTAGAGGATTTAACTTTAAATGAATGCCGCGGACCATTCAATTTACGAATTACAAAAACTTTACACAAACTGACGAGGGTTGGGTTGACTCGTCTTTTTGATTTACAGATGATTAATATTGTGGGACCCAATCTTGAAAATACCTTTCTCGAAGATTGTATCTCGAAGGTCATGTTTTCCGGTCTACCCAACCTTGAAAGCTTGCACCTATGGAGATGCAATGGACTGAAGACAATCAAGATCACAAGTGACCGACTTAAGGTTTTTGATGTATTGGAAACAGCCTCTGTGCCTTTCGGGTAGGGGTAAGGCTTGTCTACATATTACCCTCCCCAGACCCCACCTGGTTGGAAGTTTCAGCTTTGATAAAAGTTTTTCTCTGCTTGGAAGTGGGAAAAAAACTTGATAGTCATGAGTACTCTAAGCTCGTGAGATTTCTTGGAAACTTCAAGCATTCAAAGGCTATTCAGTTAATGTGCAACAGTGAAAAGGCCATAGTTATACCCAAGGACTTGAGGAAAAACTTGGTTCCTCCACTTAATGATACTGATTGCTTGCGTATAAAATTTAGAAGCTATTACTCAGTTTTGGACGTTCTTGATAGTGTGCTTAGGATTTCTCCTCAACTGGACACGCTATGTTTTGTTCGAAGTAATTTAGGCTTAAACAGTAAACTGAAGTTTATATATGAAGATGAGAAAACATGTTGTGCATATTTGCCTTTGAAATATTGTTGGACGCATAAGCTGAAGGAAGTCAAAATGGAAAACTTTACATGTTCGGAGCAGCAAGAGCTGCGAAACTATCTTTTCAAAGATGAAGATGCATCAAAGATGGTTGACGTATTCAAGAAATGCATCCTAAGTCCAAGACTTCACTTCAGTAACTTTACTTTGTGCAGAAGTTTCATAATTACTTGTGTCTTGTTGTGTCTAGTGGCATATATATGCTACATCTTTTGACCTTTTGTTCTTCTCAGCCTTTAATGCAAAGTTATTTTCTAGCTTGATTGATTCTACATCGCACTCATGTCTACGCAGTTAAATAGTTAGCAAGGGCAGCAAAAGAGCGCAGTATTGCTACATTGTGAGTACAGAGCTCAGATTGAACAATTACTATTATTGAAAATGCTAAAGATTGATTAAATACTGATGAAATATTGAAAACTAGTTAGAGAATACTTACAAAATTTTAGCGTTTTTCATAATCTGTCCTGGCAGTAGTTTTGCAACCCTATGGATAGTAATAGAGACAACACTTTCCGGTTGTACTCCAATTAAACCAGCTGAAACCTGGCTTAAGCTTAATGCAGATGGCAGCAGTAATGTGGTAAATAATACTGCTGGTATAGTAGACATTATTAGAAAGTGGTGAGAAAATTTGGCTTTTATTAAATCTCTACCTGTACTGACAATTCCTTGGTAGTTCATGTTGGGAAAAATATAATACTTCGCCACGATAAATTACAAGGAGCAATATTACAACTTAGTAGTGTTAAAAGACTACTACAACTTTAAGAAAAATAATACTCTTTATTTTAGATACCTCACTACAATATTACTCACCCTCCTCTCACATCTTTTGCTTCCCTCGTTTTGGTGTGTTTCAAAAGAGAAAAAGAACCTACAATATTTGACTACTTAATAATACCGTTTTCACCTAAATGCTTCACGAAACACTTTTAAAATAAACAAAAAATATTTTGACTTTCTGGCTACAGTTTCTTCAAGTGAAGATGACTACGTACAAAGAATTCATAGGATCCCAAATTCAGAATGATTATGGTGCCTTTTTTTCAACTTTTCTTGTATCCTTTTATCTGAGTCGGTAATCTTTCTAGGAGCTCTTCTTTTAGTCTTTTTTTCTCTCTTCTACCTTTCTCAGAGATTATTATGTTTCTGTCAGCTCCTAAAAATTAGGAATTAAAAGAGAATTCAAAAATTAGGAATTAAAAAGAGATAACAATGACCCTCTTAGAAAAGCAATAAGCAGTAGAAGACATGAAGAATGAATATTACAAATATCTTCTAACGTGTTTAAGATACACAAATTTTCTCTGTACATACGCATTCCACTCAAAAATCTGTTTTTAAACATCAAAATCCATGGCATAAAAGGGTTAAATGCTAAAAGACCAGACTCTAATCCTATACATTCCTTCTGATTTAGTAGTAGTTCTTGCTTCTCTGAGGGGCAGAAGGGAAGGAGCTACCATCCTGTACGCGATCGATGCAGAGTAGCTAATAAAGCCAATCCTTATAGTCGATTAATGAAATTATTAAACTAATTACACACACGTAAGTAAAGTTTGTATTAATGAAAAAAAGTAGATACAATAGTAGGTACGGTACCATATTAATTCAGCAAAACAGCATAGCAACATTGTTCAAGGTAGTCACATTTACAAGAAAGGTTTTGTACACTACTAATATTCCAAGTGAATCATGTCGCAATACCTTAGCATTTAAAACCTCCACAAGCAAAAAGCCAAACAATGATAATGAAAACTAAAATAGCACCTCCAACCATGAGCTTCAATTGAAGGTTCTGAAACCACATCTTCCGACGAAGCTGCCTACCTTGCCTCTGAAAGCTGTCAGCCTGAGCACATTCATATTTTCCAGTCAGCACAATCACAAAGGTTACTTTCAAGGCACAGAGTCGGTAAAACAACACATACCTGGAACTGAAGGTTCTCAGTCTTATCCACTAGCAGTTCAATCTTCTCACCCCGATCCAAAACCTGCAACAGAAAATGTCTTTTAACCTAAATTCGGCCAGAATCAGAAGTAAAGAAACTTACAAAGAAACAACTTTTTGGGGGATGATGATGGTGTCAAGGCCAGCTTGCGCGCACCTCAACTATTCCACCGGGCACCTGCTAATTCCCACATGCACAGGTACCAGGTACCCTTGTGCACCAACACTGAGGCAAATGGGAAGAAATCACCTAGTGCGGTTTGCCTCCGCTGGAATTTGAACCTAGACCTCCTTTGTCTCCTCTCACTTTATTGACGTCTAGGCTACACTACTAGGAAACGTAATTGAACTGACCGTAACAGTGATTTTTTAAGACAGTCCAGTTTACCTTTCTCAAAAACTTGATTCACATAATCATTACTTGATACTTTTTCCTTCTTAAAATGTTAGCCACAAGCAAGAAGAAAAATAGTCACTTCATATGGAGTGGTTGGAAACTAACCAAGCAAAAGCATATTAACTGAATCCCCGGTGGGATGAAGTACGATTATCAGTTCGTTTCTAATTCTCCCAAAAAGAGGCAACGTCTTATTTTCATCTAACCACTCACCCTCTGTCCTGTGACTTCAACAACATTCCTTATTTACATAGAACCTAAGACCCATCATTATGAGGATATTTATCTATTAATTCCATTATGATAATTTATCAAGTGAACCTATTAGTACCTCTATTTAAGCAATGAAGAAACTTGACGTAACTAGCATAGAAAAGACAGCAGTTTGCAATAACAGCTAAAGTAGGAAGGTGAAGCACATCTGGACATGGGAGCTGGCGTCTAGGAGTTGTGAACAATAGAGTCCAGAACAGGGTAGTGGACGCATGCCTTTACATAGTGTGACATTCTCAAACATGGGTTCGTTAGCATCATACAGGCAAAAGTGCGATTGGATAATAAGAAACTGGCTGGTCTGTCCGTGCGCAGTAAACAACTAATTGGCTCTTTGCAAAGCCAGGTATTGAAAACGTGAATTATCCAGATATATGACAGAAATATTGCAGGCATACACCAAATGAAGTCTGAAATAGCTTTAGCATCAAAATCTGAAAGCCCCCAATGGTGTCAGTTTCTCTGACCAGGTTTGCGTCACAAAAGCTTTAGCTCACTATTGATTGGGTGACCTTTTTGTTCTTCTCAACCCTTTTCAAAAAAAAAAATCTAACTTCATTCTCCATCCTGGGGTATGTAATAACAAGGACACTAGAAATCTGTTCCTCGCATAACACATATGCAAAATACAGTAAAGAGAAGGTGAAGAAAATAAATTTGGAAAGGAAGAGAGCACAACTAGTTGGCGTCTGACAACTTCCCGAATGAACTCTAATCTTACTGTTAAACCGACTAAGATTTAAAACACAACATAAAATTGGTGTTCAGCTTCCTAGGAGGTATCGGTTTCCAAAAGCAAACACATTCACTACTAAAGTCAGTATTTAAGATGTTCAACTTTCCCTACATACTCCCAATTTACAGTTTCTTCATACTTTTCAAAACCACTGAACTTATCAATGAAGAATCAAAAATCCCTATGGCAGAGCCACTGCACGTGCAACCTTTTATGGGGAAAACCTCAACACATTAGTTTAGGAAAGTCTCTCATTATTAAGATAGGTGGTGGGGAAATTCACAACTGAGCATAGGTGAATCCCAATCTTTGAGACAATGGTGGAAGATACTTAGTTTCCAAGGGGAGTGCATGTAAAATCCCAAGCAAATCCTACATTGGTAGAACACATAAGAGGTGTTGGATATATAATAGAACAAATCTTAGACCATAGTGACGCATTATAGAACCATGTGCGCCTAAGCCTAGAACAGACAATATAACTAGTTGGTTGAATTGTTATAAAACCCGAGACATAATATAACTGTAACATCAATAACTAACCTTACTCAATATGTATAGCCTATATGCACCCTTTGTTTTCATTGTGTTATGTTATTTTTTATCGAAAAGGTAAAGATTTTACATATTAAACAGCACTGAAATTTCTTGATTATGTACAACAAACTGTTACATATAAAATATAGTCAAACTACCACCTAAATTGTAACTATGCCTGACAATTACATGGAGTAATAATAAACTTGGTTTTCCCTATTTCATGCAAAATGCTGATCATCACCAGCTTAAATTTTGGTCTTGTTATTGTTAAGTAGAGATTATAGGTCTGTTGCGGTAACTTGTTTGTATGTAAAATTAGGTCTCTCCCATTTCTTTTAGCACCTTCAACCATCTAATATAGTGTTTATTTACTAAATGGAGCAGTTAGAGCTCTTGAGGAAACCTTCTCTTATACAACAACACTTGAGGCGACCTTCTCTTATACAACAACACTTGAGACGACCTTCTCTTGTATAACAAGAACAACAACCCAGTAAAATCGCACAAGTGGGGTCTTGGGAGGATAGCGAGCGGACATCTTACCCCTACCCCGGTGGGGCAAAGAGGCTGTTTCTAATAGACCCTCGGCTCAAGAAGGCGGAAAGAAAATGAGAAGAGACAATATATCAGTACCGTCAACAGAAACCATAAAAATAGTAGCAGCATCATAAGAACAATAAAATAGATGACATGCAATAACAATAACCAGTAATTAAGACTTGGAGGTACGAAAAATAGAAGGATAGTGTTGACACAACCTTAACCACTAGCTGTCTAAGATCATCCCTATCAAACTAGCCTCACCTCCATTACGAAGTAGAAAAAAACTCGACTACCTCCTAGCCTACAACCCTAATGCTTGGCCTCTACACCTTCCTATCAGTATCATATCCTCGGAAATTTGCATCCGTACCATATCCTGCCTGGTCACCTCTCCCCAACATTCTTAGGCTTTCTCGTACCCGCCAAAGACAACAACTCACAACTCCTCACTGGAACATCAAGGCTTCTCCGCATATGCCCGAACCATCTGAGTCTCGCTTCCCTTGTCTTATCATCCATAGGGGCCATGTCTACCTTCTCCGGAATATCTTCATTCCTAATCTTATTCATCTTACTATGCCCGCACATCCACCTCAACATCCTCATCTCTGCTACCTTCATCTTTTGGATATGAGAGTTCTTAACTGGCCAACACTTTGCCCCATACAACATAGCCGGTCTAACCATCGCTCTATATATCATCAAAAATATGGGCCACAACCATAGACTTATTTCACCATAGGAATGCAAAAGGCATACACGCATTCCAACAATACTTTTTTTCCTACTTTTTGGGGTAAGGCCGTGAGGGTGGGGTGTAAGTTTAGAGGAAGTATTCCTTACTAACCAAAACTGGCTACAAAGCTCAAAAGACAAAATACATAACCAATCACACTACCTTCTTGGCTCCATTTTTAAGAGGACCAACACATTCGATAATTATAAGACAAAACTGAAAGTACAATCACCTTTTTACAATAGGTTTTTCCAGGTTAACCCTTCAAGGCCTTTTAAAAAAGGAACTCTTCAAGACTTTAATTCCACAGTTGGGTCAACGAAAGACAAATAGCCTTCCTAGTCAATTTATTAGGAATTGGTCAAAACCAAATAAATTGACCTTCATGGAAGGATTCAAGGATACAAAAAGACTTCACTCGCTAGCCCATCTATATAATAATATCCTACCCCACTCTTGTTTTTCTTTTCCTATCTTCTGGTGAAGCTCCTCAATTTACCTTATTAAAAAAAATCCCAATCCCAGTCGTTATCCCATCTTTCCAACCTAAAATAAGTTTCACTGATACCAAAGGAAAGAAAAAGGAGGTCAAAGAAGAAAGATAATATAACTTTACCTTCTCAATATTGTCCATCATTATTCCTTTGACCTCTGTGATTTGAGCCTTCAACTTAGAGAGCTTGCTCATCTCATCAGGATGGTTCATACAGTACTCCATGTGCTCTTTAAGTTTTGGCCTAGCAATTTGAGGATAAATAAACCCAAGTTAAATGGGCTGATTTTGGACTCTATACCAAGTCTACATATATATATATATATGTTTTACTTGTAGGTGAGAGGAATAAATACACATACCCGAATTCTCTGTCAAGATTGTACGCGATGCTAAAACGATCCCCGAATAGATCATCATCTTCTTCCTCATCATCAGCAAGAGGGTGCGGATCACCATCATTTTTAATACTTGAACCGTAACATTTCTTGAAATCATCCTTAACCCTTTCAAGAAAGACAAAAGGTACACTTCGTCCAGTTGATTCATCAACAACAACTAGGAAGACTGCAAAATGTATTGGTAGAAAACTATTCAGAATCCAGTTAATTTGAAATGAATTATATACAACACCAAATATTATAAGAATAAATAAATACCAAATCCACTATCAATGAGGAAGTTGAAGGTGTGACCATCGCATGAGTATGTATACTTGCTACTATTTGAAGGAAGCTTCTGCAAGCACTGGACAGCAATGGTACTGAAGTTCCCTGAATAAGGTGTATGCTCAGCTAGAACAACAGTTCCTCTCGCAACAAAGCTATAAATCAAACCTTTTGGATTCATTTTCAGTCACAAACTCCAATGTCAACGACTGCAATTACGAAAAAAAGACCAAGCTGATCCCTTAACGAAATATGCAAATATCTGACAAAAAATGGACACAAAAAATATCAGCATTTCCATGAGATTAAAATGATCACATCTGCCTTCACTAAATTGATTATGTTCAAAATACAAACAAAAAAAAAAGGTCTTCAAGCATTGGTTTTACATCTATCAACAGAAACCCTAGCTTGTATGCACCAAAGACCTCAATTTCCAGAGTCAAAGGGAAAGAGAATAAGGGAAAAATATGGGAGAGCCGGAGAGGTGAATATTACTCCCTCCGTCCAATTTTATGTGACACGCTTTTCTTCTTTGTTATCCCAAAAAGAAGACACAGTTCCATATTTAGAAATAATTTAACTTTAATCTTCTCATTTTACCTTTAATGATTTAGTAACACAAATGTTAGGCTTATTTTAGACAAGAAGTTTTGAAAATCTTACCTTCTCTCTTAAACTCAGTGTCTTGGTCAAACAGTGCCACAAAAAATGGAACGAATGGAGGGAGTATATGATAAGCCCAAAATCAAAGATATTGCAAATAAGAACCGACAGTCAAATCGAAGCAACTTCAACAATCTAATTAGGAATCTACAACTATAATCCGGAAAACAAGAATCAATAATTTCCAATTAACTATCGTAGGAACACGATTATAATTGCAATTGTCAAAACTTCCGATCAGATCCTCACCAATATTGTTCAGTTCGTGCTGAAATTGTCAAAAATTATAGAAACAAATAAATAAACGCATATGTATAGAGAACCTGAGGTAGCAGAAATTGTGATTGCTTAGTGAGCACGACTGAAGTGGAGCTTCAGATTTCGACGCGAGGAGAAGGTACGAGCGGGGATTGGTGAAAAAACGTGGAAACGACTTTTTCTTACTCTTCAATTAACAGCGACGGAGTCGAGGAGTCGAAGTTATAAGTCTGGGACCAAACTGTATTATTATGAATTTGATTAACTGGTAGACGGTTTACATACGTTTAAGCTAAATTACGCTGACACGGCAAAAGGTAGAATATACAAGGGCTTTCTTGGGAATTTGAACAATTGGACTTTTCATGTTTTTTTCTTTTTCTATTTTTGTTATGAAATAATATAAGAACAAGTAGAATAATGCAAGAACAAGAACAATATAGAGAGAATAGGGAGAGCAGTATTCTTATACTTTGAGATGGTTTACAATAGAATAGAACCTCTATATTTATAAGGAGGTGGTGACTTAGCCACCAAGAATAAAACTCTAGAATCTCCCTAATTATAGACATTCACCTTAAATAGAGTTCTATTTATAACACTCCCCCTTGAATGTCTATTCAACAATGTGCCTCGTTAAAACCTTAAAACCAAAACCCAATGGGAAAAATTAAAGAGAAGGAAAAAGAGTACACATGTTTGAATATGCGCCTATTGGTTGCCTCGTTAAAAACCTTGCAAGGAAAACCCGGTAGGACAAAACCTTGTAAGGGAAAAAGAGTGCAACGCGCATTAACTCCCCCTGATGAGAACATCAATTTATATTCTTGAGCATTTGCATTCCAATCTTGTGCACCATCTTCAAAACAATCTTTGGTAGAGATTTGATAAATAAATCAACCATATTGACTTGAATAAATATTCCGCACCTTGAAATCATCATTCTTGATAGATATGAACATCTTCATATAATGTGGTGGAATGACTCTTCAATATCTCCATAGATGTACTCTCGATGCCGTCATGCTTTGACTTTATACTTTCAAGTATTTGAACTATATGTCCAAATCTACATGTCTTTCATATGGAATCAAGTATTTGTCTATACGCTTCAAGCGTATCCAAGGCTTTGTCCTTCTGGGACTTAATATGAGCATTTGTAGTGAGAATATAGTTACATTCTTTGGGTCAGCAAATGCGTATAGCATGCTTTGCAATATGTTGCAATTGAATTATCCATTTTATGAACTTCAGGTTCATATCATGATATTCGGGGATTTACATATACAAATGATAATTCATCCCATGTAACCTTTTCTCAAGTGTTTATCATGTCTCCCCCTCATGTTAGAAAAGCTAACTTGTTTCCTCAAATTTGAGAAATCATCTTTGTGCATTATCATGTCAATATACACAGCACATTAATAATAAGATGAAATTATTTGGTTCCTGACCCTGAACCACTTGTGAGGGGAGAATATAATATGCTCTCGTATACAACGTATATCAAACTGATATATATAACTTTGTTCTCATAAGAAACAGTTTAGCTATTAAGTGGAAGCACTCAATAATTATCTTGCTAAACCAACTTTGATATAAACCAACTTATCAAGATGAACTATCTTGAGTAGAGAATCTGGAAATTATGCTCGAAGTTAGATTACTGAGCAATTCACCTTGCAAGAACCGGCCAGGCTGCGGGTTAATAACAATTGCGCATGTAACCATTTCATAGATGCATCATATGTGGTATACATGGCAGGTGAATGGCCCATATTCACCTTTGATATTTCCAGAATTTATGGGCTTCAACCCGAACTCTTTAGTTGGTCAGTTCATTAATGAGAACAAGTGATACAAGAGAATTCGTAAAGAACTTTCTAGTTCTTTAATATTCACCTATGTGAATTTTCACATCATATTTAAAATGAGATGGCTGACACGAATGCCAACTGAATAAATTATCAATATTGGTAAACTTCAAATTTACACCATGACATGTGCACTTATCAATAAACTTCAGGTTTATTATGACATGGGTTTTATACCAATAGATATCCACTTTATTGTGGCATTCTTTCGTTTGTGTAGTACAAACTAGAGAACAAAGCGGGTAGCTTTTCATATACAAATTACCCCGCTACAAGTTGTAGTAATAGGAGATATCAAATCCTTCCTTTATTTATAGTCTCAATATAATCAATCGCTTTCGCGTGTACTTTGGAAACTGAATAAGTTTCTTTGAGACTTACTACAGCACAATACTCAATTGTTTTTCTCCAACATAGTAATAATTGGCTCTTCTAGAGCTCTCAATTAATTTTGTACTACCACAGATTCATCAACATCCATGTGGTGAATATCTTTCTTAAAGAGAAAGTTATACCATTATGGTCATGTCAAACTTATATGCAAGATATGTTTCTTGCATTATCATTGTCCTTTAATAGTCATATTTCCAAAATACTTTGGCGTACAATAGGTACGTGACCAACGATCATTCATGCCATATATATAGCCAACAGGCTTGACACCATTAGGTGTTTCCCTATAGGGCCAAAAACTTCACGTTTTGCCAGCGAATTCAATTCTGATTGAATTGCTTCTTGCCACTTTGGCCAATCATGTCTTTTTCGACATTCTTCAACAGATTGAGGTTCGAGATCCTCACATTCTTGCATAATACTAGATGTGACATTATAAGCAAAGACATTATCCACCACTATATCCACTCGATTAATATTTGCCTCAATATTGATTGGATTTATGGATAGTTCCGTATTTTCCAGAGCCTCGGGCTCAATGGATTCTTCATGAATCTCAGAATTTGTTAAATCATGAATTTCCTCATGAGATTCTTTCGTAGTGTCATTTTGATCATTTGCTTTCCTCTTTCTAGGATTTCGATCTTTGGAACCTAATGGTCTGCCACGCTTCAGGCGTGCATTTGACTCATTGAATATGACACTAGATGATTGTCCAACAGGGACATCAATACGGATTGGGACATTTTCCGCGGGGATGTGGGATTTCGTTATCCTTTTCAAGTCCGTAAATGCGTCAGGCATTTGATTTGCTATTCTTTGCAAATGGATAATCTTTTGTACCTCTCTTTTACAAATAGAGGTATGTGGATCAAGATGAGATAGTGATGCATTTTTCCACAAAATTTCCCGTTTGGTTTCACCAACTTCTCCCCCTAATTTTGGGAAAAGTGTCTCATCAAATTGACAGTCTGCAAATCGTGCAAATCTCCTGTCAATGTTTCGAGGTAGCGAATTAATGGAGGGCGATTCAAACTCAACATATATTCCTAACCTTCTTTGCGGACCCATTTTGGTGCGGGATGGCGGTGCTATAGGCACATATACTGCGCATCCAAAGATTCTTAAATGGGATATATTGGGTTGATGACCCAAAACCAATTGCAACGGGGAATATTTGTGTCAATTCGTCAGTCAGAGACGAACTAGTATTGCTGTATGCAAAATGGCGTGACCCCAAACCGAAGTGGGCAGCCGACGAACTAGCATTGCTGCATGAAAAATGGCGTGACCCCAAGCCGAAGTGGGCAGCCTCGTTTTCATGAGTAAATGAGGTATTCAAGATTATACTCATGTATTGTCTCAATCTGATATCCATTTTGAATGATATCTTTAAAACTCAACAAGTTCCTTTAAGACTTGGAGGAGAACATTTTGATTGATATCATTAAAACTCAACAAGTTCTTCTTAGACTTGGAGGAGAATATTGCATTCTCTAATATAAACGTCGTGCCTTTGGGCAGAGTTACAGTTGATCTTCCGGAGCCTTCAATCAATTTAATTCCCATAGTTTGCCATACAAAAGAAAATATACGAACATGAGAATAAACAAATTCAATCCGTTTGTTTCATATTTAAACAATATTTTCAAAATCTGCTGAGGTCAGTTGACTAACTAAATCAGATAGTCGATTATATGTTTTCCATAATCAATTACTATGCAGTTTGAAAATTTCAGTTTAAGCATTTTCTTAAAACAATCGATTGTTAAACACACACAATCGATTGTTGAATATTGACAATCGATTGTTAAACATAGACAATCGATTATTTGCTACTTTGAAAAATTCCAGATCACACTGTCTTAAGACAATCAATTGTTAAACATAGACAATCGATTGCTGGACATTGACAATCGATTGTTGACCATTGACAATCGATTATTTGCTATTTTGAAAAATTCCAGATCACACTGTCTTAAGACAATCGATTGTTAAACATAGACAATCGATTGTTGACTATTTTGAAAAACTTCAGATCATACTGTCTTACGACAATCGATTTTTAAACATAGACAATCGATTGTTGTACTTTGACAATCGATTATTGACCATTGACAATCGATTATTTTGCAGTTTTAATGCGAAATATTGGATAATCGACTAACTGTTAGGTTAGTCGATTACCTCTACTGGAAAATAAAAATATTATTGAAATCTGAGCATATTGAAACATTCTAAAGAACTAATACTAACATTATATCATAAACTAACTAATACGAGCTGATACTAATGACTATTAGTTTATTCACTAACTATTACAAATAAGTGAAATAAAATCAAACAATTCCATCTTCCTTCATCAAGGTGATGGTGCAAGAGAATCAAGGCCATTGGCACAGTTTCAAACCTTCATTAAGGTGATGGCACAAGAAAAACGAGGCCTTAGCATAGTTTCAAACCTTCATCAAGGTGATGGCGCAAGAAAATCAAGGCCTTAGCATAGTTTCAAACCTTCATCAAGGTGATGGCGCAAGAAAATCAAGGCCTTAGCATAGTCTCAAACCTTCATCAAGGTGATGGCGCAAGAAAATCAAGGCCTTAGCATAGTCTTGGGTGGATGCATTATTTCTGTCTTTGATGGCGTCTCTAGGACTCATTACATCCAAATGGATTTCAGCATTCAACACCCATGTCATATAGTTCTTGCCCGAAATTTCAAGGGCAACGAACTTTCCTTTTATAATGTCAGACATGAAACAAAATTACATCAAGAGCGTGTTCATACTTACGGGCTCTATTGCAATTATCACATTCACTTCAGGGAATGGATCATAATCATCTGTATGTGCTATACACAATCTCATGTCAAATATTACTTTCATAAAGTGAAAGATTATTTTGAGAATCCTTATTGTTCTCATTACAATAATGACGATTATAATTTCGTCTATTGCCACGTCCACATCCATTGATACCTTCACGGTAATAATTTTTGTCTTCTTTCAGACTTTTCACATACTGCTACCACATTCTCTAAAGGGAATGGAGCAAATTCAATTGGACGGATTTTGTCTTCTTTCAGACTTATCACATACTGCTACCACATTCTCTAAAGGGAATGGAGCAAATTCAATTGGACGGATTTTGTCTTTGTTTGTATATGAAATCAAATCGTAGAATTTCAAGAATTTGAAAGGGAAAAGTAAATTACTTACCTTTAAGGTATACCAATAAATGTTGTGATATCAAATATACCTCTTGAGTTTCCATCCCGTTGCATTACTTTATGATGATACCATCTCTTCTATTTTTCGTATAGAAATTCTACCGCGTTATCCCGCGAAATAAGGAGACGATTTTACAGCACATGAGAAAAAATCAACTTGTTTCCTGTACGCAAAATTACTAAGTCCTACAAACCCATATTTCTAATGCTTGCTCCCAGAGTTTAATGACCCCAATTACGAACAAGTTGTGTGTCTTTGATGGAAAGCTGCAGACAGGGAAACAACACATATTATATATTTTAATCGAACATAAAATCGATACTTATCTCTTGAAGCGTGACCCGGATAATGCCCGGAATTAGCGAAATTCGTGGGGGCGAATTTCTCCTTAATCTTCGCAAAGTGTTTTTTGAGACGGTAGAGTCTCGTGCTGATAACGTGTTATGAAATAATATAAGAACAAGTAGAATAATGCAAGAACAAGAACAATATAGAGAGAATAGGGAGAGGAGTATTCTTATTGATACTTTGAGATGGTTTACAATAGAATAGAACCCCTATATTTATAGGGAGGTGGTGACTTAGCCACCAAGAATAAAACTCTAGAATCTCCCTAATTATAAATTATAGACATTCACCTTAAATAGAGTTCTATTTATAACAATTTTAATAATTTTAAGTATTTGACTGCGTACAGAACATATGTTTCTGTCTCTTGAAAGTTTTATAATTTTTGCAAGGAGATTTACATCATTGTTATTGGTTTTTTATTAATGCTATGCGTCATTGCAACAATTCATTTAATATGTTACATTATTTTAGTATTATAGAGTGACTAACCCTTGAAAGAAAGAATGTTTAACCAAAAAATAGTAATTTCAGTTAAAGCTTTATTTTAGAATAACTCGATTACTTATAGTCAATATATAAAATGAATAAAATAAATTGGCTTTGATAACAATAAGATGAACATAAGAAAATAAAGTACTTAGTATATTCCAATGATATTTTGTGTCATTGCTGTTGATATCCAATTTTTTCATATGTATTTTTCATACATACAAAATACTTTCAAAATAACATGTATATGCATATATAAGCATACCCAAGTATTTTGGTATTTTTTTTAATTTTTAAAATATTTTTAAATTTAATTTACGGTCCATTTTAGCAGTGCAAAATCAATAATTATTTCCAAAATCATCAAATTTTGGTGAATAATTTATTTATTTCCATATTTATACCAAAATATAGGTAAGGTAATCTTTTTATATTTTTACAAATTTATTTGGTATTTAAAAACTTTGTATATAATTGCAATTTGAGCCTACTTTAAGATTTAATAGCATTTTATAATTATAAAGTTAGTTTCAGCATTCTTAAATTAATATTTATATATTATTAACTTACTCAGTACTTTTAATTTGCTTTTAAAAATATTTTTACTATTTTTAGAAAATAAAAGGGAAAACATTGGATATTTAATATCTAGCCTCATTTCGTTGCAATTGTATCCCATTTACATTTCAATTTTAGCCTCCAATTAACCGAATCTTAACTCCTAATTTGACCGACCCAATTTCATTTGTAGCCCGACCCCGACCCAACCATTTAACACGTCTGGCCATTCTTTCAATCCAAGCCACTGATCATTTTGATCAACAGCCACGATCGTCCCTTACCATTTTTCATCCACCGGCTATACCCTAATCCTCTCATTTCGATCTCCCATCCACCTTCAAACACTCTCCTCTCCCAAAATTCTCTCGAAGGTTCCCCGAAACCATAGTCATCTTCTACCCCTTTCAATCACACTTTCACTGGGATCCATGGCTTCGCAGGTCATGGATGGCATGTACTCACCCCCCCCCCCCTCCGCCATTAATTCCTGGGTGTTTGAAGATTCAGGGTCTGACCTCTATGGTGTCCTTTCAGATCTCTACATATCCAAGGTTCTACGACCTTTCCGGCCTTGCTCCGGCGTATCAAACCATTAGGAGCCTATTTCTGACCTCTCCGACTCAAGATCGGACTTTCTTCCAAGCCTTTCTCACTTCTAGGGTTTTGGAGATTCGAGATTTTCCTTGGTTGTTTTCGTAGATTTATGTTATATCTGTGTTTTGCTGTAGTATAGATATATTTTTCCCAATCTTTTCTTTCAAAATTTGTTTCTTTTCGATTTAGGGTTTCTGAAAAATTCTTTAAATGTTTTCTGACTCTTCTTCTTCTTCTTCTTCTTCTTCTTTTCTTTGTGTGAATCTGTCTATGTTATATTCTTATGTTCTTTTTTCTAATTCGCATATTTTTCTCCTGTGTTCTTATATTTGACGTATTATGCATGTTCTTCTATTGTGCTCCGTTCTTTCTTCTATTGGTTTCTATATCATGCTTTCACATGTCTATCTTATGTGTTCCTTTACTGTATTTTTCTACTAAGCTTTTAGTCCTTTGTTTACCTTTACTAGATCTTTGTTTGAGTTCTAAGCATGTTTCATCTACCGTTTCTTAAGTTTATATCATCTCTTTTCTCTTCTGAACTTGCTTAAGTTCCTAGTTTTCTTAAAACATGTTCTTTATGCTTTAAATCAATTTTTTTCACTCGGTTGCTTCAAGCTTTCAATTGTATCTATGTGTTTCCTCATGAGACTCTGAAAAATACATCTGAGCCTGTTTCAATGGCTTGTCTTCTCATTTCTGTATCTTACTCGAGTTGTAAACCTTAGGATTTCGGGTTTTTTGGCGAGTTTGATCTTGTGTTTGGACTAGGGTTCTATTTTGGGTTCTCTAGGCTATCTCAAACTCATTTTGAGTCTATGAACTAAACTAGAACCTCGTTGATTTTTCTATGCTAGATTCTTTTCTAATTAGCATGACACTTCTTTCTTGATTCACATGTTTGTATGTTTTATATATGATGAAGTCTCCCTTCAAAAAGGTTTTACCAACTTGTGATCGATTCTGAATTCCTTTTAATAAGGTTCGACTGATTGTTACTGATTTTTCTTTAATTAAACCTTTCTTCACTTTTTCTGGCTGGATTCATTCATACTAAAACTCAATTTCTAATTTTTACTAGTTGTTGATTGATTGCCTTTTCTTACTGGCACAAATCGTGTTTTATCAAACTCTTTCCTTAAATAGTTTCAGTGTATTTGCCCTTCTTGTACTACTTTGGAAAAGATTTTGATCAAACTATTTCCTTAATTATTTTTGCCCGTTTGAAATCAGAACCTCTTAATTAAAGAGAGACCTTATGTAATTGATTGCAAAACTATTTTCTTACCTTTTTCTTGCTTGCTTTCTACACTATAAAGGGCATGACCTTTATGCACTTTAAGACACCTTGAGTTCAATACTCTTGCAGACATATTTACTTCACTTCTTCAGTACAAAAAAAACATTTCACACTTCATATAGTTCTCTTCTAAAACTCATAGCATCTTGATTATTTGTTTGCACTTTGGATTTCAAGACTACTGCTTTTACCTTCTTGTTCCCTGAAACTGGTATGTTCTAATTTACATTTCATCCTCATCCCAATGTGTTTATTTTACAGCTTCTACTATCCTCTCTACTTTGCTGCCTATGCTTAGTGTTAAATATGTATGTTGTTCTCTATGCATTTGCTTTCTGTTGTGAATCCCTATACTCATATTCCCATCTATGTGTTTGAGTTAAGTCATGGCAGCATCTAAATTGTTGTTCATGTCTGGGCTTGATCCTGTAAAGGATCATAACTCACAAACAATGTGGCTAACAAGCTAGTTGGGGTGTGCCAGCATTTTCAATTGCTGGGTATGACCACCAGCCTGTATTGGTTTTCCCCTAAATCCTCTTCTGTACTTACACTCACTCTTAGATTCTAAGTTATGCCCCCTCCTATGAGCCTTGCCTTGGGACCTTCAGCTCCCTCTGAACTTGGACATTTGAGGGCTAGCCTTTCCACACTGCCTTATAAATCAATTCTGCAATGTATTTGGGTGCAAGCACTGCCCGGAGTCTACTTGAGAATTTGAAGAACTCTGAAACATCCCAAATAAGAGAAAGTCTTTGGAAATCTGATCTTTGGAAGTTGGTTTATTTCATATTTTAGACCTGGAGTCTGAATTAGGCTCTCCTTGGTTGTACGTTAATTTCTGATGTAAGTTTTCTTTCTTATTCATTCTGGTTTTTAATAATTCTATAATAACTTAAGAGGTTTTAGTGAAAAGGGAAGTGTTTCTCGTGTATGCAAAGGGTAGACAATATGTTCATTGGTGTTATTTATGAACCTACAAATTTTACACTTCTGCATATGTAGAATCCAGGCTTGTAGGTTTCTGCACTTCTGCACTCATATAGATATCATATCAATATGTTTCAGCATTTGTGCAATCTCATATAGAGAACATGCCTATAAGTTATGCACTTCTGCATCATATAGATACCATACTTACAGTTTTCTACATTCTTGCATCATATAGATACCATGCTTATAGGAATTTTTGAATTATGCATATACATCTATCACAAGGCAAACGTGTTCATAGGCTTAAAATAACAAATTGCATTCTAGATACCATGCCTATAGGACTCCTCCATTTTTATAAATATTTTAAAACCAACGACGCTTAGAAAGCATGCCTATAGGAGAAATCAACTGAGTCTGAATCGTCTGAATCTCGCTTTTAAGTCTAAAATCATTAGTAATGTTACTCAATATCTATAAAACTTATGTTTTTCTATCATTAACAAGCATTTTTTCTTTTAAATCACTATACTCCTGTATTATTAGATATCATTCCTATAGGTTTCACCTAGGCAAACCATTAGGTAATTGAGTAACTACACCAGTCTTAGATAATTACAACCAGCAAGAAGGCCTAATTCGAACTTCTTATCTGAAAATATGTGATAAATCAGCCTGCCTTAATGCTTTCAGTTTAATTTAGACCGTAACCAGCACATGCAAGACACGCTAAACAATTTCTTTCTTTAAGTGAGAAAGTCTATTTGAGCCCTTTAAATTGTTATGTGTTTTCCCATATCTACCTTATATGTTTGTGTTTATCGCCTTAGAATTTTATCCGTTGGGGATTCAACACAGGAGTTGGGTCCGTCTAGGACATGTGCACCCAAATTAATAGACCATCTTGATGCATCCTATGTGCTACCTGTGAGAAAGTAATTTTTCCCCTATATGAATTACTCCCATAATTTCAAAACAAAATATTTTTCTTTTATTATTTGCAATTTTGTGAACTCTGTGGTGCTTTCGGTTAATTGTTTGCATTTTTGTTTGTGCATTTCAAATTAGTGAAAAATTACAAAAAATGTGTTGCATGTGTATATAGGGGTTAATTTTGCATTTCAAGAATTACTTAGTAATTAGATTGTTCATAAAATAAAAAATACAAAAAATAGTTTAATTTGCACTTTTAATTCTAGATTTGATTTTGAGTAATTTTTGTATTAATTTGTTTTTAGTTAATTGTATTAATTATTATTTTAGGTTTAATTAGTTTTTAGTTAATTAGGTTCTAGGAATTGATTTTGATTTTAACTAAATTTTGGAAAAAAAAAAGAGAAGAAAAAGGAAAAAGGAATTGTTTTGAGATATAAAAGAAAAGTTGAAGGGACTTGGGCCAAATTCCCTCTACTTCCCCAGGCCCAAACGCATCCCCTTAATTTCCCCCCTCACCCGCCCAGGTCCAGCCCATAAACCCAAACTCGGTCCACCCTTTTAAAGAAAACCAAATGACGTCGTTTAGAGTTTCTGCTCTTGGAATAATCTGAGCCTTTCATTTCGGCCCATCTAACGGTGGAAGTTGTTATTCTCATATTAGTTAAATATACCATAAAGTCTAAGATACCACCTTAGACTAAACACCCTCCCCCTTCTGTTTATCTCCCTCGTCTCTCTCTTGCCCAACCCTAGCGCCGTCTTCATACCCCTTCACCATTTTCGGCCAGCGGCAGAGCTCAAATCACTGCCAAAACCACACCATACAACCTTCACTCACCTCTGACCCCTACTCTATCGCCATATCCAAATCATCACCAAATGAGGCCAGTTTGAGATCTAAGAAAAGCAAAAGAAAAGTCTCCCAATTCTTCAACTGTCCAAGAGTGATTCGGACTGAAACTTGTATTAATCGTTTTTTCTCCATAAGAACATTCGATTAATACCAGTTTCGATTCAATTCGGAGAGTGTCAGAGGTTCGTCCAAGTCTACAGTCTGGTCTGCCTATATTAGGTTTTTCTTGGTCTCTCATCATTTTCTATCATGTTTGTTCATCCTATATTGTCTCCCTCCCTTCTATCTTCTATCTTTTCTATCCATCTTGGTATGTCTCCCAAGTTGCATTTTGTCTTTTACTTCTTTCTTCCTCTTTTGTTTTTTTAGTTAGTTCGAATGAATATATGTTGCATGTTTAAGATCAAGTCATAGTAGTGATTATCAGCATATTAGGTTAATTATCATTATTTTTCCTTTAGCTTTTGTTTAGTTTTCTCGCATACTTGTCATTTGCATTTCTCCTTGCGTCTTGCTCCGTTCATATTTCTTTTGATGTATAAATTCCCGAATTGCTGGGCTCACCTATCTATGGTCTTGATCGCTATCTGGGCTTCAAGGATTCACAAGACCAAGGGCCATAAAATCTGACAACACAGCAGCCCAAAGAAAAGGAAATTCAGTCATGAGGTCTGTTAATATGTAAAAATATGGGCGTCCAGGGTCAATTCAGGGATTTGGGGGTTTGAGGGAATCTTTCTTGTTGCGAGGAAAGTTCTAGAGGATAAGGTGAGAGCTGATTTGTTAAAGAGCAGAGGGTTTTTATATATTTTAAAAGGGGTAAGATGGTTAAAACAGTCAAAATGAAGGGGTAATTGGTTAGTTAGGCTACGGCAACCTTAGGCATGTCTATATAAGGACCTCTTACCTTTTATTCTCAGCAACATTAGACATTCTCAAAACCTGAAGAATAATAGAGCAAAATATATAAAATATCAGACGGCTAAAATATAGGGCACCGTTCTATAAAGAAATCTTTAAGAATTCCTGTGATATTGATTCTGAGACAGCTTCTAAGCAATTGAAGGTTGGAACTGAGCTGAATCAGTGGTGTTCAAGGTTTTTTGATTCATTTCTGTTGGATTTTGATTGCTAGGTTTGGATTTGATTTTTATATTTGGGATTAATGTCACGACCCAAACAGATGGGCCGTGACAAAAATGGTATCAGGGCAGTTCTGTCCTAGGGAGTCTACAAACCGTCTCTAGTAGAGTCTTGTTTATGGGTGTGCCGTGCACCACACTTATAAGCAGGAGGCTACAAGGTATTTAAGATTGTCGCTCTTTCTTCTTACTCTAGATCGTGTGGTAGAGCTGAGTCATAGGAATTCAAATTCCTAAAACGTATTCGTAATAATACGGTTCCCATATCTGGAAAGATGGTTGGAAAGAGAGATTGTTGTGGAAAATCTGAGTTAAAGGATTGAATCTTTGTATGATGCCTACGATAAGTAAATATGAGGTCTTTAGCATATCATGGGTATATTGAAAGGTGTAAGTTCCTGATACGAAGCCTTAAGGTAAGGATGCCTATCCATCTTTATGGTAAAGGACAATGGGATATTAAGAAGATAAGTACAAGTGTCAGCAAGTAAAAGGATCAAGGTGAAAAAGGGTACGAGGTACCAAGTTAATAAAGGGTAACAACATTTATAATTGAGGCAGAGGAACATAAGTTTTTTGAGTTATATTCAATAGTAGTATATATATATATATATATATATATATATATATATATATATATATATATATATATACACACACACACAATTGGTCACACCCCTTCTAAATATACCCTATAGGGGTTAACAAAAATAGTATAAGGAGATATGATGGACGAATTGTTTGCGTCGGTTGACATTTCCGAATAATATTGCAAATATGCTAATAGAAATCCTTATGAGAAACCTTATGGTGCACTGTGAAATAGTCCATCCAGATATGAGTACTACACAGACATGCACTATAAGCCTTGAAGGGATAAATATTACCTTAGTGTGGCTCGCATCCCTAGTAAAGCGAGAACATTGAAGCAACTTGAAGAGCCATTGAATAGAGAAAAGGGAAGCTAAAAGAAAAAATAATGTCTTGTTCAAGTTTTTAGAATAAAGTGAGTGGCATGAATGTTAGCAGGAAATAAGAAAAGAGTTAATGAAGCATTATGAGTAAGATTTGATATATGGATAAATACGGTAGATCAAAAGATGACAGTACTACAAAATCTATAGTCAAGTGAAGGAAGAAACGAGAAGTGATTGGCCTTAGGACAAAAAAATAGTATAGTCCATACAATCAAGTCCTCATTCATGAAATAAGTTCGCAACTCTAGTGTGGTTACCAAGATAAAAAGATAGACCCAAGAGTAATATAGCCAATATGGATTGGTGAAAAAGATAAACTAAGCATGAATTAGGGTCTGAGTGATTGATGATAGTCGACATCATAAGAACTTCAGAATTTCTTCTGCTAATAATAGAACGGACGACAAAAGAAGATTCATGAGAAATTCAGAGAATGATCATTCAGGAAAACACTTCCCTACAGCAAGCAATGTGAGCAAAGTTCAGCTTAAGGGATTGAATGTACCAGTTATACTAAATTTCACCCTCATAAGTAAGGGATTCTGCCATCCTTGATACAGAAGGATTACCACAAAGCGAGTAAGGGTCATTGATGATGTGGAAGGATGCCAAAGATGAAAAGGTGAAATGTCTATAGGCGTGTCGTCGTAGCTCCAACTCTTAGTACAACCCTAAGGGGGGGGGGGATATGGAGTGATGTGGCATTAAGTCACATTAAGTGGTTCTAGTGACTATGGAATAGTATAACGGAAGAATGCAATAAATGAAAGAGGAATGATATGGCACTTATCCAAATCTTATAGATACGCTACGATTCAAGGATATTGTGCAAGCACGATGTCAACGAGAGGAAGTAAATGTTCCTGCCCGAGCTGTTATTAATAAATAAGGAGCCAGTGTGAGACGTAAGTTAAGACAAAGGAAATAAATCAATAAAGATTACGAGGAATATTAATATGAGAATGAGCCAATGAGTAGCTAGTAATTGGTTAGGATGATCCCAATTAAGGCTAAATAGGAGGTTACAGACGAGTCATCAGATCGTATAAGATAAATATAGTAGAACTCAACATGGGAAAATCTGAGTTAAAGGATTGAATTTTTGTGTGATGCGTACGATAAGTAAATATGAGGTCTTTAGCATATCATGGGTATATTGAAAGGTGTAAGCTCCTGATACGAAGCCTTAAGGTATGGATTCCTATCCATCTTTATGGTAAAGGACAATGGGATATTAAGAAAAGAAGTACAAGTTTCAGCAAGTAAAAGGAGCAAGGTGAAAAAAGGTATGAGGTACGAAGTTAATGAAGGGTAACAACATTTATAATCTAGGCAGAGGAACATAAGTTTTTTGAGTTATATTCAATAGTAATAGATATATATACAATTGGTAGCACCCCTTCTAAATATACCCTATAGGGGTTAACAAAAATAGTATAAGGAGATATGATGGACGAATTGTTTGCGTCAGTTGACATTTCCGAATAATATTGCAAATATGCTAATAGATATCCTTATGAGAAACCTTATGGTGCACTTTGAAATAGTGCAGCCAGATATGAGTACTACACAGACATGCACTATAAGCCTTAAAGGGATAAATATTACCTTAGTGTGGCTCGCATCCCTAGTAAAGCGAGAACATTGAAGCAACTTGAAGAGCCATTGAATAGAGAAAAGGGAAGCTAAAAGCAAAATAATGTCTTGTTCAAGTTTTTAGAATAAAGTGAGTGGCATAAATGTTAGCATGAAATAAGAAAAGAGTTAATGAAGCGTTATGAGTAAGATTTGATATATGGATAAAGACGGTAGATAAAATTATGACAGTACTACAAAATCAATAGTCAAGTGAAGGAAGAAACGAGAAGTGATTGGCCTTAGGACAAAAAAATAGTATAGTCCATACAATTATGTCCTCATTCATGAAATAAGTTCACAACTCTAGTGTGGTTACCAAGATAAAAAGTTAGACCCCAGAGTAATATAGCCAATATGGATTGGTGAAAAAGATAAGCTTAGCATGAATTAGGGTCTGAGTGACTGATGATAGTCGACATCATAAGAACTTCAGAATTTCTTCTGCTAATAATAGAACGGACGACAAAAGAAGATTCATGAGAAATTCAGAGAATGACCATTCAGGAAAACGCTTCCCTACAGCAAGCAATGTGAGCAAATTTCAGCTTAAGGGATTGAATGTGCCAGTTATACTAAATTTCACCCTCATAAGTAAGGGATTCTGCCATCCTTGGTACGGAAGGATTACCACAAAGCGAGTAAGGGTCATTGATGATGTGGAAGGATGCCAAAGATGAAAAGGTGAAATGTCTATAGGCATGTCGTCGTAGCTCCAACTCTTAGTACACCCCTAAAGGGGGGGATATGGAGTGATGTGGCGTTAAGTCACAATTAAGTGGTTCTAGTGACTATGGAATAGTAACGGAAGAATGCAATAAATGAAAGAGGAATGATATGGCACTTATCCAAATCTTATAGATACGCTACGATTCAAGGATATTGTCCAAGCACGATGTCAACGAGAGGAAGTAAAGGTTCCTGCCCGAGCTGTTATTAATAAATAAGGAGCCGGTGTGAGACGTAAGTTAAGACAAAGGAAATAAATCAATAAAGATTACGAGGAATATTGATATGAGAATGAGCCAACGAGTAGCTAGTAATTGGTTAGGATGATCCCAATTAAGGCTAAATAGGAGGTTACAGACGAGTCATCAGATCGTATAAGATAAATATTGTAGAACTCAACATGGAGAATTCATCCTCGAAGAATATCATTATATTTCTTGTGAAATTTCAAACATGAGTTGGGATAGTTAAGGATATTGTATGAGTGTTACGAAAATAAATGATAGTTTCACTGGGAAGACAGTCGAAACTTCAGTTCAGAATAGTCATACGAGTAGATGAGTATGGAGTTAAGCAACGACGGATAACTATAAGTGAGTACGAACATAAAAAATGATGTAATAAGCCTACATCATTACAAGAGTTAGAGGGTCTTCCCTAAGTACTACGACGAAGGACTAGCTGAGAAAATAAGGAAGGAGGATTCAACCTCAGTACAACGACCTAAGAGGAAGTGGTCGTGTGACAACAGTCTCAAAACAACATTGTATGCACTCCCTAAGAAAGTTGCACCTATAATGGCTAATGATCAGGGAGTAAAATCAGAAGTTATATTCAAAATCATGTGAGTTGTGTGGAATTTCAATATATACGAGCATTAAGATAAGCTAATTATGGACGCAATAAGGGGGCAAAAAGATTGGGAATCGTAATTGCTTACGTTGAAAGGAAATTGAGATGGAACGGAAGAATGATTCGATCAATGATCCAGAGTTAGTACGTTATGGATACACCTAAGATTTTGAAACAATATCTAGGCAGCATATTTGTTGACAATCATACATCTATCGAAGACTCCGGTATAAGTTAACAGAAAGAATTGATCCCAGGGCATAGATAAAGGATTGAATTGCTAGAAGTTTGTATCATGGATATTCCATAATGCCCATGAAAGGCTAAGGTAATAACTGATACCATAAGCCACGAATCGCAAGATAGCTTAAGCCTATGTAAAGGTTGATCAGAAGGAAGAGGAAACTAAAGAATTATATCGCCTAAGTGAATCAGGGCTTTGATTATTGGACCTAGAAAAAATTATAGAAGTTGTCCTTGAGAAATGACAGAATCACTCTTAATATAAGATGTTCAAGAGAAATAACACAACAACCATAAATTATGATGTCTCTACAAGGAAGCGAGTTAGAAGAAGTACCAGCCTCATAGAAGTCAGTACGAAGATCCCACAGGATTATGTGTGTACCAGAGGTGCAAATATTACAATAGAGCTTCAAGTTATGGAGGTGAATTTCAACTAGGTGGAAGGGAGGTCAGGAATGAGATAGAAGATACGGTGCGAGAGTTTAAGGTAAGTAAGGTAAAGGTGAACAACGTACGAGAACCCAAAGGCATAAGATTGTGAATAGTCCATACTTTGGATAGAATGCTATAAACATAGGAGTCCAATAACCGAGAATGATAGTGATATTGCCAGCAGCATGTCTTTAAGCCTATGATTTCTTAGTACAGAAAGAGATCTAGTAAAGAGAATAGAGAAAAGTTGGAGATGATGTGATGCCTCGATTAACGTTCCAAAATAACATAAGAAAGTCTATGGTGCATGCAAGTTTAAGGAGTATATATGGATATGTATAGGCCGCAAGCTAAAGTATGGTAGAGCGACAAAGTTTTAAGGAAACATGAGTAAGGATGTGGAAAGGCAAGTGAAAAGGTGACGAGAATGGATAAATCCTCATGATAAGTCCATGGAAACAAGAGAGATAATGATTTCTCTAAGTTATTGAATTTTCAGTATAGCCTGGATGAACTCAAAGGAGTCTAAGACTTGTAGCATTTAGAAAAAAATAGAATGCTGCCCTTATACTACAATGAGGGTGCAATTGTGATGGATAAAGGATGATATTTAGGCCTTCGAGTGAGTAATAATTTGAAGAGGATTTCATGGATTGTACGAGATTCAAATACCCACATAAGTGAATCACATTGGGATGCTATAAAATGAAGTCATTAAAGCGTAGTATCACCCCTAAGTGGATCAGGAAAATCACTTCAAGAATTCCTCGACAGAATGTAAGCACTAGTGGCAAGGTATGACGTAAGAAGTTTCAAGTTATTAGTGGTATATGATGATGATGTTGCCCAGAGAGACTGAAATATGATTCAAATGGCGTTATATACACATATATGGGTATGTATTCAAATGGCGTTATATACACACACACACACACACACACACACATATATATATATATATATATCATATATATATATATATATATATATATATATATATATATGGGAAAGGTTATGGCGTTATATACGCACCACTGCCTGATCAGCTGGTATACGATGATAATTTTGCCTACAACAGCCTATATGATATGATGGGATTACTCAGAGGCTGATGATGTTATGAAACATGTACCTATTCACGACATGAAATTCATACGTATATGCATGACGATAAAAGTAATTTAAGATTTACAAAGTTATTCAAACTTACAAGTTGAGTCATGTATCCTATATGTCTTCCATGTCTCTAATGTATTTATCAATGTACCTTATATACTCAGTACATCATTCGTACTGACGTCCCTTTTACCTGGGGACGCTGTGTTTCATGCCCACAGGTCCAGATAGACTGGTCGAGAGCCCTCCAAGTAGGCTATCAGCTCAGCGGGAGATGTTGGTGCGCTCCATTTGCTTCGAAGTTGCGTATTTGATTAGTATGATTTAGATGTCTATTGTTTGGTATGGCGGGACTCTATCTCGACCTGTGTGACACTTATGTATTCTTAGAGGCTTGTAGATATTTGTCGTATATGTGAAAGATTATACGGCCATATCAGCCTATGTTTGAGTTTATAAATGATTATGTTAGCCTATTAGGCCCATATGTCACGTGTACATGATAATATAATAAGAAACATACGTTACGTTGGTACTTGGTTGAGTAAGGTACCGGGTGCCCGTTGCGGCCCATCGGTTTTGGTCGTGACAATTGATCGCTTTATTTTGGGATTTTAGTTGATTTTCTGGGTTTTAATTGCTGGAATTGCTGTTGCTGGGTTACTGCTGTGCGATCCTCTTAACCTCATATTTCTCTTGTGTATTTGTTGTACCATGTATTCTCCAAACTCCATCGACATCACCTAGATGTATTTGAAGTCTGGCTTTGGAATCAGAATAAAAATGATGAAATCCATGATGAATTTCATCCCTTTTGTCAAACCTCATTTGTGCTTATAATATTCAGTCTCCAAAATGTCTTAATTAGTATAACTACCTAAATTTACTGTTATGGCATGTATAAGTAGGAATGTGCTGTTAACTTGTGCAATTTCAGGATATTTGTAATTGGAGTTTTCTTAGTATTTGTTGATTCAACATGTTTTAAAAGTAAATTTGTGGGATTTATGGTGTTAGTTGATTTAATTGACTCATGCATGTTCAGTCAAGCTTGAAGTTAACGAATGTTTTTAGGATTCAGTCCTGATCCGTGAGATAACAGGTATAGGCTAAAATTTCAGCTTTTAATTGATTTGTGTGGTATCTATTCTTCACTTGTAAGAGAACTGATTAAGTGTGTTGAAATTCAGATATTTTTGTTCATTCAAAACATGACCTGAAATAGAAATTCCTGGTTAAATGAAATTAGAAAAATCTTTAGCATCAAACCATGAGTCCAAATTGTATTAAATAATGTGAAGGTGGCCGTTTGTGCAACAGTTTAGTTCAATTTAGTAATATACTAGCTTAGAATTTGAGCATCTTCGAATAGCTTTCAGCATATTTTGTCTCTTTCATGTTTATATGGTCATGTGTAAAGCTTCTTTCTGTTGTTATAAGATTTTGTTAGCTTTCATTCCTAAATTCGAAAACAAAGCTGGTTGAAAGTTGATATGAATCAGATTAAGTTGATTTAAGTTGTTTTGTTTACTGATAGGATGTTGGGTGGGTATTTACATTGGCTGGGCTTTCTATAGTCTTAGGAAGTCGTTAGCTTGAGCCCATTTCATAAGTGAATTGTTGAGACATATAAGTTATATGCCATGCCTATTTCGTGATAATATGCTATTGGCCCATTTCTTCTTTAATGACAAAGCTACTTCCTTACTTCCACAACTAAATTCCATAAGCTCTAGGCTTTGAAATAATCATAAAGTAGTTTAAGAAAAATATCTTATAAACATCAGCAGTTTGTTTTAGTTGAGTAATTCCCTTTAGAATAATTCGAGGTGTGCCGCGGCAAATAAAATGATAATTGTGTGTCCCTCATTTTAATTAGCTTTAACTCAACCATAGAATTCGAGGCGTGCCATTTAGCAAATTCCATGACCCTCGCAAAGTGCAAACATGTAGTTGCTTTAGGCACGTTGGTTTAATAACATTACCTTCTTAAATTCGGGTGCGCATTTATGTGACCCAAATTCAAGTCTCAATGATGCTAAAATATGTCAAAATCCACGTGTACATTTATGTGACGTAGTTCGAGATGCATTCTAATAATGTTGCAATTTTCTCTTAAAAATGAATAAAAGTGGTTAAAGTTAAAATTTGCACATAGGTTCATAATTGATTAAATCAGATAATTAAGCGAAATATAACAGTTGAGCGATCGTGCTAGTACCACGGAACCTGGGAATGCCTAACCCCTTCTCCCGGGTCAACACAATTCCTTACTCGGATTTATGGTTCGCGGACTGTTAAACAGAGTCATTCTTTTCCTCGATTTAGGATTTTAAACCGATGACTTGAGACACCATAAATCTCCCAAATGGCGACTCTTAATCTTTAAATAAATCTCGTTTCGATTGTCCTTTAATTGAAAAAACTCCTTTATACCCTTATGGGTGTGGTAAAAAAGGAGGTGTGACAGCTCTGGCGACTCTATTAAGGAAATGAACCCAGAACTATTGGTTCTGGGTTCAAGAATTTGAGCTTAGAATAATTGTTGTATTTGGATTTGTTTATTATCTGATATTTTTACATCTTGGGCTTAATGTGCAAAATGATGCTTTTACTGCTTTGATATTATTTTCAACTGAGCACATAAACTGTTACGAAACCCTTCTCTTCTTATCTTTGGGGATGTGATTGATGGTCGAGACTCCCTATTCTGTTAGTGTCATACCTTGAAATAAGAAAGAGGCTCGGACAAGTTACTAAGCTGGATGATCTTTCGGGTCCCGGTACGTAGCCCCCTCCTCGACTCAAGTTGTTCGCTCGGGTACACAGTATAGAACAAATACCCAGGTTTTGAATCTAGAATAACTTAGCCTTATGCCGGATCCCTAGTAGGAACATTTGTTTGTATCATGTGCATTTGAAATTGGAGGCTCGACACAGGGGTTGGGTCTGTCTAGGACAGGTGTACCGAAATTGAAAACAGACCATCCTGATGCATCTTATGTAGTGCTTGTGCATTTATTTTGCTTCGGACTTGCATGCTAACCGGCTTTCGAATATTTGGGAAAAATGAAAATAAGGGAGAGATACAATGTTATGAGGGTTAAAGAGAGATAATTACCCGTTTTGAAAAACTTGTCTAAATAATGTCGAAACTTTGCCAAATTATTTTGGGGAAAATGAAAAAACATTAGAATGAAAAAAAGTATTTGTTTTCAAAAATAGTTTGTTTTATTTGCCAATGAAAAGAAAGAGTCTTGTGTTCAAAAAATAGTTTATATATTCTCTAATGAAATGAAAAAAAATGGAGTCTTGTTTACGAAAAATAGTTTATTTTATTTGCCGGAACTACGCCAGTTTGATTCTCACATGGTGTGAGATACGCAGGCAATCCCCATATGGTCAACTTCTTTTTGCAAAAATAGCCCGAAATGAACAAAATTTTATTTTTATTGTAAATAGGTAAGGTGATGTTGTTTTTGTCAAAAATAGCAGAATGTTCCCGAAAAGGACACCGGAAAGGTAATTTTACATAAATAGTCACCTTTGATCTTTTTTCAACTTTTGGCCAGTTAGCGGGTACAGCCTTAAAATCTTCCCCGAAAGTGCTGAAAGGCCATATCTGCAAAGTTAGGCTTTTGGTTTTAGAACTAAAAATATGAAAAAAGAAGGTTTCAATTTTGATTTTGGAGTCAAATAGAATAAAATCATGCTTATTTTGCTTAATCACCTTAATAAATGTTGCAGAATGAGCACAAGTCAGAATTTACCAGTAACAATTGTGAACAAGATCTCTTTGGAGTTGTACATGTGGTAGGATGTCTTGGTATGATCAGGGCGAGACACGTTCAATTTGTACTTGGCAGGCCTCATTGGATTGCTAAAGATTACTCCGAGGGGGGGATATCATAAAGGCATTGGTCCCATTCTGGGACCCGACTCACAATGTATTTCACTTCTTAGATTTTGAACTTACCCCAATTTTGGAAGAGATATTCGGATATATCGGGGGTACCAAGGATCCTCTGAGACACCAATACATGATTGCTCCGAGCAGCCGTACACATGTTCCTAGATTCCTTGAAAATAAGCAGGGTGGTACACAACCCGAACTTGGCAGCTATTTTTTGTACTTTGCCGTTCATATACAACAGATATGGTCATATAGGAGGGTTCAACAAGCTAGAGAACAAAATATGTAGCAAAGGAAGCCGCCTTAAGTGGGTATTCATGATTTCTTGAGTCTGTATTTCCTTTCCATTAAAGTCTGACAGTTTGTCTTGGAGTATGTATTTCTTTTTTACGTGGGTTAGTTGTTCTTCGAGTCTGTAGTTCGTCTTTCATCGAAGTCTATTAGTTCTTGTTTGAGTCTGTTGGTTTTCAAATTTTTGTAATCAATGTTTATTTTATTATGAAAAATTAAAAATTTCCAAAAACTGTTTTATTATTTCTTTACCTTTTATCTGCAAGAACTATGCGTGGTCTGATTCATGTGGGGTGATGAAACGTAGGCAATCTCCATAGGATGCGACCGCAACCAAATGAAAAAGAGAGAAAGAAAAAAGAGGAAAAACAAGAGAGAGAAGAAAGACAAAAAGAGAATATTAAGAAACCAAATGAAAGAAACAATGGCAAAACAAGAGGGAATGAGAAAATAAGAACAAAGAGAAAACAAAGACAAGAACGAAAAAAAAAGAGAAAGAAACAAAGAATAAAAAAAAGAGAAAAGTTTGCAATTGGAAATAGAGAAAAGGTCGGGACGACGCATGCAACCGATAAAATGCATAATAGAGATGGATAACTGCTTAGGTGCATTCATTCCCAATGCGTGGTTACCAATTTGTTAAAGCCTAATCTCTAACAAGGTTGTTGTTTTATGCGTTCAGTTCAGGTAGGTGGTTAGTTGATTGGCATTTTGGAAACTCATCTATACAACACCCGGTATAAAGACAAACTGAACATGACATGCCAAGAACTAGATACCAGCATTGTGGACCCCTCAAAAGAGGTGGAAGAAGTGGATGTTGTTGCAATGAGGGAAGATATGAACAAGTTAAAGCAGCAAATGGCTGAGATGTTTCAGTCTTGGTCAAAGGGGTATCCACCACCAATTTATCCCGCCAATCCTTGTTATATCCCACCACTGGACCAACCTCCGGAGCCTCCCACTATGAAATCGTCTCTCGCCTTTCCCCTCTACCAATAGTGCTATGGTACCAGTTCCCATACTTCCCAAGCCCCACCACCTAAACAAGTCCCATACCCTCCACCACCAATCACCCATGTCTTTGTGGCACCTCTACCTGCCACATTGCAAAGATCTTCCAATGAGCCCCTGTTTCAAACTCATGACAGCCAGTACTACCCCCTATGCCTACCATTAAAGTTACTAAACCATATTCCTACACCCCTCACTTTGAGCTCCTGGCGGAAACTGAAAAATCCACCTAAGAACCCGGAGTAGGAAGAGATGTTTCAAAAAGTAAAGAGCCTAGAGAAATCCTTCAGGAACATGCAGGGTTTGGGGGCCAAGTCAGTGTGGCGGATAAGGATTTGTGTCTATTCCCATACGTTCAACTACCATCAGGATTCAAGATGCCTAAGTTCGATTTGTACGACGGGTATGGTGATCCCGTAGCACACCAGAGAGGGTTTTATAGCAAGATGAGAGGGGCAGGTGGAAAAGATGAGCTACTGATGGCGTACTTTAGCCAGAGTTTGAGTGAGTCTGCATTGGAGTGTTACATGCAACAGGACCACTGTAGGTGGTATTCCTTGGACGATTTGGCCCAAGCGTTTGCCTGCCAACTTCGGTACAATCTTGAAATTATTCCAGACCATCTGTTATAGACAAAAATTGAGAAGAAGCCCGAGGAGAGTATCAGAGAATATGGGTTCCGTTGGAGGGAGAAAGTCACGAGGGTCGACCCTCCAATGAAAGAGGGTTATATGGTTGATTACTTTTTGCAGGCTTTGGAGCCGACTTATTTTGGTCATTTGGTATCAGCGATCGACAAATCTTTTAGTGAGGTCGTAAAGATGGGAGGCATGATTGAGGAGGGACTTAAGTACAACAAGATCATGAGTTATTCAGCAATCTAAGCAACTACCTAGGCCATCCAAAACGGCATTGGGGGTATGCTTGGGAGAAATAAGAAAGATGTCACGACAGTTGAGTCTAGAGCCTAGTTCGGATCTAGAGGCCCATGACCTTACTATACCAACCTCGAACCCACCACCAAAATTACTCACACACTCCATATAGCCCTCCACAATACTATTACCCAAGCTATATCGCCATTTTTCCATCCATCATGCCCAAACTTACACCCAAGCCTCGGCTCACGCACAATGGTGTGTGCCAACTCCACAAAACCCATACCCAGCTCCACAAAACACGAATCCACCCCCAAGAGCCTACAGAAATCCCACCGGAACAGGTTTCTGACCTAACCAAGCCTTCAATAATGAGAGGTTACAATAGCAAAAGACTTCACTCCACTGGGAGAATCATACACCATTCTATTCCACAAATTAAGGAAGTTGGGCATGCTGAATCCAATTGAGCCTAAAATTCCAAAACTCCCAACTAGAAATCTTGACCCCTCGATAAGTTGTGATTACTGTTCAAGGGCCCCCAAGCATGATACATAGAAGTGTTGGAAACTGAAAACAGTTGTGCAAGAGCTCATTGATACTCACCGAATCGAGGTCAGACCTTAGAGGCACCAAATATCAACCAGAATCCATTGCCAGCTCACCATGAGGCACATATGATTGAGTTGATACACAAGGTAGGGGAGCCAAATAAACTCTCGCAGACGGTAATAATGATTTGTTCCAGTGAAACCGGTTCAAAAGAAAGGGTAACTAGTGGGAAATCAATGGTCTAGTTTAAAGGGGTGGACAGTAAGCCAGTTGTGGTAGCCGAGAAAGGGTCATCGAGCATTGTTGTAGTGAAATCAGAACAAGAAAAAGTGGTGGTACTAGCGGTTGCAAGTAAACCTGTTGTGGTCGTGAAGGGTGCTCACACAAAGTCTGTTATTATAAAGCCGATAACTTAGCTGCGACTGATCAACAGTAAAGCTGTCCCTTGGAGTTATGAACAAGTGGTGGTGACATATAAAGGAAAGGAAATCCGAGAAGAAGTTTGTGAAGCTCAAGGTCTGACTCGTTCAGGGAGGTGTTTTGCCCCTGAAGAGTTGAAAAAATCAAGAATTCCCAAAGATAACCCGATATTGGTAAAGAAAGTCATGACAGAAGAGGAGGCGGAAGAATTCTTGAGGAAGATGAAAGTACAGGATTACTCTATTGTGGAATAGTTGAAGAAAACACATGCCCATATCTCACTGCTCTCATTGCTGATCCACTCAGATGAGCACCGCCAGGCGCTGATGAAAATATTGAATGAGGCCCATGTCCCTGACAAGATCTCGATGAATCATATAAAGAAGATAGCAAATAAAATCTTTGAGGTGAATGGAGTTACTTTCTCAGACGATGAGTTAAATGTGGAGGACACGAAACATAACAGGGCCCTTTATCTGACGGTGAAGTGCGAGGATTCTGTAGTCACCTGAGTTCTAGTTGACAATGGGTCTAGTACAAATATATGTCCTCTTTCCATGTTGAACAAGCTGAAGGTCGATGATGATAGAATTCATAAGAACAACGTCTGTGTGCGAGGGTTCGACGGTGGGGGCAAAGATTCTGTGGGTGACATAATACTGGAATTGACAGTATGGCCCGTGGAGTTCACCATGGAATTTCAAGTGCTAGATTTGGTGGTATTTTATACCCTTTTATTGGGGTGACCCTAGATCCATGCCACCAAGGCAGTTCCATCTACATTGCATCAAATGGTTAAATTCGAGCGGGACAAACAGGAGATTGTGGTGCATGGTGAAGACAATATGTGTGCCATGGGTGATGCCATTGTACCCTACATCGAAGTTGAAGACGACCATAGGTAGTGGGTATATCAAGTATCTGACGCAGTATCAGTGGAAAAGGTCCCATAGGGAAAAAGCTAACTAGTTCCTAGAGTAACGACCGCGACTATCATGGTGGCCTCTAAAATGTTAAAGAATGGTTTCTTACCGGGTAAATGTTTGGGTGCTGCTATTCAAGGCATTGTGCATCCATTTTTTCTTCCAAAGAATTTAAATAATTTTATTTAGGGGTTAAAGACCAGAGCTGCAGATGTGAGACGAGCCACAAAATGAAAAAAAAGGCATTGGTTTTGCCAAAACCAGTCCCGCGTCTGTCCAGGTCATTTGTCGAGCCGAGTATCAGAAAGTAACTGTTGTCACAAGTTCCTGGGTCATTGATTGGTGCTGATGGAGACTTGGATAAGGGGCTTGAAAGATTATTCCCGAGGTTAACATGGTTGAGGTCGGGGAAGGGTCAAGCAAGGAAGATATGTAGTTCGTCGGACCACGTGCAGAAGTCAACAACTGGGAAACTACTCATCTTCCTACTCGGAGGGAGTCTTGGTAGTGGGTTTTGATTTTCTTTAGTTGTCTGGATTATTCCAGGGTTTGTAATTCAGATATTATGTTCCATCCAGTTGGAGTTGTTAAAACCCTATTATCTTTATATTCAATGAAATGCAATTGTCTTTTCTTTCTTTATTCCTAATCTTATTTCTGTTTTCTTTTTTTCTCTCTACAAATCTTTTTATGCTGATATCAATGACATGACATGCATGAGGAATATTCGGCCCAGTTTTAAAAGCCAATCTAACTCAGAAATAATAATAATAATAATAATATAAGAATTTGAGTGTGATGATGATTTGGAATATGATGATGATGAGGCCTACGAAGAACTTAGTAAGGAATTAAGCCATTTTGAGGAAAAACCCAAACCTAACCTATATGACACAGAAGCAATTAATCTAGGGGACCAAGATGACGTCCGTGAAACTAAAATAAGTGTTCATATGGAACCACAACTCAGGGAGGAGATAATCAAAGAATTGTTTGAATACAAAGATATTTTAGCATGGTCATATGATGATATGCCCAGTCTAAGCCCTAATTTAGTAGTTCACAAATTGCCCACTGACCCGACATTCTCTCCCGTCAAACAGAAGCTGAGGAAGTTGAAAACGGATATGAGTGTAAAGATCAAAGAAGAGGTCACCAAGAATATCGGTGCAAAAGTAATTTAGATCATGCGATATCCTACCTGGTTAGCCAATGTTGTGCCTGTGCCAAAGACGGATGGAAAAACTAGGGTGTGTGTTGATTACGGGATCTCAACAAAGTAAGTCCAAAAGACAACTTCCCACTGCCAAGCATCCATATATTGATTGATAAGTGTTCCAAACATGATATTAGTTCATTTGTGGATTGTTACGCGAGTTATCATCAGATCTAAATGGACGAGGAAGATGCAGAAAAGACAGAATTCATCACGTCGTGGGGACCGTACTGCTCTCGATTCATGCCATTTGGTATTAAAAATGCTGGGGCAACCTATATAAGGGCAATGATAAAAATCTTCCATGATACGATACACAAGGAAATCAAGGTTTACGTGGATGATGTGATCGTAAAGTCTAGAAAGCAGTCTGACCATGTTAGGGACCTGCAGAAGTTCTTTCAAAGACTTCACAGGTAAAATCTCAAGCTCAATCGTGCAAAGCGCCCCTTCGGGGTGCCGTCTGGAAAATTGTTGGGATTCATAGTCAGTCGCTCGGGTATTGAAGTAGACCCGTCAAAAATCAAGGCCATCCAAGAATTTCCACCTCCGAGGAATAAGACCGAGGTTATGAGTTTGTTGGGGAGATTGAATTATATCAGCAGGTTCATTGCTCATCTCACGATAACTTGTGAGTCAATCTTCAAACTGTTGAAGAAAGATGTTGCAGTCAAGTGGACAGATGAATGTCAAGAGAATTTTGCTGGGTATACTTGTTAAACCCACCCGTGTTGGTCCTACCTTAGCCAGGGCGACCTTTGACTCTATATTTGACGATTTTGGACAATTCATCCGGTTGTGTATTGGGTCAACATGATGTTACTGGCATAAAGGAGTATGCTATCTATTATCTCAGCAAGAAATTCACATCCTACGAGATTAAGTATACTCATCTTCAGAGAACATGTTTCACTCTAACTTGGGTCGCACAAAAGTTGAATCATTATTTGTCGTCTTATATACTTACCTCGTATCTCGCTTGGATCCATTGAAGTATATTTTTCAAAAGCCTATGCCCACATGGAGGCTTGCAAAGTGGCAGATCCTGCTTACAGAGTTTTGCAATGAAAGCACAGGCCTTGGAGGACCATTTGGCCAAGAATCTGAATGATGAAGGCTAAGAACCTTTGAAATATTACTTCCCTGATGAAGAGGTGATGCATATTGAGGAGTTGGAACAAGTTGAGAAGCTCGGATGGAAACTTTTCTTTGATGGGGCTGCCAACATGAAAGGCATAGGGATAAGAGCGGTACTTATTTTTGAAATAGGGCAGCACTACCCTATTACGGCTCGGCTTCGACTCTATTATACTAATAACATGGAAAAATATGAGGCAAGTATCTTGGGTCTGAGGTTAGTTGTAAATATGGGTGTCCAGGAAGTCTTGGTCATGGGTGACTTGGAGCTACTGGTACACCAAATTCAAGGAGAATGGGAAACATGGGAATTAAAACTTATACCGTACTGACAATGTTTGCATGATCTTTGTTAACAATTTCAATCAACAAAGTTCAGGCGTATTCCAAGGATTCATAATGAGGTTGCCGATGCATTGGCTACTTTGGTGTCAATGTTGCATCATCCAGATAAGGCTTATGTGGACCCTTTGCAGATTCAGGTCCGCAATCATCATGCTTGTTGTAATATGGTGGGCCGTGGTTTCATGACATCAAGGAATATATCAGGATGGGAGTGTACCCTGCACATGCCACAGATGATCAAAAGCGAACGATGCAACGTTTGGCTAGCGGGTTTTTCTTCAGTGGAAGGGTTTTGTACAAAAGAACTCCGGATCTTGGATTGCTGAGATGTGTAGATGCCAGACATGCCATAACTATTATGACCGAACTACACTCTAGAGTCTGTGGGCCACACATGAGCAAGTACGTGTTGGCCAAAAAGATTCTCCGAGCAGGTTATTATTGGCTAACTATGGAGCGGGATAGAATCAGCTTCGTACGCAAATGTCCTCAGTGGCAAGTGCATGTAGATTTGATTCATTCTTCACCGTCAGAACTACACACGATGTATGCACCGTGGCCTTTTGTTGCGTGGGGCATGGATGTCATTGGGCCAATTAAGCCAGCAGTGTCAAATGGGCACAGGTTCATCCTGGTGGCCATAAATTATTTCACCAAGTGGGTAGAGGCTAAAACGTTCAAGTCCGTAACCAAGAAAGCTATAGTGGATTTTGTCCATTCAAACATTATCTGTCGGTTTGGGATACCAAAGGTGATCATTACAAACAATGGAGCTAATCTCAATAGTCATTTGATGAAAGAGGTATGTGAGAAGTTTAAGATTACCCATCACAATCCTACCCCGTATCTCCCTAAAGCAAATGGAGCAGTTGAGGCGGCCAACAAGAATATAAAGAAGATACTTCGAAAAATGGTGGAAGGTTCTAGATAGTGGCATGAAAAGCCGTCTTGTGCATTGTTGGGGTACCGCACCACTGTTTGTACTTCAGTAGGGGCAACTCCTTATTTGTTGGTTATGGCACTGAGGCAGTAATACCCCCAGAAATTGAAATCCCATCCCTCCAGATTGTTGCAGAGGCTGAGATCGATGATGATGAATGAGTGAAAACCCGCCTGGAACAGTCGAGTTTGATCGATGAGAAAAGATTGGTAGCAGTGTGTCATGGACAATTATATCAACAAAGAATGGCGAAAGCATATAATAAGAAGGTGCGTCCATGGATGTTTTAATTGGGTCAGCAAGTGTTGAGATGTATCCTTCCACATCAGGCGGAAGCAAACAGAAAGTTCGCCCCAAATTGGCAGGGGCCGTTGGTTGTAACCAGAGTTTTGTCCAATAATGTATTGTATTTGACAGATGTAGAAGGCAAATGTGTGGAAATGGCTATCAATTCTGATGCAGTCAAGAGATGTCATGTATGATTTCTTTGTTTGATTAAACTTGTTTGTATTTGACATATTTTGAAGATTGAAATGATGAAGGCATTTTGTTCTGCAATCTTACCACTTTATCCCTTGTCACCCCTTTTGGGCCTTATTTAACTTCTTTATGCCCCTCTTTCAAAATCAATGGCACAATTCAGAAATGTAAGTGCGGAAGATAAGTAAATGAAAAAAATAAGAAAAGAAAAAAAATAAGAAAGAGAAAAATCACAACAAAGAAGCAATTTCTATGACATGAACTACATTCGACTTGATTCCTTTTAAGGATACGTAGGGAGTCTCACGGTTTGGTCCCATCAAAATAAAAATTCAAAAGTCCCCAAGCAAGAAACTCGTGTAGAAGTTGTGGTTATTGTGAGAAATCAAATTTCGAAAGTTGTAATTTTAACCCATTTTGAATTGTTTTGAGCCTTTATACCCTTTCTTTCTAACCTTGTCCAAAAGCCATGTTACGGTCCAAAGAAAGACCTTATTGTCAGTCTTCGAGAAATGCCTAGTCAAGCAGGTAGAGGTGATTCTTATTAAGGACAATACTCTGTTTCAAGCAGGAAAAAAAAAATGAGAAAGTCTTATTGGTGAAAACCCTCACGGGCACCGTAAGGGTACGAGAGCTGAGAGGAATAAAAATGAGAGTCTTATTGTTTGAAAACCCTCACAGGCACCTTAAGGCGAAAGTGAGTTAATAAGTGAAATGAGAAAGGTTTGTTGGTCGGAAATTGTTTCAAGGCACCGCAGGATGAACAAGGTCAAGGTTTAGGTAAAGTAATCAAGTTATGGAAATTCTGAGGTAACGCGGTATGGCAATTGAAAGTTGATTGGGTGGATAAATTGGGCCGACTAGTCCGAAATACATGTCATGATCATTGGTACCAGTTGTTCCAGTCAGATAAGTTTCTTTTCTTTCTCCCTTTAGCTATCATCCGGTTTTGAATTTTTCTTATCCTTAACTCACAAAATCAGTGCATTTCATTTTCAAGAATCTAACAGAAGAACTCAAGAAGCTGACTAGTAGAATTCAGGGCGTCGAGGGAAGTAAAGGGATTGAAGGACCGAATTACGAAGACCTTTGCATTCAACTCGATGTCGAACTACCCAAGGGATACAAACCTCCTAAGTTCAAGATGTTTGACGGTACAGGGTATCCGAGAGTTCATATAAGAACAACCTGCAACAAGCTGGTCGGAGTAGGGAAGGATGAAAAGATTCGCATAAAACTTTTCATGAAGAGTCTGGAGGAAGATGCTCTGTCCTGGTACATTGGCCAAGACCTGAAGAAATGGTTGAATTGGGTAAGTATGGCATCCAATTTCATGGACAGGTTCGGGTTCAACATGAAAAATGCGCAAGATATGTTCTACATCCAGAACTTAAAAAAGAAATCCATGGAGACATTCCGAGAGTATGCCACTCGTTGGAGGTCAGAAGCTGCTAAGGCCAGACCAGCTTTAGAATAGAACAAATGAACTGGTTTTTCATCCTAGCTCAAGACCCACAATACTATGAAAGGTTAATGCTGATTGAAACACATAAACTTTCTGACATCATCAAGATAGGGGAGTGGATCGAGGAAGGTATCAAAAGTGGTACAGTCACTAACTTTGAAGCTTTGTAGGCTACCAACAAGGCTCTACAGTCTTGTGGCACGTCCAAGAAAAGGGACGTGAGCACCGTGATGGTTGCACAGAGAACAAAGTCCCCAATCATATACCAAACCTACCCAGTACCTCCACTCATATATCAACCAACCCCAAATTACCAAGAACCCTCGCCCCCTTACCAAGCTCCACCACCTACTTACCAATCACCTCCACCACCCACATATCAGCCCACTTCACCTAAATACTCCCAACCCGAACATGTCTACCAAGCCTAGAATTCTCAACCCTCTCACTATCAATCACCTCCCACTTGCTAAAACTTTCCTTGACCTCAGCTAAATTTTGACCGAAGGCCTCCCAAATAATATATCGCCATTGCCGAACCGATCGACCAGCTATACGAAAGGCTCAAAGCTGCTGGTTATGCCACCCCCATCCCTGCTATATCCCCTGAAAACCTTTCCCAATGGGTAAACCCAAATAAATCATGTGCATAACATTCGGGCATGAAAGGGAATACCATTGATTAATGTCGTTCTCTAAACGATAAGATTCAGGCACTAATCAATAACAAGATTATAATGGCAAAATATTCTACTTCTAATGTCCGCAACAGCCCTATGCCTAACCAATAAGGCAGAGGCGTTCACATGATTGAGATAGAGGATGATTGGGACCCAAAAGGATCGATCGGATTAATTGCAGAAGGTGACAAGCCAAAGAAACCAATAGTCACCCTTAATCCGATAGTGGTCCAGATTCAGCCTTCTGGGAACGCCAGGGTGAATATCTCCATACACTTGAGTTCGAAGCACCTTCTTCTACATAGACTCCAACACCGGTTGAGTTCGAGTTTGGGTCCCCAAAGGCACCTGTGCCATTTGAGGTTGTTGTGTTACCTTCGAAAGCAAGGGTAACCATTCCAGTAGAAATGTCGGCCATAACACCATTCCATAAAAAGTCCATCCCTTTGGATTACACAGGCGAGGCAAGGAGAAAATTGAAAGCCAAATCCGACGAAGAAGTTGCAGCACATGGTATGACAATAACCGACAGAGTGTTTACTCGAGAACGTTTGGCTGAATCGAGTAAGCAGGCCTCTAGCCGGCCAACCATTACTGAAACTGAGTCGGTGATCTCTGGAAAAGGATACAAGCAAAGGAGGACTCAGTAATCGATCAATTAAACAAGACACCGGCACAGATCACTATTCTTGCTTTGCTAAAAAGTTCTGATGCACATAAGAATGCTCTGTTAAAGGTGCTGAGTTAGGCATATGTACCGAGCAACATCACTGGAGGAGAAATGGCTAACATGGTAGGGCAGGTATTAGAGAGTCACAAGATTAGTTTCCATGAAGATGAGTTGCCACCAGAAGGTTTGAGCCACAACAGGGCGTTACACATTACTATGCAGTGCAAGGATTATTTCATCACCCGAATCCTGATTGACGAAGGGTCCAGCCTCAACATTTGTCCACTGGTAACTCTCATAATATTGGGGAAGAGCCTGTACGAGATCAAGGATGGGGCCATACATGTCAAAGCTTTTGACTATTCCCAAAGGTCCACTATTGGGGAAATTAGCTTATTTCTGCAAATGGGGCCAACTTGGTTTGATGTTGATTTTCAAGTGATAGACGTGCCCGCATCTTACAACTTGCTTTTGGGGTAGTCTTGGATTCATTCCACTGGGGTTGTATCATCCACCCTACATAGGCAGTGAAGTTTGGGTGGAATCACCCAGAGGTGATCATTCACGATGACGGTAGCAATCCCATATACAGTCGCCAGACCATCCCAGCAATGGGAAGAAGAAAGAAGATTGGAGGAGAAACCTATCATCACATCAAGCGAGTGAATGCCGTTAATAAGGATAAATGGTGGGAATACAAGATTGAAAGTATACCGAACTGGAGCGGATATGAACCAGGCATGGGACTGAGCAAGAATTTCCAAGGGACAGCTAAGCCTATCAAGCTGAAGAAACATTGTACCACCTGTTGTCTAGGGTACGAGTATACCTGGAAAGAGTTTAATGAAAGGTCTCCACTATGGCGCGGTCCCTACTATCCCCTGGAGTATCTGATACCCTGATTGGAATAGAATTTCCAGACGAGCGATGTTGTGTATGGGTCGGAAGAAGAGGAAGCACTGATAGCAATGAGAAATTTGTTTTGGAAGAAGATAACATGGATTCTTGTGTCATGTTATGGGAGGAGCTGGAAAAAAGCCCTTCTATACAAGATGTAAGACGAGGAAAACGCCTCAACAATTGGACCGTCAGAACCACCAGAGCTTAGAAAGCTTCTGGGTAGCAAGGCTGAACAAAGCACCATGCATTATCTTTTTTCTCCACTAGCCGACTTTCTTTTTGCATTTTTAATTTCAAAATAAGAGCTCCAATGTTCAAAACTGTTATGAAATTTATCGAAGCACTTCAGTTTCTTATAAATCTTACTCTTATTACTTTCTCTTATTTACTTTATTTACACATTATTACTATTACTTATCTTGATGAACTGATGACTGTGACCTGCAACGAGACAACGCAACAAACGGATATATAGCAGATGAAGATGATATACCAGAAGAGGTTGTTAAGGTGGTTGAGGATTTTTATAATAGACCTAAGTCCAACCTGGACGAGACTGAGGTTCTTAACTTAGGAGATGTAAAAAATGTCAAATAAACCCACATCAGTGTTCATCTGTCACTGTCAAAAAAGGAAGAGTACGTAGAATTTCTAAAGGAGTATGAAGAGAAATTCACCTGGTCATATGACGCCATGACTGGTTTGAGTACATCTATTATGGCACACAAACTGCCAACTAATTCGACATGTCCACCGATAAATATAAAGCTTAGAAAGTTCAAACTTGACATGAGCTTGAAAATCAAGGAAGAAGTCACTAAGAAAGTCAAGGATAAGGTCCTTAGGGGAGTAGAGTATCCAACATGGTTAGCCAATATTGTGACGGTACCGAAGAAGGACGGGAAGCTTAGAGTCTGTGTCAACTACCAGGATCTCAATCAAGCGAGTCCAAAAGATGACTTCCCGTTGCCAAACATACACATTCCAATTGACATCTGCACCAAGCATGAGATGTAGTCGTTCGTTGATTTTGCTGGGTATCATCAGATATCGATGGATGAGAAAGACGCTGAGATAACAATTTTCATTAAGCCATGTGGGGATGTATTGTTACAAAATGATGTCGTTTGGGTTAAAGAATGCTGGGGCCACCTACATGAGGGCCATGACCACCATTTTCCATGAAATGCTACACAAGGAGATCGAAGTATATGTAGATGATGTCATCATCAAATTCGAGAAGCCACTAATCATATGTAAACTTTGAGGAAGTTCTTCAATAGACTGAGAAGATACAACCTAAAATTGAATCCTGCGAAATGTGCATTTGGGGTTCCTGCTAGAAAACTACTTGGGTTCATTATAAGTCGACGAGGAATAGAACTGGATCCATCAAAGACTAAAGACATTCAAGAATTGACACCGCAAAAGAACAAGAAGGACGTGATGAGTTTCTTGAGGAGACTCAACTACATCAGTCGGTTCATAGTACAATCTACTATCATCTGTGGGCCGATCTTTAAGATGTTGAAGAGGGACACCACTACCAAATAGACTAATGATTGTCAGAAAGCCTTCAACAAAATCAAGGAGTACCTGTCAGCACCGCCAATTTTGGTTCCGCCCGAATCCGGTAGACCCCTGCTATTCTATCTTGCAATATTGGATGGAGTGTTTGTTTGTGTTCTGGGGCAACATAATAAAATGAGGAGGAAGGAACAGGCTATCTACTATCTTAGTAAGAAGTTCACCCCGTACAAGGCTTGGTATTCTCTGTTAGAATGCATCTGTTATGCTCTGAATTGGGTAGCTTAGAAGTTGAGGCACTATTTCTGCGCCTACACTACATACCTCTTATCAAGAATGGATCCGCTGAAGTACACCTTTCAAAAGTCCATGCTCATTGGCAAGCTAGCCAAGTGGTAAATCTTGCTGAGTGAATTTGACATTGTCTATATAAATGAGAAAGCAATCAAAGGACAAGCATTTGCAGATCATCTTTCCAAGAATCCCGTGGATGGAGAATAGGAACCCCTAAAGATGTATTTTCCTGACGAAGAGGTATCCTTCATAGGAGAAGATATTTCAAAATCCTATGATGGTTGGAGAATGTTTTTTGATGGAGCAGCAAACTTCAAAAGAGTTGGCATAGGAGCAATCCTAGTGTTAGAAACCGGTCAGCATTATCTGGTGTCTGCCAAACTTAGGTTCCCATGCACCAACAATATGGTCGAGTACGAAGCCTGCATCTTAGGGCTCAAGCTGGCCATTGACATGAACATTCCGGAATTGCTAGTGATCGGAGATTCAGACTTGCTTATACATAAGGTTTGAGAAGAACGGGCAACCAAGAACTCTAAGATACTCCCTTATCTGCATCATGTACAGGAGATGAGGAAGAGATTCACAAAGACAGAGTTCCAGCATTTTCCCAGAGTCCAGAATGAGTTTGCCGATGCATTGGCTACCCTATCATCCATGATCCAATATCCAGACAAGAATTTCATCGATCCTACCCCTGTAAAGATGTATGATCAGCCTGTGTACTGTACTCATGTTGAGGAAGAAGCAGAAAGAAAACCTTGGGTTCATGATATCAAGGAAAATTTGGCAACAAGAGAATACCCAGAACTTGCACAACGCTACTCATAAGTGCACACTTCGGAGGTTATCCAACAATTTCTTTCACATCAGAGGAATCCTGTATAGGAGGTCTCCTGATTTAGGATTACTAAGGTGTGTCGATGCAAAAGAAGCATCCAGGCTATAAGAGGAAATTTACACAGGGACATGCGGTCCACATATGAATGATTTTGTCTTAGCAAAGAAAATACTTCGAGCTGGTTATTTTTGGATGACTATTGAAACGGACTGCATTCAGTACGTCTGAAAGTGCTACCACTATCATATACATTCATATATGATAAAAGTTCCTCCAAATGAGCTTAATGCAACAAGCTCACTGTGGTCATTCGCTGCGTAGGGAATGGATGTTATTAGACCAATCAAACCTGCCACATCGAATGGGCACAGGTTCATCTAGTGGTGATTGATTATTTTACCAAATAGGTTGAAGCAACATCGTACAAGGCAGTGATTAAGAAAGTCATGGCAGACTTTATTCGTGACCGTATCGTTTGTCGGTTTGGGATTCAAGAATCAATCATTACTTATAATGGTCCCAACCTCAACACTGACTGGATAAAAGCCACGTCTGAAACCTTGAAGATCAAACAAAAGAATTATATAACCTATAGACCTCAGATAAATGGAGTCGTAGAAGCCTCCAATAAGAATATCAAGAAGATACTAAGGAAAATGATAGAGAAGCATAAACAGTGGCACGAGAAACTATCATTTGCTTTATTGGGGTACCACACCACAGTCTGCACATCAACTGGGGCAACTCCCTATATGCTGGTTTATGGTATAGAGGCGGTCATTCCCGCCGAGGTAGAAATTCCTTCCTTGAGGATCATACAAGAAGTAGAACTCGATGATGCAAAATGTGTAAAGAGTCACTACGAGCAGCTAGGTATTATAGATGGAAAAAGAATGAATGTAGTTTTCCATGGTCAACTCTATCAGAACAGAATGTTCAGAGCCTTCAATAAAAGGTCAAGCTAAGACAATTTACACTAGGGCAGCTAGTGTTAAAAAACATTTCCTGCATCAAGATGAAGCCAATAGGAAACTCTCTCCCAAATGGCAAGGTATGTACATGTTTCACCGGGTTCTGATAGGAGGAGCCATCATACTTGCAGAAATGGATGGAGAAGTTTGGCCAAAGCCAATCAATTCAGATGCAGTGAAACAATACTATGTGTAAATTTTATGATTTTCTCATGTAATATAATTTGAACTATGTCTGACCTGATTCCCTTTTAAAAGGGAATACATAGGTAGCCCTCTGGGTTCGGTCACAACTCAATAAAATTTCCATATCTCCCCGCTATGGAAACTAGGGCAGAATTATGAGGAGGACCCTCAAAATTCTGAAGTTGATTTCAGCCATTTACCACAAGCAGCCATCAGAAGCACCAGCTCAGTAAACTGGGGCAGAATTTTGAGAAGGACCCTTAAAATTCTGGAGTGAGAGAGGTTGCAATGTCTTGAACCACATCACAGTCATGGGTTCATCTAGAGAAAACTATTTTACTAGATTTTTACTAAATCATGCATACCTATTGTCAAAGTTATTTGTTTAGCAATTCTACCCCAATGATACTCACAGTATCACCGAAACAGATACAACAAGACAAGAAAAGTCCACGGGGTAACGAACTAACCTTCCCCCTTTAAAAAACTCACGATTTTTCTTTGGATGCAGGCATCCAAGTCGCAAAATCATCAGATATATTTTTACACTCATACTTCTCGGGAATACAACTTCAGAATCATCACCTATCTACAATTGCTATCCGTACACGATATACCCAGCAAGCCACAATATCAACTATCAGCTAAGAAATTTTATTACTATTCGCCTTTTACTTTTCTGCATTGCATAAGGCTACCTTTCTGCCTTTCGAGGTTAAGCTCTACCTCCATCTGCATTTCTCTGCATTGCATAAGGCTACCATTCTGCCATCCGAGGTTAAGCTCTACCTCCATCTACATTTCTTTACATTGCATAAGGTTACCATTCTGCCTTCCGAGGTAAAGCTCTACCTCCGTCTGCATTTCTCTGCATTGCATAAGGCTACCTTTCTGCCTTCCGAGACTAAGCTTTGTCTCCATCTGCAATTCTCTTTATTGCATAAGGCTACCTTTCTGCCTTCCGAGGTTAAGATCTATATCCATCTGCATTTCTCTGCATTGCATAAGGATCAAGGTTAAGCTCTACCTCCATTTGCATGGCTGAAATATCGCTACTTTATTTTTCTTACATGGCTAAAATATCGCCACTTTAATTCTCCGCATGGCTGAAACACCGCCACTTTTATTTACATCTTGCATCGGCTGAAAGATTGCCACATTCTGTATTTCATGGGCTGAACGAATAATAAATTGTCCGAAGGCGTCATTGTTCGGAGGCACCATTTGCATAGCCCGAGAACACCATGCCATGGCCTGAAGACCCTCAATTTTATCTTTTTCATAGCATTATTCAAAGGAATCATGGTTCAGATGCATCATTCTCATAGCCCGAGAACATCATTTCATAGCCGGCGGATCCTTTATTATACGCTTCACAGCCCAGGATGTCATAGTCTGAGGATGTCATCCTAACCGTCCAAAGACAACATTCATGGTCCAATGGGAACTTGCATCAAGTTTAAATTTATGCACAATATATGCTCATATTGCTCATTTGCATGTAAACAAGCTAGCAATGTCTGTCTCAGCATGAGCGATCCCGCTCCAGTTCCCACACCTATTAGGCATTAACCATCCTTCCTAACTCGAATACCGCGCCCGTTCTTATAAAAACTCCATCGGCATATTCCGTCGACGGATCCCGAACTATGTATGGCCTGATTCTTGTAAGACCAGAGATATATATGCAGCTCAGGAACCAGAGCACGATCAAGTTCTTCAAAATCGATTCATTCGGTCAAATTGGCCATCATATCTTTACCCGGCAACTCTTTCATCTTTCCTTGGTAAAGATGGGCAGTTGTTGATACCCAATTTTTCCCATGTATTTTTCATACATACAAAATAATTTAAAAATAACATGTACACATATATAAGCATGCCTAAGCATTTTGATATATTTCCTAATTTTTAAAAGGTTTTTAAATTCAATTTAGTGTCCATTTTAGCAGTACAAAATCAATAATTATTCCCAAAATCATCCATTTTAGTGAATAATTTATTTTATTCCCATATTCATATCAAAATAAACTTAAGATAGTTTTTGTATATTTTTACAAATTTATTTTGTATTTAATAGACTAAATTGTGTATAATTACAATTTTAGCCTACTTTAAGATTTAATAGCAGAAATAATAAAAATGGTTCCTGTATTTTTAAATTAATATTTATTATTATTAACTGATTCGATACTTTTAATTTGCTTTTAAAAATATTTTTACTATTTTTATAAAATAAAGGGAAAAACTGGCTACTTAATATATAGCTTCATTTCGTTGCAATTGTAGCTCATTTACATTTCAATTTTAGCCTCTAATTAACCCAATCTTAATACCAATTGGACTGACCCAATTTCATTTTTAACCTGACCTACGACCTAACCATTTAACTCGCCTGGCTTTTCTTTTAATCTAGGTCGTTGATCAAATAATCAACGACCACGATCCTCCCTTAGCATTTTTAATCCACCGAGTATATGCTAATCCCCTCATTTCCATCTCCCAACCACCTTGAAACACTCTCCTCTCCCAAAACTCTCTCAAAGGTTCCCCGAAACCCTAGTCATCTTCTACCGCTTTCAACCGCATTTCCACCAGAATCCATGGCTTCTTAGGCCATGGATGTCTGTACTCACCCCTCTCCACCATTAAACCCTAGGTATTCGAAGTTTCGAGGTCTGACCTTGATGGTGTCTTTTCAGATCTCTATAGATCCAAGGTTATATGGCCTCTCTGGCCTTGATCCGGCATAACCAAGCAATAGGAGCCTATTTCTGACCTCTCCGACTCAAGATCGGACATTCTTCCAAGACTTTCTCATTTCTAAACCCTAAGATATTCGAGGTTTTCTTTGGTTGTTTTCATAGATCTATGCTATATCTGTGTTCTGCTGAATATTTTCCCAATCCTCTCTTTCAAAATTTGTTTCTCTTTGATTTAGGGTTTCTGAAAAAATCTTAAAATGTTTTGTGATTCTTCTTCTTCTTTTCCTTGAGTGAATTTGTCTACGCTATGTTCTTATGTTCTTTTTTTTGTAATACACATGTTTTTCTTATGTGTTCTTATGTTTGTCGTAATATCCATGTTCTTCTATTGTGCTCTGTTCTTTCTTCTACTGGTTTCTATATCATGCTTTCACATGTCTATCTTATGTGCACTTTTTTTGCATTTTTCTACTAAGCTTTTAGTCCTTTGTTTGCCTTTACTGGATCTTTGTTTGATTCCTAAGCATGATTCATCTACTGCTTCTTATGTTTATATCACCTCTTTTCTCTTCTGATCTTTCTTAAGTTCCGAGTTTTCTTGAAGCATGTTCTTTATGCTTTAAATTAGCTTTTTCACTCGGTTGCTTCCTCATGAGTCTCTGAAAAAGACCTCTGAGCCTATGTCAATGTCATGCCTTCTCATCTCTGTATCCTACTCGAGTTGGAAACCCTAGGATTCAGGATTTTTTGGCGAGTTTGATCTTGTGTTTGGACTAGGGTTCTATTTTGGGAACTCTAGGCTCTCTCAAACACATTTTGAGTCTATGAACTGAACTTGAATCTCTTTGATTTTTCTATGCTAGATTCTATTTTAATTAGCATGACAGTTCTTTATTGATTCACATGTTTGTATGCTTTATATAAGATGAATTCTCCCTTCAAAAAGGTTTTGCCAACTTGTGATTGATTCTGAATTTCTTTCAATAAGGTTCGATTGATTGCTACTGATTTTTTTTAATTAATCTTTTCTTCACCTTTTTTTGGTTGGATTCATTCATACCAAAACTCAATTACTGATTTTTACCGGTTGTTGATTGATTGCCTTTCCTTATTTGCACAAACCGTGTGCTATCAAAATCTTTCCTTAAATTGTTTGTGTGTATTTTCCCTTCTTGTACTACTTTGGAAAAGATTTTGATCAAACTCTTTCCTTAATTAATTTTGCCCGTTCGAAATCAGAATCCTTTAATTAAAGGGAGAGCTTATGTAATTGATTTCAAAACTATTTTCTTACCTTTTTCTGGCTTGTTTTATGCACTATAAAGGCCACGACCTTTCTGCACTTTAAGACACCTTGAGTTCAATACTCTTACACTCATTATTTACTTCATATGTTCAGTTCAAAAAAAACTTTCACACTTTATATAGTTCTTTTCTAAAATTCATAGCATCTTGATTATTTGTTTGCACTTTGGCTTTCAAGACTACCGCTTTTACATTCTTGTTTCCCTAAAATTGGTATGTTCTAATTTAAGTTTCAGCATCATCCCAATGTGTTTATTTTGTAGCTTCTACCATCTTGTCTACTTTGCTGCCTATGCTTAGTGTTAAATATGTATGTTGTTCTCTTTGCATTTTTTTCTATTGTGAATCCTTATACCCATATTCCCTTCTATGTGTTTGATTTAAGGTTCAGGCATGGCAGCATCCAAATTATTGTTCATGTCTGGGCTTGATCATGTAAAGGATCTTAACTCCCAATCAATGTGGCTAACAGACTGGTTGGGGTGTGCCAGCATTTGCAATTGTTGGGTATGACCACCAGCCTGTCTTGGCTTTCCCCTAAATCCCCTTCTGTACTTACACTTACTCTTAGATTCTAAGTTCTTCCCCTCCCCCCCCCTCCTATGAGCCTTGCCTTGGGACCTTGAGCTCCCTCTTAACTTGGACATTTGAGGGCTGACCCTTCCACACTGTACTATAAATAAATTCTACAATGTATTTGGGTGTAACCACTGCCCGAAGTCAACTTAAGACTTTAGGGAACTCTACCACATCCCAAATAGAGCAAGGTTTTGGAAATCTGGTCTTTGGAAGTTGGTTTATTTCATATTTAGACCTGGAGTCTGAATTGGACTCTCATTGGTTGTACTTTAATTTCTGATGTAGCTTTTCTTTATTATTCATTCTGGTTTATAATAATTCTATAATAACTTATGGGGTTTTAGTGATAAAGAACGGTCACTCATGTATGCAAAAGGTAGACAACATGCTTATAGGTGTTATTTATGAATCATGCCTACAATTTCCACACTTCTGCATATGTAGAATCCATGCCTATTGGTTTCTACACTTCTGCACTCATATAGATAACATATCAATATGTTTTAGTATTTCTGCAATCTTATATAGAGAACATGCCTATAAGTTATTCACTTCTGCATCATATAGAAACTATGCTTATAGTTTTCTGCATTCTTGCATCAAATAGATACCATGCTTATAGGACTTCCTGAATTCTGAGTACACATCTATCACTAGGCAAACATGTTCATATGCTTAAAATAACAAATTGCATTCTAGATACCAAGACTATAGGACTCCTGCATTTTTCTAAACATTTTAAAACCAACGACGCTTAGAAAGCATGCCTATATGAGAATCAACTGAATCTGAATCGTTTGATTTTCACTTATAAGTCTAAAATCAATAGTAACATTACTTAATATCTACAGAAATTATGTTTTTCTATAATAAGCAAACCTTCTTCTTTAAAATCAGTATAGTCCTGCATTATTTGATATCATGCCTATAGGTTTCACCTAGGCAAGCCATTAGGCAATTGATTAACTCCACCAGTCTTAGATAATTACAACCAGCAGGAAGGCTTAATTCGGACTTCTTATCTGAAAATATGTTATAAATCAGCCTCCCTTAATGCTTTCAGTTTAATTTTGACCATAACTAGTACATGCAAGACAACAAAACGCAAGACATCTATGGAATGCCCTACCAAACCCCACCTGCCCCAGGAAAGAAGTACGAAAAGCTCTAGAAGCCCCTATCTTACAACCATAATACTAGACCTCCAGACTTTCCTATCAAGGGCCATGTCCTCGGAAATCCGCATTATTTCAATGTCCTACCTAATCACCTCTCTCTAATACTTCTTAGGCCTCCCTCTGCTTCGTCTTGCTCCAACCACCTCCAGTCGCTCACAAATCCTCACCAGGGCATAAGCGCTTCTCCTCCGCACATGCCCGAACTACCTGAGCCTCGCTTCCTGCATTTTTTCATCCACTGGGGCCATCCTCATCTTCTCCCGAATAACTTCATTCTTAATCTACCTAACCTGGTGTGCCCACAAACCCACGTGAGCATCCTCATCTCCACAACCTTCACTCTCTGAACATGAGAGTTCCTAACCGGCCAGCACTCCGCCCTATACAACATGGAAGGTCTAACCACAGCTCTATAAAACTTCCCCTTGAGTTTCGGTGGAACTTTCTTGTCACAGAAAAGTCTTGATGCAAGCCTCCATTTTGACCACTCCGCCCCTATAAGGTTAGTGACATCCTAGTCGATCTCACCGACCCCTTAAATCACCGACCCAAGATATTTGAAACTGTCCCTCTTGGGGATGACCTGAGCTCCAAGCATCACGTCCCTGCCTACTTCGCTTGACTCGGCACTAAGCTTGCACTCCAGGTATTATGTCTTAGACCTGCTTAGTTTGAAACCCTTAGACTCATGATTTTGTCTCCAGACCTCCAATCTCTCATTAACACTGATCCTCGTCTTCTATCAGGACTATGTCATCAGAAAATAGCATACGCTAAGGCAAATCCCCTTGAATATGGTGTGTCAGTGCATCCATCACCAAGGCAAATAATAAAGGGCTAAGAGATGATCCTTGATGAAGCTCCATATCCACCAGGAAGTGATCTGAGTCGCCATCCACCATCCTAACCCTAGAATTCGCTCCATCGTACATGTCCTGGATCGCTCAGATGTAGGCTTCCGGCACGCTCTTCACCCCCAGGAACCTCTACAACACCTCCCTTGGGACCTTGCCATACGCCTTCTCCAAGTCAATAAATACCATGTGCAGGTCCTTATTCTTATCCCTGAATGGTTCCACCAATCTCCTAACAAGGTGGATAGCTTCTGTAGTGGAGCGGCCCGCCATGAAACCGAACTAGTTCACATATATGAACATCATCCCCCTCACCTACGCCTCAACCACCCGCTCCCAAACATTTATGGTGATACTAGGTAATTTGATGCCCCTATAGTTATTATAACACTAGGTATCCCCTTTGTTCTTATACTGGGGCATGAATGTACTCCACCTCCACTCCTCCGGCATCCTTTTAGTCCCGAAGATCACATTGAAAAACCTAGTCAGCCACTTCACACAGTACATGTAAGACATGCTAAACAATTTGTTTCTTTAAGTGAGGACGCATGTTTGAGCCCTTTAAACTGTTATGTGTTTTCCAGTATCTGCCTTATATGTTTTTGTTCGTAGCCTTAGAATTTTATCCTTTTAAACTCTGAAAATCCCAGATCTCCCTTCCACTTTAGCACTAGTAGTCCCAAATGCCTCCGGTACTGATAGGATCGGGACTGGCAATAACATGCAATAAGTAACAAAACTATTCTGCGTTTACTAACTTAACGGGTGGGAAAGGGTAGATATGGATATGATGACCAGTGTGCTAATGCCACGTGTACTCTCTCTTCTGAGGAGTGATTACTGGGTATTACATTGATATGATCTATATTGTTTGTAAACCTAGGACCCCCTTCCCCTTTACTTGTTTTATTTTCAGAATTTTTCAAACTATTTCCTTAAAATTTTAGCATTCTTTGTTTCTTCAACTTCAACTTACTTGCATCCATAATATGACAATCCTTTATGCTTAAAATCTCTATTTGCTTACTTGTACTTATAGTCACAATTATAGCATGGTCGGGAACCATACTAGTAGATCCTGAGGGTGCCTAACACCTTTCCCTCGGGATAATTTCTAGCTCTTACCCAAACTCTATTTTTCTAAATCAAATCCTTCTTAATGTGTGAATTTACTTTAATCATTAGGTGGTGACTTTTCAATTCAAGAGCCAATTCCCAAAAGGGAATGAGTTGTCCTCACAAATGTCATAAACCCGATTTCGCGAGAAAAAGGGGGCGCGACACTTAGAAATGATCATTCTTCTCCTTTTTATAGCTATTTCTAATATATACGTTTTGTCTTTGTCATAATAAGGCCATTATAGACAATAAAAGACATGTAATGCTACGGTACAAAGATAATCATTGTAATTCAATACATATTATCTAACGTTTCCAGTAGTTAATGCTTATTAAATATTGTATTCGTACTCTCTTGTGTTGTCAGATTCACTTTCCTTAATTTTTGGACCTAAATAGGTACGAGCGCTGAGTCTTCTGAATATCTGCTTGTGTCTCTGCTCGTACCTGTTGTAACTCCTGCCTCTTTGTCGATCATAATTCTTTGACCAGCCTATGTGTCATGACATGTCATCTTTCATACCCTTCAATATATATAAACTCAATTTTCCCAATACAGATAGTCCCCCCCCCCCCACTTTCCATTTATTCATCAATTGAATATTTGATAAGTGTATTTTATTGAAGTGGGAATATTTTCCTCCATTAATTCTCTTCTAGAATTGCCACTTTATTTGTCACTTCCATTTAATGCCTATTACATATGGCATCTTCTTATTGGTTCTGCGACTTTGCAACTTCTTTTAAGGCTTTTTTCCAGCTACACTAATTACTAAACGACAATTCTCATTATGACTTTTCCATAATTGAACATTTATCTTTGACGGTTACTTCTAAGTATTAATATAATTTCTACCTTTGTCTTTCTCACGTAAAGTTCTCAGAATATTCAATTCTTGTTTGCTTCTTCCCCTTGCTACTATGTCTTCATCAAACCCTAACCCTAAGAGAGTCACCATTGTTGATAACTTTCCTCTTGCCCCTAATAGGAGCAGAAGAGGAGGTAGACTATGTAATTTAGGGTCTTCATCCATACATGGTTCTTCTCTTCCGTCATCTAGTTCTAATCCCTCTTCTAGAACCAGAGGTTCTCTTTCTCAAATTCTAGAGGTAAGGAACCCTCTAAACCTCTTCGTGAACCTTTAGTGGAGGAAATATTTCTTGCGGAACTATCTTTCTAAAATGATAGAGAATCCTTTAGAAACCAATTGTCCTATTTTGATTGTGCTGATATCTATCCAACTCAGATTACTAAAGGTCTTATTTTTTTAGTTCATAAAGACTGCCATTGGAGCCATGACTTCCCTATCATAATTCCCAATGCGAACCAAAGAATCACTCTCATTAATAGGGTTTTATTTTTTTTTTATACATACCCTTTCTCATTAGGTTTCAAACCTACTATTGACCATATTATCCTTGAATTATGTCATTTTTCAACATTTGTTTAGGTCAAATTGGCCCTGTAGTGTGGAGGGCTGCTGCCTGTTTAAGGCATTTGTCCAACATGGCCAGCGTGCCTTTACCTTTCTCTCATTTATTTCACCTTTACTCTCCTAAACTCTTTCGACAAGGAGTTTTTGCATTTCTAGCAAGGATCAAAAGAGTTCTGGTCAGTCAAGAAGATGACAAAGACTGTGGCTGATACGCCAGGTTTGTTGCTGCCCCAACTGATTGTTAAGTGGGTGATGAAAATGTTCCCTTCCTTAAGAAGTCGAATTTTGCACGTGATTTTCTTTTTGATGATTTTCTCGTACCTTTTTTCTCAATTTTGATGATCATTACTTTAATTTTCCTTTTCTTTTACAGCAATCATGGGAATTGTTGATGAAATTCCTAATTTTCGTGGTTGGGTAGGGAATTTGTTATGTACCCCTCTAATGGACAGTAGATCTTCGAAAAATCTCTCTCAACTAATTGGTTGGAAAGTGAAAACTCATGGTAAGAGTTTTTTTATAAGATTTCTTATTTATTCTTCCAGAACTTATTTTAATCCTTATTTTATCAGGATTTTCCATTCAAGGTATTAGTGTTAGGCGGTCATAGCTTCTCAAATTTCTTAGTAAAGGGACCAAGAGATACTTTTGGTCTCTTCATCGAAAAGAAAAGCTACTATTCTTCAAGACTCTGAAGAAGAGGAAGACTGGGGTTCCTTGTTAAAAGGCCACGAGCTCGAAGATGAATTATTTCTGATGATGAAGCATCACCCTCTCGTTCTATTCCCCATACTGAGTCTGTTGAAGCCTCATTGATGATTCCCTATGATGATGTTACTGCTGGTTCTCATGATTCTGTTGAGTAGCTTTTTAACCACGGGTTTGGAAGTGAAAGCTTAGGACCTATTTCTTATGAAGCACCCATTGCTTCTTTCTCTACTCCCATTCCTGTGATACCTCATTTGCCGGTCGTGGCTTTTACCGTTGTTGCTCCTCCCCAAGCTGTTTTGACTGCTTCTACAGTTCCTCCTTCAATAGATCCTCCTCCAACTGTTCCTGCTTCGATTGTTCATCACACTGACGTTGGTTTCTCAAGTAGAGGTGAATCTATGAGACAAATTACCATTAAAGTTCCTGCCGAGGGTAACCTTTTGAGAAAATCAAGTCGAGACGACGTGTGGCTAAAGTCTTTAATTGGCCCAATTAAGAGAGCTAATCTTGATGGCCACAATTCTTTGACCTTGATGAACAATATAGTGCATGTTGCTTTAAAGGTATCCCTTTTTCAAACTTTACTTTACCTTTTTTCTATTTTCAAGGTTTTCATTTTTCCCCTCTTTTTAGGTTAATCTAATTGGCACGGAGATGATGAATATGGTTTCCTTCTTAGAGAAATTAGTGCGTAACTACCGAGTGGAGGCAGATAATTGGAAGGAACAGTATAAAAGTCTTCAAATCGACATGGAAATATGATAAGAAAGCAAATGTACCTTAGAGCAGAAGGTAAGGGCTTTAACTTCACAGTTGGCAGTTGCAAATGCCTCATCAAATCAAGCAGGTAAGGAAAAGAATCTTCTTGAAACCTCTTTTTTCGAGAAACTCTCCAAGTCAAGTGAAGAGATCAGAGAGTAAAAGGCTCTCTTAGGTGAAAAAGAAACATATGCTAGTGAACTCGTACAGACTCTCACTCATACTCAAGAAGACCTTCGGGAGTCTTTTGATAAAGTTTGTTCCTTAGAAAGTTCACATACTTCTCTTCAAACTTCTTATGATTCTGCCTTGGCTGAGAATGAGAAGCTAAAAAGTAAAATTTTTGACTAGAAAAGTGATTATGAGATTCTTGAAGATAAAACTGCAATTGAAGTGAGTTGGTTGTTTTTAAATTCTTGACATGATACCCTTATTGAAGTTGACCGGGAGAATTTAACTTGGAATCTGAGTTATACAAAATCAAAGAGATTATTGAAAAGACTCAGCAAAGCCAAGATTTTCCTTCTCTTGTGGCTGAAACTTTAGAATATTCAGGATGATATGGGTATGGTGAGTGATTCATTTCCTTCGAGCCAAGTTGAACCTACTTCTGTTGATGATACTGCTTCAGTTCCTTCTTCAATTTCCTAGTGACAAGTTTATAATTCATGACTCTCTTTGTTATTTTTTTCTTTCTTTTTGGTGGTATGTGGTTGAAACCCTTGATTGTTTTTAAGGGATTGTTGAAAACGTAAATTCCTAGGCATTTTATGGGGTGCTTTCTATAAATAACTTTTGGTTTATGACTAAGTTCATACTTAGTATACACTTTTTTAATATTATAAAGTTTGTTGTTTTGAACTTCTGTTTTGTTTATTCTTGCCTTTATGTTTAAGGACTTACTTAATAACTTTCATTTTTATTTTGTAAATTATTTTTTTTAACTTTATGAATACTTGAATCAATCATGAATTTTATAAAAGAGGGCCTTTTTATATTCAACACCTAATGAAGAAGGCGTCTCAACTTCATAATGGTGTACTGTACGAGAAAAGAAATAGGAATAAATATGTTTCTTGGAATATCTTTGACAAGTATTTATTTGAACTTTATCAAGCTTTAAATAGCATCTTACATGTATTTGATTAACTTCTATCGTAACTATTTCCCTTACAACAGATTTTCAAAATAAAACACAAGGTTTTTATGTAATAACCCATTACAGTACATGTATATTAAATACAAGGTTTTTATTTATAACCCATTTCAATACATGTATACTGCCTTTAACCTAATTATGATGAGGTTTTTCTTTGGCTTTTTATCTCGTAGCTTTGCTTTACACTTGACTCATTCAGTAGTAAACTTTTCAGGCTTGAACTTTGATTGTTTCTCAATCTTCCTTGCCTTCTTTATACATATGACTATGTGTATTATATGGTCCCAAGTGTTTGAGCTTTGAAGTATGAAACCATGATCACTTGATAACTCCTCTTGTTTGGTCCTCTTCCTGTAAAGGAATAAAACACACGGGAACCGGAGGTACAATTTTAGATGAAGAGCGCTTAACCCGTATCAATTTCTCTCAGTATATGTGTAACCCTAGTCTGGGAATTTTAATTTATTCCACGTGCCTTGCAGTCATGATTCATCATTTAGTATAGGCTAGCCTTTGCCATCATCTAAAATCGTTAGTATAATTTTAACAATTCAAAAAATAGAATTATAAAATGAGGATACCTTACCGTGGGTATTCCATAGAAATAGTATCTCTTCAGGTGAACGGTATTCCAATGTGAAGGTAATATCTTTCCATCCATTGTTTCCAGCTCGTATGCTCCTTTTCCCACAATACCATGAATCTTGTAAGGCCCTTCCTAGGTTAGGCCTAATTTTCCCATATTAGCAGTCTTCATGGATTGGAAAAATTTCTTGAGTACGAAGTCCCAAATCTTAAAGTATCTTAGGCATGCTTTTCGATTGTAGTATCGTTCCATAACTTGTTTTTATGTTTCCATCCTTATTAACACAGCTTCTCTTTTTTCCTTCAAGTAAATCAAGATTTAGCCGCATTTCCTCTTCATTGGACTCCTCGTTTGTTTTTATATATCTCGTGCTAGGTTTTTCTACCTCCATTGGGATCAATGATTCAGCCCTGTATACTAGTGAAAATGGTGTTTCACCCATGCTTGTTTTTGTTGTGGTGCGATATGCACATAAAACACCAGGTAACAATCCTGGCCAATTGCCTTTGAATTCTTAAAATCGTTTCATTAAATTATTGATAATAACTTTATTTGTTGAGTCAGCTTGTCTATTACCCACCGGATGATAAGTTGTTGAGGTAATCCTTTTGATATGCCAACTTTGAAAAAATTCTGTAATTTGTATGCCTATAAATAATGGGCCATTATCACACACGAGTTCTTTTGGTACACCAAATCGATATATGATATTTTTTAAAATGAAATCTCTGACTTTTTTCTCTCGTACATGTTTAAATGCTCATGATTCTACCTATTTAGTAAAGTAGTCAGTGAGTACAAGCAGGAATTTTACCTTACCTTTTGCCTGTGGTAGAGGACCTACAATACACATCCCCTATTTCAAAAAAGGCCATGGTGCAATAATCGGATATAACAACTCTGCAGGTCTATGCATGTTATTACCATATCTTTTGAATTTATCACATTTAGCCATGAAATTTTACGCTTCTTCTTCCATTTTAGGCCAATAATAGCCCGCTCTAATCATGGTTCTTACCAGTGATCTCCCTCATGTGTGATTTCCACAATGCCCCTCGTTTATTTCTCTTATTATTTATTTCGTTTGAGAATGCCCGAGGCATCTTGCTAAGGGACCACTGAACATTTCTTGACAAAGATTTCTTGCTTAAAACAATATCGAGCAGCCGTTTTTCTAAGCGCGTAAGCTGTTTTCTTGTCTTCAGGATGGTACCATACTGCAAATAAGCGACAATCTCATTTCTTCAATCCCATGTTAAGTTACTGAAATTTACCTCATTTTTATCTAGATGGAGTACTGAATGAAACAAATGAATTAAAGAAGCATTTTTGTTGCCCGCCACGGCTGCTGCAGATGCGAGATTGGCTAAGATATCTTCCTCGACATTTTCTTTTCTTGGTATCTCCGTCCTTCCAGGTTTTAAATTGTTTAATTAAATCCCGTATCTTTTCTATATATTGCTGCAGTCGTGCCTCCCTAGCTGTATAAGTCCTCGGTATTTGATTAACCACGAGTTGTGAATCGCTTTTGATATCAATCTAATCAATGCCAAGGTCACGTGCCAGTTCTAAACCTGCAACTACTGCTTCATACTCTACCTTATTGTAAGTTATAGGGTGACATTTTATGGCTTGTCGAATGACCCATAGGTTGAACCAAAACAATTCCTAAACCTGCCCCTTTCACATTAGACGAGCTGTCAGTAAATAAGGTCCAAATTATAGGATTAGACCCGCTAAACACTTTTAGTTCTTTTTCAGCTTCTAATTGTACCCCATGTCTAAAATCATCTAAAAACTCTACTAACACCTGATATTTTATTGCGGTTTTGGGCTGGTATGTGATATCATATTCACTTAATTCTATAGCACATTTGGCTAATCTGCCTGATAACTCATGCTAGTGTAATAAATTGCACAATGGATAAGCAGTTATTACTGAAATAGGGTGGCACTGAAAATAAGGCCATAGCTTCCTAAATTTCATGATTAGTGAAAGTGCAAGCTTTTCTAATTAAGGTTACCGCGTCTTATGATACAGCCAGATAAATGAGCAATCACCGCTACTTCTGATACGGCTAGATAAATGAGCAATCACCACTACTAACGGGGAGAGTTTCTTACCTTGGTCTTCACGAACTAAAACAGCACTCACCGCTACTTCTGATACGGCTAGATAAATGAGCAATCTTTCTCCAACCTTTGGTTTTGCGAGCAATGGCGGATTTGAAAGGTATGTCTTCAGGTTCTTAATAGCATGTTGACAATCTTCTGTCCATTCAAACAGATCTTGCTTATTAAGAGCTGAAAGGAATTTAAAACATTTTTATGATGATTTGGAAATAAATCTTCCCAAAGCTTCAATTCTCCCTGTTAGTCTTTGCATATCTTTCTTATTTATAAGCATGTCTGGAATTTCTTTAATGGCTTTAATCTTTGCGGGATTTACTTCATACCACGATTAGAAACACAAAAACCCAAAAACTTACGTGATGAAATACCAAATGCACATTTCTCCGAATTTAGTTTCATATTGAGTTTTCATAATATCTGAATTGTATTAGCTAAATGGGATGTATGATCTCTTGATTGTTGATATTTGACAAATATATCATCTATATGAACTTCCATAATTTTTCCCAAATGTTCTTGAAGTATTTTGGTAACAAATCTCTGGTATGTGGCACCAACATTTTTGAGACCAAAGGGCATTACTTTATAAAAGTAAGTCCCCCTGTCAGTTATAAATGACGTTTTTTCTTTATCTAAGGGATCCATTTTGATCTAGTTATACCCTTATATGCATCTAAAAATCTTAACAATTCATGTATGGCGGTGGCATTAATTAATTGATCGATATGTGGTAATGGAAAAGAATCTTTAGGACATGCTTTGTTAATGTCTATATAATCTACACAAACTCGCCATTTACCATTCTTTTTCAGCACCACAACAACATTAGCTAACCAAATAGGATACTTTACCTCGTGGATAGACCGAATTTTTAATAGTTTTTTAACTTCATCTTGAATTACCCGATTCTTGAAAGTCCCCTGCTTTCTTTTCTTTTGTTTGATGGGTTGATATGTTGGTTCTTCATTTAACTTGTGAGTCATTACTTCCGGTGGAATTCATGTCATATCAAAATGGGACCAGGTAAAATAATCCATGTTAGTTTTTAAAATTCAATCATTTTACCTTTCATATCACGGCTCAAGTTATCCATAACGTAGATTTTCCTTTTTGGCCATTGTGTATATAACTCCATAGCCTCCAATTTCTCAATTGTTGTTTTGATATTTTCATTTCCTCTGATTCTTGAATGGAATCGGGCCATGAGTCCAAATCTGTTTGCCCTTGTTCAGTTGAGGTTTGTATTAAGGTATCAACTAGATGCTATAATTACTATTTGTCTTCATTTCTCGTATTTGAATATGCTACAGAATTGATGCATTTGGATGTTTATTGATCTTCACGGATTTAACATATTCCCCATAGTGATGGAAAATTGATAACTTGATGCGAGGTAGATAGAACGACATGCATCTTGTGGATCCATGGTCTCCCGAGAATCATATTTTATGCCATTTCCAACTCTACCACCTGAAATTTCGTATCCTTGACAACTTCTTCTGCGAATGTAGTAAGCGTTACCTCCCTTTTTGTCACAACACTTGAATTGTCGAATCCAGACAAGGTATGCGCCTTTCGTACTAGTTAATCTTCAGCTGGCATCTCGTCAGTACTCTTAGTGTGATAATGTTCACGGAACTACCTGGATCAATGAAAACTCATTTCACATTAGTATCATGTACAAGTAGAAATATTACCAATGCATCGTTATGTGGAGTTAACACGCCATCCGCATCTGCATCATCAAATGAAATACTTTCTTCCTCCAAAACATGTCAAACCCGCTTTCGTGGATAATTGTGACTTTTGAGACTTTATTGGCTGTTGTGTATGTCACACCATTAATTTCTTCACCACCGCTTATCACATTAACGGTCCTTTTGGGAGAAGGCGGCTTAAGGGGCTCATGCCTATTCCTCATGTATGCTTGCTTACCTTTCTCACTGAATAATTCGGTGAGATACCCTTGCTTCAATACATGATCGACTTCACCTTGTAGCGACCTACAATCTGTCCTTTCATGACCGTCATAGTTGTAAAATTAGCACCAGTTATCAGGATTGCGACTGTTTGGATTTGATCTCATTTCTTTTGGTCACCGCACCTCATCACCCATGCTTCTTAAAATAGCTACGAGCTCGAAAGTACATACATTAAAATTTTAACCGCCAAACCTTGCCTTCAAGTATCTATCATCATCTTGCGACTCTCGCGTGTTTTGATCATTTCCAAACCTTGGTGATGAACCCGACTCTCTATTCCTCTATCTATGACTATAATTTAAATTATCTTGCATTGATCATGAGTCCTTTCCTATTGGGCCCATATATGGTTCATACCTGTTTTTACCAAACCTTTTTTCGGTTTCCAGTCGTCTCGAACTCACATTTTCCTCTTTTTGATACCGTGAGATAATATCTTCTTCTATCATTAGCTTTGTGTTGTACATGTTATAAATGGCATTCCATGTTGTTGCTCGGAATTCACAAAGACTTTCGTTGAGTCGGCTAGTAGCTTCTGAGCTTTTTTTATTCAAATTACTGGAGAATGGTATAGCTACCCAATTGTCTGGTACACGTGGTAACGTCATTATTTCACACTCAAACCTATCCACGAACTCTCTAAGCAACTATGAGTGCCCTTGCTTTATTTTGAAAATATCTTCCGTTCTTTTTTTGACTTTTTGAGCTTTTGAATGTGCTTTTATAAATGAATCTGCAAGCTCAGCAAAAGAATTTATGGAATTTTCATGTAAACGAGAATATCATGTTAATGCTATCACGACCCAAAATACACTAAGGGTCATGGTGGCACAGGACACCGCTGTCAGTCCAGCCACTTAAAATACTTAATTAAATTCTTATTTTACTAATTTCAAAAATACTTCTTTATTAAAATTTAAGGAATACTCCGTATGTTCTTCCAATAAATAAGAAAGTATTAAATCAGCTTTCAAAATTTCCGAATAAATCCAAATACATCCCCAGAACCTAGAGTCACAAGTGCATGAGCATCTACTGATAAGAGAAATAAAAATACTTCATCCGTCCGGAATACAGTGGACGGGAAATAAATACCGTACATGAAAGGGACTACCCTAGCTACAGTCGTCTTGAATGATACAGCTCACCTAGTCCCAGAATCATCTGCGCTGCAATGCCCAGTGGACCACGGGAATCACATATACATGTACAACAAAATGCACAGCAAGCGTAGTATGAGTACAAAAACAACGTGTACCCAGTGAGTATCCCGCCTAATCCCAAAGTGGTAGATACGAGATGGTCAATTTTGACACTCACTAGTAGTCCAATGACTATTTATCCTTAAATAAAAAATATTAAACAATGGATTTGTTTTATAAACACGATTCTAATCCAGATATGGAGAAAGAAGTAGTCATATAATTCATTCATGGAAAATTTCCTTAGATTTCTTGTTATTATTAATAAAATGATCTTGTGTCAGTGTGGCATAAAGAAACTCAAATGAGTTCAAGACAACAACACAAACATGCGCAAATCATGTGGAGGTGACGGCCCGTTCCAACAGAAATATAAATTTGTGTACTGCCGAGGGTCGAGCGGCCCGTACCATAGATGCATCTATTTCACTAAGGAGATCGGCCCGTTCCAAAAATAAACACATACCCTGCTCGCGAATCATGCATGCGACGCAGGTACACATAAGAATACATGCCCAATCAGTCAAAAAGGACTTATCGGGGGATATTTATTCAAATAAAATCAATTCTCCTTAGCAGTTTTAAGAAATGGAGTTAAATCCTTTTGGAAATTCATTTACTAGTTAAATTTGATATAAGCAATTCGAATGTCAATAAGACTTCAAACATTCCAAGTATAGCATGCTTTTGGGTCCTAAACTACTCGGACAATAGCATAATAGTAGCTACGCACGGACTCTCGTCCCCTCGTGCATATGTAGCCCCCACAATTAGGAGCACATAATCAATTTAACTCACCAATGAGGTAATTTTCCCCTCATAAGATTAGAAATGAGACTCACCTCGCCCGAAGATTCATAACCGGTCTTCTTCATCCTTCCGAAAGCTCCAACAAATGCACAGAGCTCCAAACCTAGCCAAATAATGGCAAAATAATGAGAATATACTCAATTACTTGCTAATAATTCAAATTATACAATTTCCCAACTCTGTATCTGAGATGACCAAAATGCCCTCAGGAGCCCACGTACCCAAAAATCCTAAATTTCTCGAAGATAACGTTTTCCCATGACTTAAGGACTCAAATATATAATTTACTCCTAGTTCCATGCTCAAATGCATGGTCAAATTCAAAGAAATGCAAATTCCTAGTTTTTCCATCAAAACCTCAAATTTCTATAATTTCCTTGCCCAAATCCATGAATAAACCCTGTATTTTACTCAAAGCTAGAATAAATTACTTACCTCATGACAAGTGACGAAAATGGCACCTCCAAGCTGCTTCCCAACTACTCCAATGGAAGAAAAATGGGGTTGAAATTAACTCAACCCCCGAACTTAAAAGAACCCTCTGCCTTCAGTGTTTTCTCCTTTTGGGTTCCAGGGACCGCTCTTACGGTCTCGCTTAACACACAGGCTGCTTCTGCGGGCCCTCTCTTCCACTTTTGCGACTCGCCAACCGCAGGTGTGGTTCCGCTTATGCGGTTGCTCGACCGCATTTGCGATCCTCTTCACTGTTGGTCAAAACCGCTTCTACGGTCCATATTTTCGCCTTTGCGGGGCCATTTCTGGGTCCCATTGCCGCAGAAGCGGAAATACCAGATACAGCTCTCCACTTTTTCCAAATATCCAACTTTCAATCTGTTAACCACCCGAAATTCACCCGAGGCCCCCGGGACCTCAACCAATCACACCAACCAGCCCAAAACATATTACGGACTTGCTCGAGGTCTCAATTCAAGCTATATGAACTTTGAAGTTTCCAACTTCAACTTTCGATGCCAAAACCTATCAAATCACATCCGATTGACTTCAAATTTTTGCACACAAGCCATATTTGACATTGCGGACCAACTCCAACTTCCGTAATTAGATTCCGACCCCAATACCAAAAAGTCCACTTCCGGTCAAACTTCTAAGAAACCTTTAAATTTCTATCTTTAGCCAAATGGCTTCAAAATGACCTACGGACCTCCGAATTTACTTCCAATCGCGCTCCCAACTCCACAATCATCATACGGAGCTACTCCCAGTCTCGGAATCCCAAACAGACATCAATAACACTGAAATGCACTTTAAGCCAAACTGATGCAATTTCTTCTAAAATGTTAACTTCCACAATGGGTGCCAAAACGCTCCTGGGTCATCCAAAACCCGATCCGGGAATACTCCCAAGTCCGAAATCATCATACAAACCTGCTGAACCTTTCGGATCCCGATTCCGGGGTCATTTACTCAAAATTCCAATCCAGTTCATCTCTTCAACTTTAAGCTTTCAAAAGGAGATTTTCCATTTAAATTTAACTCTGATCTTCCTGAATCCCAATTCCGGCCATACACCTTGCTCCTCATACTTGGCCTTCTAGAAGTTTTAAACACTGTCTGAAACTTCCCACATGTCCTTCCTCATACTTTACGGCTCAATTGTTGCCTTAAACAAAAATCTATCTTCATAGCACTTTAACCCACAAGTCGCTACTAACTCTAAACCTTTTTGAAGATCATAATTCCCGACTCATCAACATTAGGAACACTAGTTCCATCCTGAACCACCACATCCCGCAACCTCTGAACGTCGCTTCTTCATTACCGACCCGCAATATCTTTCCCCAAAAGCGAATTGTACAAGATCATAAAACCGGCAAATTTCACAAATTCCCTAAGGAAAACGACATCAACCCAGCCTGAACATTCTCTGCCCGATTTCCTTTCCCCTGCGGGGAATAAAACACCGAATCTCTAGATCATGCACTGAGTAAACCTCCCTTCAAGTCCTTTATCGCCTACTCACGTAGGCAAAATCCTGTCATCATATTAATATCGCAAAAAAACACTCATAAATATCATGGCAACCTATAGCCTCAAGGCCCTCAGAGTACCGCTACTGAGCCGAAGCAATATGATATCCTTCCATAGAGCGACTATAGCAGTCCAATCAACTATACCGGGAGAAATATCCCGCATCACATCTATAGTGCCATCGAAGTTCTACAATTCTCGATTTACATCAAGCGCTCTGGGTCGCATAAGATTGAGTAGGAAGGAAACAAAGGGCATAAGCCTTTTAGGAAGCAAATCGCACGATAAGAAAATCAAGAAGGGAAGTACTCCTAACGCCATGTAGCCTCCCGAGGATAAGTACATATGTCTCCATACCGATCTGCGAGACTCTACTAGACTTTCTCATGACTCATGAGACCGACGGGAACCTAGAGCTCTGATAATATTTTGTCACGATCCAAAATCCACTAAGGGTCGTGGTGACGGAGGACACCGCTGTCAGGCCAGCCAACTAAAATACTTAATTAAATTCTAATTTTAATAATTTCAAAAATACTTATTTATTATGATTTAAGCAATACTCCGTATGTTCTTCCAATTAAATAAGGAAATAATAAATCAACTTTCAAAATTTCTGAAGAAATCCAAGTACATCCCCAGAACCCCGAGTCACAAGTGCATGAGCATCTTCTAATAAGAAAATAAAAATACATCATCCGTACGGAATACAGTGGACGGAAAATAAATACAGTACTGGAAAGGGACTACCCTGGTTGTGGTCATCTCGAATGATACAGCTCACCTAGTCCCAGAATCTGTGCTGCTATGCCCACTGGACCACTTGAATCACATATACATGTGCAACAAAATGCATAGCAACCGTAGTATGAGTACAAAAACAACGTGTACCTAGTGAGTATCCCGCCTAATCCCGAAGGGGTAGAGCGAAATGTGTCAACTTTGACACTCACAAGTAGACCAATGACTATTTATCCTTAAATAAATATATTAAATAGTTGATTTATTTTATAAACATGATTCAAATACAAATTTGGAGAAACAAGTAGTCATATAATTCTTTCATGGAAGATATCCTTAGATTTCTTGTTATTATTAACAAAATGATCTCTAGCCGTAGTGTGGCATAAATCAACTCAAATGATTTCAAGACAACAACACAAACATGTGCAAATCATGCCGAGGCAATGTCCCGCTCCAACAGAAATGTAAATTTTTGCACTGCCGAGGGTCGAGCGGCCCGTACCATAGATGCAACTATTTCACCGAGGCGATCGGCCACCCGTTCCAAAAATAAACACATACCCTTCTCGCGAATCATGCATGCGATACAGGTACACATAAGAATACATGCTCAATTAGTCAAATAAGGACTTATGGGGGATATTTATTCAAATAAAATCAATTCTCCTTAACTGTTTTAAGAAAGAGTTTCATCCTTTTTGAAATTCACTTACTAGTAAAATATTATTTAAGCAATTCGAATGTCAATAAGACTTCAAACATTCCATGTATAGCATACTTTTGGGTCCGAAACTACCCGGATAATAGCATAATAGTAGCTACGCACGGACTCTAGTCACCTCGTGCGTACGTAGCCCCCATAATTAGGAGCACATAATCAATTTAGCTCACCTATGAGGTAATTTCTCCCTCACAGGATTGGAAAGGAGACTGACCTCGCCCAAAGATTCATAAACGGTCTTCTTCATCCTTCTGAAAGCTCGAAACAAAGCACAAAGCTCCAAAACTAGCAAAATAATGGCAAACTAATGAGAATATACTAAATTAATTGCGAAAAATTCAAATTATACAATTTCCCAACTCCGTTTGTGAAATGACCAAAATTTCCTCGGGCCCACGTGCACGGAATCTAAAATTTCTCGAAGATAACGTTTACCTATGACCTAAAGAACTCAAATGTATAATTTACTCCTAGTTCCATGCTCAAATTCATGGTCAAATTCGAAAAAATGCAAATTCCTGGGTTTTCCACCAAAATCCCAAATTTGTATAATTTCCTTGCCCAAATCCATGAATAAACCTTGTATTTAACTCAAAGCTAGCATAAATTACTTACCGCAAGTGACGAAAATGGCACCTCCAAGCTTCTCCCCATCGATTCTAATGGAAGAAAAATGGGGTTGAAATGAACTCAACCCTGAACTTAAAAGAAACCCCTACCTTTCGCGTTTTCTACTTTTGCGGTCCAAGGACCGCTCCTCCGGTCCCGCTTATGCGGACATACAGGATGCTTCTACGGTTCCAAATGAGGCCCCTCTCTTCCGCTTCTGCGACTCGCCAACCGCAGGTGCGGTTCCGCTTATGCGGCTACTCAACCACATTTGCGGTCCTCTTCACTGTTGGTCAAAACCGCTTCCGCGGTCCACATTTTCACCTCTGTAGGGCCGCTTCTGTGGACCCATTTCCGCAGAAGCGGAAATACCAGATACCAGCTGCTCAGTTTTTCAAAAAATCAAACTTTTGATCTGTTAACCACCCGAAATTCACCTGAGGCCCCCCGAGACCCCAACCAATCATACCAGCCAGTCCAAAACACATTACAGACTTGCTCAAGGTCTCAAATCACATCATAAAACGCAAAAAATCATGAATTACACCTCGATTCAAGATTTATGAACTTTGAAGTTTCCAACTTCAACTTTCAATTTCGAAACCTATCAAATCATGTCCGATTGACTTCAAATTTTGCGCACAAGTCATATTTGACATTACGGAGCTACTCCAACTTTCGAAATTGGATTCCGACCCCGATACCATAAAGTTCACTTTTGGTAAATCTTCTCAAAACCCTTCAAATTTCTATCTTTAGCCAAATGGCTTCAAAATGACCTATGGACCTCCGAATTCACTTCCGATCGCGCTCCCAACTCTAGAATCATCATACGGAGCTACTCCGAGTCTCGAAATACCAAACGGACATCAGTAACACCGAAATGCACTTTAAGCCAAACTGAAGCAATTTCTTCTAAAATGTTAACTTCCACAATTGGCGCCAAAATGCTCTCAGGTCATCCAAAACCCGATCCGGGCATAAGCTCAAGTATGAAATCATCATACAAACTAGCTGAAACCTTCGGATCCCGATTTCGCGGTCATTTACTCAAAATTACAATCCTAGTACATTATTTTCAACTTTAAGCTTTCAAAATGAGAATCTCCAGTTAAATTTAACTCTGATCTTCCTGAATCCCAATTCCGGCCATACGCACAATTCAATATACCTGAAATGAAGCTTCTCATAGCCTCAGACTGCAGAATGACGTGCCGGAGCTCAAAACTACCGATCGGGTCGTTATAAATGCTCTCTTAGTGAGTGTTTCTCCGAATTATTTGACCAATACTTATTTAATTTCTTATTTGGTCGAGTTTTGCCTTTTACGCCACTTGTGGATGCATTCATGTGGTCTCGTAGATTAGTTATTCTATCATATTTTGGAATATCGCGCATTTTGAATGTCTTTGGAATTGGGAGGGGAGCAGCACTTGGTTTCCAATATTGTTGCGAATATTTGTCCATATCTATCCCTTTGATTACGGGCGATACTCTAGGTATTTGCTCTATATGGTCACTTTGTTCCTTGCGTTGTTCCTGCAATGTTAATACTAAATTTTTTAAATCAGAATTGACTAGGCTACCTGGTTTTCCATCCCGTGACTCGCTGGAGATTCCACCTCTGCCCGAATTAGCAATTCTGGAACGAGGGTTCTCTAAAGTGTTGTTATTAGGAGATGGTATTGGTGGTGCAACAGGTAACCGGCTCACAAAAGCCTCAAGATCTTTATTGACCTGTTGAGGTATAAGCTTTTGCAAAGCTTCATTGATAGCTTCATCGTTTTCAAATTGAGAATTTGCATTTGAATGAGATCCATCAGGAGTTCCTTCTCTAGACCACCGAGGGGAGCTTCGTGGAGAAGGAATCGGGGTGTGATCATATTGTGGATTTCCCTGGAGTTGATGGTTTCCTTGGTTGTTGTCATTAACGTTTGACATGGTTGATGCAACAAAAAAGGTTAGGTGAAAAAAGAATAGATTATCATATTCCCCATAACGGAACCAATTTGTTTAACCAAAAAATAGTAATTTCGGTCAAAGCTTTATTTTAGAAGAACTCAGGTTACTGATAATCAATATATAAAATAAATAAAAGAAATTGACTTTGATAATAATAAGATAAACGGAAGAAAAGAAAGTAACTTAGTATATCCAATGATATTTCGTCTCCTTAGAAATGATCAATCTTCTCCTTTTTATAGCTATTTCTAATATATATGTTTTGCCTTTGTTATAATAAGGCCATTATAGACATTTAAAGGCATTTAATGCTACGTTGCAAAGATAATTATTGTAATTCAATACAGATTCTCTAACGTTTCCAGTAGTTAATGCTTATTAAATAATGTATTTGTAAACCCTTGTGCTGTCAGATCCATTCTCCTGAATTTTTCGACTTAAATAGGTATGAGCGCTGAGTGTTCTGAATACCTGTTCGTGTCTCTGCTCGTGCCTCCGCTCGTATCTGTTGTAACTCGTGCCTCTTTGCTAATCATCATTCTTTGAGCAGCCTACGTGTCATGACATGTCATCTTTCAGTCACTTCAATATACAGAAACTCAATTTTTCCACAAAGAAAACTTTAGAGGATCCAAACTCATGCATTTTACTTGTAAATCATAATCGTTATACTGTTTATGAGTTAGAGGCATTCTTTTTCTTGAATAGCTGTCAAAAATAGATATTATTTATTCTTTATATTATTGGTGCATGATATTATAAAACGACAACAAATAATGTAATATATTCAAACATTATATACATCAAAATAATACAATATTATACAATACGATATATTATAAAATAATACATAACAATCATTGTAAAAGACCAAGAAATATGTTTTTTACAAAGAGTTAATATGTGTGTACATGAGTAATTATTATCTAAATTTTGGGATGATGTGGAGTGATAAGTATTAGTGAAGTATAAAACTTCAAAATCATAAACTTGACTGACCACAGGAACAACAAACCCATTGCACCCCATAAGTGCGATTTGGAGAGAGTGAGAAGTATGCAGTCCTATCCCTACCCTGAAAAGCAGAAAGGTTGTTTCTAAAAAACTTTTGACTAAAAGAAAGCTAAAAGGAGCAATGGCAACAAGTATAAACACACACATAAAAAAAAAGCCGAAACCAAGGTAGCAAACAAACGGTAATAATAGCAATATAGGAATAAATGGATAAAAAACTAACTCTAATGCTAATGAACTGACGAAGACAAAGGGATACGCTCGACTAGCTACTAACCTTTTATCCTAATCATCAATCTTCACACCCTTCTATCAAGAGTCACGTTCTCGGTATGCTTCAATTGCACCATATCCTATCTAATTACCTTTCCTTAGGATTTTTTTGGCCGATCTCTGCCCCTTCGTACCCGCTAAAATTAACCTCTCACACCTCCTCACTGGGACTTTTATGCTTTTCCTCTTAACATATATGAACCATCTCAATCTCGTCTCGCATTCTTATCCCCCAAGGGGCCACTGCCAATCGATGAATAATTTAAAATAAGTACCAGTCAATGACTAGTAACAATCAATTGGTGGCTCTTTTCACAACTCTGTTCTTGTCTCATTTGTTGTTTTAGCTAATTGCACACCCTAATTAACTAGAAAATGAAATCCTAAGAACTTTCTTCTGGTCGTCATTTTGAGGATTGGAGAACTTTCTTGTAGTCATCATTTTGAGGGTTGGAAGTACAATGGTCAATATCGATAGAGAAATAAACAGCTCTCCGAGATCTTTAAATCCCTAATCTAATCAATCTTGATTTGATGAGATAACTATTTCTATATTATGTGTTGATTATTTTATCTGGTGTATCTACGACAAAGCATCTCTTTTTAATTTTGTTGTGACTGTGATTTTACTGACCCGAGAGTCTCTCACAGAGGCGTATTTAGAGGCGGACCCATGTGTATGGGTGAAGGGTCATCGAACCCAGTAAATTCCGGATGAAATTTTATATATATATATATATATATATATATGGATGTCTCCCATAACATATTTTGGATTGGTTATGTAACAATGAAATGTTCTTATAAATAGGTTCACTCATGAACCTATTCCACACTTAGAAATAAAAGATTCTCTCTTCTAATATTATCATTCTCTTCTATTATTAGACCTAGTTAATTATGATATATTACTTTTATTTTATAACACGTTATTAGCACGAGTCTCTGTATTGGATTTCTAAAATGATACGCCAAGCTAAGCCTGATTTTCTTCTTCAAAACTTTACAACCTAGTTTTAGGTTTCTCTACCTCCATATGAAGGTTAGTCAGTGTTTTTACTTTTGGTTAGATGTTAAAGCTTCTCCAATTTAAATGGAAGTTGAATCTGTCACTGATGAATTATGATTAACTAATAATTTATTTTGAAGATTATATATACAGTAAGTTAGGGGAGTCTGGCGGTCTAGAATCAAGATTGTAGGTTAGGGGCTCATAGGTGATTAGTGTTTTAGTATGGTAGTTCCTGCTTGATATTACTGCATTCGACTGTATTTATGTTGCTGATGTTTTCATAACTATTTACGTTACTTTTGTGGGAGTACCTATGCTTTATTATTTGATTTTGTCTTGCTTGTGTTTCTAATTTTATCTCTGTTTCTTAATGCAGCTTTCCCATTTTTTACTCTACTCGCCGAGGGTCGATTGGAAGCGACCTCTCTGCCCTTTCGGGCAGGGGTAAGGCTCGTCTACATATTACCCTCCCCAGACCCCACCTGGTGGGAGTATACTGGGTAGTTATTGTTGTTGTTGTTGTTATATATACAGTAAGTGCCTTAAAAGTGGCTTAGTAGCCACAATAAATTATAAGTTTAAAATTATTGGCCAATCATTATTTCTGATTCTTTTTGTCTTGATTAGAAGAAAGGCAAATTATGAGATGAAGTAATTATTCTCTCTCATTGAGATTTCACAGAGTTAGCATTACAAAAATATATGAGCTAAATAGCTTTTAAATATTTAATGTATTTGCTAACTTACACTACATGAGTCATATAACAATGTTTAAAATTAAAAAAATTAGAACTAGAACTATACTGTTTAGTTTATACAAATAATAATGTTAATGATTTCATTTGCACTATATGAATAAATATTATAAGCTGGATAAGAGCTTACAAGAAATAACACTAGTAAGTTATATACTACAAAGGCTTGTGAAGATAATCTATATTATATGCCTCATATTTTCTCCTAAATATTTTGAAAGATATTTTAAGACATTAGATTTTAGTCTTGATGTATGATAAGGATAAGATGTTGGGTTTAATTACTAATGCACCATATTGATAATTATAACGATGATGAGTCTGAAAGAAGGCAATATAAGTATCATGTCCATGTGAATTGGCGTGATCGTGGCAAGGAACGAATAATAATCGTTATCATGGCAGTAATTATGTGATGATTCGACCCGTCGTCTAATGAGTTACCGCTCTATTTTTTTCATTTTCAGCTTCTTTATGCTTCATTATCCGTATCTTATGTGATTTGAGTAGGTTTGGATTGATTTTGATAAGAAGTGAGACACTTAGTCTCATTTAAGAAGGCTTAAGTTGGAAAACTCAACCGGATGTTGATATATGTGTTAGAGGGTTCGGATGTGAGTTCTGATGGTTCGGTTAGCTTCGGGAGGTAATTTGTGACTTAGGAACGTGATTGGAATTGGTTTTGGAGGTGCGGAATAGAATTAGGCTTGAATTGGCGAAGTTGATATTTTGGCGATTTTCAGTTGGTAGATGAGATTTTGATTCGAGGGTTAGAATAGAATTTCGAGAATTTCTGTAGTTTGTTATGTCATTTGGGATTTGTGTGCAAAATTTCAGGTCATTCGGAGGAGGTTTGATAGACTTTTTGATTGAATTCAGAATTTGAAAGTTTTGGAATTCTTAGGCTTGAATCCGAGGGTAATTAAAGGTTTTTATATTGTTTTGAGCATTCTAAAGCTTGCAATAAGTTTAATGATGTTATGGTGAGTTTTGGCATGTTGGATCGAGGTCACATGAGGCTCGGATAAGTTTTTGGAAGATTTTTGCCGTTTTGAGCATAAGCATGTAATGATCCAAAGGTCCATTTTTAGTACTAGAGATCAAAAACGGATTTCAAGACTTCCGGGATTTTGCTAATGAATTATAAGACTGATCTAGAAAGTTTGGTCTAATTTCTCAAGTCACGATTGGGTTTTTGACGCGAAACACGAGTTAATTATTTAACGAGCGAAATGGGTATTACTGAGGAAATGAGCACCGAATTGAGTTTCGATTGAAGGGCTATGTTCGTATTACTATTTGTGACTCATAGGTACAAGAATTATCGAATTCTGAGTTTGTATGATGAAGTTAGAGTCTTTTTAGTTAAATTAAAGATTGTTGGTGCATCAGATCTGGTGTGCACCTTTTAGCGACCAGATTTGGGTGTATTATTGTTGTTCTATTTTTTTTTTTGCTCATTTTATTGTTTTCTTTGTGAAAGAACACGGCTTGGGGCGAGATTTTAGCAATAAATCATGGAAAATCTTGAGGTAAGTCACTTGTGATCATTTCTACTATATAATATTGAATTATCAGCGAATAATCCGACTAGATTATATGTTTTTAAGGTGTAAATTGGGGATTTGGACCTAGAGATTTGAAGATTTGGAGGCCGAATTGTTATCGGAATTTAGTAATTTTGATATGATTGGGCTCGTGGTTGAATGGGATGTCGGATTTTGTGAGTTTCGTCGAATTCCGAAGTGTGGGTCCGGGGGCTGGGTTTGAGCAATTTCGGGATTTTGATGTTAAATTGAATATTTTCGAGTGGCTTCGCTCCCTTAGCATATTGTAATAATTATGTATTGATTGTGGCTAGATTTGGAGCATCCGGAGGTCGATTCATGCGGGCGAGGCATCGCGGGCTAGAGTTTGGACCGGATCGAGGTTAGTAAGATTTTAAATGATGTACTGAGGGTTTGAAACCCCGGATTGCACATAGTAGTGCTATATTTAGGTAAAACACGCGTTGGAAGATGAGCAAGAGGTCTTTTACTACTGGGGATTGTGACTTGGTCCATCCTGATTGATGATTTTACTGTATATTTGACTGAGATTGATTTGTTATCATCATGATTTGGGCCGATTGCCATATTTGGGCTTCGTACCAATTATTTAAAAGCTTGGGGGATTTTTGTCACTATTTCCTCACTGTTTTGACTTATATTTAAACTTAGTCCTGTTGATATTTATGGTTTTACAAACTCAACCACTTTTATACATATTTAAAACTTAAATGATATCTCTAAATGATACTTTGAACTGAGAACCACTGTTTTACAAATGTCCGAGGGGCTTATGATGATTTCCAAACTGAGTAAGGTCGATGGCCATATGTGAGAGCATGCTGAGTAATATGAGGTCGAGGGACTGAGATACTATTTATGCCACACGGTGGCTTGAGTGATGTGAGGAGTTATGAGTGATGGGAGGAGGGTTTCATGCCTTATGAGTGATGTGCGGAGGCTAACAGGCCTTATGTTATTATGTGAGAAGGCTTTCAGGCCTTATGTTATTATTGCGCTTGGGCTGTAGGAGCCTCTCCGGAGTCTGCACACCCCCAGTGAGTTTCGTTGATGTTAAAGGGATCGGGTTGCATGCCGCAGCGGTTACTATGTGATATTGTTCTGAGAGTGAGCCCGAGGGGCTGATACTAATACTGAGTGATTGATACTGAGCCCGAGGGGCCGATACTATTCTGTGTTATTGATGCGGTTCCCGAGGGGTAGATTTCTACTTGTTATTTTGATATTGAGCCCGAGGGTAAAATTTCTACTTGTCATTTACTGCCAAATTACCTGTTTTACTAGTTTAACAGAGATTTCACCCTATATTTCACTGATTTGTTATTTTAAGTGATTTTACTGCTTCTGTATAGAATGTTTTGTGTCTTTACGTGTTTTCTTGCTTTCAGTCATTGTTTATATTTATTACTCACTTGGTCGGAGTAATCACATTACTCCTTGCACCGTGTGTGCAGATTCAGGTATAGCATATTCCCATCCTCGAGAGTTGATCCTTCCAGTCAAGGTAGTGTTTCAGAGACTACGAGGTAGTTGTTGGCGTCTGTAGCCCTTGTGACTCCTTTATCCTATTATTTATATGTTATCCGAACTACTGTATCTGATTTCATATTTAGTATACTTGTGTCACGAGTCCTTAGTTGCTCATGACTTGTGACACCCCGGTTAGGGCTGCATTGGGTTGGATTTTCCGCATTTTTATCCATACATTCCGCTATTTGGTATTATTAAACCATGTTGTACTATTGTGTTAAATAATTATTTTAAAAGTGTGAATTGGGTTTACTGGATGGCCTTGTCTTCACGAGAGGCGCCATCAGGACCAGGTTCGAGATTTGGGTCGTGAAAAGTTATAAAAAGGAGAACAATAAGGGTTCTCAACATATCCTTCAAAAGGTGAAGGCACCGTTTGCCATCAAATTGGTATGGAAAAATAATAAAGTATGTCACAATAATTATACTTCATTCCTTGTAGGGGTTGGCATCGGTCGGTTCAGCTCGATTTTGTAGAAGTTCGGTTCGGTTTATTCAATTTTTGGTTTGTGATTTTAATAACCAAATCAAACCAAAGTATTTTACGGTTCGGTGCGATTTTTTTAAAATATGGTTCAATTATTTCCGATTTATATTTTCGATTTTAAACGATTGTAGGGATGTAAATTTGAACTTCAGTTTAAACTATCCAAACATTTCATATGTGTCACCTATAACAAACAAATAACAAGAGAAATAAAAATGAATTTATGAGACTAAGTAGCCAACAGATTACACAATGTTTCCTTTTGGTGTGGAAACTGGAACGTTTTTCATATGTTTTGTTCTTAAAAGTAGAAGACTAAAGTTTCTGGATTAATATGATGACAATAGTAGTATCACAATACTGCAATCTACAGCGAACAGCGGCTAGCCAGTTGTATCAGTCAAAAACAAAATTTCTAGACTTGATATAATACATAAATTTTGGTTTCTCGATTTAACCAAAAATCGAATTACATAAATTATGAACCGCATCGAAAACCAAAAATTATTAATTTTAAAATTGTGAACCGACCAAAAAATCGATTAAACTGAAATCGAAAAACCGAAATTTGTGGTTCGGCCTGTTTTTCGATTCTGTCGGTATTATGGCCACCCCTAATTCCTTGAAGATAATGTGACTTGTGATAAACATTTAGAATGCATACTCATTCCTGAAGGTGAATGTAGAAATATGTATGTAATGAACAAAGTTGGATACATACCACAACTTACCTTTAAATGAGGTTTAAGAGGAAGAAAAATGAATAATATTGTGTAGTTACATGAATATGTTATTGTTCCCATACATGTGGTACGTCAAAAATATTTTGACATGCCTTATAAAGGATTATTAAAGCAAAAATTCAAGCGAGAAATAATTTTGTTTATGATTATTTTGACCATGACAATTTATTATACGGAAAAGGATATGAGTTTTTCCTCTACTATGGTAAATTATTTAAAATTATCCTTTGTTATACTATTGGGCCATAAAAGTCACTGTCGTCTTACTATCCTAACAAATCTGCCCTTAGTTAGACGGAGGTACCACGTGGCATCTCCTCATTAAATGACTCACCCCCATTTTCAAAAACTCATCCAATACTGACCTGCCTAAGTTAAGACCTATAACCTAAAGGCAAAAAGAGAGACATAACTTAAAAATCTGGACAACCAGTATTGTTCTTCATCTTTATTGATATTTGCTCAAAATTTCCAACCCAACTTCTTTGAATCTTCACCAAATTTTTTATAATTTGAGATTTAAGCTCCCCCAAGAGATCCCTAACAAAACACAATAACACTAACTAGAAATAGTTCACATTTTCGAAAACCCAAATTTTGAGCTAAGCTTCAAAGCTTTTATCAATGGAGTTTTAGCTCCTGCTTCACGTACTAGCTTTCTAATGCCAATCAAATGCCAATCAAAAATATTTAATTAAAAATTAAGAAAAATGATAAGAAGTGTAGAAGGTGCCATCAGAAACCAAAGTTTATCCGCAAATGCTTTTTTAAGCAATCACGGATTCCTCACAGACCCATTTGGGTGTTCTTTGAGCTTTTCCAAATAGTCTAATGGTGGTTTTAGTTTTCCGTAAACTATATTTTCCCAAATCAGTTAGTGAATAAAACTTAAGCACAATAAATGATTTTTCCAAACGATTCTAATAATAGGTAACCAACAAACTCAGATTTCTTATTTTGAATTCGAAATCTAAACGTTTTCGGGTTAAAAATGGAAACTAAAATCACATAGGAAATTAAATTACCTAAAACAATTACTTCCCAATGCAATTATTAAAAATGGGTATTATTTGATTTATAAACGGCGGGTCGTGTGTTATGGGTTTGGTGGGTTTCATGGAGCGGGTCGTCTCATATGTGCCAAGATATAAAAAGGGCACAGATAGATGCCATGTGACACCTCCGTCTAACTAAGGGTAGATTTGTTAGGATAGTAAGATGGACAAGGATTTTTATGGCCCAATAGTATAACAGGGGATGATTTCGAACAATTTACCATAGTAGCGGGATATATCATATCCTTTTCTTTGTGAAATGGTTTGACAAAAGATCTTGTAGTACAAAATCAATTAAAAGCATCGAAAGAACTAATCTATTATTACCCGGATGAATAAAATTGTTCATGATATTGATATCGTAGTAAGTCTCAAAAGAAACTTTTTGAGTTTCAAATATATAAGCCAAAATGGTTGGCATATTAAGACTATAAATGAAAGGAAGGTTGAATATATTCATATTACTATAATCGTACCGAGTAAATATAAAAGGATATCCGACTTTCCTTTCAATTTGTACTACACAAGTATAAGTATGATGATACAATCACATGCCACAAGTAAACTAGAGGTTTACTGAAACAAATATTAGTTGGCATGACTGGTAGGCTATCCCGGTTCAATTATGATGCGCAAATAATTAAGAATTCACATTGGGATATACTGAAGAAATAGAAGATTCTTCAAAAACAATTGTGTTGCTTATTCTCATGATATACCAGCTAAGATAGGGAATGAATCCCTTAATTTTTCGAGCGAATAAAAGGTGATATATGGGCCCAGTCACCTGCCATGTGGACCATTTACTATTATATAATTTTAATAGATACATTTATCGTATAGTCACATGCGTATTTGTTATCAACTTATAGTTTGACTTTTGCAAGGTTGCTTGCTCAAATTTTAGAGCACAGTTCCAGAATATAAATTATGATAATTTATCTTGATAATGTTGGTTTAATCCAAGTAGGTTTAGCAGATATTATATGCCTCCAACTATAGCTAACCAATTGGTTATGAGAACAAAACTCCTAAAAATAAATTTTAATATTAGATGTATTATTTAATATATAGCAGCACTTGTACGCATCTAGCCACTAAATTATTAATAAATTATCCTATCGCAATTGGTTCAGGGTCAGAAACCAAATAAATTCCATCTAAAAATGTGATTGTGTTATATGATTTAATTGCTCCACCATAACGCATAAAGATGAGTCCATAAACAATGATCGGGATATTCTTGGTGATCCAACGTTAGGGGGAGAAAATGGGCAGCTGAAAAAAATATTACATGAAATAAATAATTATGAGTACATCTAGATCCTCACATAGCAAAATATGAACTTGAAGTTCAAGTGATAATTTATTTGCAAAATATTGCTAGGCATATTTGTTGACTCAAAGCTAAATATCATATTTCAACTGCTAGTGCTCCAAAAAAAAGGGATAAAATTCATGAAGGACAGAGACTATGACACACATGAAGCATAATTTACTAATCGATGTTAAAAGTAAAACTCCTTGAAGAAAGAGAGGAGAAAATGATCAAGATGGTCATAATAAGGAGGCAAGTACTCTATAAGAGGACCGCGACATAACACTTTATAAGACCTTATAAAAGAGACTCAGGTATCTGAACTCGATAAACTATGTGTTTATTGAGTGATGATGGAAACGATATAAAACGATCATCAATAATATTATTGATATAATGTAGTGCTAAATATTGTTAATATTGACAAGTATCTTGAGCTCTAATCTGTCATAGAATGTGGATAGATAAATGATTGGGCAAAATTATAAAAATACGCAATCAAGATTGACTTCACCTGAAAAATGTGAAGTTGGATGTATAGTCCTAACACCAGAAAGTATAAAGCCCAGTGGAGGTAAACATATGTTCTTGTGCAAAAGTAAAATGCAAAATCAAGACTATAGATATAAAGACAACTTGTAGCATAAGATTTTTCGTAAACATCATTGCATTGATTATTTGATTATATGGAGACATATTCTCCTGTGGTGGATGCAATCACATTCATGTATCTTATCAGTATTAGAATTCATGAAAAACTTGATATGCGTCTTATGGATGTTGTCACGGCCTATTTATATGGCTCACTTGACAACGAAATTTTTATGAAAATTCCTGAAGGATTCAAAGTACCTGGAATATACAAAGATTCCTGGGAAACTTATTTGATAAAGCTTCAGAAATACTTGTATGGATTAAAGCAATCAGGGTGCATGTGGTACAATCGCCTCAGCGAATACCTATTAAAAAAAGGGTACAATAATGACCCAATTTGTCCTTGTGTCTTTATAAAAAGATCTAGATCTGAATTTGTCATAATAGATGTGTATGTTGATGATGTGAATATCACTGGAACTCGTAAAGAGTTTCTAAAGGTAGTAGAACGCTTGAAGAAAGAATTTGAAATGAAAGATCTTGGAAAAATAAAATTTTATCTTGGCTTACAAATTGAGCATTTAGAATATGGAATATTTGTCCATCAACGTACACCAAAAATATTTTGAAGCGCTTTTATATGGATAAAGCACATCCATTGGGTACCCTGGATGGTTGTGAGATCGCTTGATATAAATAAAGATCTATTTCTTCCTCATGAAAATAATGAATAGCTTCTAGGTATTGAAATATCATATCTTAGTGCAATTGGAGCATTAATGTACTTGTTAATAATTCTAGACCAGGTATCGCTTTTTCTATAAGCTTGTTAGCAAGATTTAGTTCTTCCCCAACACAAAAACACTGGAATAGTATTAAGCATCTATTCAGATATCTGCGAGGGACTGAATCTAGATCACAACTAATAGGTTATGCATATGCGAGATATTTGTCTAACACACATAAAGGTCGAACTCAAACAGGCTATTTATTTACATGTGGAGGTACTGCCATATCATGGCATTCAACAAAACAAACTATGATTGTTACTTCTTCAATTCATACAGAGATAATAGTCATTCATGAAGTGAGTCAAGAATGCATTTGGTTGAGATCAATAACTCAATATATCCAGGAGTTATGTGGTCTTTCATGAGGAAAGGATATCCCAATAGCATTACATGAAGACAATGTTGCATGTATAGCTCAACTAAAAAGGGGGTTATATTAAAGGAGACAGAACAAAGCATATTTCACCAAATTTCTTTTTCATACATGATCTTCAAAATAATGGTGAATTAGATGTTCAACAAATTCGTTCAAGTGATAATTTGGCAGATATGTTCACTAAGGCATTGCCGACATCAACATTTGAGAAGTTAAGATACAAGATTGGAATGTGTCGTCTCCGAGATATCAAATAAGATTATTTATCAGGGAGAAAAATACGTGTTATACTCTTTTTCCCTTAACCAAGGTTTTGTCCCATTTGAGTTTTTCTGGTAAGGTTTTTAATGAGGCAACTCTTAATGCATATTATAAAATATGTGTACTCTTTTTCCTTCACTAAGATTTTTCCTACTGGGTTTTTCTTAGTAAGGTTTTAGTGAGATACATTATCTGTTAGTGGACATACAAGGGGGAGTGCTATACTGCAAATGGATCCTTCCACTTGCAACGATGGATGTCTCCCATAACATGTTTTGGATTGGTTATGTATCCATAACCGATTTTAGATTGCTTATGTATCCAAAACAAGTTTTAGATTGGTTATGTATTCATAACAAGTTTTGGATTGATTTTGTAACAAAGAAATGTTTCTATAAATAGGTTCACTGATGAACCTATTCCACACGTAGAAAAAAAATCTTCCCTTCTAATGTTATCATTCTCTTCTATTATTAGTCCTAGTTAATTACATAGCTCTTGCTATATTTCCTATATATATATATATATATATATATATATATATATATATATATATATATATATATATACACACACACACACCTTGAAAATGATTTATTTAAAGCAGTTGGCACCCTTAACACGAAAAGCCTTTAAGGGGCACTAGTTGAGCAGAATAATATGTCTCGTCGCGTAAAAATTTTGGGTCCGCCTTTGGACATACCTAGGATTTCTAAAACATGGTGCATCACTAAAGAAAGGAGGGAAAAAATGTACTTAAGTAGGAATTGATCCATGTTCCTTTAAATAAATAATTTAGTATCAATCAAGTGCACCATTCCAACAGATAATGTTAAACTAATTATAGAAAATACATGCATAAAATACATAGTCTAATGAAGAGAACCATGGGTTCACGTGCCTTATAAACCATCCTATAAATCCACTTTTTCTATCGGAAATAACATCTCTACCTCCACAAGATAAGAGTAAAATTTGCATACACATTGCCTTCCACAGAAATTAATTGTAGAATTATGTTGGGTTTGTTGTTGTAGTATCTATGACAAAGCGAAGTGATTTCAAAAAGAAAACCAAAAGATAAAAAGGAGTTAAAGCCAACAAGTGCTTAAAAACTGATCTTAACCAAACACCCTCTTATGTCATCCTATTCTATAGCTAGATATCTTTTTTTATTGTTTCTCACCTGACATTTGATATTCGCATTAGAGCCCGGCTATATTCGAATTCGCACCGTGTAGGGTTCCATTCGGGGGGAAGCGCTCCCTAATCAAGATTTTTCTATACCCAGGGCTCAAACTCGAGACCTCTGGCTAAGGGAAGAGCAGTCTCATCCACTTGACCACATCTTTTAATGGTTATAGATAACAGAAATATGTACAAGTCAATTACACAAAACACAGACTGAATATGATTACTGTTTTGTGAACTACTCCCTTCGTTGAAATTTTGAAGCAATGAAAATCTATAACCTGTTTTGTGAACCACCCTTCGTAGGAATTTTGAAGCAATGAAAATCCATAACTTTTAATACCACTTAAACTCAGCATCATGTAGCTCATGCATAGGCTCATATTTGTGCCCCTTAAGTATGCACCACCTACTTCAATTTCCACTATAATTATGAACCTACATTAGGGCTAATCTAATAAACAGCATCACTAATCTACCCTGATGCAAGTCAGTCTTTAACGTTGCTCCAATACTCCCCCTCGCCCTTTGATTTGAAAATATTGACATAGCCTACTGGAATGAGATTGTAACCACAGGGAGGGGCCCCTGGACAAAGCATTTTGCGTTCACAGCAAGAAAGGACCGCACATCAAGGGATGTGATGTAGGTAACCTGCTGATTCCACGGCTCGAACCTGTGACCTATAGGCCATACGGAGACAACTTTACCATTGCTCCAAGGCTCTGCTTCACCATACGATTTGAAAATATTCAGTATTTATATTTAAGCAGAGATCTAAAGGACATAACCCACTGGAATAAGATTCTAAGCACAGAAAGCAGACAATTATATTATAATCACTTAACCACAAATGCAGGTTCTTAAGAGAAACTGTCAAACTTGAATTTTTTCGTGCACTTGGCACTGAATATGAGTTCAATTTCAGTCTTGAAGAACAATGTAAGACAATTGTGACAACAATCACCAGAGAGGGTTGGAATTTATAACAAAGTATTCCAACCATTAATTTAGAAGAGTACTATTTTCCAGTCAACCATAATAATCCACTGGTCGAAGAGGAAGGTTCTTCTAAACAATCCATACTTTCAAGGTTTCACACCAATAATAGCTGGAGCGAGACCTCGGGTATTCTTCACATAAGCCACATATTCACTGTAGTGCATAGTAAATAATGTGCTCTGGTATCGAGTTAAACGGATTCGTTTCCTCAGTGATTCTGTTATAGGTCCTTCGTAACCTGCTTTGCGTATCAATGAGTCAATTGCTTCAATAACCGTCCACCCTGGAGACAAAATTCAGAGAGTTCATTTTGCAGCTCAATCAGTTCCAAAAGCGCCAGAAAATCTTAAACAGACAAGAGGTACAACATTCCTCATCAGTGATAGGGAAGGGAGAAGAAAATCACCTTCATGAGCAGCGACCTCAGGTAGGTATGTGGCATTTCTCTTTGTGTTATAGTTAGGATCAGTGAATTCAATGATTATCCCATGTATACCTACCTGAACAAACCCATTACGTTCGTGAGAATAAAATACTAGTACAGCCAGCCAACAAGAGAGATGTTGGGAAGAAATGCTGGGAGATACTATTGTCAATAATGAGGATTTACGCACTAGCGAATCATGATCACCTTACCCATGCACAAAAACATACAGAAGCCATATGTCTGATCATTCAACTAAAAACCAATAGGAGACTTCCGAAAATGTAAAAAGGCTTCGACATTTCGTTTGACATTTTATTGCTTCGTTTTATTTTTTCTGAATGTTGTTACTATTTCGTTTGCCGTGATTCCCTGTCATAACTGCTGCAATTTGTTGTATTGAGCCGAGGGTCTTCTAGAAACAACATCTCTACCTTCACAAGGTAGGGGTAAGGACTACGTACATACTATCCTCCCCAGACCCCACTTGTGGGAATATACTGGATATGTTATTTTTGTTGTTGTTGCTTCCGACATTTGATTTCCGAATCTGGATTCTCGCGAGGGAGAAAATGAGGAAAAGACAGCTTTGATCCGAGCTTCATCGATTTACATGTCTGGGGTGTTTATACAAGTTCAAATACATATTTGATCGTCATGCTTGTGAATCAAATTCTAAGAGCACCGAGATCCAAACAAAACTAAGTTTTGTCATCTCATCCAAGTACAATAAAACATCTTAGAAACTAAAAAATGTATGCAACACGTCAACACCATTCATATAAGTGCAATCTAGCAGTATAATTATGGCAGTATTTGCTTCTTATTTAAAAATTTTGGTGGTCATTCATTTGCTCCGCAAAGCCAATGTACCATCACATAAACATGCATGTCAAGCGTACAAGCATGTACATTTCCACTTTGCAGTAAGAAGCAGAGTAAGTTCAAAAGTAGTACCTCCCAGTCTAGGTAATTGGCTGCAGTTTCATAATTAGTTAGAATTGAAACTGTACACTGTAAAGTCGGTAACTCTTTAGCCTGTATTGGGGGGAAACGGCGGTCCCTGAGGGCACTGCAAATGAATTCAAATATCAGTATTTATATAGTGTCACAGGATATAACAAGCTCTAAAGTAGGCATGATCAAAAATCACTTAAAAACCTAAGAGTGGCAAATTTATGGTTTCAAAAAAAAAAACAAAGAGAAGGAAAAGGAAATGTAAAACGCCATTTGTACGGAAACAGTGAAATCTGAGATATTAAAATGCAACAATCTCAAGAGTTAACTGCATACAGATCAAATATCTTTATATCACCCACGTACCAATAAAAAAAACCCTTTATAGCACATACTGAATCATGACGAAGTACTACACTAGTCTGCAAATAGAATGCTTTCAGAAGCTCGAGAAGTGTCCGATCAATTAAAATAATGGTTTCTTAAAACATATTCCCAAGCTAACAAGCATGTTATCCTTCTGCCAGCAATAATCACACTCATGCAAGAAACTCTATCAAATACTGAAGATCATTTATCTTAATGTAATTCCTCCCTATAAGCTAAAGAACATGAAATTTTATTACAAAAAAAGTAAAAACTAAAAAGACAGCTCCTCAAATGTATGAACTTCACTTGTAATCTACCTTGTTAGGGCATAATCCCTAAAACCATTAACAATGCAGCGAGCTTCCAGAGTGCCAATGCATCCTCGCAACCGAGGCTCCCCACCATTCACTGCTTTCTTCCAAGTCACAAATAATGGGCTGAAATGCAGTTTGGGCCACATGAGAACAAAGCATCCAAATTAATCAACGCATTGGTTTGGCATTATATAAGTTTCAAAGGAAAGACGAACAATGATGCTAGGCATTTTGATTAGCTTACAAAAAAGGGAGAAAATAAAGCCTTACCTAGTAAAAAACTGACAACCAGCTTATCAACACAAAACTTAAAACCATTTTGCAATGAAGATAAATACAGAGATAGTTAATAGATCAAGTTTCAGAGCCACAAACCTTAAAGATCATAAGGAAGATTAAAGACTACAAGTAGGGGAAATTATATGGAAAAGGAAGCTTCCTATATGTAGAAAGTTCCCTACATAAAATCCTAGTATGAAAAGCGTACGAAGCAAAGAGAGACCACTTTCAGAATGCTATAACAAATTAACACTTAGTATAAATTATTCTCAAAAAAAAATTAACATTTACAAATTACAAGTGATACAATACGAATTAAGAAGTTTAAAACCACATCTTTTTTATCACGTATCCACGCAGGCTGCCTCACAGCAAAGGGTGACATGCAGACGACCTACCCCAGTGGCGAAGCCAGAAATTTCATTTAGGGTGTTCAAAGTAAAAAAATCCCGATAAAGGGTGTTCAACATATATTATAGACCATTAAAATCTAATATTTTACTTATATATATATATATATCGTGTAATTTTTTGACAAGGGTGGTCAATTGACCAACCTTAGGGCTATGTAACTTCGCCCCTGACCTACCCTAATGCAAGCAGGGGGCTTAGTGGCGGCTTCTACAGCTCGAATCCATGACCTATAAATCATACCGAGACAACTTTACTTGCTCCAACGCTCCTCTTCAATAAAAATTTCATCTCGAAAGCACATGCAACCAAGAATGTAAACTGATCCACAGTAAACCACTCAACTAAACAACTAGCACAAAACAATCTAATTCATTCCAATCTAAAAATAGAGAAATTGCACATACCCAGGTACAAGGTTGTCTGTTTTCCACTCTATATCCCAATCCCAAAAGGATAGTAAAGAAATTTTTACACATCATATATATTAAAATTCAAAATACCCCATGTATTGAAAAATAAAAAAGGACCAAATTTTGCAAGAATAGAGATGTGGGTGTCTCTATTTTAGGCTAAAAGAAAAAAGTAACTTACTGTTCACCCTCATCAAAAGCAGGAGGAGGAGGCTGTTCTTTGTTGTAGTGAGCCACCAATGTATCAAAGCAGTAAATAACCATTTCCTTATTTGCTGACACCATTTTTTTCTCTTGTTAAATTCAAATCAAATATAACCCAGAACAAGAATCGATCGTTCAATCAATCAGTTAACAATCAATGGATCAATTTGAGTCCAATTAATAAAACGGGGTTTCCCCTTTTTCTATGTGCTTTCAACAAATCTTAAGCAGGATAAAAAAGAAAGAGCCTTTAGAGTATTCTCCTTCCTTTTCCCTCTTTGGCTCTTTTGAGTTTTTGCTTTAATGGTTCCCAACAATTATTTAGAGCAGTGGAAAAGCCAATATTGCTTAGGTTTTTCCTTTTTTCTTTTCTTATTACTCCAAATAAAATATTTAATTAGCACGTATGTTTTTAAATTTAAATCCAAATATAATTAATAGTTTCTCCAATTATTTTTTTGCATTAATGTCGTCATGGACCAACCTTCTAGAGAAAGGCCAAAAAAGCCCCTCGATTGCTGGAAACTATCATATTTTACTACATTTACGTTGCGTGACAAAAGACTTGAAAGCAACATTAGAATTTCCTAGTATTAGTCCCTCGTCTAAACATTAATAATGTTTTCCAATAAAACGTTACAAGTCTATAGAAATCTGACTTACCCTCAAATGATACTCCACTTATAGAATTACACTAGATTATTATTGTAATAAAACTATTTTGCTCAAAGTTATTATATACTTTGCAAACATAAAATAATAAAAGTAAATTGATGGTCAATCATAGCAGATCGTAATAATCGAGAAACTAAACGAAAGATATAAGAGGCAAGTGTTACGTGTTAGAAAGAAATGTGTAGAGATCTTTTATTGATAGTATTGATTTGGTCTGCCTCTCTATGGAGAGGTTCAGAGCCTTACAATCATGTTCTCTCTTTTCTTGAGAACAGTGATGAAGAAGAAGAAGCCCTCCTCCTAGGGTTCTTTCTCTTAGTATTTATAGCAGCAAACTGGGTAAGTAGCGATAAAAATGGTCGTGGCCACGTCGAAGTTCCTTCTTCAAGATGGCAGACAGGTCATGGCCATGTCGGTCGAACCAACTGAAGATTAAACACTATCAATAATTAATGGCCGTACCATTAGTTAATTATGGATTAACTTAAAGCAGGATCTGATTGACCAATTATTGTAGGGTCAAATTCTGACCAATACAGTTAGTCCCTCCGCTTAATGAGGTAGAACCTTGACTAAGCTCGATGAGCGAACGTCGTCGACTGTAGTTCCCGAAATTCGAAAAGGGAAGTCGGATGCCTTTTGGCCGAGATCAAGGATGACCATAGTCGTCTATGTGTTGAAGATTATGCTGCTGAAATCGATGGTCCTAGCCATTTTGTGTCGATGGCCTTGGCCATGCAGGTGACTTCGACGGTAGTCGAATCACGTGCATACAAATGGGATGGTCGTAACCATTTATTCATTGAAGATTACCATAGCCTTAATATTGTGGACGACCTTAGCCGTTTATATACTAGAGATGGCCATAGCCTTACAATTGTGAGCGGCCTTAGCCGGAATGGAGTCAAGTTAGTGATCTTGGTTACATGTTGTTGAATGTCTTAAATATTCATTCTTGGGAGATGGTCGTAGCCGTGTGTGCGTTAGTAATGGCGGTAGCCGTTTGTGCATCTGGGGGGATGGTCATAACCGTTTATATCTTGGGGATGGCCGTAGCCTTTTATACTTTGGAGATGGTCGTGATTATTTTGTCGACGACCTTTACTCGTGTATGGTGCCGGTGTTGTTTAAACGTCACGGCCAGGGAGATTACGGACATACTTGTCATACATTTTGGCAACGTCCAAAATTTTGGAGGTTCACAGGACGTTCTTGAAACGTTTTCAAGTCATTATAACCGTTTCTAAGACGAAGCGATGGTTGGTGACTGAAAAGCCTCTTCCTGGAGTTTTGTCATTTTGACGCACGTTTCTGTAAAACCGAACTGTTTTGCGGTTGGTCAAGTAGTTAATGACGACTATTGGAATTTGTGAGAGCCACTTGTGTTGCTTATAAATAAGCGGTTGAGGCATTTGTCTCTCACTTTTCGTAATTTGTTTAAGAGAGATCTCTAAAGAATTTTCCTTGCTTAGCCAGTTCATCATTGCTCTTGCTCTTCGATTGTTGTAATCTTCACCTTTCTTCATCGATTCTTATTTCTTTCCGATTTTTTAATAAAAAATGGCGAGTAGTTCCTCGCAAAATGTTGCTCATGCAAGTCTTCCGACCAAACTTATAGTGGCGAAAAAGTCTTCTCCGATAGCAAGAGGTGTAGAACCGGTAGAGGCCGATGGGGTTCCATCGGCGACTGATATATCGTCCTTTCCCGGAGGTCCAGCGATCGATTTCACCGTAGATGGGGGGAAGATCGGGTGAATGAAGCCCTACTCATGGGAGAAGTAGGGATTAGCAGTTACTGGAGCAGTGGGCCATTCCTCGCTTTGCTGATATTTCCCTCGTCGGGGAGAGGGTCCACATCGACCGTAGGGGGTATTGAGGTTTCTATGCTTATCCTTTTAGATTGGGATTCAGAATCCCTCTTCCGATGTAGGTGGTGGAATTTTGTTGTTATTACAGGGTGTGCGGCCAGCTCGTTCCCTCCCTTTACAAGCTTTTCGCTATGCTCATTAAGTATGCTGAGTTGGCCCAAAGGGAGATCACGTTGCGGCACATGCTGACCCTCTACGCGCCTCAGAGGGTCCATGGTACGATGATTCGGGTCGTTCCTCGTGGGGAAAGGGGATTGAATGTGGAGTTAGATGATGAGGTCGAGCTCACACTTACGAGAATTTCTTCTACATCAAGACTGAACATTTGGTGGTGTGTGCTACTGAGTTCCCAGAAACTTGGAACCATGCATGTAAGTCCTTTATTCGTCGAATTCTACTCTCCGTCTTTTCTCATGTCTTGTTCTAGTGTGTGTTCTAACTTTGCCTTATGTTTGTAGCTGAACCACCACCGTTGGCTCCTCTGCCCGGCATTCGTTGATGGGTCGAGACAGTGCTCCCTCAAATAGCAGGGATTCGTACGTGGCCATCGTTTTGGGAAAGGCATGGTTGTATACCTGCTTCTGGTAAAAATTTCGGCTTCCTTTGGTCTCGTTCTTGTTTTATACAATTTGGCCTTTTCTCAACTTTGTTATTTCTTTGATTAGGGAGCGCACGCCGCGTGAGGGCTCCTCGTCTAGATTTTGACAGGCCGGGCGCGACCGCACGACTTGTGATAATGTTGTCACCACCCTCAGTTCTAAGGGCGGCTTTGGTTGAATCTTCGGCGGCTCATTCCCCGGCACGGTCTGCACCTCGGGCCGAAGAATATTCGAGGATCGTATGCCCTAGGGCGGAGTTGCCTCTGAGCGAGGATGAGGAGGAGGGGGAGAGGCTGTTGATCAGGCGAAGAGTTACATTTAGGCCAACTCCGATGGTGATAAACTTGGATTCCCCGCCATCGGATGCGGAGGGGAATGTGGCGGCGGCGTGTGCCCTTGAGGGCAGGCACTAAATGGGGGTTGCCCCGATTGGCTCAGGGCAAGGTGATGCTATCACTTCGGCGATTCAAGTAACAGTTCCTGTTGCTGAGAGGGGAGGTAGCTCCTCAGCAACTGTTTTGGTTGGAGAATCAAGTGCTAATGTGCTGGGGGGCAGGAGCCTCAACTTCTCAGTCAGCGGACGGAGGGAGGGGTGTCGTAGGTGAAGGGTCTGACTCTGAGTCCGACCGGGACTCTGATGATGTCTGTATGCTTCAAGAAGGCCACACCCGCACAACGGTGCATACGGAAGGGCAGTTCCGTTATGTCGAGATTCCTACCGAGCAGAGCTTGCTGCTTCAAGAGGAGAACTTGGTGCTGCTGTTCGAAGTGTTGTTCTCCGAGGCGGAAAATACGTCGCTGAAGGGCATATCGGATGTTGGGTTGATGGGTGAAGTGGCCGCGCAGGGCCTGAAAGTACGTGTAGGACTTTAGTTGTTTTTTTTGTTTTACTTAGTCTATTTTTCTGTTCTGATTATCGCTTCGTTTTTGTAGCTATTTATGTTGGAGGTGGAGAGCATCTACCGAGCTGACGTCCGCTCCAGGATCTGCTCGCGGGCGCTGGAGAAGTACCACCGCTATCGGGATCAGTTCCGCAAGATATGTGAGCGCATGAGGAACAACCTACAGATTCGGGACCTCGTCGAAGAGCTAGCGAAGCAAGAACATCAACGGAGCAGACCCTTGGCAGGGTTAACACTCTTGAGGAGAAGCTTCGTCGTAAAGACGAGGAGATGGAGGCCGAGAGAAGGGCTGCTGCTGAGAGGGAACTCCAGGATCAGGCCAGGGCGGCAGAGGCCTTTGAGACTTTGACCAGGTAGGTCGTTGCTTTGGAGGCCGAGGCCGTTGCCTTGAGGCTACAAGCAAGGGATTTCGTGTCGAGGGTTGGGACGTCAGAGACTGTGGATCGCGTTTGCGAACAGGAGAGGGAGCTGGAGAGGGCTGTTGCGGCCTTTCGGGAAGGAGCACTGGAAGACCACGTTGGAGTCTATGAACGAGACGCGTAGACTGCGGCGGATTGGATTACGGCGTTAGAGGTCGAGAATCAGCTTTTGATGGATCAGGCTGCCTCTTTCGGCCCGGCTCGTGATCTTTGGACGTTTTCCGAGGCTCAACTTGATGTGTACAAGAGACTGTGGGAGGCCGGCATTGTGCCTGAAGCCTCTTATGAAGAGGCCTGTCAAAAGGCTCGTGAGGCCCGTGTCGACTGCGACTTTGATCCACCTACGCCAGGGGTTGATAATGGCGCTGAGGTCATTGGTGATGCTGATGGAGGAGCGGGTGGCGCCGAGTGAAAAGGATTTGTTATATTTTTCTTATTTTTGTTGCCGTTTGGCGAACTGTTTTTGTTTTTCTTTTCTTTATCATTTGCCGGCCTTGGCAGGGTGTAAGCGGGGATGACCAGTTGTAATTAAAGATGTAAATATATGCAATTTTATTTTCCTCTATTCTGCCTGGGGTTTATTTTGTATCTTTCCCATCTCTTTGACCGTAATGGTGGCGATGGCCTTGACCATCATAATGTTGGTGGCCTTGTCTAGGTAGGTGACTTCGACTGTCGTCGAGTCGTTTTCTTGCCTTAGTCAGAGACTAGGTCGGCTGTTTAGCGGTGATGGCCTTGGCCATGATTAAGGCGCTTTTTGCTTACCGCTTTCTTTTACTTGGTGTAAATACTTTTTGGCCATTATTTTGCAATAGTGGCACTTAGCCTCAGTCCCAGTTCGGGCGTGGGCGAACTACTGCCGTGATGGTAAGAAATGCGGCCTTGTACTTTTATCTGGGCCAAACTTTACGTGGCCCGAATTTTAGCTCGAGTTGGGCGTACTTACTTGAATGGCAAGGGAGCTTAACTTGTCTCTCCATCCGTTGCTCTTTAGATTTGAGGACGAAGGCGTTCGACTTTGTTGATTGAGCGAGGTTGGGCTTGTGATGGTGAAGGCATATGGCATGAGTCTCTGTTCGACTTGTGGTTGAACTTTTTGGGCGAAGGCACATGGCATGAGTCGTTGTTCCACTATAGTTGATTGCTTTATGGCGAAGGCGCATGGCCTGAAGTCCGGTCCAATTTGTGGTTGAACTTTTTGGTGAATGCCCATAGGATGAGTCGATGTTCAACCGTAGTTGAATCTTATAATTTTTGTTGGCGAAGGCACATGGCCTGAGTCCCAGTTCAACTTGTAGTTGAACTTTTCGGTGAAGGCACGCCTGAGTCGCTGTTCAACAGTAGTTGAATCTTGTAATTTTTTTGATGGCGAAGGCATATGGCCTGAGTCCCGGTTCAACTTGTAGTGGAACTTTTCGATAAAAGCACGTAGACTGAGTCACTTTTCAACTGTATTTGAATCTTGTAATATTTTTTATGGCGAAGGCACATGGCCTGAGTCCCGGTTCAACTTGTAGTTGAACTTTTTGGCACATAGACTGAGTCGCTATTCAACCATAGTTGAATCTTGTAATTTTTTATGGCAAAGGCACATGGCTTGAGTCCTGGTTCAACTTATAGTTGAAATTTTTGGTGAAGGCACGTAGCCTGAGTTGCTGTTCAACCGTAGTTGAATCTTGTAATATTTTTTATGGTGAAGGCACATGGCCTAAGTCGCGGTTCAACTTGTAGTTGAACTTTTTGGTGAAGGCATGTAGCCTGAGTCGTGTTCAACCGTAGTTGAATATTGTAATTTTTTTGAGGGCGAAGGCACATGGCCTTAGTCTCGGTTCAACTTGTAGTTGAACTTTTCGGTAAAGGCACATGGCCTGAGTCCCGGTTCAACTTGTGGTTGAACTTTTTGGTGAAGGCACGTAGCCTGAGTCATTATTCAACCGTAGTTGAACTTACTGGAGAAGGCACATAACCTGAATCTTGGTATGTCGCTGTTTGAGAGTTGAAGCTTGGTTTTGATTCGAGATCTTGAGATGCTCACGCGTATATCTTCCCAATCGGGGTATGTAGGCTGGCTTGAGGTGACACTCGGTTCGATATATCTTCATGTTGATTTTCGGCTGGATCCCGCATTAGGGATGCAGGAGATGCCTTACAGAGATCCTCCCTCGGGGGGGAGGGGGTTGCTTCTTCTTCTTGCTTGCATTATCCGAGAGAGGAATGACAGAGAAGTTGGATCTTGATTCGAGATTTTCGGGTTCCCTTTGTTCGATATACTGCTTTAGCTTGTTTGAGCTGGGTTTTTCTTTGGCGTTTCTTTCATTTCAGTCCAGGGAAGAACTACGCGATTCTGCTATGAAATCCCCACAGACGGCGCTAAATTGTTTTGCTCAAAGTTATCACATACTTTGCAAACATAAAACAATAAAAATAAATTGAGGGCCAATCATAGCAGATCCTAATAATCTAGGGACTAAATGAAAGATATAAGAGGCAAGTGTTATGCGATTGAAAGAAATGTGTAGAGATATTTTATTGATAGTATTGATTTGGTCTGCCTCTCTATGGAGAGGTTCAGAGCCTTACAATCATGTTCTCTCTTTTCTTGAGAACAGTGATGAAGAAGAAGAATACGCCCCCCATTCTAGGGTTCTTTCTGATAACAACTAGATCGGGAATCCAAACTAGAGTAAGAATTTGAGAAGTAAATGCGGAAGCAATAACAACAAGGAATTGAACAACTAGAATTAAATAGATGAAAATAAAGGATATGAGAAAATTCTGGGAATGAATTCCTAGAACTTCCAAGAATGCAAGTTCTATAGCCTTGACAAGATCAAAGTAACAACGTCTTGATTTATGGAAGAAATCAAACGCCTTTACTTAAAAGCAAATCAAAATAATAAAATGGGATCTTGACCGCTTTACGAGTAACTTGAGACAACAATTAATAACTAGTATTAACCGCCTTCTAAGAATACCACAAAGGAATCAAAGATATCATAAAAGAGAAGAAATCTTACTACCTTGAACTATGAACTAGTAAAGTTTAAAAGACAAATCTCAAAGCACAAGTAACAAAGGTTCAAAAGAACTCTCAAAGTATGATATACTTAATCAATAATGTTCTATCTTACGAATGAGAAGAACATCTTATTAATAGGAGTAAAAACCCTTAAAATAATGTAGTGGTTGCTATAACGTCATCTAAATTAGGTAGGGGGGCTGCTAGGGGTCACAATAGCCATCAAACTTAGGTAGGTGGTTTCTAAGGGGTAACAAAATCCATCAAAATTTTGTGGGGGCGGCCAAATCCTTTTGGGGTAGATTTGGGCCTTCAAACTACTAGTTTGGGCCATTGATTTGGACTCCAATTGGACTCCTTTTGGTAAGACCCCCTTTTGGACCTCTTTTTAGGTCATTTTGAGCCCTTTTGGTGGACTTGAAGGGCTGATTTGGTGACACAATCTTCCTCATCTTGGACTTCAATTTGGACCACTGTAAAACTTTGATAATTCATCTCCTTTGGGCTTGAGCTCTTCCTCTACAATTAAAAGCTTCTTTATTTTCCATTGAAGTCTAGCAACCTTAGTTTGCAACTCTTTAGCTTGTGATATAGTAAATGGCCTTGGAGCTTCCAAAACTCTATCATTGTCCTTAATTATATCCTTGTCCTTGATTCTATCATTCCCCCCTTATTAAAAATAATACGTTACTGAATTTGATCCTACATCAAAAAAAGATAAGTGAGCAATATTGAATGTAGCACTTACTTGAAACTCACCAGGAAGGTCCGGCTTGTAAGCATTGTCTCCAATCCTTTCAAGGAGTTGAAAGGGGTCATCTCCTCTAGGATGCATCTTTGACTTCCTTTTGGAAGGAAATCTCTCCTTTCTGAACTGAACCCAAACTAACTCTCCAGGTTTAAAAATAACTTGTTTTCGACCCTTATTCTTTCTCAAGGCAGTTTGCTCATTTTTCTTCTCAATTGCAAGTCTTGTTTGCTCATGAATTTTTTTCATCGTCTGAGCCTTTGTTCTACCATCAAGATTAACAATATCATTAGTTGGTAATGGTAATAAATCAAGTGGAGTAAAGGGATTAAAGCGACAAACAACCTCTAAAGGAGACATACATGTAGAAGAATGGATAGTTTATTGTAAGCAAAATCAATCATAGGTAAGTGATCTTCCCATGAAGTTAATTTACCTTTCAAAACAGCCCTCAACATATTTCCTAAGGTTCTATTAACTACTTCAGTTTGTCTATCAGTTTCTGGGTGAAAAGAAGTAGAGAACAAAATTTTAGTGCCTAACTTTCCCCAAAATACACGTCAAAAGTGGCTCACAAACTTAGCATCCCAATCACTAACAAAAGTTCTAGGTATACCATGCAATTTGAAATCCCCCTTTACAAAAAGATTAGCAACATGTGAAGCATCATTAGTCTTTAAACAAGGAATTAAATGAGCCATTTTGTAGAACCTATCTACTACAACAAATATACTATTCATACCATACCTTGTTCTAGGCAACCCTAACACAAAATCCAATGAAATATCAATCCAAGGCGAAGTAGGAATAGGTATGGCATGTAAACACCATCTGGTAACACTTTAGATTTAGCTTGTTTACATTCCAAACACTGCGTGCACATCCTTTCAACATCTTTTCTCATTCCAGGCCAAAGAAAATTTTCAGCAAGTATGTCTAATGTCTTTATGACTCCAAAGTGCCTCATAAGGCCTCCACAATGTGCTTCCCTTACAAATACTTCACGTAAAGAGAAATTAGGGATACAAAACTTATTTTCCTTAAACAGAAACCCATCTTGGAGGTTAAACCTCTCAATAGGACCCATCTTACAATCTGCAAAAAGTTTGCCAAAGTCAACATCATTAGCATAAAGTCCCTTGATTTGATCAAAACCCATCAAATTAGAAGTCAGGGTAGAAACTAAGGCATACCTTCTTAAAAGTGCATCATCAACAACATTTTCTTTGCCATGTTTGTAAGAAATTACATAAGGGAAAGTTTTAATGAATTCAACCCACTTAGCATGCCTTCTACTAAGCTTACCTTGAATCTTTAAGTATTTTAAGGATTCATGGTCTGTCTTAATCACAAACTCTCTTGGCCACAAGTAATGTTGTCATGTGGCTAAAGTCCTTGCCAAAGCATATAGCTCTTTATCATAAGTGGAATAGTTCAATGTGACTCCACTAAACGTTTCACTGAAGTAGGCAATAGGTTTAGAATCTTGCATCAAAACTGCACCTATTCCTTTGCCAGAAGCATCACATTCAATTTCAAAAGATTTAGAAAAATTAGGCAATTGTAATAACGGAGCAGAACATAACTTTTCTTTCAACAAGTTAAAAGCATCATCTTCTTCTTTTGCCCATTTAAAAATCTTATCCTTTTTAATAACTTCAGTTAAAGGAGAAGCAATGGTGCTAAAGTCTCTCACTAACCTCCTATGAAAACTAGCAAGTCCATGAAAACTCCTAACTTCGGTTACACTCTGGGGTTTAGGACATTCCTTTATCGCTTAGATTTTCTCTTCATCAACCTCAAATCCTTTAGAACTAACTACAAGACCCAAGAAAATCACACGATCCACACAAAAAGTATACTTTTTAAGATTAGCAAATAAAAGTTGCTTTCTAAGAACTTTAAAAACTTGTTTTAGGTGTTCTACATGCTCCTCTAAAGTGTTAGAAAAGATCAAGATATCATCAAAGTACACCACAACAAATTTCCCATGAAAATCCTTAAAGATATAATTCATTAATCTCATGAAAGTGCTAGGTGCATTAGTCAAGTCAAAAGGCATAACTAACCATTCATAAAGCCCATATTTGGTCTTAAAAGCAGTTTTCCATTCATCTCCAGGATTCATTCGAATATGACGGTAACCACTGTTTAGATCAATTTTAGAAAAGATTTTGGATCCATGTAATTGATCCAACATGTCATCAAGACGAGGAATAGGATGGCGATACTTTACCGTTATCTTTTTGATTGCTCTACAATCCACGCACATCCTCCAAGTTCCATCATTTTTGGGCACCAACAGGACGGGGACAGAGAATGGGCTCATGCTCTCTCTCTCACTAAGCCTTTCTCAAGCAACTCCTCAACTTGTCTTTGAAGCTCCTTTTTCTCTTCTGGATTACACCTATAAGCAGGCCTATTTGGGATTTATGATCCAGGCATAAAATCAATTTGATGCTCAATGCCAGGTAAAGGTGGCAATCCATTAGGAATATCTTGAGGAAAGACATCTTCAAAATCCTGCAAAAGCGAAGGAATACTACTTGACAAAGAAGAAGTTAGTAACTCAGAATTAATTAAAGCTTCTTTGTAAGAAGTAGTATTACGGGCAACCCTTCTTTTCTTGCATATAAACACTCTTTGGATTTTATATAGAAACTCTTTTTTTTTCTTTCCTTAGCCTCTTTCCACTCACCAAGACCTTCTTTTTTTTCACTCAAACCCCTTTTTATCTCTTCTCTCAAATTGCTACTCTCTCTCTCTCTCTCGGCCGTCTCTCTTTTTTCTAATTCTTGGCCACCTTTCTTTTCTTTTTCCTCAAGCTCACTTTTTATCCCTCCCCTTGGTTTTCCCATTGTTTCCTCAATCTCTTTTGATCTTCAAACACTTGAGAATGAGATAAAGGTGCAAGAGTAAATTTCCTGCCATTTAGTTCAAGAGAATATCTATTCTTTCTTCCATCATGAAAAAGACGCCCGAGTAATATATGACAAGCTTGCATAGGTACTATGTCACAAAGAATATCATCCTCATATCTACCAACATTAAATGAAATCATGCATTGTTTATTCACCTTTAGTTCACCACTATCATTTAACCATTAGAGTCTATAGGGAGTAGGGTGTTTCATGCATGCAAGTCCCGATTATTTTCACAAAGTATGAACTCACAACATTAGCACAACTACACTATCAATGATCATAGAACAAGTTTTTCCCTTTATCCCACACCTAGCATGGAATATGTTCTCTCTTTGTGCTTCACTATTGCTTCCCAAATCGATAGTCATAATCCTCCTAACTACCCCAACCATTACATCATTAGGTAGTTCTACATCATCTTCATCACTCATCTCTCCCTCTTCTTCTCCCTCACTTTTTTTCACTCTCATATCCTCCATCTTCTCTAAGAATGATGTCTCTTCTACTTGGACATTCATGCATCATATGTCCCATTCCTTTACATTTATGACATTGAATAAAACTAGAAGGTGTAAAAGGTTTAGGGTTAAAGGTTTTACCTCCCTCTTTGTTCTCAAATTTACCTTTATCCTTGTCTTCTTGAGGTTTAGAAGAACTCTTCATCTCATGATTTGGCCATGGATTCTTGGCGATGGTGCATGTCCGACCTTTCCACAAGCTAGTATGCTTTCTTTTATTTTGATTTTCTACTTTTACACACAAATCAACTAACTCATCTATTGTTACATATTTTTGTAATTCTACTACATCGGTTATTTCCTTATTTAAACCATTTAAAAACCTAGCCATTGTAGCCTCTTCTTCCTCTGTACAATTAGCTTGGATCATAGCAATATCCATAGCCTTAAAATACTTATCCACGGACATGGACCCTTGCTTCAATGTTTGAAGACGTTGTTGTAGCTCTCTTTGAAAGTGTGATGGCACAAATCTCTTCCTCATCACCCTCTTCATCTCAGCCCAAGTAGCAACTGGTGCTTGTCCTTCTTGCAATCTATCCCTAGTATGCTTTTTCTACCAAATAGCAGCATAGTCAGAAAACTCAACAACAACAAGTTTAACCTTCTTACCTTCAGAGTAGTTGTGACAATCAAAGATGGCTTCAACCTTTCTCTCCCAATCAAGATACAAGTCTGGATCCCTTGTTCCATTGAAAGATGGCATCCTCATCTTTATACTAATTATATTATCATCTTCTACTCTACCTCTATGTACCCTCCTATATCTTCCCACCCTATCAAAATCAATATCATTAAAATCATTCATAAAGTTTTCTTGATTTACAATAGGATCATGGGGTACATTTCTCCTAGCTTGGGGCCTAACATTATTTTCCCTCCTAAGTTCAGCTATTGTATCATTTTGATCGGCAATTGTATCTCTCATTTTTTGGAGATGCAAATTCAACCTTTCAAGTTGTTGATGCATAGATTGCAAGGTAAAATCGTTTCTTGCTTTGATTTCGGCTTCTTGGAGAATCCTTCGTTCATCATCACTACCTATATGCGACATCCTTTCTAAAAATAAATAAACTGTATCACACAAATTAGCTTCTTCTTCTTTTTTCTATCGAAATAACCTTTGAACAAAATACTTTGTAGGTTTATAGTTAAACCCAACTTATGAAGTTTTAGTAGTAAAATTCAGATTTTTCTTTAGGGAACTAATGAAAGAAAAAAACCAAATCCTAGAACTATTAGGCTTGGTTGAAACAAGACGCGAACAAAAAGAGAAGGATATAAATATGTAGATTAGAATGAGTAAGAAAATCTAGGATCCCCTCTTCTTGTTTCCTTTGCTAACTTTTGGTAACAAATTAGGTACAAAGAATTTTTTTTGGAGATCAAGCAATTCTATTTTTGTTTAAAATTAATTTTTGTTTTTTTCTGTTTTTTAAATTTTTTTTCTTTTTTTTTTCTTTTAATTGCTCTTTGTATTCAAGAAATCCCAAGACTTACCAAGAACAAAATCTTGATAGAACCGCTATGATACTACTTGATAACAACTAGGTCGGGAATCCAAACTAGAGTAAGAATTTTTGAAGTAAATGCGAAAGCAATAATAACAAGGAATTGAACAACTAGAATTAAATAGATGAAAATAAAGGATATGAGAAAATTCAGGGAATGAATTCCTAGAACTTCCAAGAATGCAATTTCTATAGCTTTGACAAGATCAAAGTAACAACGTCTTGATTTATGGAAAAAATCATACGCCTTTACTTAAAAGCAAATCAAAACAATAGATTCGGATCTTGACTGCTTTACGAGTAACTTGAGACAACAGTTAAAAACTAGCATTAACCGCCTTCTAAGAATACCACAAATAAATCAAAGATATCATAAAAGAGAAGAAATCTTACTACCTTGAACTATAAACTAGTAAAGGTTGAAAGATAAATCTCAAAGCACAAGTAACAAAGGTTCAAAAGAACTCTCAAAGTATGATACACTTAATCAATAATATTCTATCTTATGAATGAGAAGAACATCTTATTTATAGGAGCAAAAACCCTTAAAATAATATAGGGGTTGCTAAAAAGTCATCTAAATTAGGTAGGGCGCTGCTAGGGGTCACAATAACCATCAAACTTAAGTAGGTGGCTCCTAAGGGGTAACAAAAGCCATCAAAATTAGGTGGGCGCGGCCAAATCCTTTTCGGGCAGATTTGGGCCTTCAAACTACTAGTTTGAGCCATCGATTTGGACTCCAATTGAACTCCTTTTGTAAGACCAACTTTTGGACCACTTTTGAGGTGATTTTGACCCTTTTGGTGGACTTTAAGGGCTGATTTGGTGACACAATCTTTCTCATCTTGGACTTCAATTTGGACCACCAAATAATTGAAAAACTTGGATAATTTATCTCCTTTGGGCTTGAGCTCTTCCTCTACAATTAAAAGCTTCTTTATTTGCCATTGAAGTCCATCAACCTTAGTTTGTAACTCTTTAGCTTGTGATCTAGTAAATGGCCTTGGAACTTCCAAAACTCTATCATTGTCCTTAATTATATCCTTGTCCTTGATGCTATCAATTTCTCTTAGTATTTATAGCAGTAAACTGTGTGAGCTGGCAATAAAAATGGTCGTGGCCACGTCGAAGTTCCTTCTTCAAGACGGCAGATAGGTCGTGGTCGTGCCAGTCGAACCAAGTAAAGATTAAAACTATCAATAATTAATGGCCGTATCATTAGTTAATTATGGATTAACTTAACGTGAGGTCTTATTCACCAATTATTATATGGTCGAATTCTGACCAATACAAAAACGTTCAAACTTTCTCACAGTTTAAGCGCTCGACTGAAATGCATTTGTAAAAAACCTATATCACACAAGGAGAAAATAAAACACACGTTTTGTTTCAACTTTCATCCTGGTCAACTAAAGATGTAGTCTAGAATCCAATTTGGTTAGAATAATTATAATCCCCTCATTCTTAGGTGATGTAAAATTCTTATAAGTCCTTGGTTTGAACATCATACTATTGGTTATTGTATCAATCATTTAATTGCATGCAATAATGTCAAGTAGACAGTTAAAATGAAATAGTTGAAAAACCTATATCTATTCGAGAAAAGAACAGATTCCATCCTTAAAATTTTATTTTTTAAGCATAAAATGGCTTATAATTTTATATTTTTTGTGATGACCAAAGATTCATCATCGTAGTTCTCCCTTTCTTGTACTTCTAAGGCCTTGAAAATCTCCTATTTGATTGTCTCGATTTGCATGCGCAATCCGGACGCGAAGCTGGAAGATTTTCATGTGAAAATATTTGAATTATGTATTAAAAACTATGAACTTTGATACTAATATTGCTATAGTTGACTTTGGTCAACGTTTTAGATAAACAGATTCGGACCCCTGATATGACGGTCTCGGAGGGTCCGTAATAAAATTTGGGACCCGAGCGTATTCCAGGAATCAAAATCCGAGGTCCCAGGCCCGAGCACGGAGCTTTTCTATGAAATTATTTTTGAAAATGCTTTAGGTAAAATAGACATGAAAATTTGATCAAAAGTGATGGTATCGGGCTTGTATTTTGGTTCTGACGCACGGTACAAGTATTAAATGGAGTTAAGCACTATCTGTAAACTTTCGTTGAAAACGGATGTCGTTTGACGTGTTTCGGACTAAAAGTGGAAAAACTTAAAATTTAGAACTTTGAAATGAAAATCATGAGTTTTGGAGGTTGATTCTTTGATTTTGATGTTATATTGGCGATTTGATCGCACGAGTAAGTCCGTAGGATGTATTAGAGGTTGGGTGCATGTTTGGGTTAGAGCCCCGAGGGCTCGGGTGAGTTTCGGATAGGTGTTAAGCTTATTTGAAATGTTTTTAACTGCTGGTGTCTGCAGTCTTCGCAATTGCGAATACTTGTTCGCATTTGCGAACATCCCCTGTTTGGCCCTAACATTGCAAATGCGATGTTTTTCTCGCAATTGCCATATTTCCCCATGGCAGCCAAACTTCGCTAATGCGAAGTCCAATCTCGCATTTGCGACTTCCCCAGACTAAAGCATATGTTCGCATTTGTGAATTTTTCCTCGCAAATGCGAGTTCTCCCTTTTAAGGATTGATTCAATGATTTCTATGTTATTTTAGCAATTTGATCGCTCGAGCGAGTCCGTAAGATGTAATTGAGTTAGTGTGTGTGATTGGTTGGGAGCCCCGAGGGCTCGGGAGTAATTCAGAGGTGGTTCGGGGTGGTTTTCACTCAGAGCAAAACAGGTTCAGGTGTTGCAGACACCAGCGCGTCCGCGGTCATTTTTGCGCATCCGCGATGCCTTTCTGTGCGGTCCGCGTGGCTGAGTCTGAGGTTAGGGATTTCAGGTCAACCAGTGCGGCCGCGCACCAAAATAGTTCGGTCCGCGCTGGGAGGATTCAGAGAGTCCCCAACATTTCCTCCCATTTGGCGCGGCCGTAGCACATTATAGTGTGGTCCGCGCTAGGTCCTCGGAAAGGTAAAAAAAGTTTTGAAAATTTCAGCCATTTTTTCACTTTTCAAAACCACAAAACCTCAGAGGCGATTTTCCAAACGATTTTTCTCCTTCAAAATGATTGGTAAATGATTTCTAACTTAATAACCTTGCTCGTTAACATCTTTTAACATTATTTCAACTTCAATCAAAGGTTTTCACAAATGGGAATTTGGGTTTTTGGGTGGAACCTAAGTCTTTCAAAATTTGGGGAGTTGGACCCCAATTGGAGGTCTGATTACAAAACCAATTATATATTTGGATTCACGGGGGAATGGGTAACCGGGTTTTTGTTCGAACCTCGGGTTTGACCACATGGACCCGGGGGCATTTTGGTAATTTTTGGGCAAAACTTTGGAAAATTCATTCTTATGTATTCAAATTGATTTAATTAGCATTTGTTGATATATTTGAGTAACTTGTGACTATATTCGAGCGGTTTCGTGGCGAATTCGAGGGGTAAAGCTATCCTAGAGGCGTGAGTTGAGTTTGGAGCTTTCGAGGTGAGCGTTTGTTCTAACTTTGGCTTGAGGAATTAGGATTAGGATATTAATTGCTACGTGTTAACTGTGGAGTACGGTGTATAGGCATGGTGGCGGTATCTATGCACCGGAGTCTAGCATGCCCGTGAGTCTTTAGTTGCATTTAAATTTGGAGGAGTGAAACAATTGAGTTGATTACTTACTAATTCAATTATGAAGTGATAGCTGAGAACAAATGAGTTAAAGAAGGAAGTATGATATTTTTCCCTTGCCGGGACTTATTGTTGACTTGTTCTCCCTTGCCGGGATGTTTAATCTTGTTGTATATTCCCTTCCCCGATTGGTTGTGACCGTTGATTGGGTGAGGATGATTGATTATGCACGAAGGGTCTTTCTGTGCCATGTGTTGATATTTATGCACGAAGGGTCTTTCCGTGCTATGTTTTTGATTAATTGAGCATGAAGAATTGTTTCGTGCTTTAATATTAGACTTGTGTGAGGAAAAGCACGAAGGGTGATGTCGTGCACTATATATGACGGTTTTGGTAAGCATGAGAGTAAAAGTACGAAGGTTGGTGCCGTGCAGTTGTTGATTTACTTGCTCTCTTTTATTGATATTAGTTATTCAGTTTCCATTCCTTTGTTCGTTGATCTTATATCTAAATTGTTACACCCCACAGCATGTCCCCTCCCTATTATCTGTTTAAATTCTGTATATCCTTCCGTTATTGCACATATATCTGTACAGGTTAATTATGGTAGATCCGGTCTAACCTCATTGCTACCTCACTGTTGTTAGGCCAGGCACTTACCAGCATATGGGGTCAGTTGTGTTGATGCTACACTTCTGTGCTTTTTTTGTGCACAGATTTGGGAGCAGCTTACGGACCGTGCCTTCAATTTAGAGACTCCTAGGTAGTTTGCTGGGGTGCGCGGGCCCTGAGTCTCATCCATGTCTTTTCTGTTTGTTTTCATTGTATCGAAACAGAGTTCATATGTATTTTCTTTCAGACTCTTATTTGTAGTACTTCGTAGTAGTCCGTGATTATTGTGATACTAAATCTTGGGTAGAGGATGATGTTAACTATTCCGCATTTCTTTCGGTTAATATTAATTTGAGACGTCCGCTTACATTTATTATTTTTAGTATTATCTTGTTGAATATAAGTTGAGAAAGTATGTTTGAATTGGCTTGCCTAGCTCCGATAATAGACGCTATCACGACTCCCTATGGTGGAAAATCCGGATCATGACAATTTGGTATCAAGCACTAGGTTAATTGGGTCTCACGACAGATAGGCTCGGTAGAGTCTGAGGGATCGGTACAGACACGTCTGTATTTATCCCTTAGAGTCTGAGGGATCGGTACATACACGTCTGTATTGTCTCTCAAACATTGATTGTCATTCTACTATGTTCTTTCATGAATGGCGAGAACACGTGCGTCTTCTTCTACCGCGGAGTAACCCTAGCCCCCAGTAGCTTCTCCTGCGAGGGGCAGGGGTCGAGGCCCTGCCAGAGGCCGTGGTAGGGGCAGGACTCAGCCCCAGGCAGCAGTTCCAGAGGTGGAGCCTCATATTGACTTTGATGAGAAGGTTCTAGCCCCAGCAGCTCCAGTAGGCCCAGCTCAAATCCCAGAAGGGGTTATGTTTTCCCTGGATCTCCAGGATGCTCTCATCCGTATAGAAGTATTTATGAATAGTGTCACTAGAGTGGGTTTGCTGCCCGTAGCACCAGCGACTTCTCAGGCAGGAGGAGGGGTTCAGACTCGTGCTATGCGTACTCCGGAGCAGGTAGCTCCCTGGACTCAGGTTCCAGTGGTTCAGCCTGCAGTGGCAGCTCAGACAGGTATTACAGCTCAGGCTGGTGATGTAGCAGCCATGTCTTCGGATGCTTTATGGAGACTCGATCAGTTCTCCAAGCTTTTCACCACCACTTTCAGCGGTGCTTCATCGGAGGATCCCTAGGATTTTTTTATTCAGTTGTCATGAGATCCTCAGGACTATGGGTATAGTGGAGACCAACGGAGTCGATTTTTATACCTTCAGGCTTGCAGAATCCACCACGACTTGGTGGAGGGATTATGCCTATCTAGGCCAGCAGGGTCTCCAACTTTGAGATGGGATCAGTTCGCGGAGTAATTCTTGGAGAAGTTTCTCCCCGTCACTCAGCGGGAGGCACTTTGTAGGCAGTTTGAGCGCCTCCAGTAGGGCTCCATGACATTTACACAGTATGAGACTAGATTTGTTGACTTGGCACTCCATGCAGTTGTGATACTCCCTACAAAGCGAGAAAAGGCTCGGAGATTCATTGATGGATTGATTCAGCCGATCCTTCTTCAGATGGCCATGGGAGTTGGTAGTGATATTTCCTTTCAGGAGGCGACCAATGTGGCCCGCCGAGTAGAGATGGAACTTGTTCGAGGGGGGTAGCCAGGGGTCAAATAAGACGCCTCGCCATTCTGGTAGGTTCAGTGGTACCTCATTTGGAGGCATGAATTCATATGACAGAGGCCACCCTCAGAGCCTTTTAGTTGGCACTTCAGGTTTCTCATGGTACCCCAGGTAGTGGTGGCCCTCAGTAGTATTATTCAGATCAGCAGTCTTTCAGCGCACCACCAGCCCCCATCAGTGCGCCGCCACTTCAGAGCTTCAGGGAAGGACATACATGCCGACAGGGCCAACAGCCTCAACAGCCGAGGGAAAGTTATGGTTGTGGTGACCCGAGTCACATTGTCAGGTTTTTCCCTCGAGCCTCGAGTTGTTCTCAGTAGCAGGGTCCTCGCCCTATGATTCAGGAAGTAGGTGATCCACAGGCCGCCCAGCCAGCTAGAGGCAGGGGTAGGGATCATAGAGGTGGAGGGAGATACCGTAGAGGTGGAGCTCGAACCGCCAGAGGCAGGGGTCAGCCAGTAGCGGATCACCCCAGAGACACAGTTCAGGGAGGTGGGGGTCAACCCCGTTGTTATGCTTTCCCAGCCAGGCCATAGGCCGAGTCATCAGATGTTGTGATTACAGGTACTATTCTGGTATGTGATAGGGTGCTTCGGTGTTATTTGTTTCAGGATCTACATATTCTTACGTGTCATCCTATTTTGCACCCTATTTGGCCATGCCTAGTGAGGCTTTGAGTATTCCTGTATATATGTCCACACCGGTTGGTGATTCTATAGTGGTCGACCGAGTGCATCATTCATGTGTGGTGGTATTTGAGGGTCTTGAGACCCGCGTCGACTTATTGCTATTAGATATGGTGGACTTCGATATAATATTGGGGATGGATTGGTTGTCCCCGTATCATGCTATTTTGGACTTTCACGCCAAGAATGTGATCCTGGCCTTGCCAGATTTCCCCCGACTTGAGTGGAGAGGGACCCCGGGTCATGCCACCCGCAGTGTTATCTCGTATGTCAAGGTTTGACGTATGGTCGAGAAGGGGTGTCTAGCATATCTGGCATATGTTCGTGACTTGCAGGTTCCATCCATTGACTCTATTCCTATTATTCGGGAGTTCCCCAAGGTTTTCCCTTCAGACCTGTCGGGTATGCCGCCCGACAGGGATATCGATTTCTGTATAGATCTGGCTCCGTGCACTCAGCCTATTTCTATTCTGCCGTATTGCATGACCCCCCTAGAGTTGAAAGAACTACTTTAGGACTTGCTTAATAAGGGTTTCATTAGACCCATTGTATCGCCTTGGGGTGCACCAGTGTTGTTTGTGAAGAAAAATGATGGGTCTATAAGGATGGGTCGATGAGGATATGCATTGATTACGGCAATTGAACAAGGTGACGACAAAGAACAAGTATCCACTACCGAGGATTGACGATTTATTCGACTACTTCAGGGTGCTAAGGTTCTCTCGAAGATAAATTTGAGGTCCGGTTATCATCAGCTGAGGATTAGGGCATTTGATGTCCCTAAGATAACATTTCGCACTCGATATGGGCATTATGAGTTTTTAGTCATGCCATTTGGGTTGACTAATTCCCCGGCCGCATTTATGGAGTTGATGAACCGAGTGTTCAGGCCCTATTTTGATTTTTTTGTGATCGTATTCATTGACGACATTTTGATATACTCCCGCAGTTAGGAGGAGCATGAGCAGCACCTCAGAGTGGTTCTTGAGACTCTGAAAGATAGTCGATTGTACGCCAAGTTCTCGAAGTGCGAGTTTTGGTTGAATTCAGTTGCGTTCCTGAATCATGTCGTATCAGCAGAGGGCATTCAGGGGGACCCGAAGAAGATAGAGGTAGTCAAGAACTGGCCTCGACCAGCTTCAGCTATAGAGATTCGCAGCTTCTTGGGGTAAGCTGGTTACTACCGACATTTCGTGGAGGGGTTTTCATCCATTGCAGCCCCCGTGACTAGATTGACCCAGAAGGGTGCCCAGTTCAGGTGGTCAGATGAGTGCGAGGTGAGCTTTCAGAAGCTCAAGACAGCTCTAACTACGGCACCGATATTGGTTTTGCCCACGGGATCAGGTCCTTATACTGTTTATTGTGATGCTTCCCGGATTGGGCTTGGCGCAGTGTTGATGCATAATGGCAAAGTCATAGCATATGCTTCGAGGCAGTTGAAGATCCACGAGAAGAATTATCTAGTTCATGACCTAGAGTTGGCATCCATTGTTCATGCCTTGAACATCTGGAGGCAGTATTTATATGGGGTGACGTGTGAGGTGTACACAGATCACAAGAGCCTTCAGTACTTGTTCAAATAGAAGGAGTTGAATTTAAGGTAGCGGAGGTGGTTGGAGTTGTTGAAAGACTATGATGTTTCTATCTTATACCACCCGGGGAATGCCAATGTGGTTGACGATGCATTGAGTAGGAAGTCCGCCATAATGGGTAGTCTTGCCTATATTCCGGTCAGCCAAAGACCACTTGCTTTGGATGTTCATACCTTTTCCAATCGATTTGTGAGGTTATATATTTCTGAGCCAGTAGGGTACTAGCTTGCACGGTTTCTCGTTCGTCGTTGATGGAGCGCATTTGAGGGCGGCAGTTTGATGACCCATATTTGTGTGTCCTGAGGGACACGGTATAGAGGGGAGGTGCCAAGAAAATGAATTGGGAGATGTTGGCGTATTGAGATTGCAGGGGCGAGTTTCTGTGCCCAATGTTGATGGTATTCGGGAGTTGATCTTAGCGGAGCGTATTCTATTCACCCGGGCTCTGCAAAGATGTATCAGGATTTGAGACAGCATTATTGGTGGCGCAGAATGAAGAAAGACATTGTTGCATATGTGGCTCGTTGTCTGAATTGTCAGCAGGTTAAGTACGAGTATCAGAGGCCCGGTGGGTTATTTCAGAGGATTGAGCTTCCCGAATGTAAGTGGGAGAGAATCACCTTGGATTTTGTTACTGGCCTTCCGATGACTCGGAAGAAGTTTGATGCTATATGGGTTATTGTTGATAGGCTTACCAAGCCAGCTCATTTTATTCCAATTTCCACCACATATTCGTCCGAGAAATATGCTGAGATTTATATCAGAGAGATCCTTCGCCTTTATGGTGTGCATATATCTATTATTTCGGATCGGGGTCCGCAGTTTACCTCGTATTTCTGGAGAGCGGTACAGCATGAGTTGGGTACCCCGGCTCAATTGAGTACAACATTTCACGCCCATACGGACTGTCAGTCCGAGAGGACTATTCAGATTCTTGAGGATATGCTCTGAGCCTGCGTTATTGATTTTGGAGGTTCATAGGACCAGTTCTTGCCTTTAGCAGAGTCTTCCTACAACAAAAACTACCAGTCCAGTATTCAAATGGCTCCGTATGGGGCGTTGTATGGTAGGCGGTGTAGGTCCCCAGTCGGATGGTTTGAGCCGGGAGAGGCATGATTATTGGGTGCATATCTACTACAGGAGGCCTTGGATAAGGTCAAGTTCATTCAGGACAGACACAGGTCAGCTCAGTCTAGGCTGAAGAGTTATGCAGATCGCAAGGTTAGGGATGTTGCTTTCATGGTTGGTGAGTGAGTATTGCTCCGTTTATCGACTGCGAAGGGTGTAATGAGATTCGGGAAGAAGGTCAAGCTTAGACCTAGGTTTATTGGCCCATTTGTGATTCTCCATCGCGTGGGGAAGGTTTCTTACAGACTTGCCTTGCCTCCTAGCTTGTCCGCTGTGCATCCACTTTTTTCATGAATCCATGCTTCGGAAGTATCACGGCGATCCCGCCCACGTGTTAGATTTCAGTACTGTCCAATTGGACAAGGATCTGTCATATGAGGAGGAGCTGGTGGCTATTTTAGATTGGCAAGTTCGACAGTTGAAGTCGAGGAGCTTTCCTTCAGTACATGTTCAGTGGAGAGGTCAGCCTCCTAAGGCATCGACCTGGGAGTCTGAGTCTGATATGCGGAGCCGTTATCCCCATCTATTACCCGACTCAGGTACTTCTTTCTTTTGTCCGTTCGAGGACGATGACCTAAAGGTCCATCACCGTGATTCTCCCTTTCTCCGAGCTACCGAGGCCTTGAAAACCTCTTATGTGGTTGTCTTGATTTGCGTGCGCAGTCCAGGCGCGAAGCCGGAAAATTTTTTATGTGGAAATATATGAACTTTATGTTAAAAACTATGAATTTTGATAATAAAATTGATATAATTGACTTTGGTCATTATTTTGGGTAAACGGACCCAGACACATGACGTGACGGTCCCGGAAGGGTCCGAAAGAAAAAATAGGACTCGAACATATTCCCGGAGTCGAAATCTGAGGTCCCAAGCCCGAGTACGGAATTTTTAAAGAAATAGTTTATCTGAAAATTATATGAAAAATTGCAATGGAAATGAGCATGAAAATATAGGTATCGGGCTCGTATTTTGGTTCTAATACTCGGTACAGGCCTTAAATGAGCGTTAAGCGCTTTCTGTGAAATTTGGTCGAAATCGAACGTCGTTTGACGTGTTTCGGAGCAAAAATTGAAAATTTGGAAGTTATGAACTTTGAAATGAAAATTAAGAGTTTTAAGGTTTGATTCAATGATTTTGATGTTATCTTAGCGATTTGATCGCTCGAGCGAGTCCGTAGGATGTTATTGAGTTAGTGTGTGTGATTGGTTGGGAGCCTCGAGGGCTCGGGAGTGATTCGGGGTGGTTTTCACTCAGAGAAAAACAGGTTCAGGTGTTGTAGACACCAGCGCGGCCACGGTCATTTCCGCGCGGTCCGCGCTGGAGCCGGGCGGCTGCGATGCCTTTCTGTGCGGTCTGTGTGGCTGAGTTTGAGGCTAGGGATTTCAGGTTAACTAGCGCGGCGGTGCACAAAAATAGTGCGGTCCACACTGGGAGGGTTCAGAGAAGTCCTAACTTTTCCTCCCATTCAGTGCGGTCCGCGCCAGGTCCTCAGAAAGGTATAAAAGATTCGAAAATTTCAGCCCTTTTTCCACTTTTCAAAAACCCAAAACCTAAGAGGCGATTTTCCAAATGATTTTTCTCCTTCTAAACGATTGGTAAGTGATTTCTAACTTAATTTCCTTGCTCGTTAACATCTTTTAACATGATTTCAACTTCAATCAAAGGTTTTCACAAATGGGAATTTAGGGTTTTGTGTGGAACCTAAGTCTTTAAAAATTTGGGGAGTTGGACCCCAATTGGAGGTCTGATTACAAAACCAATTATATATTTGGATTCGTGGGGGAATGGGTAACCAGATTTTGGTTCGAACCTCGGGTTTTGACCACATGGGCCCGGGGGCATTTTGGGAATTTTTGGGCAAAACTTTCGAAAATTCATTCTTATGCATTCAAATTGATTTAATTAGCATTTGTTGATATATTTTAGTAACTTGTGACTAGATTCGAGCAGTTTTATTGCAAATTCGAGGGGTAAAGCTATCCTAGAGGCGTGAGTTGAGTTTGGAGCTTTCGAGGTAAGTGTTTGTTCTAACTTTGGCTTGAGGGACTAGGATTAGGATATTAATTGTTACATGTTAACTGTGGAGTACGGTGTATAGGCATGGTGGTGGTTATCTATGCATCGGAGTCTAGCATGATCAAGAGTCGTAGTTGCTTTTAAACTCGGAAGATGTGAAACAATTGAGTTTACTTGCTAATTCAATTATGAAGTGATAGCTGAATAGCAAATGAGTTAAAGAAGGAAGTGTGTTATTTTCCCTTGCTGGGACTTATTGTTGACTTTTTCTCCCTTATCGGGATGTTCAATCTTGTTGTATATTCCCTTTCCCGATTGGTTGTGACTGTTGATTAAGTGAGGAAGAGCGATTATGCACGAAGAGTATTTCCGTGCCATGTGTTTGATTAATTGAGCACGAAGGATCATTACGTGCCTTGATATGAGAGTTGTGTGAGGAAAAGCAGGGTGATGCTGTGCACTATATATGACGGTTTTGGTAAGAATGAGAGTAAAAGCACGAAGGTTGGTGCCGTACAGCTATTGATTTACTTGCTTTCTTTTATTGATATTAATTATTCAGTTTTCATTCCTTTGTTCGTTGATCTTATATCTAAATTGTTATACCCCACAGCATGTCCCCTCCCTATTTATCTGTTTAAATTTTGTTTATCCTTCCGTTATTACACATATATCTGTACAGGTTAATTGTGGTAGGTCTGGTCTAGCCTCGTCACTACCTCGCCGGGGTTAGGCCAGACACATACCAACACATAGGATCGGTTGTGCTGATGCTACACTTCTGTGCCCTTTTTGTGCACAGAGTTGGCAGCAGCTTACGGACCATAGCAGCAGTAGATTGGGAGTGTGCCTTCAGTACAGATACTCCTAGGTAGTTCACTGGCATGCGCAGGCCCTAAGTCTCATCCATTTCTTTTATGTTTGTTTTCATTGTATCGAAATAGACTTCTTATGTATTTTCTTTCAGACTCTTATTTGTAGTACTTCGTAGTAGTCCGTGAGCATTGTGATACTGAATCTTGGGTAGAGGATGATATTAACTATTTCGCATTTCTTTTGGTTAATATTAAATTGAGACTTCCGCTTAAAATTATTATTTTTAGTATTATCTTGTTGAATATAAGTTAAGAATGTATGTTTGAATTGGCTTGCCTAGCTACGACAATAGGCGCCATCATGACTCTCGATGGTGGGAAATTCAGGTCGTGACACATACTGTTGAACTCCTTTTTCTTTATGTATATTGAATAAGTCCATTTGATCCAAAGTGCATCCTTCTTTGAGTGTATTGCCCACATCAGTTTGCACAATGCTACTTTGTTCCACCATTCAAAATTTATGACATTCAGTCCTCCAGCTGATGCAGGCATACATATTCTATCCTTTGAAACTAAAGCTTTCTTTGAGGGACAATAACTCCCTGTCCATAGAAAGACTCTGCATACTAAATTCACTATCTGAATTATCTTCTTTGGCATCAGGAATAGCTGCCCCCAGTATGTTTGCATTTCAAATAACACACTCTTTATCAGCCGTAGTCTGCCACTATATGATAGTAGCTTTGATGTCCAACACTTTATTCTATTTGTGATCTTCTCCAGTGGCATACACTATTGTATTGATAGCTTCCTTGAGGATAATGACACTCCCAAGTATTTGAATGGCAAGGATTCTAGTTTGAACTGGAATTCTGAGCATACCATCTCCTTGAATCTCTGATTGACTCCAGCTACATTGATAGAACTTTTATCTAGATTAGCCATGAGCCTTGTCACCTTTGAAAAGTGATTGAGCTTGTCTAGCAACAACTGGATTGAGATCTTGTCAGCCCTGCAACACATAATAAGATCATATGCAAAACATATGTGAGTCAGATTCATTTTTGCACACCTTGGGTGGAAATTAAAGTCAGGTATATCCTTTAGGTTCTTCAAAGTTCTGCTCAAATATTCCATCACCAAAACAAACAAGTACGGTGACATGGGATCCCCTCGTCTCAATCCATTCTTTGCTTGAAATCTTTTAGTGAGGCCCATATTAATTAGTAAGGAATAGTTTGCATTTGTGACACATTCCATTATCTATTTCACCATTTTTGTAGGTATCCCATATTCCAGTAGCACCATTTATAAGAAAGCTCATTCCACAGAGTCATAAGCCTTCCTTATATCTACTTTGATAATTCACCTGGGTGAACTCCCCTTCTTATCGTATCCTTTCACCAGCCCATATGCTAGTATAACATTGTCTAGAATACTTCTCCCTTCTATGAATGCTGATTGAGGTGGTCCAACTGTGAAATCCACCATTGTTTTAAGCCTTGCAGTAAGAATTTTTGCAATGAGTTTATAGATGGTAGTACAACATGCTATTAGTCTGAATTCTGTAACAAAAGATGGACTAGTCACTTTTGGCACTAGAGTGATGGTTGCACTACAAGCACTCTTAAATAGTTTTCCTGATTCAAAGAACTCTTTCACTGCCTCTATTACCTCTGCTCCAACTATGTTCGAGTATTTCTTGAAGAATTCTACTGGAAATCCATCAATGCCAGGAGCTTTGTCACCTGGTAATTCCTTTAGCCCTTTTAGGATCTCACTTTCAGTCACATCCTTTATCATATTCAACTGTTGTTCCCTATCCAAGCAAGGTCAATTTCTAGTTATATTTACATTTAAACATAGCAGTTCTTGTGCCCTAGTTCCAAACAAACCTTCAAAGAAAGATGTATAACTCTTGTTCAACTAGAATGGGGTCAGTCAGCTTTTAAATAAATATATAAAATTATTTAAAAATAAATCTTCGCCGTCAAACAAGTGGCTTTAATATACATAATAACAAATATGATATGAAAAAGAGTTCAATGAAATAAGGAAAGGATAAAGTATATCATGTATGGAATAATATGGACAAGATCTTAATTAATATATAACTCCTAAATTTAAGTTTAAGGTTCCATATATGTTACATAAAGTTAGGCTTCGAAAGTTATTTTTAAGGAAGAGTTTATACATGGTGAAATATTAAATGTTTTTAATACTAAGATTTCCTACATGGTTCAAAATAAGAAAATATTTCATATTTGAAATTTTAGTTGATTTCACATTAAATGAAGTTATCATTTTATTATTTTATAAATGTAATATTTGAAATCAGCTAAAATTTGTGGTTCAAAATGCAGTTATTGGATTCTACTCTGCAATAGTAATTTATTCTTTTTTTAATTTATCGGAGCAATTTATATAGTATTTTCTATAGATTAAAGAAATAGAATAATTTATATTTTTCTCCCGAGAAAGAAAAAGTCATCTTTAATTAGTTAGCAGATCATGTTTGTATTAATTAGAGCACTTGAAAATGTCTGAAAAAATAGAATAATCTTGAAAATACCACTTAAAAAAATTCTTAAATATTTAAAGGCTATATGTTCTTGCTGAAACTGACAATGAGGCATGATAAAATTTAGATGATGAAATTATAGAACGAAAACTAAATATAGTTGATTATACAGTAATGAGTGGGGAATTCTATGGGACAAAGTATATTCCTTTATTGTGTTAGCTATAGATGACCAACAACTATCAATTCAAGAGCATATATTATTAGTCTGTAATTTTACATACTTTTAAATATAATATTTATGAAATCTTTTTAAATAATCACTCACGAGATGGGTACGCGTGTCTGGGACAAAGTATATTCCTTTATTGTGTTAGCTATAAATGACCAACAACTATCAATTCAAGAGCATATACTATTAGTCTGTAATTTACATACTTTTTAATATAATATTTATGAAACTCTTTTTAAATAATCAGTCACGAGATGGGTACACGCGTGACGCGCGTACCATAAGACTAGTGCCATGAAATGTATATTGAATGCAGCACGGGCATACTTTGTGAAAAAACTGGATTTTAGTACTAACTTACCAAACAGGCGCACAATCGTATTAAATTTTTAGGTTCCTTCAAAATTATTGGCAAGTGTTTTCTTCATTTTCGGCAACAGTAGAAAAAGAAGACGAGATAATGAAATCTATTCCTGTTTGTAGAAGAAAGCAGGCTAAAGAGTTCCATGGTACATTTTGTTAAAGTATTTAACTGTATCCAACACAAATATCCAGAACGGAATTGTTCAAGTAAATGGTCGTAGTACACAATCAGTACACGTATTACTCAAGTTAATCCGAATCATGTCTTCTTCTCTTCTCCTTGTCTTTCTTATGTTTCCTCCTGTCATCTGAATCTTGGGTATGCTTCCTCTTATCTGAATCGCGAGAACGTTTCCTCTTATCGTCTGAATCGCGGGACTGTTTCCTCTTATCATCTGTATCCTGCAAGTGTCGCTTCTCTCTCCTTTCATCTTTTTCCCGTCTCTTCTCTTCTCGCCTCCTCCTCTTTCGGCTCCTTTCATCCTCTGACTCTTCTTCATTCTGTAGGGGTGCAGCAGCAGTTACACTCGCATTAATCTTTTCTGCAGGCTCATTGATCGGATTAGATGGAAAAGCCGATGGTGAAATTGGCTCTTCCCAAGGTTTGGGCAATCTGCAGATTGCGTTAACAAACATGATTAGGCACCCGTACACAATAAAGAAGAAACAAATCCACACAGTAGTCCTTTATTATTTTCTTTAAATCTTACTTTAGCTACTCTAGAACCTTTCGTCTTTAAAGTCAAGCCGACGTTCCTCGACTAGCAATATAATTGAGAAATTCATCCATGAGAAAAAAGCTAAAGGGTGCGGAAAATATACTGCGTATAATGCACAACATAAGAAGTAAAATGACTGCCAAGAATCACAAAATCTAGAGAGAACTTTCATTGCTAGTGAACCAATACTTACTTTGAGAAACCAAGTCCATCTACCCGAGTTGCTTCAGAATGGCCTGCTCCCAAGTCTTCAACAGTTGAACCTCGCCTCACAAGTTCAGAAAACTCATGTTTATCTAGCCGAGTACCCTGAGGACGTGTGGCACGCTTAGGAGCTAAGCCCAGCGCCTCCCTCATTGCCTGCTCCTCCTCTTCTTTAATCCTACGTATTTCTTCTTTTGCTGCCTCCATATCCTTTTCCTGGGATTTCTTATCGCGGGTGTACCAATGAAGATCTTTCCCTGCACAGAGGGGAAAAACACCACAACAAGATGTGAAATATGCCACTAGTTAAGTCTATGTAATGAAGAAATAGAATGTCCAGCGCAACTTACCCCAGCTCTCCCCAGTAAAAAAGCATTAGAATTTCCAGATAAAATATGCATTTAGTACCTCATGAATCCAACATGTTATTTATAACTTCAAATCTATATCGGCTAGCTTTGTCCAAACATGCATCAGACTTAGCAAGATAATTACAGCCTAGAAACAACAACAACAACAACTACCCAGAATAGTCCCACAAAGTGGGATCTGGGGAGGGTAATATGTAGACGAGCCTTACCCCTACCCGAAAGGGCAGAGAGGCTGTTTCCAATCGACCCTCGGCAATTACAGTCTAGAAAGCAGGGCAGAAAATTTCCTCCGATAATACAAGATAAGACAAGATAAAAATGACCACACCGCCAGAAGGTGCAATTAGCACACATCAAGGATAAATGAGAGGTGGACGCTTGAGATTGTTTGTTTATGTCCTACGTCTACCTCCAGATGCACTCTTAGAAACAACAACAACAACAACTACCCAGAATAGTCCCACAAAGTGGGATCTGGGGAGGGTAATATGTAGACGAGCCTTACCCCTACCCGAAAGGGCAGAGAGGCTGTTTCCAATCGACCCTCGGCAATTACAGTCTAGAAAGCAGGGCAGAAAATTTCCTCCGATAATACAAGATAAGACAAGATAAAAATGACCACACCGCCAGAAGGTGCAATTAGCACACATCAAGGATAAATGAGAGGTGGACGCTTGAGATTGTTTGTTTATGTCCTACGTCTACCTCCAGATGCACTCTTAGTGCGAAATGGAAGTATTAGAAGGGGACTAGGTTGACCAATCACTGGGAATCTATGCATACTTACTACTTAGCCAAAGGTAGGGTGTGATGGAAAGAAGATGACCTATATAAGCAATACAAATTAGTTGGGATATATTCTAGACATATTAGTAATCACTTTAGATCTTATGCTTTCTAAGAATCTTTTAGTCTTGACAGAGATTTATATACAACAACAACAACAACAACCCAGTATAATCCCACTTAGAGGGGTTTGGGGAGGGTAGTATGTACGCAGACCTTACCCCTACCCTTGGGTAGAGAGACTGTTTCAAATAGACCCCTGACATCCTTCCCTCCAAGAACTTCCCACCTTGCTCTTGGGGACACTCGAACTCACAACCTTTCGGTTGGAAGTGGGGGTTGCTTACCGTCAGAGCAAACCCCTCTTGTTGACATAGATTTATATGTAAGTTGAAAATGTAGAGAACTTCAAATACATTTTTGTTATTATTTGTATCTTGCATAATATTGGCCTTACATGAGTTTACATGGAGAAACATGATCAGTGAGGATTCATATAGCTGACTACAACTCGTTTAGGACTGAGGTATTTGTATCTCTCTCCCCAACAACCAATAACGCAAATCAATCAACTATGCCTCAATCATAAACTAGTCGTCTCTATAAGAATTTTTTGTATCTATTGAACTCCATTCAATTTTGTTTCAATTTTCAGTACATAATTGTCTTTTAAGGCAACCTCGGAGCTACCTAAATCTAGAGATTTCACACTTATCTTACACGCACATACAAGTCTGTAACCAGAATAAAACAAGAAATCACACGACCTAATGTAAGCCACAATAACCACCAAGTCTTAATTCCAACTAGTTCGTGTAGCCTATACATACAGATTCCAACTACTGTTATGTGCTTTTCTTGGCTAAATACATACAGATTCCAAGGGATAAGGTCTTTTAAAATTTCCTCAATGTAATTGTAGACCTCTTTCAGGTTATTCTTTTTCTCGATAAGGGTATTTCAGTTATTTATTATGTTATATGTGCTACTTGCACCCTCTGTTGATGTGATCATCTCTAATCTTTTTCAATCTGGTATAGTTGGATAACCATACAAAGATTCGCAATTTCAACATCATTGAAGTTGTTTATAGCGCCTCTTTTAATCGGTTTAAGATGTTGATAGGCCTTATACCCAATATTCACTCCTATATGATATTGCTAATCTGAAAACTTTTATACAACTTCCTTTCGCTTTATTAAGTATTTACTTATCACATAGGACTCCGAATACGGATGGCAATGGGGAAGGGAAAAGTAGGGCAAGACAGGGCATGGCCTTAATGGGGCAGGGAAGGGCAAAACTTAAACAGAGCAGGGCAGGCCGGAGATGGTCAAAACACTTCTTTACAACAACTACAACCCAGTATAGTCCCACAAAGTGGGGTCTGGGGAAACACTTCTTTAGAAAATTTAAAATAGGGCAGGGCAGGGATAGGTAAGAAGTTGTAGCTTCACTAAAAAGGTCAAAAAGTTATAAAAACTTGAATAGAATATTGCAAAATGAAAAAAAAAAGTTAAAAAAAATGAACGAGATTCTAAACAGGGTAGGCCAGGGCAGGACTGAGCTTAATAGGCCGGGGCAGGTCAAAAACTTGAAAAAATGCTAAGTAGGGCAGGACAGTGCGGGTCAAAAGCTTAGCAGGTCACAACTTGCCTTGCCCTGGCATGTCCTACCCAATTGCCATCCCTAACTCCGAAATCACTTGATAGCACTCTTCCATTTCAATCATTATACTTCAGTTCAATGTTTTATCTTCATCTATCATATCATTCTCTTAAAAGACCGCCTAGATATTTGAATTGTTTGCATTTAGGTGCCACAATCTCGACCTAATATCTATTTAACTTCATTCTTAAGAGAGTTACACTTCCCGAACATATATTTTTATCTCATTTCTACTTATCTGAAAATACTCAATCTATAAAGTGCTTCTTCATAGCTCCATTTCTTCATTTCATGGTCTCATCAATTGACAACATCATCAGCATCATTGTTTATCTCATCCAACATAATTTAAATTAAATTCAAGCTCACAGAAAACCCTTGGTGTAAACCTACCATTATACTAAACTCCTTTTTTACCTATTTTTTTAAAAAAAAATTACTAAACTCTTTTATATCTCCTCCTACTGTTCACATACCTTTGATTGCTCCTTCATACATAATCTTTGTGACATTAATATATTTGGTATGAGTTCATTTATTCTAAAGTATACTTCCCTTGGCATTTCTATTACATGCTTGATTAAAAAACTAGACTAATCGATCAAAAACTCAATACAACATACAATAGGAACATCCTGCAAAATCTATCACCTATGGTGCATTGTATGGTAATAGAAGATAATAGAATAATCGCAGCAGCAAATAAAAGGTAACATGAAGTGCTGTGATACTTCATGTATTACTTTTTTTCATATCTACAATCTTCAGAAGAAGAATAATTCTTTTAGCCATTTTTCTAAGTGGAAGAAGAAGAAAATTCATAATTAAGAAAAAAAGAAAAAAGAGAAAAGGAAAGAGCAGCTCTTATACATAGGGATCAACATATGTAGTTAGGACCATTCTTTTACTTACAATGGGCACAAACTGATAATGAAATTAGCACGTATCAAAGGGAAAACAGCAGAAGCAATATGTTTCTTATCGACTAATTTTCAGCAATTGCTTTTGTGATATACTACGAGAACAAGAATAAATACCTTTCTGCCATCTCCCAACTGGTGCTTTGATACTATGACCTATATAATTTTCTCGATGTTTATCGACCTTCACGTCATCCCAGCTAAATTCTGTTGCAGCAAAGAAATCGTACATTAGGAATACTACATAATAGGACATAGGCATAACAGTTTGATTCTCCAAAAACAATATAATTTTGTGCTAGAACAACCTATGCCATCTATAGACTATAGAGAGACTTCATTAAGCATTTCTGAACTAGATAACATCATAACTCAAAATTCAATTTTTTTTCTGAAAGGTAAGTATGATCATTACACGAAACTCATGACTCTAGGAAGAGCTTAGATATAGTGATCCTGACATCTGCGTATCTGTCTCCTCATTTTTTGTTGGAGATAGTAGGATTAGTAAGGCAGAACCACCACCCCCCCCCCCCCAAAAAAAAAGGAGCAACATTCAGATAAGAAGGGAAAATATAAAAAAGGCAGACAAAAATATGCACGACCAGCAGGACCGGACACCAAGATAGCTTCCAGATCTAGCTGCATCAATAGATAGCAACTAATTTCTTGTAGCACATACATGATTCACCCCGTACAAGCAACATGTACAAGAAAACATCCGAATCTAACAAAAATTGAAACATGGACTTAAAATATACAGGCATCAAATTATCAGAAAACAAACATGCATTGAACACCACCTCCTCTGCCTATCAGCCAAAAATAAAAGAAAGAGAATGATTGCGGCATCTCTCATCTTTATTCGGTCAAGTAACCCTTTACACAATGTTCCTACTTCCTAGATCACAAACCCAATATAGTATCCTTTATACTTTTAAACCCTAGAGTCCTAGACCTGATGTATAACCCATAAAGCTAGAACGCCTGAATTTTAAACCCTAGAGTCCTAGTCCTTGGATTGAAGCATAGTCATCGTAATTCTTATTGTAGAATCATGAGGTCTAAGGTTCAAAACCCAGGGGAGACAAAAAATGCTAGGAATTTCTTCCCATCCGCCTAAGCTTTGGGGCGCAAAGTTGCCCGATACCTAGTGGGAGGTAGTAGGTATCCCATGGGCTAGTCCATGCGTGCACAAGCTGGCTCCTACACCACTTGTCATTAAAAAAAAAGTAATTGCTGTTGCTTATAACTCCTAAAGTTTCCATTGTAATCCTACTTTTGAGTGCTGGGCGAAAATCTGGTTTTGTTTTTCACGACAATAAATCTACATCATACAATTCCAAAATTTAAGGTTTATCGAATAAGCCTTCTCATTTAACTGCTAACTTCAAATTCAACACACAATAAGAAGACTCGATCTTTTTAGGGAGCGGTGATTTTCCCCAATAAATGACCCGATAAGGAAATCAGACTAACAATATAAGGGGAAACCCGAGATTAAGAGAGATGGGAAAGAGGGGTAAATGAAAGCTTACGATCTCGGCCACCGCGAACGCCACCTCTAGTTGGATGATACATCTTTTGCCCCTTTCTTCTAACCCTGGATTTCAATTGCAGGAAAGAATCTAAAATCCGAGGTACTGAAACGGAAAATAGGATTTTGGTTGTTTCATCCAATATAATAGGCTGATTTGACACCCTTGTAAGTCCCAATTATATATGCCACTAGATGGTTATTGCCCGTGCCGTGTATAGCTCGGGCCCAATACTACAAATATTGGAAGAAATTAAAAAATAATTAAATTTACAAGTGATCATTTAATAATAGTTATGATTTTAAATTTAAAAATAGCCAAAGTTTCAAAAGTAATTAAAAATTAGTAACTTTTTATGTAAAAAAAATTTTAGCAAAAACATTGTTTAAAATTCGGAAGAATACTCCAATAAGATATACTGGAGTTCTAAGTATATTAGAACTCCAGTATAATATACTGGATTATACTGAAACTTTTCGCATATTGGAGTTCCAGCATAATGTGCTGGAAGTTCATACACAAGTGTATCGATCTCCAGCATATTATGCTGGAACTTTCCTTGTTGCAGCAAAATAGTGGCTATTTTTAATGACTTTGCGAATGCTAGCTATTTGTGAATGACCAGTCCGAAAACTGGATAGCCCGTGCTACTTTTACGTTTTTATGTGGCACTAAATTTTGTATCACCCATTGAATTTGTTCCAGTTTTATAAACATGGAATATAGAAATACGTCTTTAAATCTAAATAACTTTTTAAATCCTAAAACATTTATAATGTCATGCACGTTCGTATAAATGTTGTGCCATGCATATGTATGGGTGTACATTATATCATCAAGCTACGGAGGGCATCCCATCATATTATTTCGGCAACTATAGGCAAATCATTAACGTAATCGAGCCCGGAACCCATAGGTATATATATATATGTATATATATATATATATATATATATATATATATATATATATATATGTATATATATATATATATGTATATATATATATATGTATATATATATGTATATATATATATATATATATATATATATATATATATATATATATATATGTATATATATATGTATATATATATTAAAAAATATGAATTTTAATTATAAAAATATATAATTATTAATGATAGTTTGATGCCACTGGGCCTCAATTTTTTTTTCTTCGGTGCTGCTTTCTTCTTTTTTGTGCTTAGAATTTCTGCTTGTTTTTCTTAGTTGCAAAATAAGTTCGTTGAATTTGTTGTTATTTTGACAATATGATGATTGCGATATTTATGATATTTGAAAGTTATACAAATTTGAGCTTATTTGTAGTAGATTTGTGTATTGAATCGTATATTGAATTATTAAATTTGAAAAATAACTTTATGTATCAGAACTTAAGATTTGAAATCTAAAGATGTATTGAAAAGATTGAACTACCTAAGATTCGAATTTATGAAATTGCATTTGAAAGATAGAAGAACTTGAATTTGATCTCTGAAGTTGCGTCGAAGAGATTGAACTAATTCAAAGCCGAACAGGTATACTTTATAAAATTTAGTGCAATACGGTTATAAATTCAATGGTGGCCCCAGAATATGAGTTTATATGAAAATGCCCCCTATTTTCAAAAAATGATACTTATTCTTTCTTTCTTTATTTTTTTTCTTTTTATTTCTTTTCAAAATGTAATTGTGCAAAATAAATAATTTTTGCTTCTTTTTATGCAGATGAACTTGTTAACAGATATTGGTAATTTAATTAAGTTATATTTGGTAACCGCGCATCAAAGTTAGAGAAAAAGGGAGCATCGCATGTCTAAGTCTAACTAAGAGCAGGAGGCCACACGTTTTCTTTTTCTAATTTTTCAAAGCCATTTTGAGGCACCTGAGAGTCCTCAACGGTGGCAATAATACGGAAGAATATTAATAGCCAAACAGGAATAAACTAAATATTATGAGCTATAATGTTCGTGGACTACCTAATTTAATATTAGCTATCTTATATGTATCCATAAATATTTAAAAAAAATATCAAACTGCAATACTACAAAATTAACATTTTGAAAAGTTTCTCAACTTTTACTACAATGCAAATTCTCTAAATTGTAAGCACACACAGATTTAAAAGTTCTCAAAGTTTGCTAAATGACAATATACTGCAACCTATCTTTTAAAATCATATTGTTTAGTCTAGAGATGATATCTAACTACCTCAGAAATCAGGCACTAACCAAAAAGTAGTATCTTTAATCACTGAAAACAGATTGTTGTGAAAATGGTTAAATTTTTCATAGTTGTTGTAGAAGCTTCTATTTGACTTGAAAAACTCCCGGTCGTGAAAGAGATTGAATAATTTAAGAATTTAACATAACTACCATAGATCATTGTAAGTTTTATTGCATACCGTTTTTTCAAGGTTTTGTCCTTGCTCCTTATTGTCCTACTAGTATATGAGCACACGTGTTGTGCGTGTAACTCATACCAATGACTACAACTGTTTTAAAAGCCACATTATTACTATTAGAAAATATATTTGAACTATATATAAACGAAAGTTAAAAGGAAAAAATTTAAGTTGCAGAAAATAATACTTCCTTTTTTCCAAAAAAAGATAATTCTTTTCGAATTTTAAGAGTCAAATATCTTAATTGGCGGTAAATTCGAACAAAGAATTTTTAAGTTTTTCTAAATAAAATTTGCATATTTAGAAACCACAAAAGTACAATAAGTCAACAATAATTAATATTTTAAAATATTTAAAAGACGAATGAAAAAGTCACGCTCAAATAATAATTTATTTGACTCTCAAAATTTGAAAAGTATCATCCTTTTTGGGCGGAGGGAGTAAACTTTTATCTTATATAGCTGACTCAATTAAAGAAGAAATGAAGTCTTCAGATGTGTAATTTAAACATAAATTAAATAAATAAATAAATAAAAAGCATATGAGTTCTGTTGACATTAGTGACGAAAACAGTAAGTTAAAAAGGAGAAACAAATAAGAAAATGAACTCGAGAGAGATGAATGTGAATTACTCCGAATATGCAAAATGAACAATCACATTTAATTAGTCACATAAGCACAATATTCTGTTTGAGTTTTGTGTTAAAAAAATATGACAGGAAAGAGGAACATAAGGAAGTTGCGTATGTTAGGATTAGCATCAAAGTTTCTCACGCTCCTCCGAATAAATAACAACAGTAATAATCCAGCAAAATTTTACTAGTGGGGTCTGAATACTCTTCCGAACAAAAATAGGAAAAAATAAAGAAATTGTTCAACGCTTTGTTGGAAATAAGTCAATAGAAGAATCCATCTAAGAATATAAAAAGAAAATATTAGGAAAAACGACCAAACAATTCACTTCTCAAACACAAAAAAGGTGCATTTTATAGACTTGGAGTTTACAGATTGTATTGGACCATACAATGAATCCGTCACTCTGTAGTATGATGTGTATGTTAGTACACTATATTTATAAAACAATTTTGGAAATATAAATTAATATAAACAGAAATTATGATAAACAGAAATGACATAAAACAAAATGATCATAAACAATTCGAGCCCACTGAATTCACAGTGTCTCCTTAAGGAATTTAATCCCCTTCTAGCACCCAAGGTTATGGATTATTTCCTCCCAGGATAGAACGAATTATACACTAGTGTAGTGGTACTCCAAACGCCAGTGTTTTAGCGAATACAAAGATCAGTAGCAAATCACACTTACTTTTTGCTTTGTTTGTATGCTAAAAGTATGCAGAAGAAGGAGAGAGAACTCGAAAATTCGTAGTGAAATTCTGAGCAGAATAGTGTTGTATTTATAGCCAATCCGAATCTGAATCTGAATTCGAATCCGAATCAAAATCCGAAGACAAAGCCGAGCCGAGCCGAGTGAGCGACGACGACGACGACGGCGCGAGGCTTCCTTTCTTCTCAACTCTTTAAGAGCTAGAAGTAGAGCAATCGCTTATAAACCCATAAAAAATCTCTTCCTCTTCCAATATGGGACAATGTCCATATGCCAAGGGAGGGAAACTTGAAATTTCACTCAAAAATTTTATTTTCCTCCATTTCTCATTCACCCTCTTTAAGTATTTAATTTATTAATTAAATACATAAACCCAACAATCCCCCACATGAATGGAGAATGGCTATATCGCAGAAGTATGCATGAAAAACTATGTGATTGGCAAGCAAGGATTATTTGCATCTGGATAAGTAGGTTTCCCTTTGAATTTTCCGTAGTGAACTTATGTCGGATATATTCAATCAATCGGTAGATTTGATATCTTTGAACCGTCGAACTTTGGTGTATACCTAGACAACCACAAGTCATACAACCAACCCTTAACCATCTTTGGTTCTCATTGTTGTGTTCGTTTCAGCCATGAACACCGTCTGGTTTTATAAGTGCGTAGAGAACTGGCCTTACAAAATTTTCTTTGAAGCGGCTAACACTTCACACTTACATAGGCGATTCCTAAACGTATCATCCCGTAGATATACTATTTGATATACCCCATAGCAAACTTAGAAATCACTTAAAAGCCTTAATGCTTTATCCTTTGTACTGAACATTGTCTTATCAGGAGAATGGACCAAAAGTTTAGTTGATTATAAATGGCTTTGTTTGATCTCCTTGAACCTAGATCTTGAGATCTCCGGTCTTCTTGGTAGAGTTACCACCACTATGACTTGTTCTCGGCCACAATCTCATTCTCCTTGATGACTTCTCAACTACCTCTCTAGTTAGGCCTTTTGTAAGTGGATCCGACACATTTGCACTTGACTTTACATAGTCAATTGTGATAATTACTCTAGAGAGTAATTGTCTAACGGTTTTATATTTTCGTCGTATATGACGAGATTTACCGTTATACATAACGCTCTAAGCACTTTCAATTACCGCTTGATTATCACAATGTATGCATATTGGTGCCAACGGTTTGGGCCAAAATGGAATATCTTCCAAGAAATTTTGGAGCATTTCAGCCTCTTCACCAGCTTTATCCAAGGCTATGAACTCAGCCCCATTGTAGAGCGGGCAATACAAGTTTGTTTGGACGACTTCCAAGACACCGCTCCTCCACCAATAGTGAACGCATGTCCACTTGTAGACTTAGAATCAGTTGATTCGATGATCCAATTTGCATCACAGTATACCTCAATGACTGCAGGACATTTACTGTAATGCAAAGCAAAGTCCTGGGTATGTACTAAATACCCCAAAACTCGTTTCATGGCCATCCATTGAGATTGAACTGGATTGCTCGTATATCGGCTCAATTTACTTATAGCACAAGCTATATCTGGTCGTGTACAATTCATGATGTACATTAAGCATTCCAATACACGAGCACCATCCAATTGTGATATGCTTTGGCCTTTGTTCTTTGCTAATGCAAGATTCATGTCAATTGGAGTCTTTGCAACTTTAAAGCCCAAGTGCTTGAATTTTCAAGTACTGTCTTAATATAATGAGATTGTGACAATGCCAGACCTTGAGAAGTCTTATGGATCTTAATTCCCAGTATTAAATCAGCAACTCCCAAGTCTTTCATATCAAACTTGCTAGTTAGCATACGCTTAGTAGCATATATGTTGGCAATGTCATTACTCATTATGAGCATATCATCCACATATAAGCAAACAATGACTATGTGATTTGGAACATTTTAATGTACACACATTTATCACATTCATTTATCTTAAAACCATTTGACAACATTGTTTGGTCAAATTTCGCATGCCATTGTTTGGGTGCTTGTTTTAGTCCGTAAAAGGACTTAAGAAGTCTACAGACCTTCTTTTCTTTACCTGGAACCACAAACCCTTCAGGTTGTTCCATGTAAATTTTTTCCTCCAACTCTCCATTTAAGAAGGCCGTCTTCACATCCATTTGATGAATTTCAAGACCATAAATTGCAGCTAATGCTACCAACGTTCGTGTGGACGTAATTCTTGTAACTGGAAAGTATGTATCAAAATAGTCAAGACCTTCTTTTTGGCAATACCCTTTGTCCATAAGTCTTGCCTTATATTTGTCAATAGTGTCATCATCTTTCATTTTCCTCTTAAAGATTCATTTAGAACCCAATGGTTTATTTCCAGGAGGAAGATCAACCAATTCCCATGTATGGTTGTTCAGTATGGATTCAGTTTCACTATTCATTGCCTCTTTCCAAAACAATGATTTCGAAGAAGACATGGCCTCTTTAAATGTTTGAGGCTCATTTTCCAATAAGAAAGTCACAAAGTCTGTTACAAATAAAGTAGACGTTCTTTGACGTTTACTACGACTTGGATCATCCTGGTTAAGTGTACTTTCTTTTGTTTCTTCCCGAGGTCGTTTAGATCCTTCACCAATCGACTCACATCCCTTTTTATACGGATATATATTTTCAAAGAATTCAGCACTATCTGATTCTATAACCGTATTATTATGAATGTCGGGATTTTCTGATTTATGAACCAGAAATTGATATACTTTACTATTAGTTGCATATCCTATGAAAACACAATCAACAGTTTTCGGTCCTATTTTTACCTTTTTGGGTTTAGGAACTTACACTATTGTCAAACACCCGCACACTTTAAAATAATTCAAGTTGGGTTTTGTTCCTTTCCATTTCTCATATGGAATTGATTGTGTTTTGCTATGGGGTACTTGATTTAGTATTCGACTAGCCGTAAGAACGGCTTCCCCCCACAAGTCCTGTGGCAAATCAGAACTTATCAATAATGCGTTCATCATCTCCTTTAATGAACGATTCTTTCTTTTTGCAATTCCATTGGATTGGGGTGTGTAAGGGCCGTTGTTTGATGAATAATTCCATATTCTAAACATATTTGTTCAAAAGGAGATTCATATTCACCACCCTATCACTTCTTATCATTTTGATTTTCTTGTTAAATTGTGTTTCAACTTCATTTTTGTATTGCTTGAATGCGTCTATTGCTTCATCTTTATTATTAAGTAAGTAAACATAGCAATATCTAGTACTATCGTCAATAAAAGTTATGAAATACTTCTTTCCACCACGAGATGGTATTGACTTCATATCACAAATATCTGTGTGAATTAAGTCTAAAGGATTTGAATTCCTTTTAACTGAATTATAAGGATGTTTAACATACTTGGATTTCATACATACTTGACATTTTGATTTGTCACATTCAAATTTAGGCAATACTTCCAAATTAATTATTTTCCGTAAGGTTTTATAATTAACATGACCCAATGTATATGCCATAATCCATTTGACTCAAGCAAGTAAGACGAAGCTAAAATTTTATTATTATTCTCCACAACCATTAGAGACTAAATTTTTCCTAATTTCCGGAACATGAAGGACATTGTTCAAAGTTACCACTTTAGCGGAAGTCATTTTGAGAAATATCTTTCCACATTCTTCAATCTTGGCCTTTGCAACATTTCCCATGAAAATTGTCTCATCGGGTCCAACAGGAGCATAAGTAGCAAAAGCTTCCTTGACAGCACAAACATGGCGAGTGGCTCCAGAATCAATTCACCACTCTTTAGGATTGCCCACCAAGTTGCATTCAGAAAGCATGGCGCATAAGTCATCAACATCATCATGCTTTTCTACCATGTTTGCTTGACCCTTCTTCTTGTCTTTCTTCGGAGCATGGCACTCCGTAGATTGGTGTTCGATTTTTCAGCAGTTGTAGCAGTTTCCACTGAACCGCTTCTTACTTGGGTTGTATTTCGGGCCAGAAGCTTTCTTTCTCTTCTGTTCTCTTCAATAATATTTTCTCCCATTATTGTTGAATTTCCACAGCCTCTTTTTTCAGCAGACTTCAATTCTCAATCTAACAATGAGATCTTCAAGGGACATCTCCTTGCGTTTGTGTTTCAAGTAGTTTTTGAAGTCCTTCCACAATGAGGCAACTTATCAATCATTGCTGCTACTTGGAATGCATCATTGATGACAAGACCTTCAGCAAGGAGATCGTGAATAATCACTTGCAGTTCTTGGACTTGAGTAATAACAGATTTTCTATCTACCATTTTATAGTCAAAAAACTTTGCAACCACGAACTTTATTAACCCGGCATCTTCAACTTTATACTTCCTTTCAAGTGCAATCCACAAATCTATTGATGTTTCCACACCACTGTAGACATTATACAAAGCATCCTCCAACCCGCTAAGAATATAATTCTTACACAAGAAATCTGAATGCTTCTACGCCTCAGTCACGAGCACGCGTTCATTATCAGGAGTATCATCGGCCAGCACACGAACATCTTCCTTGATGAACTTCTGAAGACTTAAGGTAGTCAAATAGAAGAACATCTTTTGCTGCCAGCGCTTGAAATCAATCCCGAAAATTTTTCCAAGTTTCTCCGCCGGTGCCAATATTGCAGGTGTTCGGCTCGTGGATGCATTGGGAGTCACCATTGGAACAACTGGGTTCTCATTCTCATTAGTCATTTCTGTAAAAGAATGACACCAACGTTAAAATCACGTAGATTTTAATAGAGTACAAAACCACAATGGTTTTACTCTCCAGAAAAAAATAATACAAATACAAAAGTATATTAAATTCCCTAAGCTTGTTAGTATACTATATTTGTAAAACAATTCTGGAAGCATAAATTAATATAAACAGAAATTATGATAAACAGAAATGACATAAAACAAAATGATCATAAACAATTTGGGCTCACTGAATTCACAATGTCTCCTTAAAGAATTTAATTCCCTTCTAGCACCCAAGGTTATGGATTATTTCCTCCCAAGATAGAACGAATTACACACCGGTGTAGTGGTACTCCAAACGCCAGCGTTTCAGCGAATACAAAGATCAGTAGAAAATCACTTTTACTTTTTCCTTTGTTTGTATGCTAAAAGTATGCAGAAGAAGGAGAGAAAACTAGAAAATTCGTAGTGAAATTCTAAGCAGAATAGTGTTGTATTTATAGCCAAAATTTGGGCTGAAAACTGAAGAGGTGAAACTCTTTAGAATGGACGTTTCCGCAAAACTGCCATAGCATAAATGCCATTACATAAATGGCTATTTACTAAAAAATAAAGAGGGAAAATTGATGGGCAGTTAATTTTCTGTTACAAAAATAGAAAAATGGATTGGATTTAATGTTAATATGTAATATTAATATCCTATTATTAACAATTATTTAATAACATATTTTTGTTAATATTTTACTATTAACAAATAAATTTAGTCTAAAAAGTTAATCAATCAATCATTTGACCAAATCCGAATCCGAAGCCGAAGCCGAAGCCAAGCCGAGCCGAGCGAGCGAGCGAGCGATGGAGCGAGGCTTCCTTTTTTCACAACTCTTTAAGATCTAGAAGAAGAGCAATTGCTTATAAATCCATAAAAAATCTCTTCCTCTTTCAATATGGGATAATGTCCATATTCCAAGGGAGGGAAACTTGAAATTTCACTCAAGAATTTTATTTTCCTACAATTCTCATTCACCCTCTTTTAAGTATTTAATTTATTAATTAAATACATAAACCCAACAATGTACCCTTCCCTTCATAAACTGTTAAGTTAGAAAAGCTTCAAGAAAAAGAAGTTCGAAATGAAATAGACACTAAAAATCACAATATTTACAAAACTAAGAGGTTGCAATATTGTAGAAGAAACTTTCGTATTTGAACGACCATCTACTACCACACAAATATTCTAGATCCCTTTTCAGGCTCACTAATGAGAGAATGTCTACTATCTCACTACAAGAACAGCCATCTACTACCACTACTATTCCTCCTAAACCACCGTATAAACTCAACCATCAACCAAATAACTCCACATCCTATAAGGAAACACTCCTAAGAGACGAATTCATTACCAAGTTTAGTAATCCATCAACAAGTGAACCAGTGCTTGATTTCGACATGGACACTGTCCAAGTTCATGATGATGATCCAAACCAAAAGGGGTTAACTAGCTCCTTAAAGTAAATAAACCTCAATCTAGATGATCTAAACCGAATGTACATACTCTGGAAATTTTCGATCATCATTAAACTCACACATAAATGGCTTATGCACCACTATCTTAAAAAGAAATCACAGGACCTATGGAAATTGAATGAGAATTTTCCCCCCATTGATCTTGGGGAGGACTACTACACAGTCAAGTTAAGCAAGGAAGAAAACATGACAAAAATTTTACATTATGGACCTTGGTTCATTAATGGTTTCTTCCTATCCACTCAAAAATGTGTACCAAACTTTGTTGCAAAAAACGCATACCAAAACTTCACACCCATTTGAATCCGACTACCATACTTGCCCACAGAATTTTACGATGGAATTGTCCGAGCAAAAATAGGAAATATTCAATTGGTAAACTACTCAAAGTGGATGCATGCACATCAGCTACACTAAGGGGGTGTTACGCCAGGATATGTGTGGAACTTCCACTTGATCAACCCGTCCAAAACCATATCCTCATAAGGCAACACAAACAACCAATTGTCTATGAAGGAGATGATATACTTTGCAAATCATGCGGGAGACTAGGACACACAAACCAATATTGCTCACAAGGAAGGCCACCAACCACAACAAAGGAAGATAGTGCAAACAAATCAGAAGAAGGAGAGTGGATGACCGTCAAGTTCCCATGGAAAGGTAAAGCCAAACTGGCCAATGACCACACTGCCAAAACTGGAACAAATCTTCCACCATGTATTAATGTTCGCATATTCGATGCAATGTCAGGTAAGCATCTCAAAACTCAACACTTAAATTACATTGACAAGCAACTTCTAATAAACCCCTCTATTGCCCCTCCTTTGAATACAAATCTACTATTAACAAAGATAAAAATTACTCAATAATTACAAAGTTTTGGAGCTTATGGAGGAAGAGGAGAGTGGTTTGGGAAAACCACAAAATCAGCCCATGATTTTTGATAATCTAGAAGCTAATAAAATTAATAATAGAAAGCCTATTATTTTGCATGGAAACCAAGTGACAAATGTCACAAATGTTACAAACATCCAACTTGTAATTATAATAACAAAAAAATGATTAATAATATGGAAATTGACTCCACCACTAATCAAACCAATGAAGATGAAAATCAAACTATCATTACCCCTAATACTCCTACTAATCTACTAAACAATGATCAACCCGTCTGCATGCATGCATACCCGTTACCTCTTAACCAATTGCAAAACACACACTTGGAACACATGCATGGCCAAGTGGCAAATGACATATCCATGGGGGATTTTGCTATAAAACACACGCAAATCCCTGACTCCAAAAAACACATAGAGCCAATCATTGGGGCCTCTCCCATTTAATACAATAGACAACCCTCTATAAACACCACCATCCCAACCCCCCAAAAATGGCCAGAACCCCCCTCACACTAAGAAGAAGATATCGACTCCTCCAACTCTTTTATCTATCACGCAACCAAAACATGAACAACCCACCCAATTTCCCTCCTCATCCTCAACCAAATCCGACGATTTATGCACATCCTCTCGTTGTGGATAGAGCTAGGACTTCAAGGCCATGTAGTGACATTCAACATGGAAATCAATGGCCAAGAATCGATCTTAGTAATTCAAAACACACATTTCCTAGCCCAACTAATATCGGAGGGAATGAATCTAACAATGAACAATGACGTGAATCAAATGTGGATGAACAATATACTACAACCAATAGCTCCTTCAATGAACCAAAACTTAGTGAACAACATGCAACAAATGTGGAACATCCCACATCATCCAACCAACAAATCCAACAAAATCCACCACTAAACCTACCCTTCTATGCACCAGATGACATGATGGTTCTCAACCCAGTATTCATCCAATGGAATGCTTAGGTCTTCCAAACCATCAAGGCCCACAACCAGATCCCATGAACGAGCAAGAACAACAAATGAACGTACCAAATCAGGAAGGAACCCAAAAGGGAGAAGAGGCAGTAGAAAACATGGATCACTTAGTGGAACCACCAATGACTCTTTCAAGTCTAAACGAAGTAAAAATCTTAATATTCCGGGAGATGCTAGACTGGAAATATATCTTCAGTTGCCCAATGACGTTGTACAAATGCTCACTGGATATCCGACAACCACAGGACCCAACGGTGGGGAAAAATGTGGTGATCATGATACCATCCCAAAGGGTGATGCAAAACAACAACCCCCTCCCCCCAACAACATCCTATGTATCATCCTAATAATGTAGTAATTTGAAACGTTAGGGGTGCGAACAATTCAAACTTCATCAGAAACGTTAGGGAACTCATGGACATCTACATGCCATGTATAGTTGCACTTCTAGAAACAAGGATGGAGAGCCACCTCTCAATACTTGAAGCTTTCAGTTTCACGGAGATGATAGAAGTTCCTTCCATTGGTTAGAGTGGAGGTTTTGTGATCTTTTGGAACAACGAAGTGGTGACAATGAATAATTTTACTAGGAATGGGCAGGCTATCCATGCCATGATCGAGGTTAGACCTAAAAACTTAACTTCGTTAATTAGTATCATATATGCTAGTAATGATGTAAATTATAGATATATGTTATGGGACAACCTAAAATCAATCTATGATAGCTATAAAGGGCATTGGTTAATAGGAGGGAATTTCAATGAAATTACTAATATGACGGATAAATATGGCGGTAGGATGATTAATCAAAAAAGGGCCAAGTCCCTAAGGAATTATCTATATTATTGTAACTTGCTAGACTTAGGGTTTAAAGAGTGTAAATATATATGGACAAACTATCGAAAAAAAAACAAGGGATTGATTATGGAAAGGCTTGATAGGGTCTACTCCAATGAGAAATGGTTAGAAGCCTAACCTAATACTACGATAATCCATCTCCCTAAAGTTCATTCAGATCACAACCCCCTCCTAATAAACCTTAATAATAATATAAATTTCATTAGGAATAAACATTTCTGACTTGAAAGTTTTTGGTACACTCATCCTGATTTTAGCAAATTAATATCCCTTAATTGGGCTAACACAGACCTATTACAAGGATCAGAGAGCTTCCAAGAAAATGTGATATAATGGAAAAATCAAACTTTTGGTAACATTTTTGCTAGGAAAAAGAAGCTCTTAAAAAGAATCAACGGAATTCAAAGCTCTTTAAATTACCAAACTAGTAGTTTCCTCAAAGATCTAGAAACCAAACTAGTTGAAGAATTTAATTCTATCTTAAGAATAGAGGAGGACTACTAAAAAAATTAGAGCAAGGGTGGATTGGTTAAGAGAAGGGGATGCTAACACTAGGTTCTTTCATATTAAAGCCACAAATAGAAGAAGAAGAAGAAATAACATAGTCTTCTTTAAGGATGAACTAGGAAATTGGATAGAAGACCCCTTGTTAATAAGAACTCATGTTACAGATTATTTCAGGGATTTATTTACAACTTCTCATAAGTATTCTAACCAATTCAATGACAAGGCAAATTACTCCCACACTTGTGACCGATCAATCCTTGATAAACCTCTAACTAACCATGAAATTAGGGAAACAATATTTCCGTTTAAATCTTCCAAAGCTTCGGGGTCGGATGTCCTTCACCCTTTTTTCTACGAAAGATTTTGGCACCTATTATGAAGTAGGGTCATTAACATGTGTCACACAATCTTTACCACAAACAAAATTCCACCAGGAATGAACCACACGTACATCTTCTTGATTCCCAATGTTAAAAATGCTAACGTGCTAAAAAACTTTCGTCCAATAAGCTTGTGCAATGTCATTTACAAGACTATCACCAAAATAATAGCAAATAGGATTAAGCCATTCCTAGACCGTCTAATTAATAAAGAACAAGCCAGTTTTGTTAAAGGGAGAAGGGGTAGTGACAACGCCATTATAATCCAAGAAGTCCTAAGGAATTTCAACATGTCAAAAGGAAAAGGAAAATTGATTTTGATACTCGATTTGGAAAAAGCCTTCGATAAAATTGAATGGTACTACATTTACCGAACGCTAAAGTTCTATAGATTCCCAAAGAATATCACTAATCTTATCATGATGACTAGTTCGTTTTCAATCCTTGTGAATGGAAATAAAACTGATGCTTTTACTCCCACTAGGGGGATTAGGCAAGGAGATCCCTTATCCTCATATCTCTTTATACTTTGCATGAATATGTTGTCAAACAACATCAGCCATGAAGTCAATATTAGGAATTGGACCCCTGTCAAGTTAAACCCTAGGGCTCCTTGTATATCTCACCTATTTTTTGCAGATGACATAACTTTAATGGGAGAAGCAAATCACAAAACCCTCACTAGTATTAACCAGTGCCTTCAAAATTTTGGTAGTCTTTCAGGCTTAAGCGTCAATAAGAAAAAATCTAAAATAATCCTATCTAAGAATTGTTCCTATGACACTAAGGAACTAGCAACCACCACCCTTGAAATTGTCATGGGTAAAAATTTTGGGAACTACTTAGGTTTTCCCATGTCAAATGGCATACCCAAGAACAAGGACTATCTTCCACTACTTGATAGGATGAGAGGAAAACTAAACAATTGGAATGCCAAATGGATTAGTATGGCATGTAAATGTACACCGATAAAATCTACCCTAAATACTCTGCCTATCCACATAATGCAAACAGTTTTGCTCCCCAAAAACACTTTACAAGAAATTGATATGATTGAAAGGAACTTCCTATGGGGTACTACACAGGATAAAAAGAAAACCCACTTACATGGATGGGATACTGTCACTAAAGAATTTGCCGGGGGGGGGGGGGTAGGTATAAAAAAGGCTTCGCATAAAAACCAAGCCCTAATCACTAGCCTTGCGTGGAGGATGATAAACAATGTACAATCCCTTTGGGCAAAAGTTCTAATTAGTATCTACAAGACCAAAAAAATAATAGGTTCATCGATCACTTGGAAAAGCCTTCTCACGGGATGGAATATTTGTACGAAAGGGATTAGATGGCCAGTGCATAACCAATCATGTTTAAACATTTGGGACACAAACTGGATTCCAATATACAAAAGCCTTTGGAGCAGTATTGAATGGCCTTTATCTAAGGGAGAGGATATGCTACAAATTAGAAACATTAGGGATAACAAGATATGGTGCTTGGATAAACTCTCTTTTGAACTACCAACCCCTATTAAAAATTTTATAAATTCCATTGCTTGTATGAACAAAATTCTAATAACAAAGCAACATATGCTGGAGTCTAAATTGCAATGATTTGCTTACAACATCTTCTTCATACCAAATTATTGATAACAATACTAATATTGCGCATAATAATATTTGCTTTGGAAGCTTCAATACCCTAATAAGATAAAAAAATTCCATGGAACATATACCACGGGCGTCTACCCACAAGAAACTATCTATTTAGAATTGGGGTTAATATAGACCATGCCTGCCCAGTATGCAAAAATGAAAATGAATCTATATACCACATCTTTTGGGACTGCCTTATAGCCACAAACCTCTGGAAAAAATTAGGGATAAACACGGGTGACAATCCAAGACACGATAATTGGATGAACTACCTCTTAGGTACTCAACCAAAAATTAGTCCAAGATATCTAAATTGGCATCAATTACTCCCTTTTATAATATGAAAAATTTGGAACAACAGAAATTAAAACAACATTAATAATAAAAGTACCCTACAAGTTTCAAGAAGATCTTGGCCTAGACTAATGATTTTTTCTTCTTCACATACAAAAATCTATTAGGTGACAGGTCTATTCATTTACAAGTAAAATGGGAAAAACCATCCTTAGGGTGGTACAAGGCAAACATCAATGGTGCTTTTGACAAAAATGTCGTGGAATGAGGCAATGGTGCTATGATTTGTGATACAAAAGGAAGGTGGTGTATGGGTATATCAACGAAGGTTAATTCAAAGTCACCCATGCAAACGAAACTTATAGCTCTAAGCCACAACTTACAACTAATCATCAAGGAACAACTCTTTTCAATTGAAGTGGAAACCGATGCGACGGAGATATTAATAATAATCCACAATAACACAAGTACTAATAACAAATTATGCCATGCATGCAGGTTATTGGTGGAGAAGGCAACCAAGCAGGGGATAATATCATTCAAGCATAGCTTAAGGCAAGGGAATGGAGTGCACACGTTTTGGAAAATGCAACACTAAGGAACAACTCTTTTGATAAATTATATAGTTTTGCTATACCTCCTGATTATGTTAGGGTCGTCGATGAGAAGGATATGGAGGACTATGTTTATGTAAGAACTTGTAGTATTAAATAATGTGAAGACCTAGCTGCACTAGAAAATATGGGTGCCATATGTGGCCTAATGATAGATTCTAATGATGCATGTATGACAAACATCCATAGGGGGAAGCCATCCCTCCCTACTTAAGTTTATATATATAATATGCTTTCCGTTTCAAAAAAAAAGACCATAGTTAGTTGATGTCGACGCCCCCTTTTTCCTACCCCTTTTAAAAGGCGTAATCGGGTTTACGACATTATGGGCAAAACAATCCTTTGTTCCCATTTGGGAATTGGGTTACGGAATTTGAAGATTCGCAACCTAATGATTATAGTGCATTAGGACACTTTGAGAAGAAAAGACGAGTTTTTTGAAAGAAAATCAGAGTTTGGGTAAGGGTTTGAAATTATCTCGAGGGGAAGGTGTTAGGCACCCCTCAAGATCCACTAGTGTGGTTCTCCGCCTTGCTTAGATGTGACTTTAAGAAAGCATAGAAATAGACAAGAAAGGTTTTGCACATAAAGAATACGAGCAAATTGACAAAGAAGGATATCAGAAGTAAAAGGGAATTTTAAAGAAAACATTTAAAGAAAGGAAAAGTAAGGAGGGTCCTAGGTTTGACTATAATATGGATCATTCTATACAATACCCGCACATATTCCCAAAGAGGGGTCTCTTTATAAGATTATCGCATTGTCATCATCTGTATGTTCTACCCTTCCCACCCGTAAAGGTTATTTAAGCGTGTGGATTGGTCACGAATACTTATTGCGTGCTATTACCCATCCCATTCTAGATCTTAGAGGGCATTTAGGATCACTATTTCTATAGGGTGAGAACTAGGCTGGACCCCCTATGTTCAAAGGTTAAAATTCTAGACGACATACAAGAACAAATAGGATTTGCACATAAGGGGAATCATATAAGCATGTGAAAGGCTCAAATATCCCTCTATAGACGAACACATAATTAGCACGACTCAAACACATTTAAGGTCTAGGTAAGGAGAAGATCTTTCGAAAAACTGGAGCATGAGTTAAAACAGAAGTTTGGAGGGTTTGCATAAAAGGAACGTGAGAGAAAATATTCAGAACATAAAAAAGACAGTAACAGCTTTTAGAAAATATGCAGAAATATTTAAAACACTTGTGGAACACAGTTTTCGGACGAGCAGAATGAGAGTATTTTTTTGAGATTGCAGAAGTATAAAGAAAACATCTTAGGTTCTGAACATTTAAAAATTGACAGTATTCAGATAGCATGAAAAATAGCAGTAGCCCAGTGCTGGGCGAGGAAATACAGTATTTGTATATATGGTTTTGAAAAATAGTAGTCCAGTTCTGTACACAGTAGGAATCTCTTGCATAAGTAATTTTAAAATAGGGCAGAAGTTTATAAAAAAATTAGACAGCTTTAGAAACAGACGAGTTTAGGCAGAGGCAGATTAATTCGAACATGACTTAAAGGTGATTAGCCCATTTTATCCAGCCTAAGGCTTACCCAGGAGTTATTAACGAATAGTGAGCATGCACATTTGCTTCCAGTTTTAAAGAGAGGGTTGTTAACCAATTTTTACCCAGATTAACGAATATTTAAACAATTGCAGGCAAAAGTCCTAAGGCATGGAATCTAATGCACAAAAGGTCCTATGAACATGGTATCTAAATGTGAGGTTAATGACTTGTTGATTATTAATTATTCATGGTTACGAGGATATTCAAAATAATAAACTGAAAGTGAAAAGCCTAAGAACATGATTTCTATATGTGCGGATGCATGTCCTAAAGCATGATAGTTATTGCACAAGTAAGTAAGTAAGTAAGTAAGTAAAGGCCTATAGGCATGTTTTCTAACCATTACCTTAATTAAACATGCATAGCCCCCCAGATTCACTATAACCCCAATATTCTTATAAATTATTACAGCCCAGATACATTATTACAACAGTAATAAAAGAAAAATAAGAAGTTATTCTATAGAGAGCCTCCAGCCAGGCCAAAACATCTCCAACCTCACTTCTTTCAAGTTTCACAGCCATTACCAAGGCTTGGGTGCGGCAAAGTTCCCTAAGGGTTCGTTTGAACCCCTGGCCAATACCAAGAACCCAAAGTATCATTATTAGACATGTGCAAGTGTGGAAGTGCCAGCCTTGTGCATCAAAGTTCAATGGGTGCTCAAGAGCACCCAAGGAATTGCTTACACTAAGGGGGAAAAACTTAGCGTTCTAAGAGTAGTGAAGTTGTGATAGGATTGAGAGAGTTTAAAATAATTAAGAGTCAGTTTAAGAAAAAAAAGAGTTGGGAGACAGTTTGAGGAAATAGTTTGAAAGAGTTGAAAGAGTTGAAAGGAGTTCTTTTGAAATCATTAATACTAACTAGTTTAAAATAGAGCATCACACAAACAGGGGCAAAAGAGAAGGGAACAGATAAGTACAGGGAACTACCTATACTGAGACAACATATTGAAGGCAGGTAATCAGACATAGTTGCAACAAACAGGTGGTTTCATGCTAATCAGGTAGCCAAGCAGCCCTGGACACATGGTAGTAATACACAAGGAAGGTAAACATACATGGAGACTGGGAAGGGGTAAGGGGAACATGCTAATCTAAACTAGATGGGCTAGTAAGTTCATACTAGTGACAATAAGAACAGCAGAACCACAGATAAAAACACACAAGTAACAAGATGAAGTGCAGGACTAACAGAAGCATATTGTTTTGGGAACTGTATACTAAATAGATAACATGCCAGTTGCAGAAAAACAAAACACAAGTGAGCAATGAGCAACAATGCACATAGAGAGCAGGATGTGCAGAGAGTGTGAGCAGCATAGAGAATAGCAGTGTGAGAACAGCAGTAGCAGCATACCCAAGTGAACAAAGCAATAGAACCTAGTAGTGTAGAAATAAACAGCCCAGGCTACTCAATCTTAGCTTTCAGCCGATTGAGTACTCAAATAAGAGCATGAGAGCGTATAGAAATAACAGAGAGAGAACTTAGAGAGTTTAATGAGAGATATGCAGTGTGTGTTCGTTCCAAGAGAATGGTCAGGAGTATTTATAGTACTGGAAAACGAGTATATAAAACAAGCAGTAATCTTTAATTAAGGGACTAGTATCAATCAGGAATCCAATTAGTATCTGGACTCCCCTTTAGCTAAGGAGTCAAAGACAAACGGTAACACGCATAGGTTTCAAAAAGAAAAAAATCAATTAACTACATTTACCCTAGTGAAAGTAACAAGCATATAATATACAATAAAGGTCGGATACATAGCAGCTTAGGTAAGGAAAATATAGGGTAAATATTCAGAAGGTTGTTTGTGCACAAATATGTTAAGAAAATATGAGCTAATTCTACCAGTTAGTCAAATAATCTCGGACAAGACCTAAAAATCAGAGATAATTATTTCTAAGTAAGGAAGGCATGCCCAATTAAGGAAATAATTCAAAAGAAATGAAATCGTCTAAGGAAAATCACAGACCAATCAAGGATTCACAGAGATGTTCAGAATTAGCATAATATTGCACAAACGATGGACACTTAGGCCTATAAAGCATAACAGACATGGATTTGAGAGAACCCTAAGCGGGTAAACAATGAAATACTAAGGGTCTGAACCCTAGCAAAAAGAAGGCATAGAACTCAAATTAACAAGGAAACCAAACACCCGTAACACGGACAAACACAAACAACATCGAATACTCTAGGAAAGTAGAAGAAGTGATTTTAACGAAAGGGTCAGAAACCCTAACTTTGAAAAAGAGGAGAAACTTAAGATAATCAGAGATTGAGTGAAAATTAAAGTAGAAAACAAAGAATCAAACTGAAATTCATTTATAAAATAGCAAAAATTAAAGAGATTTTGAGTAGAAATCAGGATTTGCAGATGAGTTGCATAACCTGGCTGTGAAACTCATCACTAACACAATATAGAGCATCATCATGTGAAAACCACCGGAGAAAGGCCAGTTAAAGGCTCGGGCGAGCTTCAATCGATTGTCTTCCATGGAAGAGGCTTCTGGGCTTCGAGTTTGAGAGAGAAATAAGGGGATACAATACAATGGCGAGTGGTGGTCGAGAGGAATGAGGCTGGAGGTTGTCGAAACGGCACGGAAATCCATCGTAAAAGAGAGGATCGAAGGTTTTAGAGAGAATTTCATAGACAAAAGGTCAGAGAGAGAGAGACGGCGTTACAGAAATGAGGGGAGGGGTTAGGGATTTAAGTTTTAATTTAGGGAACTTAATCTGGGCCGTTGATCTCGTTTGATCAACAACTCAGATCAAGTATGGGTTGGGTCGGGTGGTTTAATAGGTATTGGGTTGTAATTGGGGATTGGAATTAGGGCTATAATTTAAACAAAGAGGGCTATAATTTTAAATAGCTAATTTTCCTGATTTTGAATTTTATATAATAGTAAATGATGTTTAAAAAACAAATTAAAAATATTGAGTTAACAAACAATGCATAAGTATTAATTTAAAAATGTTAGAAATGATTTTATAATTAAAGATGCTATTAATCGATAAATAGGCTAAAATTACAATTTCATGCAATTTTAGTTTAGAAATACTAAATGAACTTGTAAAATTATGTAAACTATATTTTTCTATAAATGAGATAATAAAATAAATTATTTTCCAAAATAACAAATTTTGGAAATAATTATTGAATTTTATAGTGCAACAATATGTCACAAATCGATTTACAAATTCTTAAAAAATGTGGAAAAAATACTAAAACCTTTGTGGATACTTCGATATACTATTGTTGAGAATATATTGAGTATAAAAATATATAACATAAAAGGGTATCAACAATTGATCGACATATAAAAATAATTTAGTAATAAATTTTTCCATCTCATAGAGCTGAAAATAATTGGGTCTCGTGAAGAATGGTGGCTACAAAATAGGAAGAAGTTATATATCAAGTGAAGGAAAAATATTTCTCAAAGCTCATTCTCAACCTTCCCTCTTTACCAACCTACCCCAGCCCCTTTCCAAAAAAAATAAGATTTTTTTGAATTTTAGTTTTTCCGTTACCACCCACCCTACTATCCCTCCACCCCCCTCTCCGGACAAAAAAAGTATTTTTTATCTTAATTTTTTATTTTGCAATCAAATTTTTATTTTTTTATTTTTCTGCATCACACACCCCAACCCTCCCACCTCACCCCCTCCCCGCACAAAAAAAATTGTAATTAATTTTTGTTTTTGTTCATTTTACTGTCCCCCTTGTCTGTCCCCTTCCCCGAAAAAAATTTTTAAATATATTTTTTAATTTTAATTATTATTTATTGGGTTAAAGGCTCTAAATTTTACAAGTTCCAAAATTATGAGTTCGGAGGTTTATATGTTTGGAAGTTTATAGGTTTGGATATTATAAAGTTTACGTGTTCAAAATTCTGCGGTTTTGAAAATTTAGCGGTTCGAAAGTTTATGAAATTAGTAGGTCCGGAAGGTTGTTGGTTTGAAAGTTTATCGTTTCATGTTTATTATATCCAAATTAATTATGAATACTCTTGAGAAGTTATTTTCCTTAATTTGCGTACCAAACATCAGAAAATAAATAAGATTATTATTTGTTTCAAGAAAATATTTTCTTGAAAAATATTTTCTGTTATACCAAACACACCCTAAGTTCGAGAAGTAATGGTATCGACTTCAATTACGTATATTTAAAATTTAAATGCCTATAGAATTTTTAAGCATCACAAAACTTTGATTTGGTCCTAAGACACAGCATTTACTTTCTTCTATTCAAACGGCATTTAAAAGGAAAATCAATAGTAAAGATTAAGGGCGTGTTTAGTATTTGGAAATTATTTTTTTAATTTTTTCATGTTTGATTGGCATAAATTTTTTGGAAAATATTTTCCTTATCAATTCATTTTCCTCCTACTGGAGGAAAATATTTTCCTTATCAAGAGAAGGGACAATATTTATCAAAGCTCCTTCTCACTCTTCCCCACCCTTACCAACACCCACTCCCTCTCCAAAAAAGGTTTTTTTTTTCAAATTTTAATTTTTCCGTTACCACCCACTCTACTACCCTTTCATCCCTCCCTCTCTCCCCTCGCAAAAAGAAATACTCCCTCTGTTTCAGTTTATGTGACCTATTTCCTTTTTGGTCTGTTCCACAAAAAATGCACCCTTTCTAAATTTGAAAACAATTTAGCTTAAACTTACAATTCTACCCTTAATGAGAAAATTTTTATAACTACACAATATTATGGGCACCTTTTTGACTTGGTTAGGACCACAAATTCCAAAAGTCTTCATTTTTTCTTAAACTCCGTACCCAAACAGGTTCATATAAATTAGAAAGGAGGGAGTATATTTTTTTACCTTAAATTGTTTTTTTTTCAATTTCAAATTTTATTTTTTTATTTTTCTGTACCACCACCAACCTCAACCCCCATACAGCCCCCACCACTTCTCCGTTCATTTCCAATACAGATCGTGAAACACCATGAGCAGCAGGATGTTGAGGTCCGAAGTTCACAGTAAAATTGATCGTACCCGGATAAAGATGTTGGTCTTCCTCTGATGTCTCCAAGCCGGCCTCCCCTCCCGCACAAAACAAAATTACTTTTTTGTTTGTAATTTAAGTTTCTATTTTTTTCGTTTTACTTCCCCCTCGCCCCACCCCCACCCCTAGCCCCCCTCCTCCCCTAAAATTTTAAATATATTTTTCTGTTTTAATTTTATTATTTATCGGTTTAAAGGTTTAAAATTTTACAAGCTCCATAATTATGAGTTTGGAGGTTTATGTGTTTAGAAGTTTAAGGGTTTAGAAATTATAAAGTTTACGTGTTCAAAATTCTGTGATTTTGAAAGTTTAGTGGTTCGAAAGTTTATGAAATTTATGGGTTCGGAAGGTTGTTGGTTTTTAAAGTTTATGGCTCATGTTTGTTATATCTAAATTATTTATGAATACTCTTGAGAAGTCATTTTTCTTAATTTGCTACCAAACACTGAAAAATAAATAAGATTACTACTTGTTTTCCAAGAAAATATTTTCTATGGAAAACATTTTCCGTTATACCAAACATATCCTAAGTCTTAAATTAAACTTTTCATTTACCAAACGTTTACATTGTACATTACGAGAAACATTTTCAACTCTCAAGTAAACGTAATATTATTATTTGGTATCAAAATATAATAATAGTAATATTTAGTGAAGGGTAAAATCGTCTTTCAGCTTTTGATGGATATTTTGGTAGTTCAATTTTAACTTTGAAGTTCCACACTTATAATATAGTAAGTATTTTAATTTTAACTCTGAAATCATACCCAAAATATTACAACTTGACACAAGAAGATATTAACATAAAAAAGAGGTAACTATTATTGTTCCTAATAGAATATTTTTGAACAAATCTTGATTAATAATCACCTCTAACTCTCAAATATGCAATTTATGTTTACTACAAGATGTTAACCTGTTTGTGAGAAGCGATGAATCTCGTGATAAGAGAACTCTGCTTGTTAGATAATATGCAGAATCATAGCACGTGACATTAGATTATTCAACATTAATTAAACTATTCCATGAATATTCTTCTAAAGAACAAGTCCTGGAAAATATGAAAGTGAAATTTGAGTTTCCTGAAACATTATCTTCGACTAAAATTAATGGTATTCATATATTATCTCAGTATTTTTTACTTTTTTCACTGCCTCACAGGAGTATTTATCATATTTCCCCTTAAATATTACTACAAGTTCAGGCTTAATGTGGGTCTTGATTTTACCTAAAATTTAACAAAATCTGCTTCTTGTCAAAGTAAATTTTTAATTGCACAGAGAATTGTGACATAACAAACTCAAGCTTCAAGTAGCAACAACATGCCCCATATAAAAGACAGTATCGTTGGTAGTTCTAACAAGAAAAAGCGAGAAGACCAAGCAAAAATCAAATTTAACTTGAATCTTAAACCAATCGCTAAGACCACAACTCGAAGCAGAAAGTATATCGGTAGGTGTTCTGCATATGAAAACAAAAGGCATGAGATATAAACAAGAAACCAAGGGAACAAAAGAAAACCGAAAATAAAGAGCAGCAACAGCAAAGGAGATTCGCAGAGAAAATAGAAAAAACAAATAAAACCAAAAATACAAAAGACACTAACCTGAACTTGTAGTACGCAAAGCAGAAGACCGATGAATATAGGCTAAAAGTTTGAATGAAAGATTCAAAGAGAAGAGATGCTGTTTTGGTATTACTGTGTTCAATATCAGAAAATTATAGAAGCAAATAAACGTTAGTTCAATAAATAAATTGTAAAATAATTCCGAGCCCACTAAATGCATAATGTGTCCTTAAGGAATTTAATCCCCTCATTGTTGCCCAAGGTATACGGATTAATTCCTCCCAGGAAAGAACGGAATAACTATTCTGTAATAGCGGCACTTCAAATCACAGAACTTCAGCGAGGAAATCACACTTGACACTTATGTTTATTTAGAAAATAATGCAACAACGTATAAATGAGGGGAGAGGATTTTAGATTTTCCATGTCTGATTTTATGTCTAAAAAATGAGGCCAAGCCTCTAAATTTATTGACAACGGAAGGGTGATACGAAGAGGTATAATCTCAAAGGTGCCTCTTCCATTTTCCATTCACACCCCTTAATAAAAATACAACAATCCCCCACATGAATGGGGAATGGTCATATGAGGAAAAACATGCATGCCAATACTATGTGATTCACAAATAAGGATTAATCGTATCTGGATAAGTAGGTTTTCCTTTGAACTTTCTGTAGTGAACTTATGTCGTATATACTTGGTCAATCAGTAGATTTGATATCTTTGAACCATCGAACTTTGGTGTATACCTAGACAATCATAAGTCACATAATTAACCCTTACCTGTCTTTGGTTCTCACGGAGTCACGGTTGTGTTCGTTTCAGCCTTGAACACCGCCTGGTTTTATGATTGCTTAGAGAATTGGCCTTTTCTTTCATTCCCCTTAAAGCGGCTTACACTTCACACTCACATAGGTGATTCCTAAACGTGCGATCCTATAGACACACTATCTGATCATATCCTGCCAGACTTAGCAAATCATTAAAAAGTTTTAAGTTTTATTGACTCATCAAAAATCCTTAATGCTTTACCTTGATTTTTGAACATTGTCTTCATCACAAGAATGGGTTCAGTTATTTGACAATGTTGAACCGTCATTCATAACTTTTTTTGAGCTCTTTGAACCTAGCTCTTGAGATCTCCAGTCTGCTAGGTAGAGTTACCACCATGATGACTTGTCCTAGGCCTTAGCTCCATTCCCTTCGATGATCTTTTAATTGCCTCTCTATGCCTTTTGTAAGTGGATCTGATACGTTATCTCTTGACTTTACGTAGTCAATCATGATGACACCACTAGAGAGTAGTTGTCTAACGGTATTGTGCCCCCGTCGAATGTGATAGGATTTTTTGTTATACATAACGCTCCTTGCCCTACCTATTGCCGCTTGACTATCACATTGTATACATATAGATGCCAAAGGTTTGAGAAAAAATAGAATATCTTTCAAGAAATTCCGAAGCCATTCAGCTTCTTCACTGGCCTTGTCTAAGGCTATAAACTCAGCCTCCACTGTAGAGAGGTCAATGCACATTTGTTTGGACAATTTTCAAGATATCGCTCCTCCATTGACTATTTAGAATCAGTTGAACCAGTGATCTAATTTTCATCACTATGCCCCTCTATTATCGCGGGATACTTATTGTAGTGCAAACATAATTTGGAGTATATTTCAAACACTTCAAAACTCGTTTCATTTTCATTAACGTTTAACGCAAACTTCCTTATGTTGTGACCAATACGTCTCAACTTTCGATTGTATGTCATATTATTGACTACACTTAATGTAGTAATAATATATTATAACAACAGTTGGAATAATTGGCATCAGTTGTGACCACAACCTTTTAATATATAACACATTTATCAATCACTCCATCATTTTCAAGCATTTGTATGTTGTTTATTCATACACCAATATACTATGGAAATTATAGCACCTCCATTCATGAAAAATCCAACTTGCAATGGACTTTGGTCATGTCCATCGGTTGGTTCACCTCATTATAGACCAACATATTAATACATTCGTTCACGAACGGTCATGTCCATACAAAAATGTGCAGGCGTATCTTTCTATGAAAAGTCATAACCTTCAATATGACATCATTTCATAAAAGAACTAAACAATATAAATTTTCAATAAAGAAAATGATCTTTCGAATAAGGTACCTGACCAACTTTCGATTAGTAGTTTCATCAACTAGTCTTCATTAAGACAAAACAACTGATAAATTTACCAACTACTATATTAGTGAGGTTCAAAAATTATATCATTTAGACATTACGTTTAACATTGGCTTTTGTCATGCATAAGTTAAAAGCCCCCACATTTTAAATATTTCATCAACATATCATCTATATATAATCAAATAATGACTATATAATTTGAAGTATTCTTAACGTAAACACATTTGTTTATACTTATTAATTTTTGAAACCATTTGAAAATATTATTTGGTCAAATCTCGCATGTCATTATTTGGGTGCTTGTCTTAGTTTGCAAAGTGCTTAACAAGTCGACACACCTTCTTTTATTTTTCAGGAACCACGAACCCTTCAGGTTGTTCCATATAAATTTCTTCCTCCAAATCTCTATTTAAGAATGTTTTCTTTTACGTCCATCTAATGGATTTCAAGACCATACACGGTGTCTAATGATATTACCATCCGAATAGATATAATTCTCATTGCGGGTGAGTATGTGTCAAAGTAATCAAAACCTTCTCTTTGGCAATAAATCTTGCCTTATATTTGTCAATAGTACTATCAGCTTTCATTTTTCTTATGAAAATCCACTTAGAACCCAGATGTTTATTTCTTGGAGGAAGATCAACTAATTCCCAAGTATGATTACTTATTATGGGTTCTATGTCACTATTGACTACCTCTTTCTAAATTGTGCTTTCGAGCAAGACATTGCTTATTTAAATGTTTGCGGCTCACTTTCCAATAAGAATGTCAGAAACTCTAGTCCAAAGGAAGCAGTTCTCCTTTGACGTTTACTACATCTTGGATTCACCTCAATAGGTGTACTTTATTTTACTTCTTTCCGTGTTCGCTTAGATTTTCACTAGACGGCTCACATTCCTTTTTATATGGATAAATATTCTCAGAAAATTCAACATTATCTTATTCGACTACCGTATGAATATGAATGTCAGGACTTTTTGTTTATGAATCAGAAACGATATGCCTTACTATTGGTTGCATATCTTATGAAAATGGAATCAACAGTTTTCGATCCGATTTTATCCTTTTGGGTTTAAGAAATTATACTTTACCCAAATACCCCCACACTTGAAAATATTTCAAGTTGGGTCTTCTTCCTTTCATTCATTTTTCATATGAAGGATTGCGTTTTGCTATGGGGAACTTAATTAAGTAATCAGTTAGCTATAAGAATAGCTTCTCCCCACAAGATCTGGGGTAAACCAGAACTCAACAAGGCATTTTATCATCTCTTTTAACGTTCTACTCATTATTTTTGCAATTTTATTAGATTGCGCTAAGTAAGGGGCGATCGTTTGAAATGGAGATTCACATTCACCACCTCTATTATACAAGAATTGTTGTTTGTGTCACGACATAGCTAGAATTAATAAATGGTGAAGTTTTGAATCTTCAAAACCGTGTAACATATGATACCACTAAATCTAATAAATGGTGAAGTTTTTAATCTTCAAACTCTGATACCGAATAAATAGTGAAGTTATTAATCTTCAAACCGATTAATATATGACATAATCAAATTTAATAAATGGTGAAGTTTTTTATCTTCAAACCGAATAATAAAGTGGAGTAGAATATCACGAAGATTTTAATCTCCAAAACGAATATAAAGTCATTTAGACTTTAATTTTCGACAAATGAGTAGAAAGTCACGAAGACTTTAATCTCAATGAACGAGTACAAAATCACGTAGATTTTGATCTCGTAGAAGTAGAAAATCACAAAGATTTTATTCTCCAAAACGGGTGTAGAAAATCATGAGAATTTTAATTTCCTTTTCAAATAGTTTTTCAACTAAACCATTATAACATTTAAACAGTTTGATCACTTTCTCTAATCAAACACATATATGTTCATTTTTACATACATTATATTTATGATCTCAAGATGTGTAACGATCCGACCGGTCGTTTTAGGCTCTAGCGCGTTGTTCAACAGTTGGAAGTCATGAACAACTTTATTTCAGGTATATTAACTTGTGCGTATGGCCAGGGTTGAATTTCGGAAAATTTGGAGTCAAATTGGAAAGAAATTTTTTATTGCGGCAACCTTTAGTTGAAGAAAATGGCTAAGATTGGAATTTTAAGTAAACGACCTCGGAATCGAGATATGAAAGTTCCAACAAGTTCGTATGATGATTCTGAACTTGGGCGTATGTCCGAATTTGGTTTTGGATAACTCGGGAGCATTTCAGCATATATTGTGGAAAATAGTATTTTAGAAGAATTTCATAAATTTGGGTTGGAAGGAATTTCAGTGTTATAGATATCCGTTTGAGATGTTGAGTCTTGGAATAGCTCTGTATGGTCATTCTGGAGTTGGGAGTGCGATCGGAAGTGAATTCGGATTCCGGAGGTCGTTTTGAAGTCATGTTTTTGAGAAAATTCAACCGAAAGTGGAAATTTTGATATCGGAGTCGGAATGCCTTTCCGAAAGTTGGGTCAAGTCCGTAATGACTAATGTGACTTGTGTGCAAAATTTGAAGTCATTCCGGAATGATTTTGGTAAGGTTTGAGACACTTAGTCTTTTTAAGGAAGCTTTAGTTGGAAAAGTGAACCGAATATTGACTGATGTGTTAGAGGGCTCGAAATTAGAACTTTATGGTTAGGATAGCTTCGTTAGGTAATTTGGGACCTAGGAGTGTGTCCGAAATATTTTTGTGATGACCGGTGTAGAATTAAGCTTGATTGGCAAAGTTAGTATTTTGGCGAATTCTATTGATAGGTGAGATTTTGTTCCGAGGGTCGGAATGGAATTCTGAGAGTTTCTGTAGCTTCTTTATGTCATTTTGGACTTGTCTACAAAATTTGAGGTCATTCGGACTAGTTTTGACGTGTTTCGTCATCGCATGTGGAAGTTAGAAATTTCAAAGTTTATATGCTTGAATCCGAGGAAAATTTAGTATTGTTGTGTTGTTTTTTTTTATTCTAAGGAACAACTAAGTTTGTTTCATATTATGGGACTTGTTAGTATACTTTTTTGGGATCCCATGAGGCTCGGATAAGATGTGGAAGAGTTTTTGGAAGATTTTGGTGTTTTGAGCATAAGCATGTAATGATCCAAAGATACATTTTCAGTTGTACATATCAAAATTTGATTTCGAGACCTCTGGGATTTTGATAATGAATTGTAGGAGTGATCTGGAAAGTTTTGTTTAATTTCATCAAGTCGCGATTGGGTTTTTGACGCAAAATGTGAGTTAATTGTTTTACGAGTGGAATGAGTGTCACACTGAGAAAATGAGCTCCGAATTGAATTTGATTGAACGACTATGTTCATATTATTATTTGTGACTCATGGGAACAAGAATCATTGAATTCCGAGTTTCTATGGGGGAGTTAGAGCCATTTTAGTGAAAATAAACATTGTTGGTGCAACAACATCTGGTGAGCACCTTTAGCGATTAGAGTTGGACACCTTTTGCGACGAGATTAGGCTTTTAGAGACCAGTATGAGTCTTTCTAATGCTGTTAAGCTATTTTAGCATTTTTGGGTGAAAGAACATAGCTTGGGGCGATTTTTGAGCATGAAATCATGGAAAATCTTGAGGTAATTCACTTGTGATCATTTCTATTCCATAATATTAAATTACTATCAAATAATACAACAAGATTACATATTTTTGAAGTGTTTAATTGGAGAAAATCAGTAGAAAAATGTGGGTTTAGGGCTTGTGATTTTGAGACCTTCTAGGGTCCATTTGAGTGGTCAAACGAGCTCCAATTTTCGTGTTCTTTATATGTATGGACACGTGAGAGGATGAAGAATATTTTGGTATAAAAATTTTTGAGTTTCGAGACATGGGACCGGGGCTCGGGTTTTGTCAAATTCGTGAATTTTTATATTTTTCGATTTCTTTCGATTGAGTATTGTCTCTTTAGTATAATAAAACATATTCGTTGTGAATTTAGGCAGATTTGACACACGTGGAGGCCAATTCGAGGGGCAAAGACGCCGCGAATTGAAAGAAATAGTCGGTTTGACGTGAGTAATGAATGTAAATGATGTCCTAAGGGTTTGAAACCCCAGATTGCACATCGTAGTGCTATACTATTTTACAAACTCAACCATTTTTTAAGATTTAAAAACTTCAATAATATTTTAAATGATTCTTTGAGCTGAGAACTATTATTTTAATATTGCCCGAGAGGCTTATGTAATATTTTGGACTGAACATGGATGGATCAGGCTGCGCGTCCCAGCAGTATTATACTGATCTTGAGGCCGAGATCCTAGTTGAAGACATTGATATTGAGGCCGAGAGCCTGGTTGATTATATTTATATTGAGGCCGAGAGCCTGGTTGATGCCATGAGATGACTTGATATTGCGCTTGGGCTGTAGGAGCCCCTTCGAAGTCTGTACACACCCCTAGTGAGCATCATCGACGATATATATGCATTGCATTGTACTCACGCATTTATTCCTTATCTGGATTATCTGCCATAATAATTATGTGCTCTTATTTCATTGACTGGTTGCTTCAACTGAGCCTGAGGGGCTGACAATGTTCTGAGATACTAATACTGAGCCCGAGGGACAGATTTCTACTTATTATTTTGATACTGAGCCCGAGGGCAGATTTAAACTTATTATTTTCATACTGAGCCCGAGGGACAGATTTCTACTTATTATTTTGATATTGAGCTCAAGGGGGAGATTTCTACTTGTTGTTTTGATACTGAGCCCGAGGGGCAGATTTCTACTTGTTGTTTTGATATTAAGCCAGAGGGTCAGATTTCTACCTGTCATTTTACTTCCAAATTACATGTTTTACTGGTTTAAAACAAATTCCACATGATATTTCACTGAATTATTATTGTAAATGATTTCACTACTTCTATATAGAATGTTGTCTGCCTTAACGTGTTTTCTTACCTTCAGTCATTATTTATATTTATTACTCACTGGGTTGGAGTACTCACATTACTCCCTGCACCGTGTGTGCAGATTCAGGCATAGCAGATTTCCATACTTGAGAGCTGATCCTTCCAGTCCAGGTGGTGTTTCGGAGTCTACGAGGTAGTTTTAGCGTTTGCAGCCCCCGTGACTCGTTTATCTTATTATTCTATGTTATTCAAATTATTGTATCTGATTTCGTATTTGGTAGACTTGTGTTAGGATTTCTTAGTTGCTCATGACTTGTGACACTCCGGTTAGGGAGATGTTGGGTTGGATTTCCTCATTTTACCTATACTTTTCGCAATTGTATATTATTAAAACATGTTTATACTGTAATTGTGTCAATTAAATTGTTTTAAAATGGTGAATTGGGTTGACTTGCTGGCCTTGTCTTCACGAGAGGCGCCATCACGACCAGGTTCGGGAATTGGGTCGTGACAAGTTGGTATCAGAGCCTAGGTTAATAGGTCTCGTGAGTCATGAGCAGGTTTAGTAGAGTCTCGCGGATCGGTATGGAGACGTCTGTATTTATCCTCGAGAGGCTGCAGAACCTTTAGGAAAAACTTCATTTTCTTGAATTCTTATCGTGCGTCCTTAATTCAGCTTGAAAAAGTAACTCATACAATTACTACCACATGTCCGTATGCACGAACGAGCGCTCAGTATCATATGTGCCCTAATGGAGTGTAATTCCCTGATCGAGGGGCGAGACGTGATCGCTGTGAGTTTGATGTTAGGCTAGTCTGGAGGACTTGAGGCCGGATCTTTGCCAATGGCTTGTGCACCGAGGTGCTGATTGTGCAAGTAGTGTTTTGAACTTATATGTCTGATATTGTCCCTATTAGTCGGAATGATGGTTGGATAGCTACGTGAGGAGTTTGTTACTACTGCGAGATGTATCTCTATGACTTGAAAGTGACGAGGAAGGTCTAGTGGATGATAGATGAACTGTTGAGTCTATGATTTTCATTGTGATAGGATGTGTAGCCCCAAGTTATGGGCGCGTGAAGAATCTTTTCACGTATCATGTTTGGAGTGAAGTAAATTCATGTTACGGTATGAGTTTAGACTCATGAATACTAAGTGATTGTGTAATGTGTATGATGGTGGAAGGTATACAAAAATGTTAGTTGGAGGCAAAGCAGGTGGGATATCTCATGCGGAATACTCTACTTAGGTGTGTTCCTTATAATGTTGAGTAGAGAGTTTCTTTTCTACTAATACGGTGTATGTGTTGAGATTTGAATTTGACTCTAATTGAGAAAGTTGAGTCGATTGTCACGAGAATGAAGGTGAGCTTAGTAGTGGAATTGAGGTATTTTTATGGTATGTGTTACCTAAGCCTGTGAGGAATTTTTGTTGAACTAGCTATAGTAATATGGAAATATTCTTGAGTTTGACGACCTGCGTGTCCTGGTTGAATTAGAGGAATTTAGTTCTGATAGCTTGATTAGGATAAAATGGATTTTCAAGTGTTCTTCATGGTTTCTACCATAGTTTAAACCATATATTTTCTACCGGTATGGGGAACATGTTGTGTATTGTGAGTTCCTGTATATTTCTTCATTATTGATGGGGGTACGAAGATTTTTGGAGCGAGATTCTACTAAATGTGGGGTTTCCAACTAGTACTTGGTTGGTTTGAGTGATTATGGTGATCGAGAATGGTGTTGAGTATACGAGTTGTGTAGTATGTTATGCGATTATATCTAGGGTTATTGTTATGGCTTGACATAGTTTGTTCGTACTTATACAGTGTGTGTATGTGAGATTCGGGTCTTGAAAAGAATTCTGGATATTAGAAATTGGGCTCCAAGGATTTTGGAGTAAGGTTAATGTAATGCTTATTATTCTCTACAATGGGTTTAATGTGTTTCGGAATAATTGATTCCAATTTTTTTTATGAATTATATGCCCTACCGGTATTGGGATTCGTTATGTGCTATAAAAAAAATCTTTACAAAATTTATTGAGAAGAAAAAAGAAAGGAAATTGAAAATTACAGTTGGCACAATGTGAAATATTTAAAGCGGGCTGCAAGATGCAGTGTAGGTTATGTAAGGACGAGGTCCTTGTGGTAAATATTTATGAGTTTAAAGTTTCCCTTTGTAAAGTTTAATTCGTACGTTAATATTAAAAGGGAGTCATGCCGGTTAGGTGGATTTGATAATTCTTGTATATTTTATGTTCATATTCAGCCATTTGTGTGCTGTAAACATTGAGTTTTAGCTTATGAGATGAGTTCCCAGGTGGCATTAAATGTGACTCATTAATCCGAATAAGTAATAATGAGGTCTTCATGCCTCATATTATGTTGTCAGTATTGTGAAAATTTGAAATGAGGTGGTGGTTAATATGAGATTTATTGATGATGATGGAATTATTTATGAACAACTATTAAGACCAAAAATGTGGTTATGATCATACAAATAATGCGTTTCATGTCAAGATATCATTGTGATAATCCGGGCTTGTAATGTGGAGATTAGTGTTATTGATATACTTGTGGTACTTGTTGGGTTGTGGACATGTTGTTAGAAGTTGTTTTGGTGTTACTTTGACAGGTGGATAGGCCCAATTACAAGTGAGACTTTTCCGAAATATTTGAAAAATCTGGGAGTTAGTCAAATTTTGGGGACTTAAGAAAGTTGAAATGTTGAAAGAATATCTAAGATCTATATGAAGTCGTTCGATTCATTTGGTTGTGGATTGTAGGGTGTTATCCCGGCTATGGTGATAGTTGTTGCGTGTCATGAGAAGAAATGACTTAATACGGGTCTAGGAAAGGCTATCAGCCTAGTTCAGTGCGAGCATAATCGACCTGAAGTAGGTGAATGGATTTAAATAGGATGATGAACTTCATGTGAGTCAGATGTTTTCATTTCGGTATAACGCTCCTCGATGAGGGATGTTGGAATATCATATGTTGTTCCGTATTCGTCAATTCATGTAATATTATGATTGTACCATGTGTGCTGTGAAACGGCTTGATAAATTCCTATTCTCTAGGGAACAATCCATATTAGTTGTGTGAGTTGAGCAGTCCATTCCCGAGTCATTTCCTTATGTATCTTGTTCACGTTATGGCCTATTGGCGTATTTTTACATCATGTGAGGCCGTTGATCAATGTCCGTGGTGATTGGTTGTCTGAGCAGCTCGTACTAGGTGAGGCAAGACTATTGGTATCAGGGACCATTGCAGTAGGATTATGTGAGGTATATTACAGGGCAGTTACCAGTATTTGGGTTGTAATGTGGTGATGATTTTAGTCAAAAAGGAGAGAATTAATGTTGGGTTAACTCTGCAATTGGTTAGAAATTTCTGCACATCTCCTCCATTATGGTTGTATCGTCACCATTATAACAGAATGTATAGGTATATCACCATATGCATTGGGAGCATCAGAGTCATTGAATTTTGGCATTAAGGTTCATGGAGTGTCATTGTGGTTAAATGGCGAATTATGTGATGCATGGTGCTAATTAAAAAAAGGTACGGAGTCGAGTTCTGGTACCTCGTGTGGTAGTTGATATAGTATTTATATACAAGGAACAAGTCTGGCAGAGAATATCAGGTGTTAGAATTGGGTTCTGAGCTTATTGTATGGATAAAAGAGGATATCTTCAGATTTGATCAAACTAATGTGCCAATTTGAGTTGTGGTAGCACAGGCATGTGCACGAGGTGTTAAACTGTGATTTCAGATAACTTAAGAGCACTTCATGGAACGTTCGAGGATGAACATCTATTTAAGTGACGGAGAATGTAATGACCCGACCGGTTGTTTGAGCTCTACCCCATCGCTCAGCAGCTGGAAGTCATGAACGGCTTCATTTCAGGTATATTGACTTGTGCGTATGGTCAGAGTCGAATTTCGGAAAATTTGGAGTCAAATTGGAAAGAAAATTTTCATTACGGCAACCTTAAGTTGAAATAAATGGCTAATATTGGAATTTTGAGTAAACGACGTTGGAATCGGTATCAGAAAATTCCAACAGGTTCGTATGATGATTTTGGAGTTTGGCGTATGTCCGGATTTTGTTTTATATAACCCGTGAGCATCTCAGCGTATATTGTGAAAGTTAGTATTTTAGAAGATCATAAATTTGGGTTGGAACATATTTCAGTGTTACAGATGTTCGTTTGGTATCTCGAGTCTGGGAATAGCTCCGTATGGTGATCTTGTAGTTGGGAGCGCGATCGGAAGTGAATTCGGATGTGCCAGAGGTCATTTTGATGTCATTTAGCCAAATATAGAAATTTGAAGGTTTTTGAGAAAATTCGACCGGAAGTAAAAATTTGATATCGGGGTCGGAATGCGATTCCGAAAATTGGAGCAAGTCCGTAATGTCGAATGTGACTTGTGTGCAAAATTTGAAGTCATTCCGGAATGATTTTGGTAAGGTTTGAGACACTTAGTCTCCTTTAAGGAAGCTTAAGTTGGAAAAGTCAACCGGATATTAACATATGTGTTAGAGGGATCGAAATGAGAATTTTATGGCTCGGATAGCTTTTTAGGTAATTTGGGACTTAGGAGTGTGTCCAGAATATTTTTGTGATGACCGATGTAGAATTAAGCTTGAATTGGCAAAGTTAGTATTTTGGCGAATTCCGGTTGTTAGGTGAGATTTTGATTCGAGGGTCGGAATGGAATTCTGAGAGTTGATGTAGCTTCTTTATATCATTTTAGACTTGTCTTCAGAATTTGAGTTCATTCGAACTAGTTTTAATGTGTGTCGGCATCAGATGTGGAAGTTAGAAGTTTCAAAGTTCATAGGCTTGAATTCGAGGTGAATTTAGTATTTTTACGTTGTTTTTGGTGATTCTAAGGAACAACTAAATTTGTGCCATATTATGGGACTTGTTAGTATACTTTGTTGGGATCCCATGAGGCTCATATAAGTTTTGGAAGGGTTTTTGAAAGATTTTGGCGTTTCGAGTATAAGTATGTAATGATCCAAAGGTCCATTTTTAGTTGTACATATTGAAATTTGATTTCGAGACTTCCGGGATTTTGATAATGAATTATAGGAGTGATATGGAAAGTTTGGTTTAATTTCATCAAGTCGCGATCGGGTTTTTGACGCGAAATGTGAGTTAATTATTTAACGAGTGAAATGAGTATCACACTGATCAAATGAGCTCCGAATTGAGTTTCGATTGAAGCATTATGTTCATATTATTATTTGTGACTCATAGGAACAAGAATCATCAAACTTCGAGTTCGTATGGTGGAGTTAGAGGCTTTTTAGTGAAAATAAAGATTGCTGGTGCAACAACATCTGGTGCGCACCTTTAAGCAATCAGATTTGGATACCTTTATAGACGGGATTAGGCTTTTAGCGACCAGAATGAGTCTTTTTAATGTTAAGCTATTTTAGCCCATTTTAGCATTTTTGGGTGAAAGAACACGGCTTGTGGAAATTTTGGGAAATCTTGAGATAAGTCACTTGTGATCATTTCTACTCCATAATATTAAATTATCATCAAACAATCCAACAGGATTACATATTTTTGAAGTGTTTAATTGGAGTAAATCAGTAGAAAAATATGGGTTTAGGGCTTATAATTTTGAGACCTTCTATGGTCGATTTGAGGGGTCAAACAAGCTCCGATTTAAATGTTCTTTATATGTACAGACTCGTGAGAGGACGAAGAACATTTTGGTATAAAACATTCTGAGTTTATAGACGTGGGCCCAGGGCTTGAGTTTTGTAAAATTCATGAATTTTGATATTTTTCGATTTCTTTCGATTAGGTATTGTCTCTTTAGTATAATGCAACATATTCGTTGTGATTTTAGGCATATTCAACGCACGTGGAGGCCAATTCGAGGGGAAAATGAGTCACGAATTAAAGAAATAGTCGGTTCAAGGTGAGTACTGAATGTAAATAATGTCCTGAGGGTTTAAAAATTATATGCACATCGTAGTGCTATATTGATGTGGGACACGTCCAGGATAATGAGCGTGAGGTTCTTTATTGCTGGGGATTTGACTTTGTCCGTCCCAATTGATGAGTTTACTGTATATTTGACTAAAACTGATTTGTTATCATCATGATTTTGGCTTATTCCCATATTTGGGCTTCGCGCCAATTATTTGAATCCTTTAAGGATTGGAATCACTATTTTTGCATTATTTTGTGTATCACTTGATCTCAGTCCAAGATTTTAAATACTATTTTGCAAACTCAACCATATTCTAAGATTTTTAAACTTCAATGATATTTTAAATGATGCTTTGAGCTGAGAACTATTATTTTAATATTGCCTGAGAGGCATATGTAAAATTATGGACTGGGCATGGGTGGATCGGGCTGCGCACCGCAGCAGTATTATACTAATATTGAGGATGAGATCGTAGTTGAAGATACTGATATTGAGGCCGAGAGCCTGGTTGATCATATTGATATTGAGGCCGAGAGCTTGGTGGAAGCCACAAGATGGCTTGATATTGCGCTTGGGCTGTAGGAGCACCTCCGGTGTCTGTACACACCCCAATAAGCGTCATCGACGATAAATATGGATGGCTTGGGCTGCATGCCGCAGTGGGTACCAGTGGTTACCGTCATATGCATTGCTTTGCACTCATGCATTTATTCCTTATCTGCATTATCTGTCATGATAATTACGTGCTCTTATTTAATTGACTGGTTGCTTCATACTATTCTGATCCTAAGAGGTTGATACTGTTCTGAGATACTAATACTGAGCTCGAGGGACAGATTTTTACTTATTATTTTGATACTTAGCCCGAGGGGCATATTTCTACTTGTTATTTTGCTGTTGAGCCCGAGGGGCAGATTTCTACTTATTGTTTTGATATTCAGCCCGAAGGGAAGATTTCTACTTGTCATTTTACTAGCAAATTACCTGTTTTACTCGCTTAAAAGAAATTTCACATGATATTTCACTGAATTGTTATTTTAAATGATTTTACTACTTCTGTATAAAATGTTGTGTGCCTTAACGTGTTTTCTTACCTTCAGTCTTTATTTATATTTATTACTCACTAGGTCGGAGTACTCACATTACTCCCTGCACCGTGTGTGCAGATTCAGGCATAGCAGATTTCCATACTTGAGAGCTGATCCTTCCAGTCCAAGTGGTGTTTCGGAGACTGCGAGGTAGCTGTTGGCGTTCCTAGCCCCCGTGACTCCTTTATCTAATTATTTCAATGTTACTCGAATTAATGTATCGGATTTCGTATTTAGTAGACTTGTGTCGGGATTTCTTAGTTGCTCATAACTTGTGACACCCAGGTTAGGGCTATGTTGGGTTGGATTTCCGCATTTTACCTATACTTTCCGCTATTTGATATTATTAAACCATGTTTATACTATAATTGTGTTAATTAAATAATTTTAAAAGGATGAATTGGGTTGACTGGCTGGCCTTGTATTCACGAGAGTAAGCCATCACGATGGAATTGGGTTGTGACAAGATGCTTCAAGTATTACTATAACCCTAATTCATATCTTACAACATTGAAAATAATCTTCCACATAATTTATTCATGTTACCAAATTCTATATCAGATGCTAATAGTTTTTCGTATGGTCAAAGGAATAACAAATTAGCCGCAAATAAATGTTATTCTTACTCATGCATATATTCTAAATATGTAATATGAGATCATCACACAATAAATTGTTAGGATTATGATTCCAACTAAATATAACAACCTTCATATTGAACAATTCGGAATTAAACTACATGAGCGGAAGCTAACCTGAATCCATGTGTGGAATTTGTTGAACCTCCTTTGATGATTGTCCTTTAGTTCTTATGAAGATTGCTCCTTTGATCCTTCCTTCAAGAATGTCTTGAAGATGTATGACACCACAAGAATACTTCACAAGGCTTAAACAATATGTGAATTGACCCACAACAATAATAATATGACAATGATCAAAATGGTATATGGTTTTCCACAATTATTTGCAAGACAACAATGGTGTTTTTGCTCTTGATTCAATGGGAGGAAGAAGAGTTTGTCTTGCAATAATGTGGGAACCATAACCCCCACTTTATAACAAAAGAGTTACATAACCCAAGAGTCACAAGAGTTACATAACTCAAGAGTCACAAGCTTGTAACCATGGTTACATATATGTAACCTTAGTTAGCCCATCATTAACTAAGGTTACCCTTTTGGGTATCTACACATTAGTCCTACACTTTATATGACAACACATTGGCCCCCTTAACATAATGTCCATAAGACCACAAAATTAGGCCAAACCAAAAGATAGCACATACCATATAATTTATCCATATATAGTTCATATGTATGTAGATATAAGTCCATATATCTTACAATCTCCCACTTGGACGAGATACACAAACATATGTACAAACCTTAGCATTATATGTTACAAAATAACCTTAGGTGCGCAAAATTGCTATCACAATAAAATTGTCATGAACAATCCGGTCCATCAATCATACCAACATAGGAACTAAGTGCTCTTTGTTACTCATTCCTAACTAGAACCGACATAGATCATGTATGTCAATATAACCAACGACATGGATCAAGTGTAGGTATGTAGCATGGAAATAATATAAAGTGTGGTCAATAGAATGTCTATTTCCAACTGGTTCTCAATGCACAATTGTCCATTTTGTACTCTTTCTTTAGCAACCCAAAATTTGACGTCCATATGTTTTGCTTTCGTCAAACTACTGTTGTTATTAGCATAAAGGACTGCCGATCTGTTATCACAAAATAGCCTAAGTGGCTTTTTGATGCTATCAACAATTCGCAGTCCGCCAACAAAATTCCGCAGCCATGATGCCTCATTAGATGCTTCATAGCATGCCATAAACTCCGCTTCCATGGTGGAAGTGGCTGTAAGAGTTTGCTTGATGCTTCTCCAAGAGATAGCACCGCCCGCAAGCATGTAAATATAGCCTGAAATGGACTTCAAACTATCCTGACATCCAGCAAAATCGGAATCGGTATACCCAATGATCTCAAGCTGGTCCGATTTCCGGTATGTAAGCATGTAATCCTTTGTTCTCTGTAAGTACCTCATGACCTGTTTGGCTGCCTTCCAATGGTCCATTCCCGGATTGCTTAGATATCTGCCTAACATCCCAACAATGTATGCTATATCAGGTCGTGTACATACCTGAGCATACATCAGACTACCTACCGCCGAAGCATAAGGCGTCTTCTGCATTTCCGAAATTTCATAATTATTATTTGGGCACTGTTTGAGACTAAATTTGTCTCCCTTAGCAACAGGGGTGTTTCCTGGTTTACAATCCTGCATGCCAAATCTTTTCAGAACCTTATCGATATAGCCCTTTTGTGACAGACCGAGAACACCTTTAGAGCGATCTTGTTGTATCTGAATTCCTAATGCAAAAGAAGCTTCACCAAGATCTTTCATTTCAAATTTCTTTGAAAGAAATTTCTTAGTTTCAAGTAATAATGCTATATCGTTACAGGCAAGCAGTATGTCATCGACATATAAAACCAGAAAAATATACTTACTCCCACTGAACTTATGGCATATACAGTCATCAGCAATATTCGGTTCAAAACCAAAAGATGTAATGACTGCTTGAAACTTATAATACCATTGACGAGAAGCTTGCTTGAGCCCATAGATGGATTTCTTTAATTTGCAAACCTTCTTTTCTGATTCATCCGAAACAAAGTTTTCAGGTTGCACCATATAAATGGTTTCCTCAATGTCACCATTGAGAAATGCTGTCTTAACATCCATTTGATGAAGCTCACGATCAAAATGTGCTACTAATGCCATTATAGTCCTGAAAGAGTCTTTCGATGAAACTGGAAAGAAAATCGCTTTATAATCAATGCCTTCCTTCTGAGTGTAGCCTTTTGCGACAAGACGAGCTTTATACTTAATAACATTGCCCCCTGAATCCCTTTTGGTTTTAAAAATCCATTTACAACCAATAGGTTTAATACCTTCGGGCAATGTAACAAGCTCCCAAACGTCATTATCGCTCATAGACTTCATCTCATCATTCATGGCATCAATCCACTTTTGAGAGTTAGAACACTTAATGACTTGACGGAAGTTGATTGGATCATCTTCCTCAAGTCCAATATCACTTTCTTGTTCTTGGAGAAATACTACATAATCATCCGAAATTGCATTTCTCCTCTCTCTAGTGGATCTCCTTAATGGCATTTCAGTTTCTTGCGGTTGTTGAGTTTGATTTTCATTAGTTATATCAGGGTCCTGATGGGGGAGATTTTCGAGATTGTCTTGAACCGGAGTTGTGTGATCCGTGTCATGAAGACCAAGATCAACAACTTGAGGGAAAGACACATGTTCTTCCTCAAAGACAAAATCTCTAACAACATTATCTCCCCACCCCCCAAACTCAATATCCTCAAAGAACCTAGCATTACCCGTCTAAAAAATAGTTCTAGAAGTGGGATCATAAAACTTAAAACCCCTGGATTTTTCAGAGTATCCAACAAAATAGCTACTAACCGTCTTAGCATCCAGTTTCTTTTCATTCGGCCTATAAGGCCTTGCCTCAGCTGGACAACCCCAAATGTGTAAGTGCTTAATACTGGGTTTATGCCCAGTCCAAAGTTCATATGGGGTTTTGATTGTAGCTTTAGTTGGAACTCTATTAAGAATATAAGCTGCGGTTTTTAATGCTTCTCCCCAGAGTGAGTCTGGCAAAGTAGTACGACAAATCATACTTCTTACCATATCCTTAATGGTCCGATTTCGTCTCTCAGCTACACTATTCATCGTAGGACTTCCTGGCATAGTATACTGAGGGACGATCCGACACTCATCTAGGAATTTAGCAAATGGCCCTGGACGTTGTTCACCGGAACCATCATATCGACCATGGTATTCACCACCACGGTCAGATCTAACGGATTTAATTCTTTTGCTTAGTTGATTTTCAACTTCAGCCTTAAATGATTTGAACACGTCTATGGATTGGGACTTTTCATGAATAAGATATAGGTACCCATAACGAGAGTAATCGTCTATGAATGTGATAAAGTATTGTTGACCATTCCGACAAGGAGTAGGAAATGGCCCACAAATATCCGTATGTATCAATTCTATGACGTTCGAAGCTCTCTTAGCACCTAATCTAGTCTTGTTTGTTTGTTTTCCCTTGATACACTCAATACAAATTTCCGAATTTGAGGTATCAAGAGAATCAAGAATTCCATCTGACACGAGTTTCTGAATTCTTTGAATGGATATGTGACCCAAACGTTTATGCCAGAGTGATATAGAATTCTCATTAGTTAATTTTCTTTTTGTACCACTTAAACTCGTATGCAAAGTTTCTTTATTTGAAGTTATTGTATCAACCACATATAAGCTATCAAATGTTGATAAAACACCAGTACCAATAAGATTTGAATTCTGAAAGAGACTAACTTTATTGTCACCAAAAGAACATGTATAACCGGATATGTCCAATTGGGGAACAGAAATTAAATTCCGTCTAAAAGACGGTACAATAAAAGTCTCATCCAAATCTAAATGAAAACCGGTCTTAGACAATAGCCTAAATTTGCCAATAGCTTCAACTGGCACCTTCTTGCCGTCACCCACATAGATGTATCTTTCACCATCATTTGGTTTTCGGCAGTTCAGGCAACCCTGCATTGATATACTTATGTGAGTAGTAGCAGCAGAATCTACCCACCAAGTATCCTTAGGTACCGAAATTAAATTAACTTTAGAACAAACAAGAGAAAGAAATGTACCTTTTTTCGCACGCCAGGCATGGTACTTGGTACAATATTTCTTCACATGATTAGTCCCCTTACAGAAGAAGCAAACTAATTCAGTAATTTCAACCTTAGGTTCCTTATGTTGCTTAATCTTGGGCTTTGCAACCGCAACTTCCTTACCTTTCCTCTTCTTAGGTTCCTTAGAAGAGGATGCCAAATGAGCACTTTCTGTCTTATCTAGCTTTATCCTTTCCTCTTCTTGCACACAATGTGAAATGAGCTCATTAAGAGTCCATTTCTCCTTCAGGCAGTTGTAACTGACCTTAAACTGATTAAAGTGTGCAGGAAGAGATATCAAAACAAAGTACACAAGCAGTTCCTCAGGTAAATCCAGCTTGAGTGACTTTAGTTTCGAAGCAAAATGAGACATTTCCATAATGTACTCCCTAATGTTTCCCTTGCCCTTATACCTCATGGAAACAAGTTTACTCAATAGTGTACTTGTTCCGCCTTTTCGTTTTGCATAAAACGCTGCTCAAGGTTTCCAAGGAAAACTTTGGCATTAGGTTCATCATTCATAGTGCCCCTGAATGATTCTGGAATTGCACGTTTCATAATCATTAGACTTATGCGATTCGAGCGTTCCCACTTCTCCATCACCCTCCTTTCATCAGGAGAGGATGTATCCTCAAGAGGAGTAGGTTGCTCGGTCCGAAGAGCAAGGTCAAGATCCATGCAATCGAGAACGATCATGACGTTCTCTTTCCATTCCTTAAAGTTTGTGCCGTTAAGCACAGGGATGCTATTGATGTTGGCAGAGATCGTAGAAGCAGAAGAATTAACTGAAAATAGAACAAAAGGATTACTGAATACATGCTTACAATTACTTGAACTTTAACTTTACTTTATAGATTCAAAATAGGCATTTCCCATTACAAGATACCTAGCACAACATTGATTTTAGTCTTTGGACAGAAAAACAACTTGAAAGTGGTACTCTTGGTGTAGTGATCAAACATAGACAATAAACTCCTGTCAAATATCAAACCTTCCTTTGGGCCGATTTAATATTCACATGGAAAACCAAATAATTGTCTCATATTTATCACCACAAGCATGTTTGAATTCCTGCCAAATAACAACCTTCCTTTGGGCCGGTGTTAAACGCATGGAAGACTAACATCCACAGTCATCTTATATTTCAAGATTAATCAATCTACACAATAGAGGTTACTTTGGCAACATAATGCTTCAATTGACTAATTTAAAATATTAGATGCTAAAAACTTTAGTTCCTTAAGCCATATTATGAATCTTAACTTAATATGTTACATGTTTTGACATGCAACAACTGAATATTAATTGTTATTTTACTAGAGAAGACAATTCCAAAAATATGAAAATTGATGGACTAAAAAAAACAATTAACATTCAAAACTTAAATATTAATGTATAATACATTAATAATCAAACTTAAACATTTTATGTCAATTAAAAACTGAAACTTAAAAGATTTGAAACGTTTTTAACCTTACTGGTTCAGGATAATCGATTATCTTAAACAGATAATCGATTATTCTGGCATAAAAAAAAAAATTCATGAGTTACTGGACCAGAATAATCGATTATCTAAACCAGATAATCGATTATTCTGGTATTAAGAAAATTTTCTGAGTTACTGGACCAGAATAATCGATTATCTAAACCAAATAATCGATTATTCTGGTATTAAGAAAAAATTTCTAAGTTATTGGACCAGGATAATCGATTATCTGAAATAGATAATCGATTATCTGGTATACGAAAAAACGTTTCAAACTCACTGGACCAGAATAATCGATTATCTAAGACAGATAATCGATTATTCTGGTGTTCCAAAAACTGCCAGAATTCTAAAACTTGAGAGATAATCGATTATCTAAGAAAAATAATCGATTATTTTTAGGCAGTGTCTTAAAATAATCAATTAACTTCCAAGATAATCGATTATTTTTGGATACTGTTTTGCGAAAATTTTTCTGAATAAAACATGATTTTCAACAAGAATCTTAAACAAGAAAACATGTTGTTTACCAACTAAAATCATGCTTAATACAACGTTTTAATTCAAGTAAAGTTAACATGACATCAAAACATCAAATTTCAACAAAACACAATATTCATAAAATCATGATATTTCATGGTACTAGAATTTCATAAATAAAATTCTAACATTACTTGAACATGAATCCTAACATAACATGAATCTTATGAACATCCAAATTATCCAAATATGAAGGTGGCTCTGATACCAATTGTTAGGATTATGATTCCAACTAAATATAACAACCTTCATATTGAACAATTCGGAATTAAGCTACATGAGCGGAAGCTAACCTGAATCCATGTGTGGAATTTGTTGAACCTCCTTTGATGATTGTCCTTTAGTCCTTATGAAGATTGCTCCTTTGATCCTTCCTTCAAGAATGTCTTGAAGATGTATGACACCACAAGAATACTTCACAAGGCTTAAACAATATGTGAATTGACCCACAACAATAATAATATGACAATGATCAAAATGGTATATGGTTTTCCACAATTATTTGCAAGACAACAATGGTGTTTTTGCTCTTGATTCAATGGGAGGAAGAAGAGTTTGTCTTGCAATAATGTGGGAACCATAACCCCCACTTTATAACAAAAGAGTTACATAACCCAAGAGTCACAAGAGTTACATAACTCAAGAGTCACAAGCTTGTACCATGGTTACATATATGTAACCTTAGTTAGCTCATCATTAACTAAGGTTACCCTTTTGGGTATCTACACATTAGTCCTACACTTTATATGACAACACATTGGGCCCCTTAACATAATGTCCATAAGACCACAAAATTAGGTCAAACCAAAAGATAGCACATAACATATAATTTATCCATATATTATTTATATGTATGTAGATATAAGTCCATATATCTTACATAAATACCTACCCTAAATATATAGAAGTAAGATATCATAAATCACTAAGGGTAGAAAATAAAAGAATGAGTAGCGTAAAGAAGATGTAACCCGATATTGATGCCACTGTTCATGTTAATTCACCTCTGAGGCAAACACACTTTGGGGAATATGTTCCCTCGTTTCCGAAAACATTGAAACAACGTCACACTTGATATAACGATGCAAGTGGACCCTTAATTTGCACTTCTGGAATTGTGTATTCTCTTACGATGCAAATAAATCAGAATTTATAGAATACTTCTTAATTCCGATTCTCTTTCATAATTTTTTTTTTGATCATCTGTCGTATATCATTAATATCAAAAAAAAATTACAATGTATCAAGATTGGCAGTAGTATGGACTAACTACTACACTGCTCAGTAATTTATTGTCTATTACTATCTATGCACAAGTATGCAACTAAGTAAGCTATCTAAGGGTAAGAATTAAGCTTGCTCAATCCAGTCTTTCATTTCTTGCATTTCCTGCCTCTAAGGTGTAGAAGTGTTGCAATTTCTCGACATGTCAAATCTTCTACAAAAGTTGCACCTTCAAAACGAATATGGTTCCTTTCCCTCCAAATGATAGCAATAGTGGTAACAAAAGCAGCTGCTGTGATAGCATTCTTCCATTGCTTGCTTCTAGCCTTGCTACAAATCCAGTGTACTTCATTTTCCCAGCTTCCAATGGTCCTGGAGTGTCCCAGCCATACACAAATTCTCACCCATAATCTGTTGGTGATATAACATTCAAAAAACAGGTGTTTGAAATCCTCAACATGCTGCTTACAGAATGCACACAGTATTGGAACTTGTATGCCCATAATCTGTAATCTATCAACTGTGGGAAGCTTGTGCAGAGCAGCTAACCAGACAGTAAACTTGTGCTTAGGAAGTACACTAGTAATAAGCATTAAGTTTTTCCATGTAACCTTATTGAAGCTAGGCAGCAGAGCAATATACATTTTGTGAATATGAAACTTGTCCAGCTTGCAGGTACTTTGCAGCCTGCAGGTAAGAGTACCCTGCAACTGAGTATTGTTCATCACCAGGGTTCTACTGTCTAGGATCTTTTTGATCACCCAAGAGCTGGTAGTTGGTACAGCAACTGTATCAACATCCCTCTTCTTGATATAATAAGTATGCACCCATCTGACCCATAAGCAGTCCTTTTTCCTAGCCAAATCCCATAATAATTTGACTATGGCTGCTTTGTTCCAGACATCCAACCTCAGAATATTAAGTCCACCAGAAGAAATAGGCTGACAAACCTTGTCCCAGGCAACTAATGCTCTTTTGGACAGTGTAGCTTTACCAGTCCAGAGATAAGTTCTGCATATTGCTTCTATAGTCTTCAAGACTTTCTTGGGTATAACAAACACTTGAGCCCAGTAAGTCTGCATTCCAAAGATCACTTACTTAATCAATTGAGTTCTGCCAGCACAAGATAACAGTTTAGCTGACCAACAAGTGACTCTAGCTGTAATCTTCTCAATAAGAGGCAAATAATGATGAATAGCCAACTTCTTTGAATCCAGAGGGACACCTAGGTATCTGAAAGGGAGGTGTCCTTCAGTGAATCCCAGAACTGCAATAATCTCTTCTCTGATATCCAGTGGAACTCCAGCCAAATATATTGCACTCTTACTTACATTAGCCTGAAGGCCAGATGCTGCTGAAAATTGAAGGAAGGTCCTGTGCAATATCTGGATGGATATTAAGTATGCTCTGCAAAACATGAGCAAGTCATCTGCAAAACAGACATGGGATATGTTGAGTTTCCTGCACCTAGGATGAAAATTGAAATTCCCATCTTTATGCAGCTGCTGAAGTAATCTGTTAAGATGTTCCATGGCCAAGACAAAGAGATAAGGTGACATAGGATCCCCCTGCCTTATGCCTCTCTTAGCAATGAATGGTTTAGTAAGGCCACCATTCATTACTAATGAGTATGAGACAGTTGAGACACAAGCCATAATCCATGCAGTAAACTTGGCTGGAGATCCCAGGGTTATTAGAATCTGCTTCAGAAATCTCCATTCCAGTGTATCATATGCTTTCCTTAGGTCCACTTTAAGAACACATCTAGGAGAGACACCTTTCCTAGAATATCCTTTGAAAATTTCATGGCTAAGTAGGATGTTATCCATAATACCTCTTCCTTCAATAAATGCAGATTGGGTAGGCCCAATCAACTCTCCAATCACAGCCTTCATCCTTCTGGTAAGGACTTTAGATATGATCTTGTACACTGTAGTACAGCATGCAATAGGTCTAAAGTCCTTTACAGTAGTAGGAGTTTTAATTTAGGCACAAGGGCTATTGCAGTGGTATTAATCATATGTGGCATTTGGCAGGTTTCAAAGAATTCCTCAGCAGCTGATAGTATATCTTGTTGCACTATCTCCAGTTTTTAGTAAAGAATTCAATAGGAAAACCATCTACTCCTGGAGCCTTATCCTTTGGCATTTCAGTTACAGCTGCAGTAATCTCCTCCATAGTAACTTGCCTGATAAGAGCTCTCTGCTGATCAATTGTAAGGTATTTACCTTCCTTCATAATGCTGGTATCTACACAGGGAAGCTCAGGAGCATACTCCCCCATTAATGATTGAAACACCTTCAGAAATTCCTGTTCCACAGCTATAGGTTCTGTTAGTTTTATACCTATGTCAGTATAAATAGAAGTGATATTATTTTGGCATGTCCTTATCCTCCATTGTGCATGAAAGTACTTTGTATTTGCATCACCACATTCAATCCATAAAGCTTTGGATTTCTATCTCATTATTTGTTCCTCCACACTGTTCCATTTCTCAAGTTCTTCTAATATAACTCTTTCATCATTTATCAGTTCCTGTGAGAGAGGGTTACTTAGCAGTTGCATCTGAATACTGCCAAGCCTCTCCCTTGCCTGAACAATCTGCTTCTTGTAGGTTGCCATATGGTTATTTATACCTTTGAGTTGCTGCTTCATTGCCTTCAATTTACTCCAAATCTGCTGCATTGGTGAGCCTATATAATCCTGCTCCCAAACTTGCTTAACAATGTCATGAAAATGAACATGTTCCATAACAGCATTGTATAGCCTGAAGGTTTAGGAAGCAGTGGTTTATAATAACCAAATTTAACCAGGATTGGGGAATGATCAGATACCAATGGATTCATGTAGTCAGCTTCCAAGTGTCCAAACTGCTGCAGCCATTGATAATTGCCCAAAGCCCAGTCAATCTTGCTATATACTCTAGTATCAGCATCTTGCTTATTTGTCCAAGTATAATGCCAACTTGTAGCTCTTAAAGCAGTAAGTTGTAAATCAGACATTGTATCTTTGAAATCTTTTACTTCAGCCTCAGTAACTAGGGATCCAATTCTATCCTCAGAGTTAAGGACACAGTTAAAGTCCCCACTAATTAGCCAAGCATCTTGATTGGAACCATGTATAGCTCTGAGATCATGCCACAGTTGAACTCTGAGAGGTGCACTATTGTGACCATATATAACACTAAACTGGATTTTGATTTGTGTTCTTGTGTCATCAATAAAACAGTGAATACGTTGATCTGTAACAGAAGAAATATGTACTTGAATATAAGACTTCCACAGTAACCAGATTCTTCCATTAGTAGCCTTAGAATAATTGCATTGCACCTTCCAATCCTTGGCCACTTTGTCCAGTATTTTCTTGGCTTTGTGCTCCTTTACTCTAGTTTCTACTACTGCCATGACATCTACTTTATTTACAGCAAGGAAAATTTTCAATTCCTTCTGTTTATGAGGCTGATTAAGGCCCCTAATGTTCCAAGTAGCTATAATCATGGAAGGGGAGGGGGGGAACACCTATAAGAGGGTCCTGGATCAATCTGTTGGACCCGACTACTTTCCACATTCATTGTTGCCTTTCCCTTGTCATAGTTGTCAGCCACTTGGTCAGTAACTCCATTACCTGTAGTGACAAGCTCCCCTTGACACACAGCTTCAGGCATTGTAATCTGCTGAGAATTGGATAGGCTCTCATCTATCCTACTAGATTCCTGCACTACCTGATTGCCCAGCACTTTATCTGTTACAATTTCCTCATGAGTTACCTGCACCTCTGCTACAGTTTGTTTGACCTGCCATTCAGTTTTACCTAGCTGTTTGCCCTTTCCTTTCTGTCTAGGTAGTTTATCCAGCTGCTTCACTTCCTTGTGTTTATTGTTCTCAGCAGAATACCAGCAGTCAAAGATGTCATGCCCAAACTTCAAACAATGGTTGCAAAAGCAAGGCTTCCAGTCATACTTAACTGTCTGGATTTTTGAACCATAAGGAGTCTCAATTTCCAATTGGTCAGGCAAAGGATAAGCAGCATCTACTTCAACTAGAACTCTGGCAAATGAGATCTTCTCATAGTGTGCTGTAAATTTATCAGTGTATAAGGGCTTGCCAATTGCACTGGCCATTTTGCTTAAAACTTCAGAAGACCAGTAGCCCACCGGAAGGCCAGGAAATCTAATCCAAATTGGAACGGTGCTAAGAACATTACTGTGAAAATCAAAATAAACCTCCCAGGGTTTTAAAACCATCGGCTTATTTCTATAGGTGTAAGGCCATGATTGCAACACCAGATCTCTATCCTCAGTGCTATTAAAGCGAAAAATACAGTATCCTTCAGCATGCATTAAAACCTGAGGTTTAGCAACAAAGTTCCATACATGCATGACAAAGCTATCCATACTCCTCTCACTAGGATTATCACCTATTACAAATCCAATCAGTGCATTTTGCCAGTAATCCAACTGAGGTTTAACGTCTTCCTCAGTAATCTTCACTACTTTTGTACCATTACGATCTGAAGGAGGCACAAAGGAGAGGATCTTACCCATATGTGCATCTCTATTACCTCTGACAACTTCAGCAGCAGTTGGTACTGATTTAGCAGGTTCATTCACTTCAGAAAACTCTAATCTCCTCGCAGTCGAGTTAATCAATTCTTCATTACCCTTCGGAGGTGTGTTGCTAGCTTCTTCAACCTCTGCATGTATCATCACTGGCGATTGGTACTTCTGTGGGAGGAAGTTCCCAAATGTCAAGGGTTCGAGTATCGTAGTGACACCATGAGCAGGAGTGACGAGCTGGGGATGAGTTATTGTGGTCGTCGGAGCTGCATTTTGCCGGCGCTGGCCATTTCCGACGGAAATCGCACCTTGCTATTGTGCGCCGGGAAGGTCACTGTTTTATTGCTTAAAATACGCCGAAAGCATTTTCTCTTTCATAATTGGTTAAACCAAATTTCTCTTTATTACACACATCAATAAGCAAGAACTACCATTCCAATGAAAGAAAGCAAATGACAGTATAATTTTGGTTGTTGGATCGTGGAAACAAACAATCAACCATCTCACTCTACTTTAAGAGTTCACCGTCCCATCGTTATAACAAATTACTCTATTTTGGTTTCCCATGACAAATCGTCCATTACAGTATTTGGGCTTTCCGACATCCATTCCAAATTTTCTTTACTTCGCCACCCAAAAAATAATGGGATTTGTACCTAAATATGCCATATAGCAAACCTTATTATCATTATTGTGCCTTGTTTGGTTATTACCCGCAACACCATGTTTTCTTTATCAAAACTGTACCAAACCATATCTGGCTGAATTTATAGCCTAAAATAGCGCCAGATTTTAAGGTTCCCAATTAATATTTGATTCTGTCTTAATTAAATAATCTTTTTAAAACCATAAAAGATCTAATCCCAGCGCAAATCTCTTTGCGTGAATCTCTCATCAGTTTCGAAAATCTCTCATTCTTCTACATCCAATACCGAAAATCAGAATTTACAGTGTGATAGTTAATCAAATTGTAGTTCTTCCAGATTTCAGTTTCGAAAATCTCTCATTCTTCTACATCAAATACCGAGAATCAGAATTTACAGCGTGATAGTCAATCAAATTGTAGTTCTTCCAGATTCCATATTATTGAAGCTAGGTTTGTTTATACAAATTGTAGTTAAATTGTAGTCAGTTTGTAGTTAATTGTATTCAGTTTGTAGTTACTTGTAGTCAGTTTGTAGTTACTTGTAGTCAGTTTGTAGTTAATTGTAGTCAGTTTGTAGTTAATTATAGTCAATTTGTAGTTAATTGTAGTCACTTTGTAGTTAATTGTAGTCAATTTGTAGTTAATTGTAGTTTTTAATAAATATATCTGAAAATTGGATTTTTTTTGTAGCTACTGGCTTGTATGAGAAGGGATTTCGAAATCAAACCCCAGAAAATAATAAAAAAGAAAATCTGAAAAAAGGAAACTGAAGTATCATCCGAGGGATTCTTATTTCGTTTACAGTAGGAAATAACACAACTTTTTTTCCAAAACATTACTTGTGTTTTCTGGAAAATATTTTTGCAGAAACAGATTTTCTTGTATCTCAAAATTCAATTTGAAACACTATTCTCCCCCCCCCCCCCCCCCAAAAAAAAGAATCTGTTGTAGTGCCACCTTACAATGAAAATCAGTAAAATAAAGAGAATATTCAGAAAAAGAAAACAAAATCAGTCGCCTTAGACAAACAAAATCAGTCGCCTTAGACATGGGTCGAACGTTGTGTTTTTGATCCGTCCGTTCCATCTTTTAATTCTAGGGATTTTTGGGGGGAGGGTAATTAAAAAGGGGAGAAAATCGTGGGTTTTGTTTGTAAGAGAGAGAAGAAACGTGTACAATAAAATCTGAAAAGATTTTCAGTTCCAGAAATCAAGCCTATAGTTAATAAGTTGATAATTAAACCTTAAATAGAATTTTGGTACATAAATTGAAAGGTGGTATACTTAAATGTAATAAACACAAACCTTAAACATGGGTGGTAATAAGGTTTGTTATATGGTATGTATATGTAAATATCCCAAAAATAATTCTCTTAAGGACAAGCACTTTACTCTTATCATATTACGCTAAATTCCTTAAAATCGTTGGTATTACTGTGTTTAAAGTCAGAAAACTATAAAAGCAAACAAACATTAGTTCAATATAGAAATCGTAAAATAATTCTGAGCCTACTGAATGTACAATGTGTTATTAAGGAATTTAATCTCTTTACTGTTGCCCAAGGTATACAGATTAATTCCCCCTATGATAGAACGGATAACTATTCTGTGATAGCAATACTTCAAATTACAGAACTTCAGCGAACTCAAGAAACGGAGCTAATCATACTTGACACTAATGTTTATTTAGAAAATAATGCAACAATGTATAAAAGAGGGGAGAAGATTTCAGATTTTTCATGTCTAAAAAATGAGGCCAAGCCTTTAAATTTATAGACAAAAAAAATGGTGATATGGAGAGGTGCAATTTAAAATGTGCCTTTTTCATTTTCCATCACCCCTTAATAAAAATGTAACATGCTGAAGAATAATCGAGAAGCAGTAATTGGGAGAAGAAGCAATTTATTTATATATTAAATATAAAGCTGGGCATTCAAAATCTGATGTGGCGCTCTCATAATCTAGGATTATGATTTATCTTATTTCTCAAATTTTTTTGGATTTTTTTAACCTATTTTCCGAATTGCTGTCATATGTTAAATAGTCCAAAAGTCACCTACTTAGAGAAAAGATGTAACTGCTGAAAAGCAATGTAGCTGCCAGCCGTTTTTAGAGAATTTTATCATCTCTAATGTTTACTTTTTCGTTAAGGCTTTTTGTATTCCAGGCGTGAACGTCTTCCTAAATAAATGTGATCATTATTGATGAACAATACAACTATATTTTCCAAAAGCAAATCCGCTACTGTTACCTCCTCTGATCCGGGCGATTTCCGAGTATATATTTTTGATCATGAGACAAATTCCAGAGGACAAGAAGATAAACCGACAAAACATATTGATTAGGTCTCTCATACTTAAGAAACTGAAGAGTTATTATTGTAACGATCCGATCGGTTGTTTTACAATTTAGAACCTTATTTTTTTAAATAAAATTTCCTATGTTTCCTTTAGCTAGATTACGTCTTACGTGGGGCCGATTAGTTCGGAAGTTAGGAAAATTTTGAGTGAAAATAAAATCAATTATTTCGTTAAGATTTTCTTAAAAGGCCAAATTTGACTTCAGTCAGCTGTCTTGGGAAACATGCCCGGATTCGTGATTTGATGGTCCATGAGAATTCGTGGGAAAATATTTGACCTGGGCGCATGTTCGGAAACGAATTCCGAGGACCCTAGCCTGAGTACGGAATTTTTATGTAAAATTATTAAATCGAAGTTTTAAAGAATTAAAGAATTTAAACATTCATTAAAAACCCAGGTATCGGGTTCGAATTTCGGTTTCGAAACTTGGTACAAGTCCGAAATATCATATAAGACCTACTCGTAAAATTTGGTGTCAATCTGAATAGTTTAATGGCGTTTTGACCCATTGATAGGAAATAAAAAACTTGAAGTTCACTATGTTGAACCAATTGGTTTTGGGGTTTGATTCTTGGATTTAGCATTGTTTTGGGTGTTTCGAGGGTGTGACTAGGTCTGCCTCGTGATTTCAGGTGTGTCGGTATGTTCGGGCGGGGCTCGGGAGCCCCAAGCGTCAAATGATCGAGGTTAGAACGAAGTTGGACTTTGAAAGGAAGCAAGTTTGCCGCTTCTGTCAAAACCACTTATGCGTCTCTTTGACCGCAGAAGCGGTGACCGTATAAGCGGTCAGCTGGTCACAGAAGCAGAAGGGCTAGGAAGGGAAGGGACAGTAGAAGCGTCCCTGGGACCGCAAAAGCGGTCCCCCATGTGCGAACTAAGCGACCGCTTATGCGGTCCTGTCGACTTGTCCCCAAATCGCAGAAGCGATTATCCTTCCGCAGAAGCGGAAATTCGTCCGCAGATGCGAAAATCGCTGGGGCAGAAAGGGTTCATTAAATACGAACCCAAACTCATTCTCATTTATTTTCACTGTACTAGGGCGATTTTGGAGGTTCCAAAGAGAGGATTTCAACATAACATAACAAGGTAGGTAATTCCCACTCACTCTTAGCTTAAATACATGAATATTAGATAGATTTAACACTAATAATCAAGTAAAAATCAAGGATTAGATATAGGTCTTGGTTTTGGTAAAATTAAAATTTTACCACATAATTAGCTATGTAATGAACTAAAAATCATATATTAGTAATCCTTAGGTTATAGGGAGTAATTTCCTTCGAAAAATCGCGGAATCCGGGCCCGTATGCCCATGGTCGGAATTTAGAAAACTTGCGGGAAAGGTTTGGAAATCAATTAATTAGTTGGAATTCAACTTTGAGAGCACTTATTGACTTGTTCTTGCTTTATTTAACTAGTTGGTGCTCGTTTGGCTTCGAATTAAGATTGGAGCCTATTCTTGTTATTGAAGGAACACTTCGAAGCAAGGTGAATCTCCTTTCTAATCTTGTGAGGAGAAAATTACCCCATAAGGTAGTTAAACTGATTATGTGCTCCTATTTGTGGGGACTACGTACGCACGAGGTGACGAGAGTCCGTGCGAAGCTACTATGATGCTATTTGTCCGGGTAATTTAGAACCCAAAAGCATGCTATACTTAAAATGTTTGAAGTCTTATTGACATTCGAATTGCTTAAATCAAATTGAACTAGTAAATGAATTTTAAAAATGATTAAACTCCATTTCTCAAAAGTATGAAGAGAATTAATTTTATTTGAATAAATATCCCCCCGATAAGTCCTTATTTGACTGATGCATATATTCTTATGTGTACCTGCGTCACATGCATGATTCGCGAGCAGGGTATGCGAATATTTTTGGAACGGGCTGATCGCCCTCGGTGAAATAGATGCATCTATGGTATGGGCCGCTCGACCCTCGGCAGTACACACTTTATATTTCTGTTGGAGTGGGCCGTCGACCTCGGCATGATTTGCATATGTTTGTGTTGTTGTCTTGAACTCATTTGAGTTGTTTTTATGCCATATTATGGCTCGAGATCATTTTATTAATAATAATAATAAGAAATCTAAGGAAATTTTCCATGAAAGAAATATATGACTACTTGTTTTTCCATATCTGGATTAGGATCATGTTTATAAAAAAAATCCCATGCTTGAATATATTTATTAAGGATAAATACTTGTTGGACTGCTAGTGAGTGTCAGATTGGCCATCTCGTCTCTACTCCTTCGGGATTAGGCGGGACACTCTTTAGGTACACGTTGTTTTTGTACTCATACTACACTTGCTGTGCATTTTGTTGCACAGGTATATGTGATTTTAGTGGTCTACTCGACGTAGCAGCACGGACGATTCTGGGACTAGGTGAGCTGCATCATTCGAGAAGACCGCAGCTTGGGTAGTCCCTTTCCAGCACTGTATTTACCCGTCCATAGTATTCTGGACGGATTTTGTATTTTTATTCCTCTTATCAGTAGATTCTCATGCACTTGTGACTCTGGGTTCTGGGATGGTTCGAAATATAACTTTTAAATTTGATTCGAAAATCTATATTCTTTAAAAATTTCTAAACATGGAAGAAAAATCATGTATTTCCAAAAGTGTTAAAACGAGATTTAATTAAGTAATTTGGTTGGCTTGCCTGACAGCAGTGTCCGACACCATTACGACTTTTATTGGATTTTGGATCGTGACAATTATTGTTCAGATATGGCCAATTTCTTCAAGTAACGACGGAAAAAGGGCTGCTGAAAGTGCATTCGATGGCAGTTTATCGAGAAATATAATGAAGGTACAACCAGTTATCAACTTGCCTCTTGCCAAGAGATTTCTAATTAAAACTCTATCGGATACCTGTGACAGACATAAAAAATATGATTGTTGAGAGGCTACTGGTTCTATTGAATGAAGCGGGTCTAACCCTTGTAACTCTTTTAAGTTCCCTTCAAATGGGTGAGGTAAATTCATAACTCGCATCACTCTCTAAATTTTGTAAAAGAAACCCAGTTGTTTTTTTCCATCTTCACTCATAATATTTGAAGTTCTTCAAAATAATTGCATTGAAGTTTGTTTGAAGAAATTCAATTACTCATTTGGAAGATAACTAAGCCGGCATTAGTATAGGCATTGGCATTTTGTGGAGAGGCTTAAGATATAATGTGCTAATCTTAGAAAATAATACTGTCATAGTAATAGGTAATATATAACTTAAATTTGCTAAAGATGTTATAAATAGAACTCTATTTAAGGTGAATGTCTATAATTAGAGAGATTCTAGGGTTTACTACTTGGTGGCTAAGTCACCACCTCCCTATAAATATATGGGTTCTATTCCATTGTAAAGCACCCCAAAAGTATCAATAAGAATACTCCTCTCTCTACCTTTCTCTCTATATTGTTCTTGTTCTTGTATTATTATTCTTGTTCTTATATTATTTCATAACACGTTATCAGCACGAGTCTCTAACCAATTGAATTTGATCTCTTCCTTCAAATTCTATTGCTTCTCTTGTTGATTGCAGCTATCGGAGCAATGGCAGATTCACAACCCTCCATTGAAGCCAAAGTTCATATATTAGAGTGATTAGTATTCTCGGTAGGAATTTCAAAAGCATGACTCTGAACTAATAAGGTCGCGTTCTCCGGTATCAAATTGGCCGCGGGAGTCGACCAAAGTTGCCGGAATTTGTTGCCACGGGATGGAAACTCAAGAGGTATATTTGATATCACAACATTTATTGGTATACCTTAAAGGTAAGTAATTTACTTTTCCCTTTCAAATTCTTGAAATTCTACGATTTGATTTTATATACAAACAAAGACAACAAAGTTTGATTATAACTCTAATGGAGTACGTAAGAAATTACACTCACATGAAGTGGTAAAATTTCTATGCCTTGCCATGATAAAATTCATGTATGATTGTGGGCAAAGAATTAAAATTCCGTCCAATTGAATTTGCTCCATTCCCTTTAGAGAATGTGATAAGTCTGAAAGAAGACAAAATTATTACCGTGAAGGTATCAATGGGTGTGGACGTGGCAGTAGACGAAATTATAATCGTCATTATTGTGATAATGAGAATAATAAAGATTCTCAAAATAATCTTTCACTTTATGAAAGTAATATTTGACATGAGATTGTGTAAAGCACATGATTATGGTCCATTCCCTGAAGTGAATGTGATAATTGTAATAGAGCCCGTAAGTATGAACACGCTCTTGATATAATTTTGTTTTATGTCTGACATTATGAAAAGAAAGTTCGTTGCTTTTGAAATTTCGGGCAAGAACTATATGACATGGGTGTTGGATGCTGAAATCCACTTAGATGCTATGGGTCTTGGAGACGCCATTAAAGAAAGAAATAATGCATCCACCCAAGACTATGCTAAGGCCTTGATTTTCTTGCGCCATCACCTTGATGAAGGTTTGAAACTGTGCTAAGGCCTTGATTTTCTTGCGCCATCACCTTGATAAAGGTTTGAAAATTGAATATATCGCAGTCAAAGATCCACCTATCTTGTGGAATGGCTTAAAGAAGAGATATGACAACCTGAAGTTGATCACTCTGCCACAAGCACGATACGATGAGAATACAAAAGCAAATAGTTCATAAACTATATATTATCGTTGCGGTGGAAAAGGGCACTGGTCAAAAGCTTGCCGTATACCAAGACATTTGGTTAACCTTTATCAAGCATCTCGAAAGAGTAAAGGCCCTGAAACAAATTTTGTCTCTGACGACAATTTTGACATCACCCACTTGGATGTGGCAGATTTCTTTGAGCAACTCAATGGGAAAATAGACCACCTAATCGGTGATGGATCTGTGATGAAAGAAGATGGAGTTGTTTGATTTTATTTCACTTATTTGTAATAGTTAGTGAATAAACTAATAGTCATTAGTATCAGCTCGTATTAGTTAGTTTATGATATAATGTTAGTATTAGTTCTTTAGAATGTTTCAATATGCTCAGATTTCAATAATATTTTTATTTTCCAGTAGAGGTAATCGACTAACCTAACAGTTGGTCGATTACCTAATATTTCGCATTAAAACTGCAAAACAATCGATTGTGAATGTTCAACAATCGATTGTGAATGTTCAACAATCGATTGTGTATGTTTAACAATCGATTGTCTTAAGACAGTGTGATCTGAAGTTTTTCAAAATAGCAAATAATCTATTGTGTATGTTTAACAATCGATTGTGAATGTTCAACAATCGATTGTTTATGTTTAACAATCGATTGTTTTAAGAAAATGCTTAAACTGAAATTTTTCAAACTGCAAAGTAATCGATTATGGAAAACATATAATCGACTATCTGATTTAGTTAGTCGAATAACCTCAGCAGATTTCGAAAATATTGTTTAAGTATGAAACAAACGGATTGAATTGTTTATTCTCATGTTCGTATATTTTCTTTTGTATGGCAAACCATGGGAATTAAATTGATTGAAGGCTCCTGAAGAGCAACTATAACTCTGCCTAAAGGAACGATATTTTAGAGAATGCAATGTTCTCCTCCAAGTCTAAGAAGAACTTGTTGAGTTTTAATGATATCAGTCAAAATGTTCTCCTCCAAGTCTAAAAGGAACTTGTTGAGTTTTAAAGATATCATTCAAAATGGATATCAGATTGAGACAATACATGAGTATAATCTTGAATACCTCATTTACTCATGAAAAGGAGGCTGCCCACTTCGGCTTGGGGTCACGCCATTTTGCATGCAGCAATGCTAGTTCGTCTCTGACTGACGAATTGACACAAATATTTCCCGTTGCAATTGGTTTTGGGTCATGAACCTAATATATCCCATTTAAGAATCTTTGGATGCGCAGTATATGTGCCTATAGCACCGCCATCCCGCACCAAAATGGGTCCGCAAAGAAGGTTAGGAATATATGTTGAGTTTGAATCGCCCTCCATTATTCGCTACCTCGAAACATTGACAGGGGATTTGTACACTGCATGATTTGTAGACTGTCAATTTGATGAGACACTTTTCCCAAAATTAGGGGGAGAAGTTGGTGAAACCAAACGGGAAATTTTGTGGAAAAATGCATCATTATCTCATCTTGATCCACATACCTCTATTTGTGAAAAAGAGGTGCAAAATATTATCCATTTGCAAAGAATAGCAAATCGAATGCCAGACGCATTTACAGATTTGAAAAGGATAACAAAATCACATATCCCCGTAGTGAATGTGACAACATCTGATTCACGAATGCATATTCATTATTGGGAGAATATGAACATGAAATTGTTACAGAATATACCACACTCACCCCTAGAAAGAGGTTTGAGATGATACCACACTCACCCCTAGAAGGAGGTTTGAGATGATATATGGCATGAATGATCGTTGGTCACGTACCTATTGTACGTCAAAGTATTTTGGAAATATGACTATTAAAGGACAACGATAATGCAAGAAACATATCTTGCATATAAGTTTGACATGACCATAATGGTATAACTTTCTCTTTAAGAAAGATATTCACCACATGGATGTTGATGAATTTGTGGTAGTACAAAATTAATTGAGAGCTCTAGAAGAGTCAATTATTACTATGTTGGAGAAACACAATTGAGTATTGTGCTGTAGTAAGTCTCAAAGAAACTTATTCAGTTTCCAAAGTACACGCGAAAGCGCTGATTATATTGAGACTATAAATAAAGGAAAGATTTGATATCTTCTATTACTACAACTTGTAGCGGGATAATTTGTATATGAAACGCTACCCACTTTATTCTCCAGTTTGTACTACACAAACAAAAGAATGCCACAATAAAGTGGATATCTATTGGTATAAAAACCCATGTCATAATAAACCTGAAGTTTATTGATAAGTGCACAGGTCATGGTGTAAATTTGAAGTTTACCAATATTGATAATTTATTCAGTTGGCATTCGGGTTAGCCATCTCATTTTAAGTATGATGTGCAATAATAGAGAATTCACATGGGTGAATATTAAAGAACTAGAAAGTTCTTTACGAATTCTCTTGTATCACTTGTTCTCATTAATGAATTGACCAACTAAAGAGTTCGGGTTGAAGCCCATAAATTCTGGAAATATAAAAGGTGAATATGGGCCCATTCACCTGCCATGTATACCACATATGATGCATCTATGATATGGTTACATGCGCAATTGTTATTAACCCGCAACCTGGCCAGTGCTTGCGAGGTAAATTGCTCAGTAATCTAACTTCGAGCATAATTTCCAGATTTTCTATTCAAGATAGTTCATCTTGATAGTTGGTTTATATCATAGTTGGTTTAGCAAGATAATTGTTGAGTGCCTCCACTTAATAGCTAAACTGTTTCTTATGAGAACAAAGTTATACATATCAGTTTGATATACGAGAGTATATTATATTCTCCCCTCACAAGTGGTTCAGGGTCAGGAACCAAATAACTCCATCTTATTATTATTGATGTGCGGTGTATATTTTCATTAACACCATAATGCACAAAGATGGACTCTCAAAGTTGAGGAAACAAGTTAGCTTTTCTAACACGGGGGGGAGACATGATAAACACTTGAGAAAAGGTTACATAGGATGAATTATCATTTGTATATATAGATCCTCGAATACCATAATATGAACCTGAAGTTCATAAAAGGATAATTCAATTGCAACATATTGCAAAGCATGTTATACGCATTTGCTGACCCAAAGAAAGTAACTATATTCTCACTGCAAATGCTCATATTAAGTCCTAGAAGGACAAAGTCTTTGATACGCTTAAGGCGTATAGACAAATCGGTTTCAAAAGGAACTTCTTAATAAAGAAGATGAGCAAATGATCAAAGTGATCATAAATGGAATAGATACAATTCAAGCAGAATTGATTCCATATGAAAGACATGTAATTTTGGACATGTGGTTCGAATACTTGAAAGTATTAATTCAATGGATGGCATCGAGAATACCCCTATGGAGATATTGAAGAGTCATTTCACGGCATTATATGAAGATGTTCATATCTATCAAGAATGATAATTTCAAGGTGCGGAATATTTATTCAAGTCAATATGGTTGATCTATTTATCAAATATCTACCAAAGATCGTTTTGAAGATGGTGCACAAGATTGGAATGCAAATGCTCAAGGATGTAAATTGATGCTCTATTCAGGGGGAGTTAATGTGCGTTGCACTCTTTTTCCCTTACAAGGTTTTGTCCCAACTGGGTTTTCCTTGAGAGGTTTTTAACGAGGCAACCAATAGGCGCATATTCAAACATGTGTACTCTTTTTCCTTTTCTTAAACTTTTTCCCATTGGGTTTTGTTTTAGTTAAGGTTTTAACGAGGCACATTATTGAATAGACATTCAAGGGGGAGTGTTCTAAATAGAACTCTATTTAAGGTGAATGTCTATAATTAGAGAGATTCTAGGGTTTACTACTTGGTGGCTAAGTCACCACCTCCCTATAAATATAGGGGTTCTATTCCATTGTAAAGCACCCCAAAAGTATCAATAAGAATACTCCTCTCTCTACTTTTCTCTCTACATTGTTCTTGTTCTTGTATTATTATTCTTGTTCTTATATTATTTCATAAGAAAAGAAGCATAGTACAAGATCTAATTGAATATTCTGGTTTAGACTGTGGTAACAAATTACGGAAAAAAGTTTTATCCTTTTTATTCTATAAGATAGTAAATTCGTGAATATTTTTTTTGGATACAAAAAGAAATTTGTAATTGTGGTACCGATAAAATGGGTGTGAGACAATAAGATTTGCTTTTCGATAATCGAGACACCGAGGTAGCCGTGCAGGCGTTCGCAGGACCCGACGTCTCTTCTATCTTTAGTTTCAATATGTTATCTCATATATTTGAGACAAACAATATTTGATTTCTTTCAGACGATTATGTGTATATTCTTAAAAGTTCGTGAGTATTGTGACACCAACTTTTGGGTAGTATTTTATGTTGAAACTATTAGTATCGCATCTACACTACTAGAATTCCTGCAAAAAGCGACCAAAAAATAGCGACCAAATTTGGTCTATGGGAAAAAGCGACCAACGTTGGTCGCTAAACTAGCGAAAATAATAAACTAAATTCTGGAAAAAAAATAGTGACCAAAGTTGGTCGCTAACTTAGTCAAATATTGACTGACTTGGTCAGACTTGCTTGGTCAAACTTTTACTGAGATTAGCGACCAAACTTGGTCGCTAAAGTGGGACCCGCTTACAAAATTTTAATAATTATATCATTATTTTGAAAAAATTACAATATATATATATATATATATATATATATATATATATATATATATATATATATATATATATATATATATATATATATATATATTATGAATTAGCGACCAAAGTTGGTCGCTAAATAAAAGAAAGAAAGGTAGCGACCAATTTTGGTCGCTTAACAGGGTCCCAGTTATTCAATTTTAATAATTATATTATTAATTTGATTATTAAATGAAATATAATTAAATATGATCTAAAGTTAGCGACCAACTTTGGTCGCTAATCTAAATTCATGATTAAATAGCGACCAATATTGGTTACTATATTGGTCAACAATGGTCAAAATTAAAAATGACTTTTGTGTTTACTATGTAAATAATATAAATGTAAGTCGTTAATACTTTTGTAATATAAGGGATAATATGCACTACGAAGCGGGCGTGTGTGTCTATATATACAATCTATGTACTTACGCTATACTATGCACTAAGTATAAGTATATGAGTTATTATCGTATCGAATACAACATACATATATACAATATATGTACTTATGCTATACTATACCATAAGTATAGGTGTATGAGGTAATACCGTATCGAATACATCTTATATATATACAATATACGTACATACGCTATACAATGCACTAAGTATAGGTGTATGAAATAATACCGTATCGAATACAGCTTATATATATACAATATATGTACTTACGCTATACTATGCACCAAGTATAGGTGTATGAGGTAATATCGTATCGAATACAGCTTATATATATACACAATATATGTACTTACGCTATACTATGCACTAAGTATAGGCGTATGAGGTAATACCGTATCGAATACAGCTTATATATATACAATATATGTACTTACGCTATACTATGAACTGAGTATAGGTGTATGAGGTAATACTGTATCGAATACAGCTTATATATATATACAATATATGTACTTATGCTATATTATGCACTAATTATAAGTGTATGAGGTTTTACCGTATCAAATACAACTTATATATATAAAATATATGTACTTACGCTATACTATGCACTAAGTATAAGTGTATGAGGTAATATCGTATCGAATACAACTTATATATACACAATATATGTACTTACACTATACAATGCACTAAGTATAGGTGTATGAGGTAATACCGTATCGAATACAACTTATATATATATATATACAATATATGTACTTACGCTATACTATGCACCAAGTATAGGTGTATGAGGTAATACCGTATCGAATACAGCTTATATATATATACACAATATATGTACTTACGCTATACTATGCACTAAGTATAGGTGTATGAGGTATTACCGTATTGAATACAACTTATATATATACAATATATGTACTTACGCTATACTATACACTAAGTATAGGTGTATGAGGTACTACCGTATCGAATATAGCTTATATATATACAATATATGTACTTACGCTATACTATGCACTAAGTATAGGTGTATGAGGTAATATCGTATCGAATACAGCTTATATATATATACAATATATGTACTTACGCTATGCTATGCACTAAGTATAGGTGTATGAGGTAATGCCGTATCGAATACAACTTATATATATATATACATAATATATGTACTTACGCTATACTATGCACTAAGTATAGGTGTATGAGGTAATACCGTATCGAATACAACTTATATATATATATATATATATATATATATATATATATATATATATACAGTATATGTACTTACGCTATACTATGCACTAAGTATAGGTGTATGAGGTAATACCGTATCGAATACAGCTTATATATATATATAATATATGTACTTATGCTATACTATGCACTAAGTATAGGTGTATGAGGTAATACCGTATCGAATACAGCTTATATATATACAATTTATGTACCTACGCTATACTATGCACTAAGTATAAGTGTATGAGGTAATACCGTATCGAATACAACTTATATATAGACAATATATGTACTTACGCTATACTATGCACTAAGTATAGGTGTATGAGGTAATACCGTATCAAATACAGCTTATATATATATACCATATATGTACTTACGCTATGCTATGCACTAAGTATAGGTGTATGAGGTAATACCATATCGAATATAGCTTATATATATACAATATATGGACTTACGCTATACTATGCACTAAGTATAGGTGTATGAGGTATTACCGTATCAAATATAGCTTATATATATATATATATACATATATATATATATATATATATATATATATATATATATACATATATACATATATATATATATATATATATATATATGTATATATATATATATATATATATATATATACGTATATATATATATATATATATATATATATATATAATGAAATAGCGACCAACGTTGGTCGCTAATTTAATTACAGATCTGTCAAAAACGGGATCCCCTCCCATTCTTTCTAAAAATTTCCCAAAATCCATCGTTTCTCTCTCACACTCAAACCCCATCCCCCCTTCAAACTCCCACCACCAGGCCCCACCTACGCCACCAACGGCCAGTGTTTTGCTGCCGCCGTCGCCTCTGCCGTCAGCTTCTAAAAATTTAAGATTAGAATTAAAAACCTAAGGTTTCAATTAGTGTTTTAATTGATTATTATTTCAACCTAGAATTAGTGTTTCAATTGATTATTTAACATTATATTTTATACAAACGTAAGGTTTAGATTGTATTTATCATTATTTAATATTTTAAAGAAATCTAGGGTTTAGTGTATGGGTTGAATATTTAGGCTAGGCTTTCTCGAGTATTTCTCCTTCAATATTTTAGTAAGCAATAGGTACAAATTTAATGTTAAAGACTTGATTCATAGGTAGATATATATTAGGGTATAAATTGAACTTTTAGTTTAATCCTGATTAGTTTATAGGTAGATAAAAATAATATAGAGACATGATAGTATATTTGGATGTTTAGTATAGACACATGATATATATTAGGATATATTTGGATATGAATCTTTGTATTGTCTTGAAGCTTTTAGGATACGACTTGTACTTTTAGGATATGACTTGAGCTTTTTAGGTATGAGTTGGAGCTTTAGGATATAAATTGAAAATTTTAATTTAAGTTTAAACTCGTAGGATATGAATATAACTTTTAGCATATATATTGAACCTTGAATCATTGTATTGTCTTGAAGCTTTTAGGATAGGACTTTAACTTTTAGGATATGACTTGAGCCTTTTAGGTATTAGTTGAACCTTTAGCATATTAATTGAACTTTTTAGTTTAAGTTTAAACTCGTAGGATATGAATATAACTTTTAGCATATAAATTGAACCTTGAATCATTGTATTGGCTTGAAGCTTTTAGGATAAGACTTGAACTTTTAGGATATGACTTGAGCCTTTTAGGTATGAGTTTTAGCTTTAGGATATAAATTGAACTTTTTAGTTCAAGTTTAACCTCGTAGGATATGAATATAACTTTTAACATATAAATTGAACCTTGAATCATTTAATTGTCTTGAAGCTTTTAGGATAAGACTTTAACTTTTAGGATATGACTTGAGCCTTTTAGGTATTAGTTGAACCTTTAGGATATAAATTGAACTTTTTAATTTAAGTTTAAACTCGTAGGATATAAATAGAACTTTTAGCATATAAATTGAACCTTGAATCATTGGATTGTCTTGAAGATTTTAGGATAAGACTTGAACTTTTAGGATATGACTTGAGCCTTTTAGGTATAAGTTGAAGCTTTAGGATATAAATTGAACTTTTTAGTTTAAGTTTAAACTCGTAGGATATGAATATAACTTTTAGCATATAATTGAACCTTGAATCATTGTATTGTCTTGAAACTTTTAAGATAAGACTTGAACTTTTAGGATATGACTTGAGCCTTTTAGGTATTAGTTGAACCTTTAGGATATAAATTGAACTTTTTAATTTAAGTTTAAACTCGTAGGATATGAATATAACTTTTAGCATATAAATTGAACCTTGAATCATTGTATTGTCTTGAAGATTTTAGGATAAGACTTGAACTTTTAGGATATGACTTGAGCCTTTTAGGTATAAGTTGAAGCTTTAGGATATAAGTTGAACTTTTTAGTTTAAGTTTAAACTCGTAGAATATGAATATAACTTTTAGCATATAAATGTAACCTTGAATCATTGTATTGTCTTGAAGCTATGAGGATAAGACTGGAACTTTTAGGATATGACTTGAGCCTTTTAGGTATTAATTGAACCTTTAAGATATAAATTGAACTTTTTAGTTTAAGTTTAAACTCGTAGGATATGAATATAACTTTTAGCATATAAATTGAACCTTGAATCCTTTTATTGTCTTGAAGCTTTTAGGATAAGACTTGAACTTTTAGGATATGACTTGAGCCTTTTAGGTATTAGTTGAACCATTAGGATATAAATCGAACTTTTGAAAAATGAGTTGAACCTTTAGGACATGCATTGAAATTTTGGTTTATGTTTTGGAATTTTAGATTGTGGGAGGTAACTAGAAGAGGTTGATGATGTTATTAGACATGCAATGGAACTTTCACCAAGAATAACTAAGATAAAGTACCTGGAAGAATGTGCCTTTAATTGTGTTCTAATTAGCGACATTGATGATGAGAAGGTAATGGCATGTGTTGCACTAAGTGACGGAGTAGGTAGAAATTTAGTATTTCCTAAGTAGATAAAATAAGAGCTTATAGAGTAATTGTCTACTTCATTTTCCATGAGGATAATAAGTTTAATTGAGAGTGACGAGGTTGATACAGATGGAATGTGTTCCATCAGTCGTGACGGTTCCCATAAAAAGGGGATCATAAGACTCTATGATGACAAAGATTTTAGGAAGCTTTGTACTCGACTTTCTTCCAAGGTTAATAAATACACGGCTTATTGTGATATTGGTAATAGTTTGTCGGATTCAGACGATGATTTGACGGATAGAAGTATGGAAATTTTGATAAAAAGAATTAGAGGTTGAATGTTTTTGCCTCTAATTCTTTTTATCAAAATTTCTATACATCTGTCCGTCTAATCGTCGTCTGATCCAATGAACTATCACCAAGATCACATTAAGCTTGTATTTATTAACCTTTAAAGAAACTAGAGTACAAAACTTCCTAAAACCTTTGTCGTCATGGAGTTTTATGATCCACGCTTTATGGGAACTAGAACGACCGACGTAAAATATTCCATCTTTATCAACCTTGTCGCTATAAATTAAACTTTTTTTTCCTCTAGGAAAATTAAGTAGAGAATTTCTATATAACCTCTTTTATCTACTTAGGAAATGTTAAATCCTACCTTCACCATCACTTTTTTGAAACACATGTCGTTGACTTCTCATTATCATTGTAGCTAATGAGATCAACAATTGATCAAAGACACACCCTATCAGGTACTGTATCCAAGTTATTCTCCGTATACAAGCTCATCCCGAGTAAGAGTACCACGAAGAGGTTGATGATGTTATCAGAGATGCAATGAAACTTCTACCAAGAATAACTAAGAGAAAGTACCTGGCAGAATGTTCCTTTTAGTGTTATTCTCATTAGCGACAATGATGATGAGAAGGCAATGGCATGTGTTCCAAATAGTTATGGTGTAGGTAGGAATTTAGTATTTCCTAAGTAGATAAAAGAAAAGATTATAGAGTAATTATGTACTTAATTTTCCATTAGGAAAAGAAGATTGATTGAGAGTGACAAGGTTGATGAAGATGGAATGTGTTCCGTCGGTCCTGGCAGTTCCCATAAATAGGGGATCATAAGACTTTATGATGACAAAGATTATAGGAAGTTTTGTTCTAAATTTTCTTTCAAGTCTGATCCACCAAGTTTAATGTGATAACTGTGATATTTATAAGGATTCAGAGACTTATTTGACCGACCAAAGTATAGAAATGCTCTTAAAACTTTTCTTAAGAGCATTTTCATACTTTTGTCGGTCAAATCAGTCTCTGAATCCTTATAAATATCACAGCATTAAACTTGGTGGATCAAACTTGAAAGAAAATTTAGAACAAAACTTCCTATTATCTTTGTCATCATAAAGTCTTATGATCCCCACTTTATAGGAACTGATTAGAACAAAACTTCCTATAATCTTTGTCATCATAAAGTCTTATGATCCCCGCTTTATAGGAACTGACACGAGCGACGAGAAATATTCCGTCTTCATCAACGTTGTCACTATCAATCAAACTTATTTTCCTCTTGGAAAGTGAAGTAGAGAATTTCTCTATAACCTCTTTTATCTACTTAGGGAATGTTAAATCTTACCTACATCATCACTATTTTGAAACACATGTCGTTGGCTTCTCATTATCATTGTAGCTATAGAGATAAACAATTGATCAAAGACACACCCTGTCAGGTACTGTATCCATGTTATTCTCTGTATCCAAGTTCATCCCGAGTAATAGTACCGCGAAGAGGTTGATGACGTTATTAGACATGCAATGGAACTTCCACCAAGAATAACTAAGATACAGTACCTGGTGGAATGTGCCTTTAATTGTTCTTCTCATTATAGCGACAATGATAATGAGAAGGCAATGGCATGTGTTCAAATAGTGATGGTGTAGGTAGGAATTTAGTATTTCCTAAGTAGCTAAAAGAAGAGCTTATAGAGTAATTATGTACTTCATTTTCCATCAGGAAAAGAAGTTTGATTGGGGGTGACAAGGTTGATGAAGACGGAATATTTCCCGTAGGCCGTGTCAGTTTCTATAAAGCGGGGATCATAAGACTCTATGATGACAGAGATTATAAGAAGTTTTTCTCTAAATTTTCTTTCAAGTTTGATCCAACAAGTTTAATGTGATAATTGTGATATTTCTTCGGATTCAAACATTGATTTGACCGACAAAAGTATGAAAATGCTCTTAAAAAAGTTTTAAGACTTATTTTAAACTGATTTGATCGACAAAACAGATTTGACTGACAAAATTATTTTTAAGAGCATTTCTATACTTTTGTCGGTCAAATCAGTCTCTGAATTCGAATAAATATCACAATTATTACATTAAACTTGGTGGATCAGACCTGAAAGAAAATTTAGAACAAAACTTCCTACAATCTTTGTCATCACAAAGTCTTATGATCCCCGCTTTATAGGAACTGATACGACCTACGAAAAATATTCCGTCTTCATCAATGTTGTCACTATCAATCAAACTGCTTTTCCCCTTGGAAAGTGAAGTAGAGAATTTCTCTATAACCTCTTTTATCTACTTAGGAAATGTTAAATCCTACCTACACTATCACTTTTTTGAAACACATGTCGTTGCCTTCTTATTATCATTGTAGCTAATGAGATAAACAATTCATCAAAGGCACACTCCGTCATCTACCGTATCCAAGTTATTCTCTGTATCAAAGTTCATCCCGAGCACAAGGATAATCACCAAAGCTACCAGACAACTTTATGATGCCAATGAAGCAAGATGAGCTATTCAATGAAACTCGTATTGTAAATAAGAAAAAAGAGACGGATTCAGAAAGGAGGGTCGAGCATCGACTTCATACATATAAGTTTTTTACTTTTCATTAAATATTTTGATTTGCTTTTATATAGAATTTGAAATACTAATTCAATATAATTTTTCATATAGGTTCAATTCGCTTCACAGCTGACCTCGGGGAATTCATACGCAGTCAACCACCTAATGAACCAAGCGAGGCAATCCAACTTTCAGACGAGGATGTTGAAAGAACACTCCTTTAGTATTATTATATATACTATTGTGTTAATTTTAATGTGTTAGAACTAATTTACTATTATGTTAGAACTAATTTATATTGTGTTAGTTCTATTGTGTTAGAACTAATTTACATACCAATCTAGTATTGTGTTAGTTCTCTTTAGTTCGAATGGGCTTGTAATAAGCGTTAACTTAATTTTATTAGCTTAATGTATTATTTCTATTGAAGTTTATTTTTTATTTCTTTTAATTGCTTTTTATTGTTGTTGTTGTTGGCATAAAATGCCTATTTAGGAAATTGGTATGACTAGCAGGTGGTTTAGCTGCAGAAACAGGGCGTTTCTGGCATAATAAAACACAAAAAAACGACCAAAGTTGGTCTTTATTTGGTCACTTTTCAAGTAAAAAAAATATTTTCTGGAAAAAAGCGACCAACATTGGTCGCTATTTTCCTAGATTTCTAACAAAGCTACCAAATTTGGTCGTAATGTCATTAAAAAAAATTCTGCTAATATAGAAACCAAATTTGGACGCTTAATTAATAAAATAAATAAATAATTGAATAAAATAGCGATCAATAGTGGTCTCTAGTTTCCATATTTAAAAATATAATATTTGAATTAGCGACCACAGTTGGTCGCTTTTTAACGATTAATAATAAATAAATAAATAATATTTTTTTATTTAGAGACCAACTTTGGTCGCAAAATTATATTATTAAATTAATATAGCGACCAAAGTTGGTCTCTATATTCAACATCCGGAAAAATGGGTCCATTTAGAGTAGAGACCAAAGTTGGTCGCTAATTAGCGACCAACTTTGGTTCCTAAATAAAAGGGACCATCAATATAGCTACCAGGCTACTTTGGTCGCTTTTTAGCCAAAAAGCGACCAAAGTTGGTCGCTTTTTAGCCAAAAAGTGACCAAAGTTGGTCGCTTTTTCCCGAATTTCTAATAGTGCTAGTAAAATTTTTTTAAAGTCTTCCGCTGAAATTTTAATATTGTTGATAATAGGTTTAAATAATTATTGTTAAAAATGGAAATATAAGTATTAGTTGGCTTGCCTAGCTCGTATTAGTAGGCGCCATCACGACCCCCGATGGTGGAAAATTCGGTATTCCCACCATCTGGTGTCGTGATAGCGCCTACTGTCGAAGCTAGGCAAGCCAACCTTTATAATCATTTTCGCAAAACTTAAATGTAGAACAAGATAAATACTAAAATAATTAATTAGAACATGCGTAAGTCTTTTAACAACAATAGCGAAAACAAAATGCGGGCACTAACAACATGTCTCTACCCAGTATCTGGTGTCACTACTCACAGACAACTAAAGAGTACTAAAAACAGTAGTCTGAAAGAAATACATCGTATGTCTGTTTGAATCAAATAAAACAAACTAGAAAAGATAGAAGAGACTCAGGGCCCGCGACCGCCAGCGAACTACCTCACAGCCTCTGGACTGAAGGATCATTCCCGAACTATAGCTGCGGTCCGTAAGTTGTGTCCTGGCCGTGCACAAAAGGCAGAGAAGCGTAGATTAGCACAATTTGATAAGAGTAAATTTATAAATGTTTTGTATTGTCTTTGTCGAAAAACGAGTAGCGTACAAAATAAAATAATTAAGAATATTGTTTATGCTACAGATGATTAATAACTGACGTCACCTATATATTTTACAGGTTCAATCTACGTGCTTCGGATTTTTGATGAGTACATGTCTCTCTTAGTTTGATGAGGTTGATTCCTAAAGATGATTATAGGCCTTGGTTGAATGTCATATTAATCTGTCTGTATGCGAAGGAGGATTTATTAGACGAGATGGAAAATTCAATAAATGAGGCATTTAAACGTAACACGTCTGTCACAACAGTTGGTGTCATGCGTTGCATCATTTCAAGTTATTGAAGTAGACGAGCTTGCTAATTTTGAATGTGCTGGTTGGAAAATATGTAGGTCTTTTTACCACTGCAAGATGGTTATGTATGTCGACTCATTGAAATGGAGCAAGTTCTTGGCGAGATGGATAAAGTGAACTTGGACTGTTCAAAGAAAACGTTTTGAATATTTCTTAAAGCATACACAAGGTGGGGGGAAAAGGATAAACTTCATCAGGTCTTGGGTATGATGTGCAAGCATGGATATGGAATTCCTAGGAATGGATGAACGTGATAGTTCATATTTCAATTTCCTCCTGTCATCTAATGCTGCTGGAATTTGGGATTTTGATGAAGCCAGTTGACACTCTTATTTACTTCTCCCTTTTCTTGTTCCCTCTCATTGCTGATATACAACAGTTAAAAGCTCAAGCGATGAAAGCATTTCTATTTTACAGAAGATTTAAGTGAAGCATGTGTGATGAACATGTCTGCTTATTGTCAATAAAATTCTGGGTAATTTAGACATCTTACACTACTTATTTATGTAACTTTTCCTCGCAACTAAATAAGGTTACCGTATCCCAGCAGCCTTACAAAGTGTGGCCTTAACCGCCAAAGTGTCTTGATTTCTCTTGTAAAGCTTTTGTCCAATAAGAGATTCACATTTTAGCTGATTTATATATAACCTTTGTTCAAGAGATTTATTTACATCTATATATTTCTCTTTGAAAATAAACTTTTATTGCAAAGAAGAAAAAGAAGAGACCGGAATACGCAAGTGTTTCAAGTTTAGAGAGTGTCCAACAGAATGGCCAGTAAGGGACAAGTGAGTAAGGATGTGAATAGGGATAAGAGCAAGGAAATAAGCAACGTGTAGGATTTCCATAATATAGGGGCATTAAGTGTTTGATTTAGAAATACAGGGGTGTATCTTAAATGTAGTGACATTATAGAGGGTGTTTAGCGTTGTTTAAGGGTTCTCGGCGTACGTTTGGCAATAAAACAGTAACACAACTGGCGCACGTTAGCAAGGCGCTAATTTCGCCGGATTATGGCTCGCCGACGTCGACCTCAACCTCCTACCGCCTCGCAGACAATTACTCCAGCACCAATGGAGATTAAATCTCTAGAACCACTTACGTTTGGTAGCTTTCAACCACCAATTCTGCAATCTACTGAAGCAAAATTGGGGAAAGTTACAGATACTTGCATGCAAGCAGAGGAGAATCAAAAGGAAGAGATTGTGAGGAAATTGCAGTTTTCGAATGTTGTTGATGCTGAAACACCTCCCCCTACCTTTGCTGAAGCTGTTCGAGGTAATCGTCTCACTCAAATGGGAAATGCTCTTAAGTTTGTTCCTCCAGTTAATAGGGATGGGAAGATGATAGTTACCATTAATGAGGAAGAGTTGAAGCCACAAGCTGAGTATTGGAAGGATTCATTAATTGGGTATATAATTGGGGATAATCCTACTAAAAAATCAATGGAGAATTTCGTCTTGCATGTATGGAATTTTGTCACTAAGCCACAGATTCTAATGCATTCAGAAGGTTATTGTATTTTTCGGTTTGTGAACAAAACGGATATGGATCTGGTGTTACAATCTGGGCCATATTCATTTAGGAATAAACCGATGGTATTGAGGCCATGGGAAACTGATTTCTCCTTTCAGAGTGATGTCTTGAGTACTATACCTATTTGGGTAAAATTTCCTGGGCTGCCAGTTGAGTATTGGTCAGCAGAAGTATTAAGTAAACTTGCTAGTGCAGTTGGGACACCATTGTACACTGATAAGATCACAGCACATTATGAGAGAATATCATTTGCTCGAGTGTTAGTGGAAGTTGATGCCTCACAACCCCTACCTGATCATATTGATATTGAAACTCCTTATGGCCACAAAGTACAATTGATTGATTATGATTGGAAGCCCACTTTTTGTAATCATTGTCTAAAGTTTGGTCATGATACTAGTGAGTGCTGGTACAATGCAAAGGATGATGAAGGCACAAAAACTAAAGTCCAGGAAGCACCTAGGAGGCCTAGTAAACCAACCAAAGTTACTAGGCAAAGATGGACTGTGAAGAAAGCTCCTGCTGTAAATGTTTCTAAAATGGCTGAGCCTACTATTGTGGAAATTCAGACAGATGCAGGGGGGAGAATGGACCAGCTCACTCAACAGTTAAATGGTGCTGTAAACTCAGAGGTAGTATTGGTAAATGATGGGGGAAGCCTGTGTCAAAGTTCTATGCAGATTTCAGAGGATCCTGCTGTTGATGTCAACTCAGAGTTAGAAATGGTTAATGATGGGATACCTAGGAGTATAGAAGCAGACTTGGTGGACAATTGCAATAGGGGAAAAGCTAAAATGGAAGTGAATGTTGCTGGTAGGAAAGGCCAGCATGATCCTGGTCCATCCTATATATGATAATTGTTACTTGGAATATAAGAGGGCTGAACTTAGCCCATAAGCAGAAGGAACTGAAAAGTTTTTTGAATGTAAATAAAGTAGATGTGTTGGGGTGTCTTGAAACTAGAGTAAAAGAACATAAAGCTCAGAAGATCCAAGGAAAAATAGCTAAAGGCTGGAAGGTGTTTTGCAATTATTCTGAGGCTGTGAATGGCAGGATTTGGGTGATCTAGAAGCCTCATATCCGGGTCACTATTTCCTGTGTAACTGATCAAATGATACAATGTCATATAGAAGATCCTTATAGCCATGTGAAGACTCATCTTAGTGTAGTGTATGCTCATAACACTGGTATTCTAAGAGAAAGGCTGTGGGCTGATCTCAAAGCTGTTTCTATTCCTAGCCAAGATACATGGTTACTTAGTGGTGATTTTAATAATGTTCTATCATCTGAGGATAGAATTGGTTCTATAGTGACTGATGCTGAAGTTAGGGGGTTTAAACAGCTCATTTATGATTTGCAATTAACTCCACTCAAAAGGATAGGCTGGAATTTTACTTGGACAAATAAACAAGTATATAGCAAGATTGATTAGGCTTTGGGTAACTTTCAGTGGGTGCAGCAATATGGACATATTGAAGTTGAATTCCTCAACCCTTCTGTGTCTGATCATACACCAATTTGTATAAAGTTAGGCAGCCAGAAACTCTTACATCCTAAGCCTTTTAGGTTCTACACTGGTGTAATGGAATTCCCACAATTCCATGCTATAGTCAAGGATGTTTGGCAGCAGGAATTTACAGGTAGTTCTATGCAACAGATCTGGTCTAAATTGAAGCTGTTGAAGATGAAGTTAAAGGAGACCAACAGTTATATGGCTTCCTATAAACAGAGAATTATACAGGCTAGAGAGCAACTTGATATTGTGCAGTCCCAAATGAAGTTTAATCCTCATTCACAGGATTTATTCATTGAGGAAAGGCAAGCTTTGGCAGAAATTGAAAGATGGAGCAATATTGAGGAACAAGTTATGAGGCAAAAATCAAAGGCTACATGGATTGAATGTGGAGATGCAAATACTAAATACTTTCATGCCCAATGGAAGATTAGGAATTGTCAGAACATCATTACTTCAGTTTATACTGATACTGGAACTCATATTACTGATCCTGCTGCTGTGGAGCATGAATTTATCACAGTATTTCAAGAGTTGCTGGGAGGATGTGCTGAAGAATTGACTGGTGTTGATGTAACTATTGTGAAGGAAGGTAAATGTTTGAACCTAGAGCAACAAAGGATGTTAATCAGAGACATTAGTATGGAAGAGATAATTGATGCTTTGAATGATATGCCAAAAGACAAAGCACCTGGTGTTGATGGCTATCCTCTGGAATTCTTCACCAAGAACTGGGAGGTTATTAAGTATGATATTTTAGCAGCAACAAAGGAATTCTTCAAGACCAGCACTATGCCACATTTCATCAATACTACAGCTATTGCTTTGGTTCCTAAAAACAGTTCTCCTACTACTGTTAAGGACTATAGGCCAATAGCTTGTTGCACTACTATGTATAAGCTTATATCCAAGATCATTACAAGAAGAGTAAAGGGTGTTGTTAGTGATATTGTGGGATTGTCTCAGTCTGCTTTCATAGAAGGGAGGAGTATTGTTGATAATATCTTGCTCAGTCATGAGATATTTAAAGGGTACTCTAGGAAAGGAGTTTCTCCTAGATGTGTATTAAAGGTGGACTTGAGGAAAGCATATGATTCCTTGGAATGGTCCTTTCTTAAACAGATTCTAGTTGCTTATGGATTTCCAGCAAAGTTTGTCAATTGGATCATGGCTTGCACTACTTCTGTTTCATTCTCTCTTATGATGAATGGTGGTTTCACTAAGCCATTTAAAGCTAAGAGAGGAATAAGGCAGGGGGGTCCAATGTCCCCTTACCTTTTTGTGATGGCTATGGAATACTTGAGTAGAATATTGGGACAGCTTCATAGGAATGGGAATTTTAATTTCCATCCCAAATGTAGGAAGTTAAACTGCTCACATGTGTGTTTTGCTGATGATCTACTCATGTTCTGTCGGGCTGACACTATATCTATTCAGATTCTTCATCAGGCTTTCTTAAAATTCTCAAAGGCTTCTGGATTGGAGGCCAATCCAAACAAAAGTGCAATTTATCTAGCAGGGGTATCTCAAGAAGTCAAAGCAGACATGATTAGAAGGTTGGGATTCAGTGAAGGTGCTCTTCCTTTCAGGTACCTGGGCATTCCATTGGATTCAAAGAAGCTTTCTATCCAGCAATATCTACCTCTCATTGAGAGGATCACAGCAAGGATAAGTTGTTGGTCTGCAAAGCTGTTGTCATATGCAGGTAGATGCCAACTCATAAAGTCTGTTATTTTTGGAATTCAGTCATATTGGTCACAAATTTTCATTCTTCCAAAGGGTGTTCTCAAGGTAATAGACTCAATCTGTCGTACATTCTTATGGACTGGATCTGCAAACTATTCTAGGAGGGCCTTAGTAGCATGGGACAGAATTTGCTCCCCTTTAAATGCAGGTGGACTTAATATTATGAACTTGACAATTTGGAATAAAGCAGCAGTGGCCAAACTATTATGGGATTTGGCAAGAAAGAAGGATTGTCTTTGGGTGAAGTGGATCCATTGCTATTACATAAAGAGGGATGAAGTTGATACAACAACTGTTCCCAAGCAAGCTGCATGGGTGGTTAGAAAGATCATATAGTGTAGAGAGAGTATTATGGAGAATCAGCAGATGGCTGGATCACTCTATGATAGACTTAAATCAGTCTGTTATATGGGAAAATTTCAAATACATAAAGTCTATATTGCTATGCTGCCAAGTTTTGAGAGAGTCAGCTGGAGGAACTTATTACTGGTGAGTAATGTAATTCCCAGGCACAAGTTTACTGCTTGGTTGGCTGCACATCAAAGATTACCTACTGTGGATAGATTGGCTAGATTTGGAATCCAAATTCCTCTACTGTGTGTATTCTGCAAACAACAAGAGGAGACATTCCATCATCTCTATTTTGAATGCTGTACCACAATGAGATTATGGACTCGTATTTGCTATTGGCTGGGTAGTCCGAGACAAGTGCTTAGCTGGGATGAGGAACTGATATGGATATGTAGGAAAGCTAGGAGTTCTGCATGGAGAAACTCAATTACAGCTGCTGCTTTCATTCATGTCATTGCTTTAATTTGGAAGGCAAGGAACAATATTAGATTTCAAAATATGGTGTATGATGAGGAGAGAACAGTCAGGGAAGTTGCAATGCTGATTCACATTTGTGGCAGACACAATCGAAGATGGCAACATGGATTACAACAGCTGAATAGTTTCCCTTAGCTGGAATATTACTAACTGTAAAGCATATACATAGTCATTGTTCTGATTGATGAAGTATAGGTACGACACTGTAACTAGATGATAGCAATTCAGTAGTAGAAGTCAATACTACTACTTTAGGACGCATTGTATATTTTTCTTGATATTAATACAAAGTCGACAGTTAAGCTTTAAAAAAATAAAATAAAAAAAATAAATAGATGATTCTGTTTAATTAATCGACTATTTTAAATGGCCTTCATAGTAGTTATTTGATGCAGTTATTCATAGGAATCATGAATATCTGGAAAGATACAGGATTTAATCAAATTTGTTTTGGCTCCTTCTATTCCTTAAAGTCTATTCTGTTAATTAATGAGTTTCTTTTTTTAATTTTGAATGTTTTTTTTCGAGAACATCATATGTTCTTATTTCATTTAAGTCTAATGTTAACTCTTTTTTGTAAAGTGAATACATGGTAATTTTTCATAGTGTTATTATCTCAAATTAACTGTTTTATTCCTTACATTGTGTTATTATCTTAAAAATAATGTCGCATTCACTCATGCATTAAATGTATTCTCATAAAAACATGCTTAAATGGCAGAATATTGCATTAACATTAAAAATCACAAAGCTGGCTTTTGAAATCTCTCTCAAGGCAAGTAATGAATTCCTTTTGTTAGCAAATAAGTTTGTATTTCATTTATATCAAATTTTATCTTTTCAATTTACTACAAATAATGATTTAAATAATTTATTTTGTAGAATTAGTAATTTTAAGATGAAATTTACGCAATTCTAAATTAGTTTCAGTTTACCTTTAATACTCCTTGAACTTTTTAGTTAGATTAGTAACATATAGGAGACTATACATCATATAAGTATTCGGTATAAATTAACCAAGATTATGAATTAACTGAACTGCAAGTTATTGATAAGTATTTTCTTTCTCAAAGTAAAGGAGGAATAATATCCAAATTTGCTATTAACTTGCAAATCTTTTTGTAGATTTACTGATATTTTTAAGGATCACGCGAAGCGCGGACAAATTCACTAGTTTTAGATAAGGTTTGCGTACACACTATCCTCCCCACACTCCACCAGTGAGATTGCATTGGGTCGTTGTTGTTTGTTTGTAGAAGAACGGGAAATATGAATGGAATACTAAAAGTGGCTAGGGAAAATCAATGCGTCTAGATTGTAAAATGACAATTTTACCCTTGGATTGAAATTACAGTTATGCCATTAGTCGATCACACCTGACTTTTCTATAGGCAGAATAGCCTAATAAACACTTCTACTTGTTATGCTTTGTCATCCCAGTCCCGATACTTCACGAAGTTTCATTCAGACACTTGTAGTCTTCAAAATACATAATTTTAAACCCCTCCGGCCTCGCGTGTTTCTCAAACACACGGTGTGGATGACACATCATAGTCCACATTAGATTTTAAATGACACATCATTATTTATTTTATTTATTTTTAAAATTTTAATTTTTTCCTTTTTTCACTCCTCCCTCACCCTTGACCACCTACTCTGTTTTTTAGAATAGAAATAACACCACCATTTACCTCCTTTACCGGCAGCAGCACCACGGTGGATAACTAAAACCCACCATTTTTTAACTTTTCATTATCCGTTTCCCTATTAGAAATTTTTACCATTGAAACTCCTCATAATTGGACAGATTTCACTCCAAAATTTTTTTCAAAAATAGTGGTCGAAAAATACAAGTTCCTTCGTAATAGACATTTAAGAGGCGTGTTGCAGCCGATAAAAAGGAATATGATGTGACGATCCGATCCGTCGTCTCTTTTATCCCCGTCACGTTTTTCCCGTTTTATGCTTCTTCATGTGTTATTATATGTGTTTGGTGAGTTTGAAGTGTTTCGGATCGAATTTGGATAGAAATGAGATAAATAGTCTCTTTAAGAAAAGCTTAAGTTGAAAAAGTCAATCAGATATTGACTTGTGAGTTAGAAGGCTCGTAACAGATTTCCGATGGTTCGAATAGTTTCAGAGAATGATTTATGACTTGTGAGCGAAATCGGAATTTAATTTGGAGGTCCGGTGTAGAATTAGGCTTGAATTGGTTAAGTTCGAATTTTGGCAAATTCCGGTTGATAGGTGAGATTTTGATCCGGCGGTTCGGAATAGAATTTCAGCAGTTGAAGTAGCTCTGTTAGGTGATTTTGTATATGTGTGCAAATTTTCAGATCATTTGGAAGTGTTTAGGTCGGGTTTTGGTTCAAATGCGAATTTGGAAAAGTTCTACTTTCACTTAGAGTTGAATTTGAGGATTTTTGTGATTTTTAGTGTTTACGACAGCGTTTTATGGCCCGAGAAAGTTTTAATGAGGTAATAAGTCGTGTTGGGGGTTTTGGTTGAAGTCCTGGGGCCTCGGGGTGATTTCGGATGGCTAACGGAAGGAATTTAGTTTTAAAAAAATTGCAGAATTTTAGCTTAGCAGTTGTAGGCAAAATTGCTCTATGCGATTGCAGGTATGGAATTGCCATCATGTAGGAGGGTGTTCAGGGTCCCACTAATTTGTTTAATGCGATCGCGTAGTTGGAGATGCGATCACATAGGTGGAAGTCATTGTTCTCTGCTAACGCGTGGGAAGGACCGCGTTCACGTAAGGTTAGGAGGCAGAGTAATGCGATCACGTGGAGCTGGATGCGATCACATAAGGGTAAATTTGGGAGATTCAATTTTGATCTCTGTGATCGCAAGCCTGGGGCTGCGATCGCGTATAAGGAATCGCTGGGCAGGTAAGGTTTTTATAAAAATTTCATCCGCGAGCTATTTCAGATTTCCTTCATTTTTGCACCACATTGAGAGCTTGTTGATGAATTTTGAAGGGGAATTCGACGGTAAGTGACTGGAGGTAAGTCTCGTGGTTTTAATACGTCATTTAATTGAATAATCATCCATTAATTCTCTGAAATTGGGTGTAAAAGTTGATGAACTAGTGCTTGAAATTTCAAATGAAAATTGGGGATTTGGAGGAGCAATTGGACTCCGATTTTGATGAACTTTATATGTATGGACTTGTGGCGAGACAAGGATTCTAAAAATGTCAATTTCGTAATTTTTTGAGAAGTGGGCCCGGGTCTCGGGTTTTTCCAACTTCGTGTTTTGGGTGTATTTCGAGTTATTTTGATTGGTTATGTTCCATTGGCCAATTTTGACGTATTCCTATTGGTTTTGTTCAGATTTGGCATCCATGAAGGTTGATTCTCGAGAGAAAGGCACTTCGAGCTAGTTTGCTGCCGGCTTGAGGTGAGTAATGGGTGTAGATGATGACATGAGGGTTTGAAACCCTGGTGTATCACATTGTGACGCTATTATGAGGCTAGGCACGCACTCCATGGTTAGTGCGGGTCGTATATGTTGAAGATTGTGACTCGGTCCAATCCAAGGGATAAATTGTTTTATGTTGGCGATTGCTTCGCATTCTATATTGATGATATCAGGGCTTGATGCCATGTTTGGGGCCTTGTACCGACTTGTAGAATCCTTCAGTCATTGATACACCAGAGTTAGCATGATTTGCATATTATTTGAATTCAGTCCAGGGTTTTAAGCAATATTTTTACAAACTCAGCCGTATTTCTATGTTTTGAAAATTCAGATAATTCTTAAAGGATATTTCGGGCTGACGATCATTATTTTACTATTTTCTAGACTGTATATTTATTTTAAATGGAAACGGTGTTAACTATTGGTACCGTGTATTGTAATGGAAATGGTGGTAACTATTGGCACCGTGTATTGTAATAGAAACTGTGGTAATTATTGGCAACATGTATTGTAATAGAAACAATGGTAACTATTGGCACCGTGTATTGTAATGGAAACGGTGGTAACTATTGGCACCGTGTATTGTAATAGAAACTGTGGTAACAATTGGCACCGTGTATTAATGGAAACAATGGTAATATTGGAACTGTATGATATGTGCTTGGGCTGTAGGAGCCCCTCTGGAGTCGGAACCCCCACAGTGAGCGCGAGTACCCAAATGGATCGGGCTGCACGTTCCTCACTGTTCATGCATTGCATTGCATTTCATGCATTTATTTACTGTTGCTTTATCTGTATATCTCTGAGGCTTGTACTGTATAGAACTGCTAGACAGCTTCACTTTGTGTTATTTTGCATTTTCTTATCTTCGGGTTTTAATACATGCTTATTACTCGTTGAGTTGGTAGACTCACCCCATACTCCATGCACCTTGTGTGCAGATCCAAGTGCTCCAGAGACCTAGTGTTGTTGCTGTTGATTTCCCGAGCCATTCAATGTATTGAGGTAGCTGCCTAGCTTCTGCATGACCATTTACTCTGTCTCTATCAGTCATGTTCTTTTTGCTATTTTGTCAGACTTTGTATCATTTCCGTTCATACTTGTATCTTGTTTTGTTAGAGGCTCTATACTCGTGACTCCTCGGTTTTGGGAGGATTATTTTTCTTGCTCAGCTATATTCTCATTGGTATTGTCTATCCCTGGTTGGGAGTTTGATATTAAATTTGTTGTGTTATCTTAAATTGTTTCTTTTTTGACTGGAATGTCGTTCTTGGTTGTGGTTTGGTCGGTCTTGTCCAGCTTCGCGGCCGGGCGCCATCACAATCAGGTTTGGGATCGTGACAAGTTGGTATCAGAGCGTTGGTTACTAGGTCTCACGAGTTATGAGCCGGTTTAGTAGAGTCTTGCGGATTGGTACGTAGACGTCCGTATCTATCCTCGGGAGGCTACAGAACCTTGAGGAAAAACTTCACATCTTTGGAATTCTTATCGTGCGTACTTGATTCAGCTTGGGATATGAATCTTGAAATTCCTTCCTCACGTTTGTACGGGCCTGTGAGTTCCCAGTATTATATATGCCTTGATGGCTGGTGGTTCCCCAATCGAGGGGCGGATTATGATTCCTATGAGTTGGATGTTGATTGAGTGAGCTAGTGTTATGAGCTTAGAAGTTCAGTATTGTCCCTAATTGTGGTGATGGCGGCTGGATAGCTACGTGGTGTGTATGTTGGTACCGTGTAATGTGTCCATATGACTTGGAAGTGTTGAAGAAGGTATGCTAGGCGGTAGACGAACCATTAAATGTTTGATTCTCATTGTGAAATGGAGATGTGTCCCGAGTTATGGCGCGTGAAGAATTGTTTCGAGTCTCCTAACTGGGAGAGTCTGCATGTTGTGGTATGAGTCCAGACTCAGGAAGACCAACTGATTGCGTTATGTGTATGACAGTGGATGATGTATCGAAGTATTGTATTGAAGCAAGCAGGTGGGTATCTCTTGCAGATTATTTTGAAATGGTATGATCATTTTGTGTATGTTAGAAGATCGTATGTGTAATTCAAAGATACTCTCTATATGTTATGATTCGGGCAAAGGCAACGCATGATCAGGTATCAATTTTGATAATATAATACATGTAGTATTGAGATTAATAATGTTGATATACATTGTGATGCTTTGTCGAGTTGTGGAGGTGTTGTTAGGATGATTTTAATGATTCTCTGGAAGGTGGATATGCTCAATTACAAAGGAAAATCTGCCTGATTGTTTATTTGGAAATTTGGGACTTAGTAGAAATGTTGTCGCCTTAAGAGTGTGCTTAACGGTTGTGTGAATGAATGCAAAATTTTTTTTTTTGCAGAAGGGTTAGAATTTCTGATGATCCGTGTTTCCTCAAGCTTATGAGAGTGAGAGCCTAATCTCACCATGATATTACGATAGCAATAGAGTATATGTGTTGTGATGTATTTGGCTTCGAGCTAAGTTGGGGAGGTTGCTGTGGATGAGCTGATTGAACTATTATGTACTGTGTTAATTCCGATTCGATGCATGTGAGTGAATCAGTTCTGGTTGCAGAAAGTGAGTCGAGGGTGGTACGAGTGAAGCAAAATTTTTGCCAAGGGTTATATGATGCTTCGTATATGTGGGAAAATAAGAGAATGTCTTGAGTTAAGGATAAAGGATGCTTAGTGTTAAGAGAAGGAAGTTGTTTGGCTATATCAAAATGAGATCGCGTCCTGTGGTGTCAGAGTGATGATAAGGAACGAGTGGTTCGATTAATTGAGTCAAGTGATTTGCCGTATGTGTATGAGTGGATGACTTTCGAGAATGGTGTTGATGTGTTCAACATTCTATATGTATCACTCCAGTGTTGAGGTTGAGTAGGTGACCAAGTCAGTGGTTTCATTATAACATGTCAAGACTTGTGGTATTTTATGTTGATTACAAGAATTCTATGTATCAGTATTTGGGAAGTAATAGCAACTAATTCAGAGTCGCAGGAAGTTCTTCGGGTAAGGTACTCTGGAATGTGGTATTTCTGAGGACGTTGAGAAGAGTATTCAGTGGCATATGGGTCTTAGACAGTGTGGTCTGGTGGTTGGGCCTCGTATAGTAAGCTTGGGTTGAGGCATTGTGGTGCTATATCAAGAGGGTGTATCAACTTGAAAATGAATCAGGTGGAAATCTAGGCAAATAAAGTAACTTGTTAGTGGACCGTGTCGGTATGGTAAAGATATGATCAATCGTTTGTATGTGTTCGAGGTAATTGGTTCTTACAAGCGTATGGCGGCGAAGCTCCTGAGTACTGGAAGTTGGCTTAGCTTGGTTCAGATAGGGGGATTCCGTCCTTGCCAGCTTAACTTGTGCAATAGAATCGGGAGGGCATTCTTGTTGAGTTCATCATGGCTTGGAGATATATAGTATCTAAGGTCATGGGGAGCATGGAATGTGTAATAATCTTCTTCTAAATGGGATCAATGAAAGTTCTGAACTAGTTGAGTGCGTCGTGTCTGCAACGCAAAAGGAAGATGAAGGTTCTCGTGTTATCCTTGGAGGATATGGTATATGCGGTATGCTGTAAAGGACCGAGATGGGCGCGTGCGAGGTTTCAGTTCAGTTCTAAAGGGTATGGTGGATTTGGCTATGTCCTAAATAGCGAGTAGCTTCAGTTAATCAAGGAAATAGTACTGTTAATTGGAAGTGATTTGGCGATAGCATATGTCTCGGAAAAAGGTTAATCCCACAAATGATACATCAATAGTGTTACAGCATTTTCTTATGAGATCGATTGTTGATACCCGAGTTGTGTGATGGTACAAGGGAGTTTTTTAATATCTCTCGTGGAATAATTGGATATCGAGGTGTAATCTGTATTTGTATTTGGGTTCAGGTTCAGTGATTCGTGTGCTATGGTTAGTAGGAGATTGGGAGTTCTCCGGTGCAGTCTATGTAGTGGGTATGGATCGTGTGTGTTGTGTTGGTATTGTCAGCGGCTCTTGGGAGTTTGGAATCCGGGTGGATCTTTCCTTGCTTAGTATATCAAATTCTGGATATGACATTGGAATGTAGAGTGATTGTCTCAGTGTTGGATTATTCTAACCGATTGTACTACAAGTCATGTTGGGAAATGCCACAGGTTGCGTGGCGAAGTGTATCAGACTATGTTCTAGCTGACTGGTTGTGTTCCAAAGACCAGCGGTCGGCTGGGAGGGATTGCGTTCCTTGATTGGTGCTTCGAGGCAGATGTCAGTATAGAGGATTCTACCATCGTTCCGGTTCCAGTATTAAGGGACTTTTAAAATGCGTTCTTATGGCCGGGCATGTCGCCGGGAAAAACGATGGATTTCTGTAATCATCTGGTGCCGGGCACCATATCGTGCGGCTTCGTCATGAGTCATAGTAGTGGAAGTGGAATTTTGTAGCTTACAACGCTAAATAGTTATCTTTATGCACTCAGTTTCTTACGACTGATGTTGGTATTTTGTTATTATGAGCAAGTTTGGCTCGATGTGCGCCTCCCTATGTGAGGTAGTTGTGTGGATTGGGTGGCACACCTCCACGAGTATGTTATCTAGATCGGGTTGGTGCCGCAACAGTGTGATGTTGAGAATGGTCTTCCATACGTTACTTTGTATGCCCTGCTTCTTGGTTTCTGAGGAAAATTCATACTGAGAATTGCTTGGAGAATAGCGTATCGGTTGTGTCCTTTCAGGACTAAATGGTGTATATTACTTGTTTCACCGTGAGTTTGATGGGTGATTTGGTTTCAGGCATAGATCTGTGCATGGCTGTCTACTTTGAGCATGGTAACATGAGGTGCTTCATGTGTAACAGTGCTGGGATAGGATCGCGCGTTGTGGCGAGGCCACTTGATGTTATGACCTCTCGAGGAGGATTCAGGTACTTCCTTTCTATGATATGAGACGGTGTCTCAACGTTGTTTTGTAATGGTATTGATGAGTTTGAGGTATAACTCTTCCGGTTGAGTCATTTGCCTTGATTTGGGTATGTGTAGACTGTTTCTTACTGGCGTGTATTATGCAAATTATGGCTTAGGCCTGTATTGAGGTATCATGTCACCAGAGGCAGTGTGTTAGATTCGAGGTGAGTATTGGGGTCATTAATGAATATGAACAGATTTGGTTTCAGATGGTTAGACGGATAATATCGAGGTGTGGCTCAAGAGTCGGTTGTGGTAGTAGTCAGCATGGAAGTGACTTCATGAATAGGTGATCTGAAGAATTGCTACAGTTCATTGCATGTTGTAGTTATCATTGGCAGTATATGAAAGTGTTGGGATAAGACATTAGCTAAATAAGAGGGCTTCTTTTGGCAAGTGAGTGCTGTGGGCAATTGTTGTGAATAGAGACTATCGCTCCGAGAGTCTGAATTTGTGGTATATTGTATGAATTCATCGGAGGTTACAAATGTGGGTTATTACAGTTGGTTCAGGTTAATCCTGAGTATAGATCTTGTTTATGATTTCGGGAAGCGCAGTGTGGTTCTACAATTTATGGGCCAGATGGATTGTGAAATTTCAGCTGTGTTGTATTTTCGGTACATATGTGAGTTAAGGTGACGTGGGATCACCCTGGTCATATGCCTGGTAATGTCATTTGGTTATTGGGTTGCTTCTAGTACAGCTCTGGATACGCTCGAGGATGAGCGTTTATTTGAGTTGGGGAGGATGTGACGACCCGACCCGTCGTCTCATGTATCCCCGTTCTGTTTTCCCCCTTTTATGCTTCTTCATGTGTTATTATATGTCTTTGGTGAGTTTTAAGTGTTTCGGATCGAATTTGGATAGAAATGAGATAAATAGTCTCTTTAAGGAAAGCTTAAGTTCAAAAAGTCAACCGGACGTTGACTTGTGAGTTAGAGGGCTCGGATCGGATTTCTGATGGTTCGACTAGTTTCAGGGAATGATTTATGACTTGGGAATGAAATCAGAATTTAATTTGGAGGTCCGGTGTAGAATTAGGCTTAAATTGGCTAAGTTTGAATTTTGGCAAATTCTAGTTGATAGGTGAGATTTTGATCCGAGGGACGTAATGAAATTCCGACAATTGCAGTAGCTCCATTAGGTGATTTTGGATATGTGTGCAAATTTTCAGTTCATTCGGAAGTGTTTAGGTCAGGTTTTGGATCAAATTTGAATTTGGAAAAGTTCTAGTTTGACTTAGAGTTGAATTTGAGTATTGTGGTGATTTTTGGTGTTTACGCTAGTGTTTTTATGGCCCGAGCAAGTTTGAATGAGGTAATAAGTCATGTTGGTGCTTTTGGTTGAGGTCCCGGGGGGCCTCGGGGTGATTTCGGATGGCTAACAGAAGGATTTTAGTTTTGAAAAAGCTGCAGAATTTTAGCACAACAGTTGCAGGAAAAATTGCTCTATACGATCACAGGTATGGTATTGCGATCACGTAGGAGGGTGTTCAGGGGCCTAGTAATTTGTTCAATGCGATCGCGTAGTTGGAGATGCGATCGCATAGGTGGAAGTCATTGTTCTCTACGATCGCGTGGAAAGGACCGCGTTCGCGTAAGGTTTGGAGGAAGAGTAATGCGATCGCGTGGAGCTGAGTGCGATCGCATAAGGGTAAATTTGGGAGCTTCAGTTTTGTTCTCTGCGATCGCAAGCCTGGGGTTGCGATCGCGTATATGGAATCGTAGGGCATTTAAGGTTTTTATAAAAATTTCATCCGCGAGCTATTTCATATTTCCTCCATTTTTGCACCACCTTGAGAGCTTGTTGACGGATTTTGAAGGAGATTTCGACGGAAATTGGGTAAGTCTCATGGTTTTAATACGTCATTTAATCAAAGAATTAATTCTTTGAAATTGGGTGTAAAAGTTGATAAACTAGGGCTTGAAATTTGAAATGAAAATGGGGGATTTGGAGGAGCAATTGGACTACGATTTTGATGAATTTTATATGTATGGACTCGTGGCGAGACGAGGATTCTAAAAATGTGAATTTCGTAATTTTTTGAGAAGTGGACTCGGGGCTCGAATTTTGCCAACTTCGTATTTTGGGTGTATTTCAATTTATTTCGACTGGGTTATGTTTCATTGGCCTATTTTGACGTATTCCTATTGGTTTTGTTTAGATTTGGCATTCGCGGAGGTTGATTCTCGTGGGAAAGTCGTTTCGAGCTAGTTTGCAGCCGGCTTGAGGTGAGTAATGGGTGTAGATGACGGCCTAAGGGTTTGAAACCGCGATATATCACATTGTGATGCTATTATGAGGCTAAGCACCCACTCCATGGCAGTGCGGGGTCGTATTTGTTGAAAATTGTAACTCGGTCCAATCCGAGGGATAAATTGTGTTATGTTGGCGATTGCTTCGCATTCTATATTGATGATATCATGGCTTGACACCATGTTTGGGGCCTTGTGCCAATTTGTAGAATTAGGGATTGATATACAAGAATTAGCATGATTTGCATATTATTTGAATTCAGTCAAGGGTTTTATATAATATTTTTGCAAACTCAGCCGTATTTCTATGTTTTGAAAACTCAAATGGTTCTTAAATGAGATTTCGGGCTGACGATCATTATTTCACTATTTTCTGGCCTGTACATTATTTTAAATGGAAACGGTGGTAACTATTGGCATCGTGTATTGTAATGGAAATGGTGGTAACTATTCACACAGTGTATTATAATGAAAGCGGTAGTAACTATTGGCACCGTGTATTATAACGGAAACAATAGTAACTATTAGCACCATATATTGTAATGGAAACTGTGGTAACTATTGGCATAGTATATTGTAATGGAAACAGTGGTAACTATTGCCACTGTATGATATGGCGCTTGGGCTGTAGGAAACAATGGTAACTATTGGAACTGTATGATATGTGCTTGGGCTGTAGGAGCCCATCCGGAGTCTGAACCCCCACAGTGAGCGCGAGTACCCAAATGGATCGGGCTGCACATTCCGCAGTGTTCATGCACTGCATTGCATTTCATGCATTTAGTTACGGTTGCTTTATCTGTATATCTCCGAGGCTTGTACTGTATAGAATTGCTAGATAGCTTCACTTTGTGTTATTTCGTGTTTTCTTATCTTCGGATTTTTATACATGCTTATTACTCGCTGAGTTGGTAGACTCACCCTATACTCTCTGCACCTTGTGTGCAGATCCAGGTGCTCCTGAGACCTAGTGCTGCTGTTGTTGATTTTCCGAGCCATTCAGAGTATTGAGGTAGCTGCCCAGCGTCCACATGACCACTTACTCTGTCTCTATCAGTCATGTTCTTTTTGCTATTTTGTCAGACTTTGTATCATTTCCGTTCAGACTTGTATCCTTTTTTGTTAGAGGCTCTGTACTCGTGACTCCTCGATTTTGAGAGGATTATTATTCTTGCTCATCTGTGTTTTCATTGATATTGTCTATCCCTGGTTGGGAGTTTGATATTAAATTTGGTGTGTTATTTTAAATTGTTTCTTTTTTGGCTGGAGTGCCATTCTTGGTTTTGGTTTGGTCGGGCTTTCCCAGCCTCGCGGCCGGGTGCAGCCACGACCGGGTTTGGGATCGTGACAATATGCCCACATTCTATATTGTACACCTCAAAAACTTTCAATAGATATAAATCTTATTTATCTCAAAAACATTAATGGTGATTGCTCTTCAAAAACGATTTATTATTTTTTTCTCATATTAACTGAAGATTTGTGAAAATGGGAAGTCCGGGAATAATGGAAGAAAAACAAAAGAGAAATAGAGGAGGGAAATAAGAGGAAAAGAATAAGGGAAGAAAGAGAAAAGAAAAATGGAGGAGGGGTGAGAAAAAACGGGAAGGGGAAGGGAAGAAAGAGAAAAAGAAATGGGGATGAGATATGGCTGAGAAAGAAGAAAGAACGGAAATTTTTATTTTTTCTTTTATTTTTTCTTTTATTTTTAATTTTCTTTTTATTTTAATCATTTTTAGTCTAACCTTTTTTATATTTACTCTTATTATACGCGTGAAATTCATGTATTTTGTCCAACTCAGTCATGAAGTTGCCACATATGTTTGGTCAACGGTCAGAGGGATTTAAAATAATATATTTTTAAAACTACAAGTGCCTGGATGAAACTTCGTGGAGTCTCGGGAACGAGATAACAAAGTGGGATAAATAGAAGTGTTTATTAGGCTATTCTGCCTTTTCTATATATTAGAAATTTGTAAATCGCATTTATCCTTTCATGTTTTTTTTGGGGGTGGTTTTCTTATAAGCTATAAAATGGGTTATCACTTGAAAAATCAGGATAAGGTACCTCGTTTTTCTCTTAACCAATTAACCTTCAAGCAAAAATTTAAGATAATTAATGTTATAAAACAACAATCTTATCGTACGCGCTTTGCGCATGTACTCACCTCAATGAGTATTTAAAACGATTATGTAAATATTATAATAAAATTTTATTTGAGTTATAAAATAAAAGTTTATATAATTAAAATAAAGAAAATAATTTTTACCATATATTTAACATTAAAGTTTATATACATTTCAAATAAGAAAGAATTTAATGCAAAAAATTTAACTATTAATGCAAAAAATTTAAGTAATTTCAAAACATTAGGAAACTTAAATGATGTATTTGGGAAAATGATGATAATGCGTATATATTCCCATTTATTGTTGTAATAAAGTTTAAAATAAATAATGACGATTTTGGACTTCTGCTTTAAGTGCCTCCGATTATGTTATTTAATTTATCCAATTCTTCTTTATTTTGGGATTAATTAATAGAATATACTTGAATACATAAATTAAACGATAAGGATGTAATAATTTTCTCCTCTAAATTTAAATTTTTATTAGTAAATTTGTCCGCGCTTCACACAGACATGAAAATAATTTCAATAAACTCATTGTTTAATACATACGTATGACGTAAATAATCTAATACTAAAATTATTAAACTCTAATAAATATAGACTTTTCTGAATAATGAATGATATATAGTATTTATTTTGGTATAATTGTTTCCTCTCTGTACACAAATGGCGTACGGATGAGAAAAGTAATTTTAGAAATACACATGCCTCTTCTCACTTTTAATAATCCTCAAAGTTTCATCTCTAAGAAAAATCCAACAGTGTAACGTGAAATCAGGCCATATTATTTGTGATATGAATAATCTCAACGGTAGGAAAATGTTTCTTTTCTTGGTATAAGGAAGGGAACACTACACGATAAAAATGTGAACCGCATGCAAATCAGGCAATGGGCAAATAACATTTATTCAGATTGAGTTAAATTGTTTTAGAATTATTTTAAATTAATACAAGCTACAAGTTAGTGCATAATTACCAATATCTCTTGTAAGTTCCACTCAATTTCATAAGCAAAGCCATTTAATTTCACATCTTTGAATAGAAGAAATCCAAATGTTGCTGGTAATTCAACATTTAAAATGTATTCGCAAAACACGAGCTTGTTTCTTCAACTTACCGAAAGAAATCTTTTCTCTTCATTTTCAAGCAAGGTTTAGAGGGTATTTGGCTAAGCTTATAAACTGATCAAATTGGCTTATAAATATTTTTTGGCTTATTTATGCATTTGGTAAAATTAAAAGTACTTATAAGTTAAGTGCTTATAATTTCAAAATAAGCCAAAAACCATAAGTTTGTCTCCCCTAACTTATCAAATTTTAGCTTATAAGCACTTAGGTTTGACCAAAATATTTATTATTGTATTCCTAAAATACTTCTTTTTAAAATAAAACTCTATGTATACTTATTTCTTTAGATGCTTATTATTAATTTCAATTTATTCAAAGACGTAACTACTTATTTTATAAATCTGGTTCACCACTTAAAAGTGCTTTACAGTTTCATGTTTCTTCATCCAGTTGTAACCTGGTACAGTCCCTGTCTCGTGAATATGTGCAATAGAGGAACGCAAGATAAAATATTGAGAGTAACATAAGCAGCAAATATACATGGCAATAATTATCCAAAAATCAAAAAAGGCATCAAAAAGTTCAAATTATAGCTAACATATTTGTTCATCAATAAATAATCTACTACAGTAAATTTGCTAACCATATTTTTTTGTATAATACTTATGTAATGATCCGGCCAGTCGTTTTTATAATTTACGCCATGATCTCCCATTAAGTGCTTCCCGTAAGTTCATTTTTGCTATTTTGGTTTGTCGGAACGTTCAGTATTGGGTTTCGGAGAGTTTGGTACACGTGGTCCCTAATTAAGAGATTAAGTGTAAGAAAGTTGTCTGTAGTCTGAACAGTGTGAAGACAGCCTCGGAATGGAAATCTGATAGTTCCGTTAGCTTCGTTAGGTGATTTCGGGGTTGGGAGCGTATTCGGATGCATTTTTGGAAGTCCGTAGCTCATTTAGGCCTAAAATGCCGAAGTTTCAATTTTCGAAATTTTCGATCCGATAGAGAGTTTTTGATCCGAGAGTCAAAATAAAATTTCAGAAGTTACACTAGCTCCGTAACATCATTTTGGATGTGTGTGCAAAATTTGAGGTCATTCGGATGTGTTTTGGATAGGTTTTTGATCGAAAATGCATTTTGATGAAATTTGAAGTTCTTAGGCTCAAATCCTTGGTTAATTAGAGTTTATGGCATTGTTTTAGGTGTTTTAAGGACCGGTGCAAGATTGAATGATGTTATGGGATGTGTCCGTAGGTTTGATTAAGGTCCCGTGGGCCTCGGGTGTGTTTCAGATGCTCAATGGGGCATTTTTGTGTTGTTAAAAATTGCAGAAAACTGAACTCAGTTGTTGCAGACTTTTCCTCTTCGTGATCACGGCCCCTCTCTCGCGTTCGCGAAGTGTAATCTTGGAAGGGGGTCAGTTCCTTCTATGCATTCACATAATCCCTTTCGTGTTCGCGAAGACCCACTTACTTCCCCATCACGTTCGCGTAAGCTGTCATGCGTCCACGTAGAGCAGCTTGTGGAACTCAACATTTTCCTTCATCGAGTTCATATTTCAAATGTCGTGTTCGCGTAGCTTCGTGGTCCCAGGCCTTCGCGTTCGCATTCTACCCCTCGCGATCCCGAAGGGCCTTTTTGACATCTTCTGTGTTTCCTTCTCCGTGGATGCGAACTCATCTTCGCGTTCGCGATGAATTAAATGTCTGGACAATATTAAATCATTCAAAAACAAGGGTTAGCGTTTTTATCAAAACACAAGCTTGGGAGCTCGGATTTGGGAGAAATTTCGAAGGTTTTTCGAGGGAAACTACTTGTTAACGATTCTCTACTCTCTTATGCTTAAAACCCACTAATCTAATCGCAAATTCATCCTTAATTTTGGATTTTTGAATAATAAATGGGTAAAACTTCATAGACCAAACTAATGGGTGTTGAGGGGGGTGTTTGACCTCCGATTTGAGAGATTTCTATATGGTTAGATTCGTGGGAGTGCAAGGGTTCTGAAAATGTGAAAACTATTCGATTTCGGGATGTTGGCCCGAGGGGCATTTTGGTTATTTAACCTAATTTCTAGCCTTAGCTTTGAATTAAACATTAGAATCAATTGCTTGTAATGTTATTTACAATATGTAATTGAATTGAATAGATTTGGGTCATTTGGAGCCGGATACTCATGGCAAAGGTATGGTTTCTTGTTGATTATTTAGCCGGTTCGAGGTAAATGACTTGTCTGACCTTTGTGGGGGACCTTTTCCCCTTAGGACATGATAATTGATATTTGAATGCCTCGTATGTGAGGTGACGAGCGCATACTTGAGCTAATTGTTGAAAATCCATTTTTACTTGAAGTATTTCATTTATGTTTTCTTACTTATCTTTGCATGTTAATTGTAAGCTTTATTTGTGTTAGTTTCGAAAAGCATGTTTAGTTGACTTACTTGTCTATTTGCTCAATCTGCCTTGTTTATAGTTCGTGAAGCATGTTAGGCTAGAATTTACTATTATTTGTTCTGAGTTAGCATTTATTCGAGGTTTAAACTGTTATTATGTGTTTAAATTTGGGACTACGGGACGACATCCTGGGAGATCCCCTTGTACGTGATATATTCTGGACTGAGAGTGCGGAATACCAAGAGATCCCAGGCCTATGTATATGAGTAGTGAGGATACCAAGAGGTCCTCGGAATACCAAGAGGTTCCTCGTTTTTATGATGAAGATACCATGAGATCCTCGGGATACCAAGAGATCCCCAATTATTATTTCGATTGTGAGCAGTATTTCCATTTATTGTTTTGTTCTGCTTTATATTTATGTTTTCCTTATTATCCTGTTTAGATTTTCGCGATAGACTTTATCTATGCTATTTCCCTTATCATATTATTTATTATATTTTATCTCAGAAGGGTCCTGACCTTCCTTGTCACTACCAGACCGAGGTTAAGCTTGGCACTTACTGAGTACCGCTATGGTGTACTCATCCCCCTTCTGTGCATATTTTTGCATGTGCAGATCCAGGTACCTCCACCTAGGCGTATCACCCCCTAGGCGGAGAGATCTAGCAGGTACTTCGAGGTACATATACCGCGTCTGCAGACCAGGAGTTTCTATCTTATTCCAGCCGTATTAGATAGTTTTTCTTTTCTTTCAGTTGTTCAGACATCCTCGAGTTAGAGGCGTATATCACATTTCTATTAGCCTGTGTTTCCCGTGAGTTTCCGGGTTTTGGGATGTTGTTATAGACTTTCAGTGGTGATTGACATGTATATGCCAAGCGGCACTTATATACAATTGTTCTTATAGTTGTTTAGTTTAATTATCTATTTTTCCGTAAGTTTAAATTATTTTCCGCTATTAGGAATACCTAGTCATAGGGACTAGGTGCCGTCACGATATGTTCATGGTGGGTGAACTGGGGTCGTGACAAGTTCTTATCATAGCTCTAGTTTCATCGAGTCACGGAACACAGGCCGGTTTATTAGAGTCTCGCTGATCGGTACAGAGACGTCTGTACTTATCTATGAGAGGCTATGTAACTGTTTAGGAAAAATCTTCATTTCCTTTGATTTCCTTGTTGTGTGATATTTTTTACATCAATTCTAAACTTCTATTTTCTATTCTCTCATAGATGGTGAAGACACGTGCTATTCGGGACGATCAGGCACCCACACCCCCTACTGCTGCCGTTAGTGGCAGAGGCCGGGAAGAGGCCGTGGACGTGTTTCCAGAGCACTTGCACGAGCTGCCGCTGAGGTACCACAAGCATATCCTGCCGGAGTTCAGGCATTTGACACGCCTACAGTCACTACTACTCCAGCCCTTCAGGAGATATTGACACAGCTTATGAGTATGTACACCAAGCTGGCTCAAACAAGATTGCTTCCCGTTGCTGCAGCCATATCCCAGGCCAGGGGAGGAGCATAGATTCCCGCCGTCGGCACTCCTGAGCAGTGAGTGCATGTTGAACAGGTCCCAAAGATCATTCGTGTACAGCCTACTATACCAGTTCGGCCCGAGGATGAGGAAGCTGCTTCTGAGGATGAGCAGCGGAGACTTGAGAGATTTAAGAAGTATGATCCTCCGGTTTTCAGTGGATTAGCGTCAGATGATGCCTTGGGATTTCTGGAAGAGTGCCATCGTATTCTTCGCACTATGGGTATAGCCATATCCAACGGGTTTCCTTTACTACTTTCCAGCTTTGGGAGCGGCCTATGATTGGTGGCACACTTATGAGATAGATTGTCCATTCGAGGCTGATGCATTGACTTGGACCCAGTTCTCGGATATGTTCCTCAGGCACCTGCGCCACCTACTGCCGTTGTTAGAGACATGGGCCGGGGCAGGGGCCGTGGATGTGCACGTGGTGTATCTAGAGAACTGCACGAGCTACCACTAAGGTACGTCCAACAGATCCAACCGGAGTTCAGGCACCTGACACGCCTACAGTCACTACTACTCCAGCCCTTTAGGAGACACTGGCATAATTTATGAGTATGTACACCAAGCTAGCTCAGGCAGGGTTTCTTCCCCTTGATGCAGCCAAATCCCAGGCCAGGAAGGAGCATAGAATCCCGCCGCCCGCACTCCTGAGCAGCGAGTGCATGTTGAGAAGGTCCCAGAGTTGAGCAGGTCCCAGAGCAGTTCTCGGACATGTTCATGAGAGACTCTGTCCCTTAGAGTCTCAGGGACGCGTGTCGCACAGAGTTTGAGCATTTGCGCTAGGGTGCTATGACTATTTTGAGATTATGCTATTCCTTATACCAGATTGGCTAGGCATGCACTAGCCTTGGTTGCTAGTCTCCGCGAGAGGGTTCGCCAGTTCATTGAGGGTTATATTTCACCCATCAGATCTATCATGGCTCGACAATTGGATATGTCCATTCCTTATTAGCAGGTTGTGAGAATTGCTAGGAGGATCGATGGTATGCTCGCTAGGGAGCGAGAGGAGAGGGAGGCCAAGAGGTCTCGAGAGTCGGGCCACTACACTGGTGCCCGTACCCCAGCAACAGGTCATGGTAAGGGTTATATGGGTTGCCCCATTCATTGAACTCTTCTATCAGCCAGTAGTGCTCCAGTTCCTCTAAGATCTCAAGACCTTACTACGCACCTCCAGTTTCTAGCGCGCTTCCTACGCGGGGTGCTTTCAGCGGTAAGTCCAGCAGACCTGGCCCTAGCCAGTCACAACCAGCGCGCCCTCCTAGAGCTTGCTTTGAGTGTGGTGACACCCGTCATATGGTGAGGGATTGCCCTAGACTTGGGAGGAGTGCACCTCCATAGACTTCTCAGCCACAACGTGCTCAACAGAGTTCTTAGTCCATGATCACAGCGACAGCTGCTACCCCATCTGCCCAGCCTGCTAAGGGCAAAGGTCAGGGAGGTAGAGGCCGCCCTCGAGAGGGAGGCAAGACCATATATTATGCCATCCCTGCTCGTACCGAGGCTGTTGCCTCTAATTCTATCATCACATGTATTATACTGGTTTGTCACAGTGATGCATCGGTTCTATTCGATCCAGCCTCCACTTATTCTTATGGTCTTCTTATTTTGCTCCGCATTCAGGTGTAGTCTGAGATTTTTTTAGTTCTCCTTTTTATGTTTCTACTCTTATTGGAAATTTTCTTATTGTGGACCGCATTTATCAGTCATGTTTTGTTACTATCCGTGGTTTTAAGACTAGAGCAGATCTATTGTTACTTAACATGGTTGATTTAGATATTATCTTGTGTATGGACTGGTTGTCGCTCCATTATACTATTCTTGATTATCACAAGAAGACCATGATTCTGGCCATGCCAGGTATTCCGCGTGTTGAGTGGAGTTGTGCTTTATATCACACTCCCAATAGAGTTATCTCTTTCCTTAAAGCTCAACATATGGTTGAGAAGGGGTGCGCCGCGTATTTAGCTTATGTGAGAGATATCAGTGTTGATACTCCTTCTATTGAATCAGTCCCACTGGTATGGGATAATCCCGATATGCTTCCAGCTGATCTTTCAGGCATGTCGCCCGATAGAAAGATTTATTTTGGTATTGATTTGTTGCCGGGCACTCATCCCATCTCCATTCCTCCGTATCGTATGGCTCCTCCTGAGTTGAAGGATCAATTACTGGAATTGCTTGATAAGGTTTTTGTTCTCCCCAGTGTCTCACCGTGGGGTGCTTCTGTTTTATTTGTGAAGAAAAGGGATGGTTCTATGCGTATGTGCATCGATTATCGCCAATTAAATAAGGTTACAATAAAGAACTGTTATCCGTTGCCTTGTATTGATGATCTATTTGAGCACTGGTGTTTTCTAAGATAATTTGCGCTCATGTTACCATCAGTTAAAGATTCGGGAGTCAGATATCCCAAAGACTGCCTTCAGGACTCGTTATGGCCATTACGAGTTTCTAGTTATGTCATTTGGGCTGACCAATGCCCCATCAGATTTTATGCATTTGATGCATAGTGTATTTAGGCCATATCTCGACTTGTTCGTCATTATTTTCATAGATGATATTCTTATTTACTCCTGGAGTAGGGAAGAGCACGAGCAGCACCTAAGGACAGTGCTTCAGGCTTTGAGGAAAAGAAATTGTATGCCAAGTTTTCAAAATGTGAGTTTTGGTTGGATTCTGTGGCCTTCTTGGGTCACGTGGTGTCAAGTGAGGGTATTCAAGTGGATTCAAAGAAGGTAGAGACAGTACAGAGTTGGCCTAGACCATCCTTAGTGATAGAAATTCGCAATTTCCTTGGCTTGGCGGGTTATTACTGTCAGTTTATTGAGGGATTTTCTTCTATTGCAGTACCTATGATTGTAGACACGTGATTTTTGACCCTCCCCGAAATGTCACCCAATTTTAGCGTAAAATATTTAATTTTAGGTTTAATATAGTTATTTCAACCAATTTTGACTCTTTTATATTATTCTAAGAGCAAAAATTAAAAATTACAAAATAACTCTATATTTCTCTATTTAATTCAAGTATTAGATGATTTTTAGAAGGATACATTAGTTCGAACCTATTTTATTTTAATATAACATTTGAACAATACAAAAAATAGTTTTATATTTTCTATATAATTTAATTTAATTAATCATACCACTTTGTGTATTATGTATTATATTTGTCTTATATTAAGAGGGATTTAATTAAGACTTGGACATTTATTTCTCTTATCCCAATACTAAGGCCCAATTATTTTTCTCTCTAACGCATAAGCCCATACCCCCAACAAAAACAACCCATCAGATTTTTTTTTTTAAAAAACCCTAGACTCCCTTCTTCTTCCCCAAACTTAAGATAACCTACAACAATGAAGCCCTAGGACCTAAGAAGAACAGCCGCCAGTTCACTATCAACACCAGACCTGCCGGAAACCACAATTTGAACGCGCCTTTCCTAGCCCTAGCCGTCACCAACCTTCAGACCCCTAACACCATCAACCAAGAGAACCCATCGGACCTTCATCGCAACTCCAACCCAACCAGTCGACCAATCAACCCCGTCGTCGCTAAGCAGCCGTTCGACATTAACCAAACATCTACAACCATCGCCGAACCTCCAGTCAGCCCGTCACGTTGTCGACCAGCGACGCGTATAGTCGACCACTGCCTCCCTGTTGTCGTCAAACGGACAGTTATCTTCCTTCACCGCCCATCTCACCATCGATCCTCCAACCCCACTTCATGCCTGAACCAGTCGTCGAACAACCAGAACGAACCAGCGGCGTCCTTCAATTGGAACAACCACGAGCCCCATCGCAAACACGCTGGAAAACACTCACTCACGACCAACCCATCTCTTTTCTCCCTAATCTCCATCGTTTAAGCTTCAGTCACACGCACACAGAAGGGCAAAAATAGTGACGTGAACACACATGTGCATGTCATAAAACAAAATAGAAAATTAAAACAAATGTCTTGCTTATTAACTTTTCAATTTCGGAATTTGTTCAAAGACGGATCTTTATTAAAACTTGGGTTTGAATGCATGTTTTCTTGAGTTTTTCCGGTGTCGATTGATGATCCCGTGTGATTGGACGAAAATGGTTATTGAGGTGTTGGAGTTCGAGTCCCAGTGCCGATTCATTTTTCCGTCCGCGATTCGTCATATTCTCAAATTCAAGGTTGTGGCACAATCAAATTTCAGATTTAACGAGTTCCATCGCTAACTTGTTTTGCTAATTTGCTTAATATCACATTTTCCTTTGCTTCGTTGATGGTCACTTCTCTGCCTCGTTAATCGTTTGAGTTTTTGGCTCTATTATTTTGTTCGGATTGTCTCACTAATGCTTGCTTACTCTGATCTGTTCTATTGATCATCAATTTGGTTGTGCCCTTGTTTAATGTGTTTGGATGTAATTCTAATTTTTTGAGTTGAGGGAATTAGATTTTAAAACATGGAGGGAATTGGGCTTAAATAATTTTATTGCTCTCTTATTCTTACTCTCATGAATTTGATCGATAGTAGCATGCCTAGGCCGACTACAACAAGGTAGGCAAACTTTAGGATTTTTGTTAATTTGAGGCGAGAGGTCGTTCCCGTAGTTAAATTTATCTGGGGAATTCCCCGTGAAGTTTGTTTATATATAATCCGGGGTATAACCCGAAGTGAATGTAAATGAAGGCCAAAGACGAAGTTACTCGAGGAAGCATAGAATAGTACTTTAATTTTGCTTTTGTTTTTCCTTTATTAGGTAGGGACGAACTCGAGCCTCTTTGATTGTTTAGTCTCTTTTTGCCTGTTTTTGCCTCAATTTGAATATTTTAATAGCCAATTTGATCGAGTACGCAACCGTGACCTTCACGAGACTTGGGGAGTGCCTAACACCTTCTCCCCGAGTCAAATTATCCCCCTTACCCTAATCTGTGGTGTAGACTTAGTTTTAGAGTCTCAAGTCTTTTAAAAGGAAAATCATTTTTCTTATAAAAAAAATTGTGACCTGATACACCGAAATCACATGTAAGGAGGCGACTCTGAATGTTTTCCGTTTGAATGCAATTTTTGTCTCTTTTCAATTGAAAACCCTTTTCGAGCTTTACAAATCCTTTAATTTAATTTAAGAGGGTTAAGTAAGGTTTGGGTAGAAAAAAGGGGTGTAACATCTCTGGTGACTCTGCTAGGGAGTTGCGGGTTCGAGCTAGTACTTGATTTTGTTGGATTTTTAGGATATATAGTTGAGTTTTTTTACGTGTTTTGTTTGCTTTATTTGATTTTTATTTTGTTTATGCCATTTTAATATTAGCTAGTTCCTTATTATTTTATAGTTTTTCCTTTATGTGTTACTGCTTTAAATTGTCATCATTTGCATAACCATGTGTCTTCTTTATGCAACAAGTCTCGAAGCACGTGTCGCGTGCACGAACTATTTGTTGAGTCATCCTTAATTTAGGGGAAGGTTCCGTTGCACGTAGGAGTGGGTGGAAAGCTTGAGCAGCCACCATCGACCATACGCTCCCCCGAATTGCCTTGTTAGTGAATCCTAGACATAGTTTAGCCTTTAGATCATTTTTATTTGCATCATGTTATTCACACCTAGTAGGGCTCGGTTCCAAGCACCGTGTCCCTTTATAGGGAGCTTGTCCAAATATTGTCAAAATGGGCCCGTGTCCCAAAGATATTTAATCACCATATGTGCTAAATATTGTATCTTTGAAAGTAAAAAGGTTTGGAAAGAAGGGTGAAAAATAAACAAGCAGGGCTCACTTGCATTTTTCTTTCATAGACATAAAAAAAAAAAAAGAAAAATAGAAAATAAAAAAAATGTTACACTTTTCCATCATTTTTCCAAGAAATTCAAAAAAAAATACAAAATATGAAAAAAAAAACTTACACTTTGCCATCTTTTCCCCATAAATTCACAAAAAATAAAAATAGAAAATCCAAAAAGATTTTGCACTTATCCATCATATTCCAAAATTTTTAAAAAAATTTAAAAAGAAAATCCAAAAGGATTTCACATTTTCCATCATTTTCCCAAAAATATATTAAAAAAAACCCAAAAGATTTTACTTCCATCATTTAAAAAAAAAAAAATTTTTTTTTTCAAATTAGTTGTATCTTCCCGAACTACGCGAACCTGATTCTCTTCTCCCGGGCGAGATACAAAGGCAACCCACATAGGGTTCGATCTTCCTAATGTCTTAGGTTCTTGGCTTTGCATGGCCTTAGCCAAATCTTGCATGTCTAGCCACTTGTGGCCATATCAACCATTATCGAAAAATGTGGTCATTTTCACAAAAGTGTTTATTAACCCGTGCCTTAGGATCTTGATTCCACAACTAGGTATCATTACTCTTAGGTTATCCCTTTTGGAGTTTGCTTCTTTAGTCACTTTCGGCCACATAGGTCATTGTTGCAAAATGGGGTCATTTCTAAAAATTAATTTTAGGCCATGATTATTGGGAGTTTGAATCCATATAAGCCTTAGGGAGGTATATCCATGTCTTTGAGGTCATCTTTGTTGAGTTTGCACTTCTAGCCATTCTTGGTCATATAAGTTAATTTTAAAAAATAGCCCAATCTTGTCTTGTATGTGTCTAATAGGAGATGTGGTCTCACATAGTGTATCGAGTCATCTAATCTATTTGGTCTTATTTTTCTAATTAAGGTATGGATTCATTTACCAGAGCTCGAGCATGATTGATACCCCAAGACCACTGCATTCAGGAGCTACTTGAGGAGTCTTTTTATATTTTGAGCATGTTTTGAGTCTATTAAGTGGCTTAAGAGTTTGTCTAGTCTTTTGTTTTCATACTTCTTATGATGTATTTGAAAACCAAAAAAATTTATAAATGAAAATTCAAAATATTTTTATTTTTAGTTATTTGTTCGTTATTCTTTTAGAACTACGCTTGATCTGATTCATGAGAGGCATAATACGTAGGCAACCCACATAGGGTTCGATCATCAATCAAAAAATTATGGATGTGAGAAATGAGAGGAAAGAAAAGAGTGACAACTAAAAAGAAAAGGGAGAAAAGAAAATGAAAAACCAAGGAGTGATAAAAAGAAAAATGTGTTGGAAACACGTTTCAAATGCAATATACTAAACGTGTGTTCTTTTGTAGGTTTTGATGAATGTCAAACAAAGCAATAAGCGATATATAGCAGTGCTCAAGGACAAGCACAAAATGGATGCATTACAAGAAGCTCAAGACAAAGTTTAGAAATGTTATAATTGAGTCAATATTAATTGTGATCTTGATTCCTCAATCTTGGCTCATAACATGGCTTCTCTACTGAAATTATTTTTCCAAAATCATGCATATCTAACTTAAGTGTCAAATGATTTTAAACTATGCATATTTATATTTGTTAAAATATTTTTCAAACATGCCTCAAAAATCTGGGCTAAGATAATCGATTATGTACTTATGATAATCGAGTATCTCTAAGCCAAGACTGCATGACAATCGATTGTGAATTAATGATAATCGATTGTGAGTAAGTCAGTTAACATCAGGTTTTTGCAAACTGCATAACAATCGATTGTGTACTTTTGATAATCGATTGTTAACTGAGGCAAAGTTTTCAAAACTCAGAAAAATCGATTATGAACTAATGGTAATCGATTAGAATGAGAAAAATGTCTCCCAGTGTTTTTAAATAAATTAATAATCGATTGTGGCTTTTGATAATCGATTATATATGAGACAGAAAGTTTTGAAATTAATTAATAACCGATTATGGCTTTTGATAATCGATTATATATGAGACAGTAAGTTTTGAAATTAATTTATAATCGATTGTTCTATTTGATAATCGATTGTTGGAACTAACCGTTGTCATACATTTTCAAATTACCTTCAGGTAATCGATTGTTGATATTTAACAATCGATGTTTTGCGTAAAATCTGGAAAAGATTTTCTGAACGTTGTTAAAATAATCGATTGTTGATTTCCTGATAATCGATGTTTTATGCCAAAAATTGGAAAGGATTTTTTAACGTTATAAATAATCGATTATTGATTTGAAGTAATCGATTGTTGACGTAAAATCTGGGATTGAATTTTTGATCTGATAGGCAAACAATCGATTGTTTAGTCTTGACAATCGATTGTCACTGAGTAATTTCAGCAATCCTTAATTGGCAATTAGACAACGGTAAGACTGAGTTTTTCACCTATAAATACAGGCTTAACTCAGTGTTTTCACAACAACAACATATACAATTTAAGTATTTTCATTGCTAAAAGCTTTCTTACATTGATCATCATTTTCATTCATCCATAAAGCTTTTTGAAGAGCCATTCTATTGAGCTAAGTTGTTGTGATCTTGAGCGTACTATTTCTACTCATATCTACTCATTGAGGAGTACTTTGTAAAGTGAGTTTGTTTTGTGTTTGTAAGAGAATTGCGATTCTCGTTTGTTGAGGAACTTGTGATTCCTCAGTTGAAGTCTTTGGGATTGTTATCCCCGAGCAGTTGAAGTCTTTGGGATTGTTATCCCCGAGCAGTTGAAGTCTTTGGGATTGTTATCCCCGAGCAATTGAAGTCTTTGGGATTGTTATCCCCGAGCAATTGAAGTCTTTGGGATTGGTATCCCCGAGCAATTGAAGTCTTTGGGATTGTGATCCCCGAGCACCTAGGTGAGGCTTGTGTCCTCAGCTGTAACGGTTTGTTAAGCACCCGTAAGCTTGACAAGTTTAGTGGAAATCTCGAGAGAGTCTCTCGGGGACTGGACTAACCACGTTTGTGGCCAACCAGGATACATCATTGTGTAAGTTTATTTTACTGCACTTGTTTTAATTTCTGCAAAGTTTTTAAATTCCGCACTAAAACGCTTAATATTTTTAAAACGCTATTCACCCCCCCCTCTAGCGTAAAGCGTTATTTCCAACAATTGGTATCAGAGCCATACTCTCTGAAAAACCTAACCGTTTGAGAGAACCATCCATGGCTTCTACTCTAAATTTCTTTGCAGGAATAGGTGAAGGAGAATGCAGCATGTCACCTCCAATATTAGACGAAAACGACCACTCAGTCTGGAAATATCGGATGCAAGTTTTTACAATGGCAAACGATTTGTATCTATGGCAAGCTATTAAACATAGTGATCAACTGACGACAAAAGTCGGGAAAGATAAGGTAAGTGAATACAACACTAAAGCTATGAATATATTTCATAACGCCTTGAATCAGGAACTTTGGCGAAAAATCTCCCACTATAAAACTGCTAAGGAAATGTGGGACAAACTTGAGGAATTGCACGAAAACACGCCTCAAAAAGCGGTCAGCACAAACGATGAATCAACTGGTCAGTGCCTCATGGCAGACGAAAAAGACGAGGTAAGTACATCTAACGATATGCAAATTGCTTATAACAAACTGCATGATGAGTTGGTAAATGCTTCTAAGACTATTAAAGATTTACAAAGAACTCTTTCTTTACAAGAAGAGGATTTTCAAAAACAACTCTTTTTAAAAGACAAGGACTTTGAAGAACGTCTTTCTTTAGCTCAAAAAGGTGTTGAAAATCTGTCTCGTGATAACGAGAATCTTGCAAATGAAAATCAATTTTTGTTAAATGATAGTATAGAACTTAGACAAGTCATCAAGACTATGCATGAAGCCTCTTGTGTTGATAAATGCTCTACTTGTACTGCTTGTGAGTCCTTAAAACTAGAAAACACAGAACTTAGGAAAACATTAGAAACACGTAGTAAAGAAGTTCCTAAAGTTGTTGAAAAAGAAACGCCTAAGAAATATCAACGGCATAAAAACAGAAACTTCACTACTCCACCTAGAAATAACTCTAAGGTATTAAACAAGCCTAGAACAAATTCTTTTAGACCACCTAGACATTATGCTAGAATGTATGAAAATAAGGGTAGAACTAATATCTTTGGACAACCTAGATCCGAATCTAGGATTCTTGCAAACAAGCCTACAAATAGTAATTTTCGGCAACCAAGAAATAACTCTAGGAACGAGCTTAGACCACCTAGACATGACACTAGGTCCTTCAACAAGTCTAGCACTAATAACTTTAGACCATCTAGATATTATACTAGAAATGGGAACAATATGTCTAGTGTTAATCTTTTTCATTCGCCTAGAACTTTGTTGGCCCAACCTAGGCATCAACACAACCCGAACGTAGTATGTCATTACTGCAATCGTATAGGTCATATTGCACCTATGTGTTTTACAAAGCATAGAGATTCTTCATATTATTATGGTCGTTATTTGCCTAACCCCCAAGGACCCAAAATGGTATGGGTACCTAAAGAATATTAATTTGCCTTGTAGGTGTGCTTGAAGGGATCAAGTGTACTATGGTACCTTGACAGTGGATGCTCCAGACACATGACAGGAGACGAATCCAAATTCCTTCAACTAGAGCACAAAGAAGGAGGAAGCGTTGTATTCGGTGACAACAATAAAGGACAAATTATTGGCATCGGATCGGTCGGTAAGAATGAAAAATCCTCTATAAAGCATATATTACTTGTCAAAGGATTAAAGCATAATCTCTTGAGCATAAGTCAATTATGTGACAAGGGAAATCTTGCGTTGTTTGATTCAGATGAGTGTCTAGTGTTTAGACGTAGTGATTTCAAGATTATTCTACGTGGTTTTAGAGTTGACAATATTTACATGGTTGATCTTGAAAACTCCTCATCCGAGTATGTTGATTGTTTGTTGAGCAAAGATGATAATGTGTGGTTGTGGCATCGTAGAGTAGCTCATATGAACATGCATCTTTTAAATAAATTAATTTCTCAAAATCTAGTGATTGGTCTTCCTAACTTAAAATTTGAAAGTGATACTATTTGTGACTCATGTCAGAAGGGGAAGCAAACAAGAGCATCTTTTAAATCCAAAAATGTTGTTTCAACCTCTAGACCTTTACAACTATTGCATATGGATTTATTCGGACCATCCCGCATCGAAAGTCTAGGAAGAAATAGATATGCTTTTGTAATTGTTGATGACTTCTCTAGATTTACATGGACATTATTTCTTGCACATAAAAGTGATGCATTTCTTAGCTTCAAGCTTTTTCTTAAAAGAGTTCAAAATGAAAAGGAATCAACTGTCACTTCCATTAGAAGTGATCATGGGGGAGAGTTTGATCACAATCTCTTTGCGGATTTTTGTGATGAACTCGGAATCGAGCATACCTTTTCCGCTCCACGTACACCACAACAAAACGGGGTGGTGGAAAGGAAAAATAGGAGTCTCGAAGAGATGGCTAGAACCATGCTCGACGAAGCTAAGATTCCCAAACACTTTTGGGCAGACGCCGTGAGTACCGCATGCTATGTTTTGAATAGAGTAGCAATTCGGCCGATACTCTTAAAAACCCCATATGAACTCTACAAAGGTAGAAAACCTGACATTTCACATTTACGTGTTTTTGGTTGTAAATGTTTTGTGCATAACAATGGAAAGGACCAACTAGGAAAATTTGATGCAAAGTCGGATGAAGGTATCTTCATTGGCTATTCTTCTCGTAGTAAAGCTTATAGGGTTTTTAATAAAAGAACCCAAGTTGTAGAGGAATCTCCTCATATTGTATTTTCCGAAGATAATACTCGCTTGGCGAGAAAGGATTGTGGTCTTGATCTTTCAGGTATTCTGGAAAGCCTAAAGGACAAAATTCAAGAAGAACCACCAAGGAAAGAAATTGACAAAACGGTGGAACAACAAATTGAAGAAGCTCCTCAATCGGAAAATGAACCAAAAGAGCAAACAGAATGGAGGACAGTCAAAGACCATCCTCTCGATCAGGTAATAGGCGACGTTGGAGGAAAGGTAAGTACCCGGAGCTCCCTTAGAAATACCTTAGATCTTACTGCGTTTGTTTCTCAAATTGAACCCAAAACCATCTCTGAAGCAATTGGGGATGAATTTTGGACCTTGGCAATGCAAGAGGAGCTTAACCAATTCAAACGTAACAACGTTTGGGATTTGGTGCCAAGACCCGAAGGTCATACCATAATTGGTACGAAATGGGTTTTTCGAAATAAATTAGATGAAAATGGCATAATCACTAGAAACAAAGCTAGGCTTGTGGCTCAAGGCTATAATCAAGAAGAAGGGATTGATTATGATGAGACATATGCTCCGGTAGCTAGATTAGAGGCCATCCGTTTGTTGCTTGCTTTTGCATCTTCTATGAATTTCATTTTATATCAAATGGATGTGAAAAGTGCCTTTTTAAATGGTTTTATCCAAGAAGAAGTTTTTGTAAAGCAACCCCCCGGTTTTGAAGACTTTAATTTTCCCAATCATGTTTTCAAACTCAAAAAGGCCCTTTATGGTTTAAAACAAGCTCCTCGAGCTTGGTATGAAAGGTTGAGTAAATTTCTTTTAGAAAATAATTTTATTCGTGGAAAAGTTGACACAACTTTATTTGTCAAGCATGAAAACAATGATATCTTGCTAGTTCAAATATATGTAGATGATATCATTTTTGGTGCTACTAACAATGCTCTATGCAAGGAATTTTCAAACTTAATGACTAGCGAATTTGAGATGTCCATGATGGGTGAGTTACAATTCTTTTTGGGATTACAAGTAAAACAAATGAAGGAAGGTACATTCATTTGTCAAAGCAAGTATTGCAAAGAACTGCTTAAACGTTTTGACTTGAACAATGCAAAGGAAATAGCAACTCCCATGAGCACATCCGATCATCTCGACAAAGATGAAAAAGGTAAGGAAGTCGACATCAAAAAGTACCGAGGTATGATTGGCTCTCTTCTTTATCTTACTGCTAGTCGTCCGGACATCATGTTTAGCGTGTGCGTCTGTGCCCGTTATCAATCATGTCCAAAAGAGTCTCACCTTACTGCGGTAAAGCGGATTCTAAGGTATCTTGTCGGTACTACCAATGTGGGTCTATGGTACCCCAAAGGTTCTTCATGCCAACTTATTGGCTATTCCGACTCCGATTTTGCTGGATGCAAATTGGATCGCAAGAGCACTAGCGGCACTTGCCACTTGCTCGGTAGCGCTTTAGTTTCTTGGTTTAGTAAGAAGCAAGTTAGTGTTGCGTTGTCCACAACCGAGGCTGAATATGTAGCCGCGGGGAGTTGTTGCGCTCAAATCCTATGGATGAAACAACAACTCTTGGACTATGGCCTACGTCTTGATCACATTCCTCTTAGATGTGACAACACTAGTGCCATATGCTTGACGAAGAATCCCATTCTTCACTCGCGAACAAAACACATTGAAATTAGACATCATTTTATTAGAGATCACGTTCTAAAAGGCGATGTCGAAATTGAATTTGTTGAAACAAAAAGCCAATTGGCAGACATCTTTACAAAGCCCTTAGATAAAGAGTCCTTCTTCCGAATTCGTAGTGAACTCGGAATCCTTGACTCCACGTTGATCTAAGTCATGCATTGCATTTTATTTCTTACATAATTTCTAACTTGAGCGAAGGAGGCGTCTAACATTTTTTTTTGCAGATATCGCAAAATACTCAAGTATTCTACAGGAAAATCGCCGTCAAACAATCGATTACTGTATCAATAATCGATTACTTCCTCTATCTTAATTTTCCAATAAATAAACTTGTGTTTATTTCACATTTTTTTCATATTCTTCCCTTGTGTAAATTTTTGCTAATGGCAAAAGGGGGAAGAAACGGGATATCAAGAAGTATGCTATATCACTCTCAACTTCATTCATGCTTAAAGTGAGGGGGAACATGAATTGAGGGGGAACATCAAATTGCATACTTGGATTATCAAAATAATTATTGCATATATCCCGCTTATGTTTGCCATTATCAAAAAGGGGGAAATTGTTGGAAACACGTTTCAAATGCAATATACTAAACGTGTGTTCTTTTGTAGGTTTTGATGAATGTCAAACAAAGCAATAAGCGATATATAGCAGTGCTCAAGGACAAGCACAAAATGGATGCATTACAAGAAGCTCAAGACAAAGTTTAGAAATGTTATAATTGAGTCAATATTAATTGTGATCTTGATTCCTCAATCTTGGCTCATAACATGGCTTCTCTACTGAAATTATTTTTCCAAAATCATGCATATCTAACTTAAGTGTCAAATGATTTTAAACTATGCATATTTATATTTGTTAAAATGTTTTTCAAACATGCCTCAAAAATCTGGGCTAAGATAATCGATTATGTACTTATGATAATCGAGTATCTCTAAGCCAAGACTGCATGACAATCGATTGTGAATTAATGATAATCGATTGTGAGTAAGTCAGTTAACATCAGGTTTTTGCAAACTGCATAACAATCGATTGTGTACTTTTGATAATCGATTGTTAACTGAGGCAAAGTTTTCAAAACTCAGAAAAATCGATTATGAACTAATGGTAATCGATTAGAATGAGAAAAATGTCTCCCAGTGTTTTTAAATAAATTAATAATCGATTGTGGCTTTTGATAATCGATTATATATGAGACAGAAAGTTTTGAAATTAATTAATAACCGATTATGGCTTTTGATAATCGATTATATATGAGACAGTAAGTTTTGAAATTAATTTATAATCGATTGTTCTATTTGATAATCGATTGTTGAAACTAACCGTTGTCATACATTTTCAAATTACCTTCAGGTAATCGATTGTTGATATTTAACAATCGATGTTTTGCGTAAAATCTGGAAAAGATTTTCTGAACGTTGTTAAAATAATCGATTGTTGATTTCCTGATAATCGATGTTTTATGCCAAAAATTGGAAAGGATTTTTTAACGTTATAAATAATCGATTATTGATTTGAAGTAATCGATTGTTGACGTAAAATCTGGGATTGAATTTTTGATCTGATAGGCAAACAATCGATTGTTTAGTCTTGACAATCGATTGTCACTGAGTAATTTCAGCAATCCTTAATTGGCAATTAGACAACGGTAAGACTGAGTTTTTCACCTATAAATACAGGCTTAACTCAGTGTTTTCACAACAACAACATATACAATTTAAGTATTTTCATTGCTAAAAGCTTTCTTACATTGATCATCATTTTCATTCATCCATAAAGCTTTTTGAAGAGCCATTCTATTGAGCTAAGTTGTTGTGATCTTGAGCGTACTATTTCTACTCATATCTACTCATTGAGGAGTACTTTGTAAAGTGAGTTTGTTTTGTGTTTGTAAGAGAATTGCGATTCTCGTTTGTTGAGGAACTTGTGATTCCTCAGTTGAAGTCTTTGGGATTGTTATCCCCAAGCAGTTGAAGTCTTTGGGATTGTTATCCCCGAGCAGTTGAAGTCTTTGGGATTGTTATCCCCGAGCAATTGAAGTCTTTGAGATTGTTATCCCCGAGCAATTGAAGTCTTTGGGATTGGTATCCCCGAGCAATTGAAGTCTTTGGGATTGTGATCCCCGAGCACCTAGGTGAGGCTTGTGTCCTCAGCTGTAACGGTTTGTTAAGCACCCGTAAGCTTGACAAGTTTAGTGGAAATCTCGAGAGAGTCTCTCGGGGACTGGACTAACCACGTTTGTGGCCAACCAGGATACATCATTGTGTAAGTTTATTTTACTGCACTTGTTTTAATTTCTGCAAAGTTTTTAAATTCCGCACTAAAACGCTTAATATTTTTAAAACGCTATTCACCCCCCCCCTCTAGCGTAAAGCGTTATTTCCAACAAAATGAAGAGGAAAAGGGGTAAGAAGAGTGAAATTGGGATGATGTCAAATGACCTTGTGACCCTCGAAATCATTCTAGAACCATTAATTGTTGCTAGGGGCATTGCATGCAATGTGATATTTCTATTTGATAATTTTCCTAACGCTATCATATTGTTTTTGTTTTGCTCCTTTTTGTTACTTTCATTGTTATTATAACAGAGGGTGGTTAGTTTGTGACACTTTGGTGATTCGTGCATACAACACCAGAAAGCACAAGGCAGTCATGGCTAGCAATGAAACTAACACCGGGATTGTTGACCCGTCGAGGGAGATTGTTGAATCGGAGTCTAAATTAAAAGAGGAGGTTCAAAGGTTGAAACATCAGATGGCGGAAATGTATCATGCCTGGATTAAATGGCACCCTCCACCCTCATTCCCTACAAATTATACAAAAAACCATGCCTATATTCTACCATTGTACCAAGTCCAGATGCCCAATACCGTTGATCTTTCCCTTCAATATGCACTAAACTTTACCCCTCTTCATAATTACCCTAGCACTTCTGCCCAAAATTTTCATGCTCCACCAGCCAAAACAACCTCATACCCTACTTCGACATCTGCTCCTATTTTTTTATCTCCTTCACCACCTACTCTTCCTCGATCCTCTAGCGATACTGTGTTCAAAGTTCTCGATGCCCAAGTGAAGAGACCCAAGGAAGGCTTTAGGGAGTTTTGGTTAAAATTGAACGAACAGGTTGCTGGGATCAATCCTCCGATTGATTGAAAAGATGTTGTCGAGCCCAACTAATGTCAAAATCAGTTTGCGTTCTTGCTAAGTGCCTTCAACATCAATATTGACCCAATAAATGTCTGTATATTCCAGATAACCTTCCCAATACTACTTTCCTCCACAAAATCCCCAAAGTCACACCTCACCTACCCAATACTCTTTCCACAATGCACCTCCACATGCTCCACACCCAAAAAACTCACAATGTCTTGCACCGCCACCACAAATGGTTTACCCACCTTTACAAGCATATCAACCCCCTATCCGAAAGAGGTTCCAACCAAGGCCGCAGTATAAAACAAAAAGGCAACAACAAAGAGAAAGGTCGTTCACTCCTATTGGAGAATCATATGCGAGTTTATTCCAAAGGAAGAGGCAATTGGACATGTTGAAGCCGATTCAGATAAAAATGCCGAAGCTCCTTCCAAAGAATTTTGATTTTTCTCAAAGATGTGCATATTGGTCTAATGCCTTGGGGCACGACATAGAAAAGTGTTGGTGTCTGAAAAGAGCAGTGCAGGAGCTTATTGATGCAGGTGACATTACCATGCAAAATCCAAATGCAGTAGTCCATTGCCTGTTCATAATGAGACGCATGTGGTGGGCATGATTCATTTGAAAAAGGAATATGAGAACTCTCCTGTATCCTTCGGGGGGCCACCTACCGCAAAGTTTTCAACACTATCAGCCTCGGTTCTAGAGGTTAATCTTAAGAAGGAGTTGGAAAAAGAAACACAAAAGTTATTTGCTGAGGTCAATGTGATGGAGATTTGTGGAGATTTTTGTATTATTGATGTGCAATCTAGTGGCTAAGACGTCGAGCTAGGCAATTGGAAATACACTCCTTTCTTGGCTTGCCAGGGAGGAGTTTTGTTGGTTTTGTGTCATTTCTGTTTGTCCGGGTTATTTCAGGGTTGTAATCCGGATATTATCTTGTGGTTCAAACTCTTCTTCTCTTAGTTCATTTTTTTGTAGTAACTCGTCTAGTGTTATGTAGGATTGTTCTAGGGTTGTAACCCATGTGTATTTTGCTTGTTTTGTTCAAACCCTGTTCACCGTCTATCTAATGCAATATCCTGTTTTCTGTTAGTTCTAGTCAGCTTTTTTTAAGGTCACTTTTTATTTTATAGTTTTTTCATGCTGACTCTAATGACATAACATTCACGCATAATTCTCAGTCAGGTCTCAAAATTTAGTTTAATCATGAAGCTATGACACAGTGTTGAACATGGTAAAAAGAGGCATTTGAGGAAAAAGTAAAGATTTATGCATTCTGAGAAACCTGAAACTTGAATGGAGTGAAATTAAGGCAGTTAGTTTGGAAATCAAGAGACCGATAAGGGCATGCAACAAGGAAATGCCTCTCAAGCAGTCTGAGTGAAATCAGTTAGCGCTTAAATTCATTCTTTCACGTCAAGATAAGATTGAGTCAAGTCTACTTCAAACTGGCCAGGGTCATTCATTGAGGCAAAGGTATTGACCATTGGTACTCTTGGTTTGTGTTGATGCCATCGATATTTACTATGTGTTATTTGTTTGCTTATCTTCAATTGCATGTTTGTACTTGGCATTTTTAAGTTTGGTATGACGAAGACATTTTATTCTGCTACCCAAACACTTTTATCCTTTGCTACCCATTTTGAGCCTAATATTTTTTCTCATACCCCTCTTTTGGAATCAGAAGCAGAGTTGGGAACTATAAAAGAAAAGAAAAAGAGAAAAAATGGAAAAAGAGGAAATAGAAAAAAGAGAAAAAATAAAGGAAAAAAAAGAAAAAGAAAAGAAAAAAAACAACTTTATCGTTTTGAACTACGTTCGACCCGATTCTTGTCACCACAAGATACGTAGGAAGCCTTAAGGTTTGGTCATACCAAATAAAATATTTCATAATCCCCGAAGTTAAAAGTCGGGCACTTTTTATTAGAAAACCTTTTGAAAAAGCTTTAAAAAAAATCCCCAGACTTCAAGACACTGGGGCAGAAGTTTTAGTTTTTCCAAAAGGCTTGATTCCAAAAGTTATAATTTTGAATCCTTTCATCTTAAATTATTTTGAGCCTTCATGCCACCCTTTCTTTCCAACCTTGTCCAAAAGCCTACATTGCGGTCCAAAGAAAGATCTTCCGACTATTCTTTGAGGATGCCAAATCAAGTAGGTAGTGAAAGTATGATCTCCTTGCATCATGGATAATACTTTGTTCTCAACACAAAGAGAGAAAATGATAAAATGAGAGAGTCTTATCGGTGAAAACCCTCATGGGCACAGTAAGGCGATGATGAGTTGAGAAAAGAACAAAATACGAGAGGCTTGATGGTGAAAACCCTTCATGGCAATACAAGTCAATTGAGGATTGTGGATCAGATCGGACAATTGAAGCGCTGAAGCCCAGTTTCACATCGAAGAGGTACAACAAGAGTTAAATATCAAACTTGCTTGAGAGATCAGGCCGCCTAATCCAAAATGCGTGTCATGATCAGTGGAGATGGCCTTCAAATCAGATTAGTTTCTTCTTCGTTCTTTTCCCTAGGTAACAATATTTTCTTGTTGGATACCATCTTTTCTCGTTTTCCCCTTATTTTGTTCCTCTTGTCTTGTTTGAATCCCTTTTGAGTCTGTTTTATCGAAACAAGTGAGAAATGACTTTAAATTTTGCCACCAGCTTTCCAATTGCACAAAGCCGAGTTTGGCAATCACATCAAAATGGCATAAGATACATGAGAATGGTGTGTGCACTAATTTGGTGATAATAGATGTTCTTTGGGGTTGATGTAAAATGCAAAGATTGGATGAATGTCAGAATACTAGCACAATGCATCGGGCATAAGGTATTGGACTTGAACGAATTAGGAGTATTTCTTGTGATAAGGGTTTTTTGGAAAAGCAGTCGGTCGACAACAAGCAATGTCTTCCAAATTGAAGTCCAAGTTGATCGTGACAAATGCAGAAGCAACCGCCTTCAAGGTAAAGGCCACAACCTAACCACCACATTTTAAACTCACAAGTTTTCTTTGTTTGGAACAGGAACAAAGCAATGCAACAAAGCTGGTTCAGAAACCAAAAAGAAAAAAAGAAAGAAAAGAAGAAAGAGGAAGAGAAGAGCCGACAAAGGGAAGTTTCTCAAATCTTTGTCGTTACCTGTCTTGCTAGTGTGCATAAATGTTGCCATTGCACTTCACATTTTTCCTCCTAGGATAAAAAGTCCTAGTCTGATGGATTCTCCCCTCAATCAAAACTTAGTTTGATGAATTTTCTCCTAAGATAGAAAGCATAGTCTAATGAGTTTTCTCATAGGATCAAAATCTTAGTCTGATGAATCTTTCTCCTAAGATACCACAAAAGATAAAAAAGGACCTAGTCTAATGAACTTTCTCCTAGGATCAAAATCTTAGTTTGATGAATTTTTCTCCTAAGATACAAGACCTAGTCTGATAAATTTTCTCCTATGATCAAAATCTTTGTCTGATGAATCTTTCTCCTAAGATAGAAGACCTAGTCTGACGAATCTTCTCCTAGGATCAAAATCTTAGTCTGATGAATTTTTCTCATAAGATAGAAGACCTAGTCCGATGAACTTTCTCCTAGGATCGATATCTTAATCTGATGAGTCTTTCACCTAAAAAGAAGTCCTAGTCTGATGAAATTTCTCCTAGGATCAACATCTTAGTCTGATGCATTTTTCTCCTAAGATAGAAATCTTATTCTGATGAATCTTTCTCCTAAGTTAACAAAATAGACTTAGTCTGATAAATCTTTCTCCTAAGATTGAAAACCTAGTCTGATGAACTTCCTTCTAGGATCAAAATCATAGTATGATGAATCTTTCTCCTAAGATAGAAGACCTATTCTGATGAATTTTCTCCTAGGATCAAAATCTTAGCCTGATGAATCTTTCTCCTAAGAAAACAAAAAGGGACCTAGTCTGTTAAATTTTCTCCTAGGACTAAAGTCTTAGTCTGATGAGATTTTCTCATAAGATAACAAAATGACCTAGTCTAATGATTTTCTCCTAGGATAGAAATCTTAGTCTGATGAATCTTTCTCCTAAGATTGAAGACCTAGTCCAATGAATTTTCTCCTAGGATCAACGTCTTTGTATTATGAATCTTTCTCCTAAGATAATAAAAAGAGACCTAGTGGGATGAATTTTCTCCTAAGATTGAAATCTTAGTCTGATGATTTTTTCTCCTAAGATAAGAAAACGTAGTCTGATAAATTTTCTCCTAGGATCAAAATCTTAGTCAAATGAATTTTTCTCCTAAGATAACAAAAAAGACCCAGTCTAATGAAGTTTCTCCTAGGATCAAAATCTTAGTCTGATGAATCTTTCTCCTAAGATAGAAGACCTAGTCTGGTGAATCTTTCTCCTAAGATAGAAGATCTAGTCTGATGAATTTTTCTCATAGGATCGATATCTTAGTCTGATGAATCTTTGTCCTAAGATAGAAGACCTAGTGTGATGAATTTGCTAGTCAAATGTTCTTGGTTTAATTCATAGGATATGCACATCTTATTCAAGTCTTTAGTTTAACTCTCATTATTGCATCAGTAGCATAAGCAGTTTATAGTTTTGATAACAACTCACCGATCTTCCTAGTGCAAACTGGGGCAGAAAATTTTGTTTGTTTTTTAATTGCAGGCAGCCACCTGGAAAATGAGGCAAGACATTTTAGAATTCATTTCAGAATCAGTTCAAGTTTCAAGTCAGTAGCCGGCACCCACATGGAGAACAAGGAAAGTCATTTCAGAATTCAATTCAAGTTAGAAGTAGCAGAAAATGAAAAAAAAAGAGAAAAAGAAAAAAAAAAGTGAATCCAAAATGCATAAGACGAGACAAGAGGTGGATTGATCAAGACATGACTAAAGTCACAGGCATGGTGTGTTCGGTTCTGATCCGAAAAGCTGAAGAAGAATGAACTAGCACCTGCAACTAGCTAGCGTCAAGGTTCAAATCTAAAGTCTGCATGAAGAACCATTCAAGACTCAAGATCAAGCTTCAGAAGACATATAGATAGGAATCTTGTAACTCATAGTTAACACGTTTAGTTAGTCTTTTTCATTTTTCTGATTTTGATGTAATAACAAGACCGTGGACCAGAATCTCGACGGCACCTCGACCAACTCTCCACCTCGGTACACTCCATCATCTCATTCACTTCTGAACTACACGTGGCCTGATTCATTTACAGCAAAGGATATGTAGGCAGCTCAGATACCAGGGCTCGGTCAAACTCTCTTCCTTTCTCTTAGTTTTTAGTCTCTCTAAATAAGGGTCGTGTAAAAACCCTGTCTAGTCGTTCTTTGTCTGAAAATACTTAGTATTTCCAGTCAAAGAGGGGCAGTTGTAGACACGTGATTTTTGACCCTCACCAAAATTTCACTCATTTTAACGTAGCATATTTAATTTAGGCTTGACATAGTTATTTCAACTAATTTTGACTCTTTTATATTATTTTTATCACAAAATTAAAAAATTTTAAAAAATAGTTTCATTTTTTATTATTATTTAATTCAGTATTAAGTATTTTTTAGAAATATATATTATTTTTAACTTATTTTAATCCTAATATAATCCTCGAATATACCAAAAATAGTTCCAACTTTAATTGTTAGTTTTATTTTAATACTAATAGTTTATCAAAATTAATGTAGAATTTTCATAGGTTTTTAATTTGAATTTTCACCTTTTTAGCCCAAATTATTAGAATTTCATAGTGCAATTTAAATCTAGGCCCAAATTAAATAACCCAAGCCCAATATCTACTAACCTTACCCTCTCCTTATTCTTTTAATAAGAGTTACACATTGAAGAAAAAACCCTAGACCTAGCCGCCACTCCCCACCTTCATCATCATCATCATCATCATCATCATTATTATCATCATCATCATCATCATCTTCTTCTTCTTCTTCTTCTTCTTCCTCTTCTTCTTCTTCTTCTTCTTCTTCTTCCTCTTCTTCTTCCTCTTCTTCTTCTTCTTCTTCTTCTTCTTCTTCCTCTTCTTCTTCTTCTTCTTCTTCTTCTTCTTCTTCTTCTTCTTCTTCTTCTTCAAGAATAAAAAAAGCCTAGAAGACCATCCATGGCGGCGCTATCTTTTTCAACCTTCAACAACAACAAAACACAAGGCTGGACCCTAGGAGCACCCAAAACTCCATCTCTATGCCAGTCGCCGTTCACACCACCAAACGATCACACCTGTAACCTAGTGTCGTTACTCATCTCCAAACTACCACACATACACAGTCGTCGCTAGAACAAATCGGCGAACACCATGGCCAACACTGCTTCTTTTCATTTCCGTTAAACAAAGCTCGCAAAAAACCTTGAACACCAATTGCTGCTCCTTTACCCTTCCATAGCTGCTGCTCCTTCACCTCAGCTCCGTCGCCATCTCCTTCTTCTTCAGATCGCCAAAACTCCACCAAGAACCATTAAACCCGTCGTCAAACAACCCGAACTTCACCCTATCTCCTTCACCTCACTGTCTCTCTCACCCCTCTCGCTGCTGCGCAAAACTCTCCGAAACCAGCCCATAAATAGACCCAGACAGCCGATAACCTTCAGTCCAAAATGAGACGAAATTATACTATTTTGTTCTTTCAGTTTTTTTTTATTTTCGTCTCAAACATGGAAGTGTCATCCTCTGAATTTTGTTCCAAAATGAATGTTATTTGAGTTGTTGTTGGTTCAAGTTTTACTGGTGTTGTATGAGGTCTGTTCGTCATTTTGATTTGGCTCGCGGTCACTGCTCGAAACTGTTGCTGCTATCTTTTGTTTTTTTTTCGAGTTCAATCATCGGAATTCTCAATAAATTGTAATCGTCGAAGATTCTATTATTTTGGAAAGCTAATTTCAGGGTGGACTTTGATTAAAATGTGGGTCCGAATCCGTGCTTGGTTGAGTTTTCTGGCGCCGATGTGAGTCTCAGTATAGTTATTCGCTTTTGAGTGTTGATTCGAGTTCCGTCCGCACTTCGTTGCATCTAGAGTTCAAAATCGTGAAACAATCAATTTTCCAGCGGTATTGAGGTCTAATTCTCTCATCCCCTATCCGTCTATTCAAGATTAATGTTAAATGTTTGTTTGGTTATATACTTATGATATTTGTATAATTGTTCTCCGTACTTTTGAATTTGCTTGTTTAGTTTGCTCATATGTTATTCGAATTGGTTATAATTGGACATGATTTCATCGCAATATAGAAATTGGTTTGCCAGGTAAAAATTAAAAAAAATTTAGGTTCAAGATAATAATGTTGTTCTTTTATTCTTGTTTTAGTTATTTTTTGAGTAGGAGCATGCTTAGGACTTCAACACTTGGGTAGGCAATCTTAGGATATTTTATTTGATTTTGGTTTTGGGGTGAGAGTTCGTCCCTTAGATAAATTCATCCGGGGAATGCCCCGTTGACCTTGTAAATATTTTAACCCTGGGAATGCCTCGAAGTACTTTGTAAATATTTTGGAGGCTTTGAAGCGTTTGTGAGGGAAGCATAGTGTAGTATTTTATTCTTATTTTTCTTTTATTAGGCGGGGACGGCCTCGAGCCCTTTGTGTGGTTATTTTTATGTGTTGTTTAACCTCAATCGAATATTTTAATAGCCAACTTGATCGTGTACGCAACCGTACTAGTTACGGGACTTGGGGAATGCCTACACCTTCTCCCCGAGTCAAATGAACCCCCTTACCCTAACCTCTGGTGCAGATTTAATTTTTGGAGTCTGAAGTGTTTTGAAAGGAAAATAATTATTTTTAGAAAAATGATAACCTGACACACCGAAATTAAATGTCTGGTGGCGTCTCTGAGTTAATCTTTTTGATCACTGTCTTTAGTCACTTTCAATATTGAAAAACCCTTTTCAAGCTTTACTAAATACTTTTTATTAATTTAAGAGGGTTTAGTGAAGGTTTGTTTTTAATAAAAGGGTGTGACATCTCTGGCGACTCTGCTGGGGACTTGCGAGTTCGAGCTAGTACTTGATCTTGTTTGCTTTTAGGATTTTCGGTTGAGGTTTTATGTATTTTGTTTTCTTTGTTTGATTTTTATTTTGTTTATTTCATTTTATTTGCTAGTTCATTATTTGTTTACAATAATTTCCTTATGTGTTTACTGCTTTATAAGTGTCATAATTTACATACCCCGAGTCATTTTTCTGCAACAAGTCTTCCGGAGTACGTTTGAGCATACACGGTCTTTTTGTGAGTCACCCGTGTCTTTAGGGGGTGGCGTGGGAGCGTGGAGTGGGCGGATAGCTAGAGCAGCCACCATCGACCACGTGCCGCCCTGAATTGCCTTGTATAATGAACCCCAAACGTAGGTCAGCCTTTAGGTCATTTTTATTTGCATCATGTCATTTACACCAAGTATCGCTCGGTCCCAAGTACCGTGTCCCTTTGTAGGGAGCCTGTCCAAATTTTGTCAAAATGGGCTCGTGGCCCAAAATGACATCTAATCATCCTATGTGTTAAATGTTGTATCTTTGAGGGTAAAAAGGTCATTTGGTGGACCGATTTTTGGGACAGAAGGGTAAAAAATGAAGAAAGTAGGGCCCACTTGTGTTTTTCTTTCATAGTTTTTCAAAAATCAAAAAAAAAATTGAAAATGAGAAAATCCAAAAAGATTTTACACTTTTCTATTATTTTTCAAAAATTCAAAAAAAAGAGAAAATAAAAATCCAAAAAGATTTTTACACTTTTTCATTATTTTCCAAAATTCAAAAAAAGGAGAAAAAGAAAATCCAAAAAGATTTTACATTTTTCATCATTTCTTAAAAAGGCAAAAATATGATTTTATTCAAATTAGTTTCATTTTTACGGCTTTCTTCCATGTCCAATCTTCCCGAACTACGCGAACCTAATTCTCGTTTTTCGAGGCTAGATACGTAGGCAACGTAGATAGGGTCCGGTCTTCTTAGTAAGTCTTAAATTCTAGGCTTCGCGGGGTCGTAGCCAAATCTTGCATGTTTAACCACATTTGGCCACATAGGCCATTTTTGCAAACTAGGGATATTATTGCAAAGTGGTTTGTTAACCCATGTCTTAGAGTCCTAACCCTACAGCAAGGTGTCCTCTCAATTTTAAGGTCTATTCCTGTTGAATTGGCATGTCTAGCCACTTTTGGCCACATCGGCCATTCTTGCAAAATGGGGCCATTTTCGCAAAAGTGGACCGATTACCCATGTCTTAGGATCTTGAGTCCAGAAGTATGTGTCATAGATACTTTAAGGTCCTTCCTTTTGGAGTTTTCATCTTTAGTCACTTTCGGCCACATAGGTCATTGTTGCAAAATGGGGTCATTTCTGCAAGTTAATTTTGGGCCATGATTATTGAGAGTTTGAATCCATATAAGCCTTAAGGAGGTATGTCTATGTCTTTGAGGTAATACTTGTTGAGTTTGCTCTTCTAGCCATTCTTGGTCACATAAGTTAATTTTCAAAAATAGCCCAATCTTGTCTTGTATATGTCCAATAGGAGATGTGGTCTCACATAGTGTATCGAGTCATCTAGCCTATTTGGTCTTATTTTTCTAGTTAAAGTATGGATTCATTTACCAGAGCTTGAGCATGATTGATACCGCAGGACCACTGCATTCGGGAGCTACTTGAAGAGTCTTTTTATATTTTGAGCATGTTTTGAGTCTATTAAGTGGCATAAGAGTTTGTCTAATATTTTGTTATCATACTTCTTATGATTTATTTGAAAAAGTCCTCCAATTGATAGAAAAAATGTTGTCAAGCCGAGCCAACGTCAAAATCCAGTGAGCATTCTTGCTAACTGCCTTCAGCATCAATACCGACCCATTAAATGTGTGCATATTCTAGATAACTCTCCCCAATGCTACTTTCCTCCACAAAATCTCCAAAGTCACCCCTCACCTACCCAATAATCTTTCCACAATGCACCACCACATGCTCCACACCCACAAAACCCACAACGGCTTGCACCGCCTCCACAAATGGATTACCCACCTTTACAAGCATATCAACCCCCTATCAGAAAGTGGTTCCTACCAAGGCCAGAGTATAAAATGAAAAGGCAACAACAAAGAGAAAAGTCGTTCACTCATATTGGAGAATCATATGCCAGTTTGTTCCAAAGGCTGAGGCAATTGGACACGTTGAAGCTGATTCAGATAAAAATGCCAAAGCTCCTTCCAAAGAATTTTGATTTTTCTCAAAGATGTGCATATTACTCTAGTTCTCTGGGGCATGACATAGAAAAGTGTTGGCATCTTAAAAGAGCAGTACAGGAGCTTATTGATGCAGATAACATTACCATGTAAAATCCAAATGCAGTAGACACCAGCCGAAGTCCATTGCCTGTTCATAATGAGACGCATGTGGTGGGCATGATTCATGTGAAAAAGGAATATGAGAACTCTTCTGAATCCTTTGGGTGGGCCACCCAACCGCAAAATTTTCAACACTATCAACTTTGGTTGCAGAGGTTGATCTTAAGAGCGAGTTGGCAAAGAGATGAAAAAGTTATTTGCTGAGGTCAACGTGATGTAGATTTGTGAAGGTTTTTGTAATAATGATGTGAAATCCAGTGGCTAAGACGTCGAGCCAGGCAATTGGAAATACACTCCTTTCTTGGCTTGCCAGGGAGGAGTTTTGTTGGTTTTGTTCTCATTTTGTTTGTCCGGGTTATTTCAGGGCTGTAATCCGAATATTATCTTGTGGTTCAAACTCTTCTTCTTTTTCTTTTGTTGTATTAACGCCTCTTGTTACCTAGGATTTTTATGGGGTAGTAACCCATGTCTATTTTTCTTGTTTTGTTCAAACCATGTTCACCGTCTGTCAAATGCAATCTCCTGTTTTCTGTTAGTTCTAGTCAGCATTTGTTTAGGTCATTTTTTCTTTTATAGTTCTTTCATGCTGAGTCTAATGACATCACATGCACGTATAATTCTCAGCCTGGTCTCGAAAGTTTGTTTTATCATGAAGTAATGCCACGGTGTTGAACATGGTAAAAAGAGGCATTTGAGGAAAAAGTAAAGATTCATGCATTCTGAGAAACCTGAAGCTTGAATTGAGTGAAACTGGGGCACTTAGTTTTGAAATCAAGAGGTCGATAAGAGCATGCAACAAGAAAATTACTCTCAAGCATTTTGAGGTAAATCAGTCAGTGCTGAAATGCCTTCTTTCACGTCAAAATAAGATTGAGTCAAGTCTACTTCGAACTGGCCAGGGTCATTCATTGACACAAAGGTACTGCCTATTGGTACTCTTGGTTTGTGTTGATGCCATCGATAGTTATTATGTGTGATTTGTTTGCTTATCTTAAATTGCATGTTTGTACTTGGAATTATTAAGTTGTGTATGACGAAGATATTTTGTTCTGCCACCCAAACACTTTTTTCCTTTGCTACCCATTTGAGCCTAATCTTTTATTTCATGCCCCTCTTTTGGAATCTGAAGCAGATTTGGGAACTAGAAAAGAAAAGAAAGAGAAAAAAGAGAAAAAGAGGAAAAAAGAGAAAAGAGAAAAAATAAAGGAAAAAAAAGAAAAAAACACAACTTTGTCGTTTTGAACTACGTTCGACCTGATTCTTGTCACCACAAGATACATAGGCAGCTTTACGGTTCGGTCATACCAAATAAAATATTGCATAATCCCCTAAGTTAAAAGTCGGGTAGTTTTTCTTAGAAAACCCATTGAAAAAGCTTTAAAAAAAAAATTCCCAGACTTCAAGTCACTGGGGCAGAAGTTTTAGTTTTGCCAAAAGGCCTAATTCCAAAAGTTGTCATTTTGAACCCTTTCATCTTAAATTATTTTGAGCCTTCATGCCACTCTTTCTTTCCAACTTTGTCCAAAAGACTACATTACGGTCTAAAGAAAGACCTTCCGACCATTCTTTTAGGATGCAAAATCAAGTGGGTAGTGAAACTATGATCTTCTTGCATCATGGGTAATACTTTGTTCTCAACACAAAGAGAGAAAATGATAAAATGAGAGAGTCTTATCGGTGAAAACCCTCATGGGCACCGTAAGGCGATGCTGAATTGAGAAAAGAACAAAATAAGAGAGGCTTGATGGTGAAAACCCTTCAGGGCACTACATTTCGGTTGGGGATTGTGGATCAGATAGGACAATTGAAGCGCTGAAACTAGTTTCATAGCGAACAAGTACTTCTAGAGTTAAATATTAGACTTGCTTGAAAGATCAGGCCGCCTAATCCAAAATGCATGTCATGATCAGTGGAGATGGCATTCAAATCAGATTAGTTTCTTCTTTGTTCTTTTTACTAGGTAATAATATTTTCTTGTTGGATACCATCTTTTCTCATTTTCCCCTTATTTTGTTCCTCTTGTCTTGTTTGAATCCCTTTTGAGTCCGTTTTATCGAAACAAGTGAGAAATAACTTCAAATTTGCCACCAGCTTCACAATTGCGCCAAGCAGAGTCTGGCAAGGACATCAAAATGGCATAAGATACAGGAAAATAGTGTGTGCACTAATTTGATGATAATAGATGTTCTTTGGGGTTGATGTAAAATGCAAAGATTAGATGAATGTCAGAATATTAGCACAATGCATCGAGCACAAGGTATTGGACTTGAACGAAACAATAATATTTCATAGTGATAAGGTTTAAAAGAAAATGGGTAGTCGACAACATTCAAGGTCGTCCAAGTTGAAATCAAAGTTACCTCGGCAAGTGCAGAAGCAGTCGCCTTCAAGGTCAAGACCACAAACTGACCACCACATTCAAACTCACAAGTTTTCTTTGTTTGAAACAGGAACAATGCGGTGCAACCAAGCTGGTTCAAAAACAAGAAAGAAAAAAAAAAGAAAGAAAAGAAAAAAGAAAAGGGAAAGAGGAACCGACAAAGGGAAGTTTCTCAAATCTTTTCCTTTACCTGTCTTGCTAGTGTGTATGAATGTTGCCATTTCTCTTCACATTTTTCCTCCTAAGATAAAAAGTCATAGTCTGATGGATTTTCCTCTCAATAAAATCTTAGTCTAATGAATTTTTCTCCTAAGATAAGAGACCTAGTCTAGTGAATTTTCTCCTAGGGTAAAAATACTAGTTTGATGAATTATTCTCCTAAGACGAAAAAAAGAGACCTAATTTGATGAATTTTCTCCTAGGATTGAAATCTTAGTTTGATGAATCTTTCTCCTAAGATAAAAGACCTAGTCTGACGGCTTTTCTCCTAGGATCGAAATCTTAATCTTATGAATCTTTCTCCTAAGATAACATAAGGTACCTAGTCTATTGAATTTTCTCCTAGGATCAAAATCTTTGTCTGATGAATCTTTCTCCTAAGATAACAAAAAGAGACCCAGTCTGATGAATTTTCTCTTAGGATAGAAAACCTAGTCTGATGAACATTCTCCTAAAATCAAAATCTTAGTGTGATGAATTTTTCTCCTAAGATAGAAAATCTTAGTCTGATGAATCTTTCTCCTAAGATAACATAAGATATGAGACCTAGTCTGATGAATTTTCTCCTAGGCTCAAAATCTTAGTCTGATGAATCTTTCTCTTAAGATAAGAGACCTAGTCTGATGAATTATTCTCCTAAGATAAGAAAACCTAGTCTGATGAATTTTTTCATAGGATCAAAATCTTAGTATGATGAATCTTTCTCCTAAGATAACAAAAAAGGACCTAGTCTGATGAATTTCCTCCTAGGATAAATTCTTAGTCTGATGAATTTTTATCCTAAGATAAGAAAACCTAGTCTGACGAATTTTCTCTTAGGATCAAAATTTTAGTATGATGAATCTTTCTTCTAAGATAACAAAAAAAGACCTAGTCTGATGAATTTTCTCCTACGCTCGAAATCTTAGTCTGATGAATTTTTCTCCTAAGATAAAAAAAAGACCTAGTATGATGAATTTTCTCCTAGGATCAACGTCTTAGTCTGATGAATCTTTCTCCTAGGATATAGAAATATCAGAAAAAGAAGGGAACGTTGCTTTGCAAACAAGAATAGAATTCTTTTTCACAAATTTTATGCAAAATTGTATGTTTATCCCGGAGCCTCGAAGGAAAGAAAAATCATTCTTTGCTTTGACTTTGATGAAAAATTTTCAGTTAAAATGGATTGGTCGTACCTATCCAATAATGGAATATAGATTATGACTGACTTGCTATTCACTCGGTTTTTTGGTCATAATCATTATGTAGGAGAGATGGCCGAGTGGTTGAAGGCGTAGTATTGGAACTGCTATGTAGGCTTTTATTTACCGAGGGCTCAAATCCCTCTCTTTCCGTACCTTCGCTTAATTCACCAATTTTACTAACAACAAGGGCTCAAATGGCAATGGATACCATTATTCCAACAGCTAGACCCTTCGGTGATCTAAAGATATAGATTCTCAATTCTTAATTGCAGTGACGCGTAAAATAGAATACTAAAAAATAATCATAATCAAAATACTGGAAAGAACACCTACTCTGATGAATTTTGTAGTTAAATATTCTTGGTTTTACTCATAGGAGATGCACATCCTAGTCGAGTCTTTAGTTTTTCTCCCATCATTGCATCAGTGGCATAAGTAGTTTACAGTTTTGATAATAACTCACGGATCTTCCCAGTGCAAATTGGGGCAGAAAATTTGTTGTTTTGATTGCAGGCGCCCACCTAAAAAATGAGGAAAGATATTTCAGAGTTCATTTCAGAGTTATTTCAAGTTTCAAGTCAGTAGCAGGCATCCACTGGAGAACAAGGGAAGTCATTTCATAATCAAATTTAAATTAGAAGTAGCAGAAAACGAAAAAAAGGAAAAAGTGAATCCAAAATGCAGAAGCCGAGACAAGAGGTGGATTGATGAAGACATGACTAAAGTCGCAAGCATGGTGTGTCCGGTTCTGATCTGAAAAGCTGAAGAAGAATGAACTAGCACTTACAGCTAGTGAGTGTCAAGGTTCAGATCTGAAGTCTGCATGAAGAACTATTCAAGACTCAAGATCAAGCTTCAGAAGACTTATACATAGGAATCTTGTAACTCATAGTTGACAGACTTAGTTAGTTTTTTTTTCATTTTTGATTTTTGATATAATGGCAAGAACCGCGGACCGGAACCTCGATGGCACCTCGATCGGCTCTCCACCTCGGTATACTCCATCACCTCATTCATTTATGAACTACGCGTGGCCTGATTCTTTTATAGCCAAGGATATGTAGGAAACTCAGATACCAGGGCTCGGTCACATTCCTTTTTCTCTTATGTTTAGTATCTCCAAATAAGGGCCAGGTCAAAAAACATGTGTAGTCGTTCTTTGTCTGTAATACTTCGCATTTCCAGTCAAAGAGGGGCAGCTGTAGACACGTGATTTTTGACCCTCCTCGAAATTTCACCCAATTTGAGCATAAAAATATTTAATTTAAGTTTAATATAGTTTTTTCAACTAATTTTGACTCTTTTATATTATTTTAAGAGCAAAAATTGAAAATTACAAAAATAGCTCCATATTTCTCTATTTAAGTCAAGTATTAGATAGTTTTTAGAAGGATACATTAGTTCGAACCTATTTTATTTTAATATAACATTTGAAAGATACAAAAGAATAGTTTCTTATTTAAAATATAATTTAATTTTATTAATCAGATCAATTTGTGTATTATGTAGTATATTTTTCTTATATTAAGAGAGATTTAATTAAGATGTAGATATTTATTTCTCTTAGCCCAATACTAAGGCCCAATTGTTTTTCTTCTTTAACCCATAAGCCCATACCCCCAACAAAAACAACCCATCAAATTTTTTTTTAAAAAACCCCAGACTCCCTTTTTCTCACCGTGGGGTGCTCCTGTCTTATTTTTGAAGAAAAAGGATGGTTCTACGCGTATGTGCATCGATTATCGCCAATTGAATAAGGTTACAGTGAAGAACTGTTATCCTTTGCCTCGTATTGATGATCTATTTGACCAACTTCAGGGCGCACTAGTATTTTCTAAGATTGATTTGCGCTCATGTTACCATTAGTTAAAGATTCAGGAGTCGGATATCCCGAAGACTTCCTTCCGGACTCGGTTTGGCCATTGTGAGTTTCTAGTTATGTCATTTGGGCTGACCAATGCCCCAACAGCTTTTATGCATTTGCTGCATAGTGTATTCAGGTCATATCTCGACTCGTTCGTCATTGTTTTCATAGATGATATTCTTATTTAGTCCGGAGTCGGGAAGAGCACGAGCATCACCTGGGGATAGTGCTTCAGGCTTTGAGGGAAAATAAATTGTATGCGAAGTTTTCAAAATGTGAGTTTTAGTTGGATTCTGTGGCGTTTTTGGGTCACGTGGTGTCGAGTGAGGGTCTTCAGGTGGATTCTAAGAAGGTAGAGGCAGTACAGATTGGCCTAGACAATCCTTAGTGACAGAAATTCGTAGTTTCCTTGGCTTGGTGGGTTATTACTGTCAGTTTGTTGAGGGGATTTATTCTATCACAGCACCTATGACTGTTGACACGTGATTTTTGACCCTCCCTGAAATTTTACCCAATTTAAGCGTAAAATATTTAATTTAGGTTTAATATAGTTATTTCAACCAGTTTTGACTCTTTTACATTATTTTAAGAGCAAAAATTGAAAATTACAAAAATCACTCCATTTCTCTATTTAAAGTCAAGTATTAGATAAATTTTAGAAGGATACATTAGTTCGAATCTATTTATTTTAATATAACATTTAAAAAATATAAAAAAATAGTTTCATATTTTATATATAATTTAATTTAATTAATCAGATCAATTTGTGTATTATGTAGTATATTTATCTTGTAATAGGAGGGATTTAATTGAGATGTGGATATTTATTTCTCTTAGCCCAATACTGAGGCCCAATTGTTTTTCTTCTCTAACCCATAAGCCCATACTCCCAACAAAAACAACCCATCAGATTTAAAAAAAAAAAAAAAACCCTAGACTCCCTTCTTCTTCCCCAACCTTAAGATAACTTACAACAATGAAACCCTATGACCTAAGAAGAACAACTGCTAGTTCACTATACATACAAGACCCGCCGAAAACCACCATTTGAACGCGCCTTTCTTAGCCTTGGCCATCACCAACCTTCAGATCCCTAACACCATCAACCAAGAGAACCCATCAGACCTTCATCGCTACTCTAGACCAACCAGTCGAGCAGTCAACCCCATCGTCGCTACGCAACCGTTCGATGTTCACCAAACAGCCACAACCATCGTCGAACCTCCAGCCTGTCACATCGTCGACCAGCGACGCGTCCAGTCAACCACTGCCTCCCTGTCATCGTCAAACCAACAGTCATCTTCCTTCACCGCCCACCTCACCATCGATCCTCCAGCCGTACGTTACCCCTGAACCAGTCGTCGAACAACTAGAACGAACCAGCGTTGTCCTTCAACTGGAACACCCATGAGCCCCATCGCAAACACACGCCGAAAAACACTCACTCACGACCAGCCCGTCTCTTTTCTCCCTCATCTCCATCATTTAAGCTTAAGTCACACGCACACAGAAGGGCAGAAACAGTGACGTGAACGCACATGTGAATATCATAAAACAAAACAGCTAATTAAAAAAAATGTTCTGCTTATTGACTTTTCAATTCCAGAATTTGTACAAAGATGGATCTTGATTAAAACTTGGGTTTGAATCCGTGTTTGCTTGAGTTTTTCTAGTGTTGATTGATGATCCCGTGTGATTGGACGAAAATTGTTTGTTGAGGTGTTGGAGTTCGAGTTCCAGTGCCGATTCGAGTTTCCGTCCGCGATTCGTCATATTCTCAAATTCAAGGTTGTGGCAAAATCAAATTTCAGATTTAACGAGGTCCATCTCTCCCTTGTTTTGCCAATTTGCTTAATATTGCATTTTCCTTTGCTTCGTTGATGGTCACTTCTCTGCCTCGTTGATTGTTTGAGTTTTTTTCTCTATTGTTTTGTTCGGATTATCTTACTAACGCTTTCTTACTCTGTTCTGTTCTATTGATCATCATTTTGGTTGTGCCCTTGTTTAATCTGTTTGGATGGAATTCTTATTGCTTGAGTTGTGGGAATTAGATTTTAAAACATGAAGGCAATTGGGCTTAAATAATTTTATTGCTATCTTATTCTTACTCTCATGCATTTGATTGATAGTAGCATGCCTAGGCCGACTACACCTAGGTAGGCAAACTTTAGGATTTTTGTTAATATGAGGCAAGAGGTCGTTCCCTTAGTTAAATTTATCCGGGGAATGCCTAATGAAGTTTGTATTTATTATTATCGGGGTATGCCCCGAAGTGAATGCAAATGAAGGCCAAAGACGAAGTAACTCGAGGAAGCATAAAAGAGTACTTTATTTTTGCTTTTGATTTTCCTTTATTAGGTGGGGACGACCTCGAGCCTCTTTGATTGTTTAGTCTCTTTTTGCGTTTTTTGCCTCAATTTGAATATTTTAAAAGCCAACTAGATCGGGTACGAAATCGTGACTTTCGCGGGACTTGGGGAGTGCCTAACACCTTCTCCTCGAGTCAAATGAGCCCCCTTACCCTAATCTCTGGTGTAGACTTAATTTTGGAGTCTCAAGTATTTTAAAAGGAAAATCTTTTTTCTTATAAAAAAACTAACAATGACCTGACACACCGAAATCATATGTCTGGTGGTGACTCTGAATGTTTTCCTTTTGAATACAATTTTTGTCACTTTTCAATTGAAAACCCTTTTCGAGCTTTACAAATCCTTTTATTTAATTTAAGAGGGTTAAGTAAGGTTTGGGTAGAAAAAAGGGGCATGACATCTCTGATGACTCTACTGGGGAGTTGCCGGTTCGAGCTAGTATTTGATTTTGTTGGCTTTTTAGGATATTCAGTTGAGGTTTTTATGTGTTTTTTTGCTTTATTTGATTTTTATTGCGGGTTAGAGCTAGTACTTTATTTGATTTTTGTTTGGGAGACCGAGCGGGATATGCGCAGCCGATACCCTCAACTTTTCACTACTTGAGGTATGTTTTCTATGCTCGTTCGAGGACAAACAAATGTTTAAGTGTGGGAGAATGTAACGAACCAGCCGGCCATTTTTAGAATTTATACGCCGATTCCCTATTAAATGCTTCCCCTAAGTCCATTTTTCCATTTTGGTTTGCTGGGACGTTCGGTATTGGGATTCAGAGAGTTTGGGATACTTAGTCCGTAAATGAGAGCTTAAGTATTGAAAAATTTTCCGTAGTCAGAACAGTGTGAAGACAGCATCAGAATGGAAATATGATGGTTCCGTTAGCTCCGTTAGGTGATTCTGGGGTTGGGAGCGTGTTCAGAATACATTTTGGAAGTCTGTAGCTCATTTACGCTTATAATGCTGAAGTTTGAATTTTCAAAGTTTTTTATCCGATAGAGAGTTTTTGATCCGAGGGTCATAATTGAATTTCGGAAGTTGCAGTAGCCCCGTCAATCATTTGGGACGTGTGTGCAAAATTTCAGGTCATTCAGATGTGTTTTGGTTAGAGTTTTGATCGAAAGTGCATTTTGATGAAATTTGAAGTTCTTAGGCTTAAATCCTTGGTTAATTCGAGTTTTCGGCGTTGTTTTAGGTGGTTTAAGGATTGGTGAAAGTTTGAATGATGTTATGGGATGTGTCCGTAGGTTTGGTTGAGGTCTTAGGGGCCTCGGGTGTGTTTTAATGCTCAACGAGGCATTTTTCTATTGTTAAAAATTGCATAAAACTGAACTCGCTGTTGCAGACTTTTCCTCTTCGCGATCGCAGTCCCTCTCTCGCGTTCGCGTAGTGTAATCTTTGTTGGGGACCAATTCCTTCTACGTGTTCGCATAACCTCTTCCGCATTCGCGAAGATCCACTTACTTCCCAATCGCGTTCGCGTAAGCAACATCTGGACCTCAATAATTTCCTTCATCGCGTTCGCGTTCCAGATACCGCGTTCACGTAGCTTCGTGGTCCCAGGCCTTTTCTTTCGCATTCTACCACTCGTGATTTCGAAGGTCATTTTTGGCATCTTCTGGTTTTCCTTGTCCGCGAATGCGAGCTCATCACCACACTCACAATGAATTAAATGTCTGGACAGTATTTAATCATTCAAAAACGAGGGTTAGCATTTTTTTTAAGAAATAAGCTTGGGAGCTCGGATTTGGGAGAAATTTCAAAGTTTTTTATTGGGAAACTACTGGGGTAACTATTCTCTACTCTCTTATGCTTAAAACCCACTAATCTAATCGCGAATTCATCCTTAAATTTTGGATTATTGAATGAAAAATGGGTAAAATTTCATAGACCAAACTAATGGGGTTTTGTTTTTTTGGGGGGGGGGGGGGGGTGGTTGACCTTCGATTTGAGAGATTTTTATATGGTTAGAATCGTGGGAGTACGAGGGTTCTAAAAATGTAAAAATTATCCGATTCAGAGACGTTGGCCCTGAGGGGAATTTTGGTCATTTTACCAAATTTCGAGCCTTAGCTTTGAATTAAATAGTAGAATTAGTTGCTTGCGATGTTATTTATGATATGTAATGAAATTGAATAGACTTGGGGCATTTGGAGTCGGATACTCATGGTAAAGGCGTGGTTTCCAGTTGATTATTAAGCCAGTTCGAGGTAAGTGGCTTGTCTAACCTTGTGTGGGGGACCTTTTCCCCTTAGAACATGAAAATTGACATTTGAATGCTTTGTATGTGAGGTGACGAGCGTGTACTTGAGCTAATTGTTGAAAAATCCATTTTTACTTAGAAGTATTTCATTTGAGTTTTCTCACTTATCTGTTCATGTTAATTGTAAGCTTTACTTGTGTTAGTTTAGATAAGCATGTTTAGTTGACTTACTTGTCTATTTGCTCAATCTGCCTTGTTTGTACTTCGTGAAACATGTTTGGATAGAATTTACAATTATTTGTTCTGAGTTAGCATTTATCCGAGGTTTGAGCTGTTATTGTGTGTTTAAATTTGGGACTACGGAACAACATCCAGGGAGATCCCCATGTACACGATCTTTCTGGATTGAGAGTGCGGGATACCAAGAGATCCCAAGCCCATGTATATATGAGTATTGAGGATACCAAGAGATCCTTGGTTTCACGACCCAGATTTCCCACCATCGAGAGTCCTGATGGCTCCTACTGTCAGAGCTAGGCAAGCCAAACAATACAACATTTCTACTATTTTCATTTAAGCAATTATAATAAACTAAAATAATAATCAAAGCGGAAGACTTATAAATACTTAATTAACTGCAAACGGAAACGCGGAAGTTTCAAAATACACCTCTACCCACTGTCTGGTGTCACTACTCATAGACTACTACAAATAAAGTCGGCAAAAAAAAAATACATAGTGTTTCTCTGATACAGGATGAACAAACGAAAAGTAAGGAAAGGGACTTCGCCAGCGAATGCCAACTAGGCTACCTCGAGAGTCTCTGGACTGAAGATAGCTCCCAAAAATCCTACTGCTGCGGTCCATAAGCTGCGTCCTGATCTGTGCACAAAAATGCACAGAGTGTAGCATCAACACAATCGACCCATGTGCTGGTAAGTGTCTGGCCTAACCTCGGCGAAGTAGTGACGAGGCTAGACATGACCTACCAAAATTAACCTCTCTCTCTCTCTCTCTCTCTCTCTCTCTTTCTCTCTCTCTCTCTCTCTCTCTCTATATATATATATATATATATATATATACATACATACATACATACATACATACATACATACATACATACATACATACATACAAGTGCAAGAAAATAGTCACAGATACTACAAAATAAGCTGGGAGGGGACATGCCATCGGGGAATAATAACTAAATAATAATTATCGGCAATAAACAACAATGCTACTCCGGTTTCATGATATATATACATACGCACACACACACACACACACACAGATATATATATATATATATATATATATATATATATATATATATATATATATATATATATATATATATATGTAACTGCGCGCCACACGATCCCATAATGTTGCATATAAGTGGACGGCGTGTCACACGATACCATTTCATATATTACATGGTAGGTGTACGACTCGCTCCCATTTCACAGTGCACAATATGTCACCGGCATCGAAGGCCAATAACAATAATCAATATAAGTTGTGGTAGGCGTACCACACATTCCCATTTCAATATCATACGTGGACGGTGTGCCACGATCCCATATCATAGATCAAAATATAATTTTTTTTAAAGAAGGCTCCATTAGTGGAAATTTAACAACATATGCTTTTACCCGGCAAGGGAGAGTTCGTAATTCTATACTGCACGTCCTGGCAAGGGAACATTCACAACACATTCTCTTTTACATAATCTCTTTCAGAACTAATCCATCCTTGTCCGAGCCAACGCTCCAAATATAACAAACCACTATTTATCCTCAACTGTTCACGTTATATGAAACTTATCAATTAAACAAGAAGATGAGTCACATCATTCGAATTTAGAAACAATTAAGACTCACGGTCATGCTTGAATACGGTGCATAGATAACCATCACCATGCCTATGCACCAATTAAAATCCTAATCCTATTACCCCAAGCCAAAGTTAAATCAAACACTTACCTCGATCCGAAAATAGCGATAAAGTCTATAACACCACCTTTCCTCTAGAATCCAACTCCGAAATTATCATTATTGGCTCAAAGACACGATTCCATAGCCTTGAAATGAATTTTCTATGATTCTTCCAAAAATACCAAAATATGACCCCGGGCCCACATGGTCTAAATCGAGGCTTGGACCAGAATCTGTTCACCCATAATCCCACGAGTTCAAATATACCATTTGTTTCAAGATTCGACCCCAAATTGTGGTTGAATCTCCCAAAAGCCCTAACTCTACCCAAAACCCCCAATTTCTACCTTGAATTAATGATTTAGGGCTAGGAATTTAGAAATTTGGTGAAGAAATTAAGAGAAAATGAAGGTAAGATCACTTACCCAAAGAGCTATGGAGAAAGAGGAGCTTGAAATCCGTCTATGGAGTGTTTAAGGGAGTAGCTCGTGTGAAATTTTATGAAAAATCCCGAGATGGTTCTATTTTTAAGCTTTGAAATCACTGGAGGGATTAACACTATGTGAACGGGGAAGTTGTGTCACCTTCGCAAAAAAGGCTAGGCGGAAGGCATCGCGTTCGCGACTAAGAGAATGCGAACGCGAAAAGGAAATCGGGGGGGGGGGGGGGGGGTCCGGGGGTTTTTGTAGGCGTTCGCGAAGGAGGGTGTGCGAATGCGTAGAAGAAAATTGCTGGGGGCCTACTCTATGCTATGCAAACGCGTTGAAGCCACGCGAACACGATGAAGTTGTGAGTCAAACTTATGCGAACGCAAATGGGGGTTGCGTTCGCATAGAGCAAAAATCTGGTCTGCAACAACCGAGAATTTCTGATGCATTTTCTAAGTGTAAAACCACCCCGAAGCACCTACAAATCACTCCCGAGCCCTCGGGGCTCCCAACCAAACACACACACTAACTCAATAACATCCTATGATCTTAGTCGAGCGATCAAATTGCCAAAATAACATCAAACTCAGTGAATCAAACTCCAAAATTATTATTTTCATTTCAAAGTTCATCAACCTATAACTTTAGATATTTAGGTCCGAAACACGTCAAAAGACGTCCATTTTCAACCAAAATTTACAGATAGTGCTTAACGCCTATTTAAGACTTGTATTGGGCGTCGAACCAAAATACGAGCCCAACCTATATTTTTTAACTCATTTTCTTTTCAAAATTTCATATCATTTTCAGAAAAATAATTTCTTTCAATAATTCCATACTCGGGCTTGGACCTCGGATTTCGATTCCGGGAATACGCTTGAGTCCCATATTTTTCTACCGACCTCCCGGGACCGTCACATCACCGGTCCGGGTCCGTTTACCCAAAATGTTGACCAAAGTCAACTATATCAATATTAATATCAAAATTTTTCAAATTTTTCACAGAATTCACATATTTTAACATAAATTTTTTTTCGGCTTCTCGCCCGGACTGCGCAGGAAAATCGAGGTAACGAAAAGCGAGCTTTCCAAGGCCTTGAAAGTACGAAAAAAGGGAGAATTACGGTGATGACCGTTTGGGTCGTCACACTTGGGATACCAAGAGATCCATCGTGTTTATGATGAAGATACCAAGAGATCCTCGGGATACCAAGAGATCCCCTATTATTATTCCTATTGTGAGTAGTATTTCCATTTATTGTTTTGTTCTGCTTTCTATTGCCGTTTTCCTTATTATCTTGTTTTGATTATCGCTGTAGACTTTATCTATATTTTTTCCCTTATCATATTATTTATTATGTTTTATCTCAGTAGGGCCCTGACCTTCCTCGTCACTACCCGACCGAAGTTAGGCTTGACACTTACTAAGTACCGTTGTGATGTACTCATGCCCTTTCTATGCATGTCTTTGCATGTGCAGATCCAGGTACCTCCACCCAGGCATTTCACCCCCGAGGCGGAGAGATCTAGTGGAGACTTCGAGGTACATCTGTTACGTCCGTAGACTAGGATCAGTTGTAGTAGATAGTATTCCTTTTCTTTCACTTTTTAGACATCTTGGAGTTAGAGCAGTATATCACATTTCTATTAGCCTGTGTTTCCCGTGAGCTTTCGGGTTTTGGGATGTTGTTATATACTTTCAGTGGTGATTGTGTTGTATATGCCGAGCGGCACTTATATAAAGTTGTTCTTATTGTTGTTCTGTTTAATTATCTATTTTTCCGCAAGTTTAAATTGTTTTTTGCATTATTAGGCGTACCTAGTCGTAGGGACTAGATGCCATCACGACATATTCATGGTGGGTGAACTGGGCTCGTGAAAACTTATATAAAGAAATATTAAGCTAAAGAATTTTGAATGAAAAGTGAATTCTTTTTTTTAATAATTTTCAAGTAGTAGGCATTTATAAAACTTCAGAAGCCTATTGCACCACTATATGTATTTTAAGCGTCTCGAAGAATGTACACAATTGTTTTATTTGTGGGTCTAATCCCTGCCACGCTAAGGTTTTTCGATTTATATCTGAAAATATTGGACTACATACATGTGAACAGTGAACATGCTTTCATTGGGTACAAGAAGAAAAGAAGAATACCAGTAATTACTTATCTACCAATCTTCACAATCGCATCATCTTTTTATTTTATTTTTAAGGTTTTCCCACAGCAAAGAAGTCCAAAAGTAATTATCAAATTCCTTATGTCAAACTATTAATTACTTGCGATTTTCCTTCAAATCTTATGTGGAGAGGATCTACAGGCACAAAATGTATCCAAACAATTTGTATGTCATATAAACTAGTATTAGTATCCGTGCGGATGCGCGGACACTAATCATGTCAAACATTTAAGTTATTTGGATTATATATAAATAATATCAAAGTTTATACTTTTTTTTAGTAAATATAGATAATCATTGGATAATAACTACATGAAAAATTAATAATTTCTTCTATTTTTTTTTTCTATGCCATTCTTGCCGGTGTCATTGGATCCGAAAAAAGTTAGGAAGCAAAATAATAACTCATATTTATGGCAAAACAATCAAATATTGAGACAATGAATGACTCTTTGGATAAGAATTAACTCTTTTACTACTACTTGAACTCTTACTTGGTGTGTTAATATCTCTTAAAAAATATTTCTTTCTTAAAATTTCACTTCAAAATATTGTTTTTCAATAATAATTATATTTATTATAATGTAATTGAAAATATTATTCTTTATTCAAAACTCATTTTAGTTGGTTATCTAAAAATATAAAAATTCTTTAGCTATTGAATTTTTTTATTCCATTTTAATATTTGACATTAACCATGTTAAATATTTGAGTTATTTGAATTATATGTTTAATAATCTTAACATTTAAACCTTCTAAATAGTTATAGATAATTGTCAGATATTCATAAAGAAACACTACATAAAAAAATACTAACATTTTTTTAATTCTCATAGTGATAATTTTATTTTTGCAGTATTCTCATAGGTGTCATTGGAACCTAAAATTAGCCACATAGTAAAATAATAACTCATATTTGTGGCAAAGCACAAGGTTTACACTAGATAAATAATTCTTTGAATATGACATGATTCTTATTTGGTAAGATTTTATCTTTAAGAAAATATTTTTATTTTAAAATTTTATTTCTAAAACTTTATATATATTAGAATAATGATTATCTTTATAATGATGCAAGTAAAGATATTATCCTTAATTTAAAATTCACTTTAATCGGCTATCTAAAAATTTAAATGATTCTTAGCTGGCTTTATTTCAGTGTGACTCCACTTTAAGTTTATCGATATCTCTAGTCCCAGAATTTAAATTTTAATACCCTATATATATATATATAAAATTATTATTTGAATCATTAAATGTTAAAATAGCTGATTATTATTGTAAAACATTGCATACATTGTCTTAAAATTGTTAAGTAGTTTACTTTTCGACACCATATGTCACGAGCCAAAATCCACTAAGGGTCGTGGTGGTGCCGGACACTATTGACAGACAAGCCATCTAAGAATACCTGATTAAATTCCAATTTAAGTGCACGCTGAAATCATTTTCCTTATACGTTTAAATAATAAATAATTAAATTTACAGAGATAACTATGGAGTCTTTAACGACTTTAATATTAAATAATCTAAAAATTATCCCCGTACCCGGTGTCATAAGTGCATGAGCTATTTCCAGGAATCAAAATATTAAAACAACCGTCCGGAATACAATAGACAAAAAGTAGATACAATACGTTAAAAGAGACAATACTAGCTGCGGGTCGCCTCGAGAAATGCAGCTCACCTAGTCCTGTATCATCCACGATGCTACGCCCAGTAGGCCACTAGAAGTACATGTGCTTGTGCAACAAAAATGCACAACAAGTGTAGCATGAGCATGAAAATAACGTTTACTTGGCAAATATCCCGTCTAATCTCGAAGAAGTAGAGACGAGAGGTCGACTTCGACACTTGCTAGCGGTCCAATAAATAATATAGTGAAGGTATGAGGAAAATCATGAATTTACATAGCAATTACAACTCATAAAGCTGGAAAGCAGGTAAAGACCTTCTCAAATAATAAGGGAATTTCAAGATTTACTTTAGGTTATCTTTATCAATTTATATCCGGCCAGGAAAGGCAAATATCCACATTTAAAATTCTCAGGCAAACTATACAAGCATGCGCAAATCCTACCGAGGTCGTATGATCCGATCAAACAGAAATATAAACTGTGCACTACCGATGGTCGAACGACGCGAACAATACATGCATCTATTTAATCTGCAGAGGAGTTCGACCCGCTCCAAAAATAAACACACACAGACAGACAACCAAGAAGTTCACATGGAGCAATTCTCCAAAGAAAGCCAATCCTCTTTTATCCATTTAAGAAAAATGAAGTTTAATTGGTTTAGAAATTCATTTACGAATTCAATATGATTTAAGCAATTCAAGCTGTCAATAAGTCTACAAATAATTCAATTATAGTATGCTTTGGTTCCTAAACTACCCGGACAATAGCAAAATAGTGGCTACGCATGGACAATCGTCACCTCGTGCGTGCGTAGCCCCCATAAATAGGATCATATAACCAATTAACTCACCTATGGGGAAAATTCTCTCTTACAAGGATAGAAAAAATACTCACCTCGCCCCGAAGATCCATAACCGACATTCCAGGGCCTTCCGAAGACTTGAACCAATGCACAATGCTCCAAAACTAGCCAATTATTATGCAAATTCATTAATGTTTTGTTCATTTACTCATTACAATCTTATTTATATCAATTCCCAACTCCGCTCGAAAAGTCGATAAATTTCACCCTCGGGCCCACATGCACGGATTTAGAAAATTATTGAAAATAAATATTACCCATAACTCATATGCTATATATCCAGAAGTTCATCTAACTTCTTCCATGAATCAACCCTCAAATAAAGTATTTACCAATTTTTAACTTTGGGGCTCAAAATCCAAATTTCTAACATCCTAACCCGGATAAAAATAAAAACCAACAGAAATAATCATGGGGAACATAAAAATAAAGGTCAATTATTTTCCCCCTTGTTGCGAAGAGAATAGCGCCGCAAAAATCACCTCAAACGGAGCTCTAGAACTCAAGATATGCCCAAAATACTAAACATCTCGGTTTAAAATACTGCCTAGGCGATTTTTCTTCATCGCTTTCGCGGGAGACGTACGCGTTCGTGAGGGAATTTTTTGCGCTGACCCGTCACCTAGAAATCTTTCTTCACATTTGCGGAAACAATTTTACATTTGCAAAGAATAAATCTTCGCACAAGAAACCAACAATTTTTTCCGACACGGAAATAACCATAACTCCTCATACGATGTCCAAATTCGATTGTTCTTTTTGCTATGGCTCCGTCATTAAGATACAGATTTAAAGTTTCAATAAAAACATAATTTACAGCTCATTTTATTAATATGATACACTTTATCTCCAAAGAAACGATGTTGAAACATCAAATAAGAGCGCGATACAACTCGAAACACACCAAAGGCCCAGGACACCGTCCTATCACATCAACCCACTCCATAACATAACACAGACCTATTCGAGGCCTCAAATCATACAAAATAATATTAAAACTACCATGTTCACATCGATTTAAGCCTAATGAACTATTGAACTTCTAACTTCTTACATCTGATGCCGAAACCTATCAAATCACGTCCGATAGACCTCCAATTTTGCACATAAGTCACATTTGATATTGCAGACATACTGAAACTTTTAGAATAGGAATCCAACCCCGATATCAAAAACTCAAACTCTCAATCAAACTTCTCAAAAACCTTCAAATTTCTATCTTTAGCCAAAAGACTTCAAAATGACCTACGGACCACCGAATTCACTTCCGATCGCGCTTCTAACTCCAGAATTACCATATGGATCTACTCTCAGACTCGAAATCCCAAACGGACATCGATAACATTGAAATGGTCTTAGCTCCTTAACATACTTCATATAATCAAATTGCAATGATCCTAAATCCGGTGATCTCATCTCACACAGTACGAACTTCTCAGGCAGTAAGCCACACCAGACTTGATCGCAAGTCTCATATGAGGCCAGATGTGCCAATAGGCTACCAATTAGAATGCGATACAAAAGGAATACGAACTCTAATAAGGAATTCAATTACCCCGCTCGCAGATCATACATGCGATGCGGTCGACATATTAATATGAGCTTCCTCAAAAAATGGGAAACAAAACACATAAGATTAGATATAGGGAACTGTAATGAACATCACACTATTGTGGCACACAACCTAATCCAAACAACATAACCATGGAAGTGTGCCACCCGATCCACTCAACATAACCTTGGCGACGTGCCACCCGATCCAAATAACATACCCATGGCAGCATGCCACCTGATCCACACATAGGACTCACATAAGGAGATGCACATCGAGCTAAATTGCTCATTACAATAAAATATCAAATTTCGGTCACGAGCACGCTAAGTGCATAATACCATCCTTGAGGAGACACATAACAATATAAGCCACACATTCGAGCGCCACAGAGGTGCAATATACGATCTGAATCTCAAGAGCCATCCTGCTCATATAACAACACCTCTATGCGGAACCTCAACACATATGAAATTCACCAAGCCGTCTCACAACTTGCACAGGGAAATACATCATTACATGAAATAGTAGCTTGCATACCCTTCTATAAGGAGCCCATTGCTTAAATGAACACATCTGGCCTGATATAGAGCCCATATTTATTTTAAATCCATCCACCGACCTCAAGTCGATCCTTATCGTACCAAGCTAGGCTAATAACCTTTCAAATGTCCAAACTAACTTCCCGTTTCTCATGACACACAAGAACTACCATCACAACTGGAGTAATCCTCCACAGTCCACAACACCATAAATTGAGTGCCCTTCAGGCATCAAATCCTCGATTTATCGATATTACTGCAATTTTCATACTTGGTTTAACTTCTTCAATCAATCTAGTGACTACATGCCACGCTTATACAACCTTACTGTGGGACACACTCCTACAGTCTTCTGTATCCGATAACAGGTTTGTACACCCAAACCACCAGCCACTCTAACGCTAAAAAGTGATCAAGAATCCTAAACCAGAATGCAAAAACTTTTCACAAAACATCAATCTTAGGAGACACTGAAGACAATACCTACTTACTTTAAACATTGAAACTCCTTTCCCGCTCATTTGAACTCGTGACATCCTTGTCAACATCGAACAAGTGACTTGATCCTAAATTCAAATTCCATAACACCCACTGCACCCAACGTGCCAGTATATGATAGAACACAATTTTTAACATAACTCTGGAACCACTAGTAGGTTAACACTTCATTACATAAGAGATTTTCACTGAACTCACTTCAGGAGATTCATAGCAACATATATGTGTATTCTCATAACCGTAGATATGCAATCTCTAAGTAGTGGTCAAAGCCACCATAGCCCTTCCGGGATCCACCTACATATAACGAGCCATAATAGTAGAATACTACTGTATAACAACAATTACGCCGGCCGACAGGCCTCACACGTACCGCCATAAATTATACGCATAACTTGATCACGCTGAGGAAACTTATCTCTACCACCAATTTGCCAACTCAACTATGGGTAACCAATCTATCTTCTTTCGATTTACCCCGATTGCGTTAGAAATAATAACATCTCCATTCAACACATAGCACACTCCATCCGCACTCATCCTCGAGTGACCTTGAATCACGAGACCATGCTGTGTCAAATACCATGAATCATTTTATACTTCGCAAATGCTACACTGCAAGTCAAGACATCATAGAACATAATGGGCCTCTTCTGATAAGGTGCTACCAAGCTTGAATCTTAACCGTACCCATTGGCTCTAAATTGTTAGGCACCACACGCTACGCTTTGAATCACTAGGATCATTACTGAAAGCCACCCGCTCTAACTTGGCTGCGAATATAATCAACTCCATAGATCATCTAGTACATCAATCCCTTGTTGACGAAGCACCCGACATAATCACTTCCCTTGAAACCCGCATCCATATAAGGCATAAGTCCTGAATCCTTTCCCAAGTCTAAACATGAGCAATAAGGCCAACCATAGTACCTTTTAACAATCCCTTGCTCAGTTATCACTTATGTTCCTTTCTCGTAGCTGAAATAATGCATCAATATGCTAATAACCAGAAACCTTGCAAGTAGCTAACCACGCAACCCAATCATAGGCGGTAGGACTCTCCCACTTAGCTTGCACCCACTAATATATAACTCTGGAATTTACCATGATTTTTCATCTCTTACTGACATAATCTTGCACAATCAACCGCCAAAATTCTAAGAATCTTTCTGTAAAACCCCCTTTTTGAACTCTGAATCATCAACCATATTCGCACGATCGATCTCTTTTCTGCATAACCACAAGAATCCTTCGCAGATGCTTCGCCAACCACGCAACCGCTATCTTGCTCACAGGGAATAACCCACCTGTATAAATCACTTCCCGACATCTTCCAATGCTGTTGCACGGGATACAATCACTACGTCATAGATAACCCTTCATGAGTCCGAGCTCACTCTCCAGCTGTACAAGTCGATTCATCCCTCGCGGACATCACTTAAATGTGAGGCAACAACCTTTCGATTCAAAGTTATGTTAAATCCTTCTTCATTCAAGCTGCTCCTTCCCGCTAAATCAAATCTCATGCTGCATAATGACGCATACCCCAAATCAAATCCATTGACCCCAATCACCAACCATTAAAATCCCCAAGTCATTCCGAACTCTCCTTAAAGTGCATGGTCATCCAACCATAATTCCCATATGTAACTTTTCCACTCTCCCACTTTGGTGGAACTTATCCCTTTCATCGACTACTCGACCTTTGCTTCTTATGCTTGGCCTTCTAAAAATTTTATCCACCGCCGGACACTTCCCATACGTCTTTCCTCATCCTTTGCTACTCAGTTGTTGCCTTATATAAACCCATCTTTGTAGCACTTGAACCCATGAATCGCTACTAACCTTAAACCCTTCCGAAGATCACCTTCATCGAGATGTCAACATTAGGAACACCGATTCAATCCAGCATAGCTGCTCCCCGCGATATCTAATAGTCAAATATTCAATACTGACCCCCAATATCATGTTGTAGAGTCGAATTTTAGAAGATCATAACAGTGGTGAACTAAGTACCTTTAATAAGGACAACAACACCTAATCATAGAAGAAAACTCCACCATGCCCGGAATTACCTAGTCTAGTTACCCCATCAACACAAACTTGAACATTCATAAGCCAATTGCTTTACCCCTGTCAGGAATAAAATACCGAATCTCTAGACCATGCATTGAGTAAACCTCCCTTCAATCACTATCCCGACACGTAGGCAAACATCCTACCATCATATCAATACTGTGGAACAATCGATCACAAGCATCATGGAAACCTGTGCCTAGCCTCAGAGCAATCATAAGTACTGCTACCGAGCTGAAACAATAGAATATCTTTCCACAAGGCGACGATAATAGTCGAACCAACTATACCGGAAGAAACATCCCGCGTCATATCTCCAGTACCATTATGATTCTTCAATTCTCTATTTATAGCAAGCGCTTTGCATCGCATGAGATGGATTAGGAAAGAAACATAGGCAAAAGCCTAAAAGGAATCAAATCGCATGATGAAGAATCAAGAAGGGAAGCAGTCCTAATAGCCATGTAGCCTCCTGAGGATAAGTGCAGATGTCTCCGTACCGATCTACAAGACTTTACTAGACTTGCTCATGGTTCGTGAGACCTAAGGAAACCTAGTGCCCTGATATCTTGTTGTCACGACCCAAAATCTACTAAGGTTCGTGGTGGCACCGGACACCACTGTCAAGCAAGTCATTTAACAATACCTGATTAAATTCAAATTTTAGTGCTCGTTGAAATCATTTTCTTTATGCGTTTAAATAATAAATAATAAAATTTACAGAGATAACTATGGAGTCTTTAACGAATTTAATATTGAATAATCCAAAAATCATCTCAGAATTCGGGGTCACAAGTGCATGAGCTATTTGTAGGCATCAATACAAAACAACAACCGTTCAGAATACAATAGACAAAAAGTAGATACAATACACTGAAAGAGACTATACTAGCTTCGGATTTCCTCGAGAAATGTAGCTCACCTAGTCCATGTACCATCCACGATGCTACGCTCAGTAGGCCACTAGAAGTACATGTGCCTCTGCAACAAAAATGCACAGCAAGTGTAGCATGAGTACGAAAATAACGTGTACTCTCCTTTCTAATATCGAAGAAGTAGAGACGAGAGGTCGACTTCGATGCTTGCTAGCGGTCCAATAAATAATATAGTGAAGGTGTGAGGAAAATCATGGATTTACATAGCAATTATAACTCATAAAGCTGGAAAGCAGGTAAAGACCTTCTCAAATAATAAGGGATTTTCAAGATTTACTTTTCATTATCTTTATCAATTTATATCAGGCCAGGAAAGGAAAATATCCACATTTAAAATTCTCAGGCAAGCGATACAAGCATGCACAAATCCTACCGAGGTCGTACGACCCGATCCAACAGAAATGTAAATTGTGCACTGTCGAGGGTTGAATGACACGAACCATACATATATCTATTTAATCTGCCGAGGTGTTCGACCCGCTCTAAAAATAAACACACATAGACAGACAACCAAGAAGTCCACACGGAGAAATTCTCCAAAGAAAGCCAATCCTCTTTTAACCATTTAAGAAATATGAAGTTTAATCAGTTTAGAAATTCATTTACTAACTCAATATGATTTAAGAAATTCAAGTTGTCAATAAGTCCACAAATAATGCAAGTATAGTATGCTCTGGCTCCTAAACTACCAGGACAGTAGCATAATAGCAGCTATGTATGGACTCTCGTCACCTCGTGCGTACGTAGCCCCCACAAATAGAAGCATATAACCAATTAACTCACCTATAGGGAAAATTTCCTCTTACAAGGTTAGAAAGGAGACTCACCTCGCCTCGAAGATCCATAACCGGCATTCCACGACTTTTCAAAGACTCGAATCAATGCATAATGCTCATTACAATCCAATTTATATCAATTTCCAACTCCGCTCAAAAAGTCGATATAAATCACCCTCGGCCCCACTTGCCCGGATTCTGAAAATTATTGAAACTAAATATTACTATATCCATAAATTCATCAAAATGTGTCCATGAATCGACCCTCAAATCAAGAATTTACCAATTTTCACCTTTGGGGCTCAAAGTCCCAATATCTACCAATCTAACCCGGATAAATATAAAAACCAACAAAAATAATCATGGAGAAACATAAAAATAAAGGATATATATTGAACCCCCTGTTGAGACGAGAACAACGCCACACAAATCACCTCAAACAGAGCTCTAGAATTCAAGATATGCCCAAAATTCTAAAATTCTCAGTTAAAACATTGTCCAGGCGATTTTTCTTCATCGCCTTCGCCGGAGACGTCTACGTTGGTGAAGGGCAATTTTTTTCATTGACCAGTCAACCTAGAAATCCTTCCTCGCGTTTGAGGAACCACTCTCACGTTCGCGAAGAACAAATCTTTGCACCAGAAACCAATAATTTGTTCCGACACGGAAATGAGCATAACTCCCTCATACGATGTCCAAATTCGATAATTCTTTTTGCTATGACTCCGTAATTATGATACGACTATAATGTTTTAATAAAAATTTTATTTTAAGCTCTATTTTTTAATAGAATACCATTTGTGTCAAAATAAATGACATTGAAACATCAAATAATAGCGTGATACAACCCGAAACACACCCGAGGCCTCGTCCTATAACACCAACCCACTCCATTACATAACACGGACCTACTCGAGGCCTCAAATCATACCAAATAACATCAAAACTACTAGTTGCGCATCGATTCAAGCCTACTGAACTATTGAACTTCTAACTTCTACATCCGATGCCGAAACCTATCAAATCACGTCTGATTGACCTCAAATTTTGCGCACAAGTCACATTTGATACTACGGACCTAGTGAAAATTTCAGAATTAGAATCCGACCCCAATATAAAAAATTTAAACTCTCAGTCAAACTTCTCAAAAATCTTCAATTTTCTGTCTTTAGCCAAAAGACTTCAAAATGACCTACGAACCTCCGAATTAACTTCTGATCGCGCACCCAACTCCAGAATCACCATACGGAGCAACTCTAAGACTCCAAATCACAAACGAACATCGATAAAAATGAATGGAACTTCAACCCAAACTTATGAAATTTCTTCTGAAACGCTAACTCCCAGAATTGGCGCCAAAATGCTCTTGGGTAATCCAAAATCCGATCCGGGCATATGTCCAAGCCCGAAATCACCATACGAAACTAATGGAACCTTTAGATCCTGATTGCGAGGTTGCTTACTCTGAAATCCGGTTTTAGTCAATTCTTTCAACTTGAAGCTTCCGAAACGAGTATTCCCTTTCCAAATCAATTCTGAATTCTCCAGAATGCAATTCCGACCATGCGTACAAGTTATAATACCTTAATCGAAGCTGCTCATGGCCCAAAACTGCTGAACGACGTGCTAGATCTCAAAACGAACGTTGGGTCCTTACACCATACTTGTCTTAGCCTTAATGCAAACTACTCAAATTGCATTTCAATTCAAACTCGAATATCATATCAGTTTCTTAGTAGTAGTAACTTTTTAAAAACGACACATATTGTAAATTAAAAAAATATTCGAAGATATCCTTATCTTATAATCTATGTATTTGAGTTGGAAAAATAATATTACAAATCTATGATATTAATTTTCAAATTGTTTATACAACAAAGTTGAAACATAAGAAGAAATTTGTTGTTGTCTTTTATTTCTCATTTTTAGATCTTTCTAATATTTTTTTCAATATTTATTTTCTCTTACCTTTTTTTTGCATTATTTCTGTTGTTGCAAAAACTTAATTTATTTCACTATAAAAGGATGAGTTTTAATAAAAATTATCTGCAAATGAACTTTAATTATATTTTTTGTCTTTGCTTCAAATTAGTTCATACTTTATCTAATCAACCAAAATAGGTGCTCATCCGATCACTTAAATTAAAAATTTGATTGATGTGTTACTTATATATAATCTATATACAATATGTGTAAAATCATGTGTTGTTGGTATCTAATTTATTTATATTAGCTACAAAAAGTAAACAATAAATATAGCCGAATATTATATATGTATTCCATAAGATGTTATTTTTTTGCGTTTATTCATGATATAACTTATATAATAATAATTTTAAAACTCTCTACTATTGTTTAAAATTATCTTATCTTTTTACTATCTTTGAATTAAAAAAAGCAAAGAGATCTTTTGAAATAATTTGTTTACATCTTAAAAAAAATATTTCATGTCCAATTTTTTCTTTATATATAATCTTTGTTATACTTAAAAATCGCAATAGAAATTATCAATTAGAAATCAATTTATCTCCTGTTGAGTTCGAAAAAAAATCTTTCACATAATTCCACGAACCGAATTTTCCACCTTCTGGGGTTGTGATGGCACCTACTAATAGGAGCTAGGCAAGCCAAACGTAGATAATTTTTCATTAAACACATATTTATTTTTTAATAATTTACAGCTTTAAAATAAAAGCAACTGAAAACAAAATTATAAGCGGAAGTCTTCAATTGAAATAACTGATTAAAATATGGAAATCCCAATAAGAATCTCTACCCAAGAACTGGAGTCACATACTCACGAACTACTAAGCTTTTTCTAAATACATTGTTTCAAAAAAATTACAGAATGTTTTTCTCGAATACAAGAGATAACAACTGAAAAGCGAGAAAAGGAGATGCCGAACCCGTGGATGCCTGCGAGACTACCTCGGCATCTCTCTATGGACTGAAGGTCTGCTCCTAGTCTACTGCTTCCGTTGCTGTCCTGGATCTATGCAAAAGAATACAAAGTGTAGAATCAGCACAACCGACCCTATGTGCTAGTAAGTGTCTGGGCTAACCCCGGCGAGGTAGTGACGTGGCTAGAACCAGACCACATATATACATGTGCAGATATATAGATGCGAATACAATAGAGAAACAACCGAAATATACAATTCAAGTTGGGGAAGGGAGCATGCTTCAGTGGAAACAGTTGGAAATAAAGTATCAGGGGCAATAGTGTAACATCTACAATATAGCTTCTAACACAGAATAAGGAAATAAGACAACTTTCATGTTTAGTTCATCTTGTTGCAGGCGTGCAACCAAATCCCAATTCTCATATCACGTGGTAGGCATGCCACCCGCTCCCATTTCATAAGTATCATGTGATAAGCATACCACCCGTTCCCATTTCATAATTCTTGTGGTAGGCGTACCACCCGCTCCCATTTCATAAATCTTGTGGTAGGCGTACCACCCACTCCCATTCCATTCCAACACAATATTACAAAGAGAAATCCTGACAAGGGAGCAAGATAAAATAGTGATTTCCCGGCAGGGGAACAAGATAATATAGTGAATTTCTCGGCAAGGGAACAAGACAATATAATTAATTTCCTGGCAAGGGAACAAAATATCAAATCAACTATCTTGGCAAGGGAGATACATCTATAACCAACTTTATTCAATATCTACTTAACACAAATAATACCATTGCGCTGCTTGTAACGACCCTACCAGTCGTTTTACTGTTTAGAACCCCGTTCCATTAAATAAAACTTTCTGCAACCGCTTTAGCTGGTTTATGACTTGCAGAGACGGATGGTTCGGAAGTTAAAATAGTTTTGGGTAAGAATATGTCCATTTGCTTCTTTAATATCTTCTTAAAAGGACAAGTTTGATTTCGGTCAACTTTCTTGGGAAACAGACCCAAATTTCTAATTTGATGGTCCCGGAGGATCCTGGGAAAATATGGGACCTGGGCCTCCCTTAGCCCAGAGCCGCAGATGTGGCCTCCTTTCCGCAAGTGCGGGACTGCAGATATGGTCCCCAAGCCGTAGCAGTGAACTCTTTTAATTCGAGCTCAAGTGCATTTATTTCACATTCTTCTCCACACTTGGGCGATTTTGGGCTTCCATAGAGGGGGTTTCCACATATCATCAGAAGGTAAGTAATTTACACTCCTCCTTATTTTAACAACATGAACAGTAGGTAGATTAAAAATAAAAACTAAGTAAAATCAAGGGTTAGAGCTAGACCTAGAGTTTTAATAAAACCAAGAGTTAATCATGTAATTTACTATGTAATGAACTAGAACTCATATATTATTGATTCTTAAGACAGACTTCAACTTCCTTAGAAAAATCTAAGAAATCCAAGCATGTGGGCTCGGGGTCGAAACTAAGGAAACTTGTGTTAATGGTTGGGGAATTTCTTAAATAGCTAGGATTTGATCTTGTAAAGTTATATTAATTAGTTCTTATTTCGTTTAATTAGTTTGGGATTGTTCTGCTTCGAGTTAAGGACTTGCACTCGTTCTTGGAAATTTGAAGTGCACTTTGGAGCGAGGCGAGTCTCCTTTCTAACCTTGTAAGAGGGAATTTTCCCCATAAGAATAATAATTGAATCTAGTTGACTTTATATGTGGGGTCTACGTACGTACTAGGTGACGATGGTTCGTGCCTAGCAACTTATATGCTAAGTCCGGGTGTCTAGGGCCCATAAGCATGCTATATGTGATGTTCTTGTAACTTGATGCAAGCCTTGGACCTTGTATGAATTATGTGGCTTTGATAAATGCTACTAGTTAGGTTATTGTGATACTGTTTCATCCTTCAAAAGAAAAAGTGAGATTTTTAGGTGATATATTGCTCCTCAGATATATATTATGTTCTTATTGTAAAGTTTCATTTATGTTTGACCTCGTCGCACGGATGATTCGCGAGTGGGGTAATAGATGCATCTATGGTTCGAGCTGTTCAACCCTCGTCAGTGCACATTTATTATTCTATTGGATCGGGTCGTACGTTCCTCGGTGGTTATTTGTGCATGAGTTATCTAGCTTTCTGCCTGTGGTTCAAACTTCAGAATTGGTTAAATATTTATATATGAATGAACTTTCTTTATGGAAGGTTAAAGGAAGAATTTTTATTTCATATCTGGTAATTTTATTACTAGAGTTATACTTGCTTATTATAAATTATTCTCATTATTACTTGACCTTAGTAAGTATCAAGTTGACCTCTCGTCTCTACTTCTTCGAGATTAGAAGGGATACTTACTGGGTACATGTTGTTTATGTACTCATGCTAAGCTTCTATACTTAAATGTGCATGATCTGAGGCAGGTGGATCTGGATACTACTCTAGTGCGCATCAGTGAGAACACTTGGAACTTCTACGGTGAGCTGCTTCTCTTTCGTGCTGATCCCAACCGAAGAAGTCTTTCTTTGTACTTTTGTTTATGTCTATCCTGATTCACACAGTAGGATAGTATATTATTCTTTTGTGTATATTATACTAGTCGCCCGTAGCATGTGACACCAGGTTCTGACCCACACATTAGTAGATATTTATTTTTGTGTTGTTTAATCATTTTGATACATTATTGATCACTTACCGCCTTAACTTTAATTTTAAAATCTATTATACTTAGTATTGGTAAAATTTAAAAAATGAGAACTTAATTATATTTCTGCGTTGGCTAGCCTGACAATGGTATCGGGCGCCATCATGACTTATAAGGAAAATGGATCGTGACAACATGGTATCAGAGCACTAGGTTCACGTAGGTCTCACAAATTATGGGCAAACCTGATTGAGTCTTGTAGATCGGTATGGAGACGTCTGTATTGCCTTCCGATTCAAGGATGTATATGGTATATTGTGCCGCTTCCCGCGTTGGCTTGGGATGTGTATTGATGCACGGGGACGAGTTATTGCATATGCTTCATGTCAGCTGAAGGCTCATAGGAATAGGTAAAAACCACCACGTGCACGATCTAGAGTTGGCAGTGATTGTTCATTCTCTTAAGATATGGAGGCATTATTTGTATGGGGTTTCATGTGAGGTTTACACCGACCATCATAGCTTGAAACATTATTTCAAGCAGAGGGATCTTAATTTGAGGCATCGTAGGTGGCTTGAGTTGCTAAAGGATTATGGCATTACCATTATTTATCATCCAGGTAAGGCGAATGTGGTCGCGGATGCCTGGAGCAGAAAGGCGGAGAGTATGGGTAGCTTGGCATTCATTCATGCTGAGGAGAGACCGTTAGCTTTGGACATTCAGTCCTTGGCCAACAGACTTGTGATATCTGACATTTTGGAGCCCAGACGAGTTTTAGCATGGGTGGTTGATCAATCTTCGTTATTGGGGCAGATTAAGACCTAACAATTTGATGATCCAAATTTGGCGGTTCTAGGAGAGACGGTACTTCAGGGAGGATCCAAGGAGATTTCTATTGGAGAGGATGGTGTGTTACGGCTTCAGGGCCGTGTATGTATTCCTAATGTTGATGGCTTAAGAGAGAGGATTCTAGAGGAGGCCCATAGTTCTAGGTACTCCATTCCCCGAGTGACACGAAGGTGTATCGTTACATGAGGCAGCATTACAGGTGGCGGAGGATCCAGCATGTCATGTATGAGCACCAGAGGCCAGGTGGCCTACTTCAGCAGATGCCCATTCCGGAATGGAAGTGGGATCGCACCACCATGGATTTCGTGGTTGGGTTGCCACGGACATTGCGTGTAACGACCCAACTAGCTGTTTTACTATTTAGAACCCCATTCCTTTAAATTAAAATTCCCAAGATTTCTTTAGCTAAATTACGACTTGCCGGGGCAATTAGATCGGAAGTTAGGAGAGTTTTGAGTGAAAATAAAACCAATTATTTGGTTTTCTTAAAAGGCAAATTTGACTTCAGTCAACTTTTTCTGGAAACGGACCTGGACACATGATTTGACGGTATCGGAAGGTCTGTATAAACATACGGGACATGGGCTTCTGATCGAAATCGAATTTCGAGGTCCCTAGCTGGAGTATGAAATTTTTATGTAAAATTGTTCAGTTGACATTTTAAAGAATTAAAGAATATAAATATTCATTCAAAACCCAGGTATCGGGTTCCGAAACTTGGTACAAGTCCGAAATATCATATAAGACCTACCCGTAATATTTGATGTCAGTCCGAGTAGTCTAAGGGCGTTTTGACCCGTTGAAGGGAAATTAAGAACATGAAGTTCATTAAGTTGAATCAATTGGTTTTGGGGTTCGATTCCTTGATTTTTTTTTGGGTGTTTCGAGGGTTCGACTAGGTCTACCTTGTTGTCAGACTTTTCGGTATATTCGGCCGGGCATGGGGACCCCGAGCTTCAAATGGTTGAGGTTCGAGCGAAGTCGGATTTTGAAGAGAAACAACATTGCTGCTTCTCTCAAGACCGTTTCTGCGGATCTTTAACCGCAGAAGCGGAAAGGGGGAAGGTAAGGGGAATCCCAGAAGTGGCCACGGGGACCGCAAGAGCGGTCGCGGTCCCGCCAATGCGAAAAAAGGACCGCTTATGCGGTCTGGCCAGCTCCTCCCCCTACCGCAGAAGAGGCTAAATAGACGCATAAGCGGCCTCTATAGGTGCGGATATATGCCAGCATAAGCGAAAATCACTGGGGCACAGAGTTCATTAAATATGACTCCAACCCCTTTTCTCTCATTTCTCATCAGATTTAAGGCCAATTTTGGAGATTTCAAAGAGAGGGACTCAACATAACATCACAAGGTAAGTAATTCCCACTTACTTTTAGATTAGATTCATGAACATTACATAGATTTATCACTAATAATAAAAAAAATCAAGGGATAGATCTAGACCTAGGGTTTTGATAAAATTATTATTTAACCACCTAACTAGCTAGGTAGTGAAATAAAATTTACATATTAGTAATCCTTAGGTCATAGAGAGTATTTTCCTTCGAAAGATCTCGGAATCCGAAGACGTGGGCCCGGAGTCGGTATTTAGAAAACTTGCGAGAAAGGTTGGGAAATCATTTAATTAGTTGCAATTCAACCTTGTAAGCCTTATTGACTAGTTCCTACATTTTTTAACTAGTTTGTGCACTTTCGGCTTTGCTTTAAGGTCTCGAGCTTGTTCATGGCATTTGGAAGTGCGGTTTGGAGCGAGGTGAGCCTCCTTTGTGAGGGGGAATTACCCCATAGGTGAGTTAAATTAATTATGTGCTCCTATTTTTGGGGGCTACGTACGCACAAGGTGACGAGAGTCCGTATGTCGCTACTATTATGCTATTGTCCGGGTAGTATAGGACCCAAAAGCACGTTATACTTGGATTTATTATGAACACATTGATGGTTTGAATTGCTTAAATCATATTAAAGTTATAAATGGCTTTCAAAAAAGAAATACTTAAGCTTTGTTTTCTCAAATTATTATAGAGAATTGACCTTTCTTGGATATTTGCTCCATGTTGACTGTTTGACCGATTGTCTGTCTGCATATGTTTATTTTTGAACGGGTCATACACCTCGGAGATTAATATATGCATCTATAGGCGCGTCGTCGACCCTTGGCAAGTGCACATTTATTTGTGTTGGATCGGCCGTCGCCTCAATGGATTTGCGCATGCTTGAATTTTTGCATGGACTCATTTGAGTCGTGTTATGCCACACTATGGCCCGAGATTATACTGTTAATAACAACAAGAAACCTAAGGAAATTTTTCATGAAAGAATTATATACTTACTTATTTTTTCTATCTGGATTAGAATCATGTTTATAAAAAAATTTCACGTTTTAATATGTTTATAATGGATAATAATCATTGGACTACGAGTGAGTATCAAAGTTGACCATTTTGTCTATACCCCTTCGGGATTAGGCGGGACACTCATTGGGTACACGTTGTTTTTGTACTCATTCAATACGCGCTGTGCATTTTGTTGCACATGTATATGTGACTCTAGTTGTCTGCTAGGCATAGCAGCGCGGATGATTCTGGGACTAGATGAGTTGCATTATTCGAGACGGTTGCAGCTAAAGTAGTGATTATTGGCAAAAAACTCTTATTTTAGTCATTGTAACAACACTTTAATTACTGCATTTTACAAATGATTGACTTAAATTAATTCGGGATGAATTTGAGCAATTTGAGGCTTTAAAGTCTGAGCAAAAGCTAAATAAATTAAGTTGGAATCAAGTTGAGTAAAATGCCCATAACCTTTTGCTCAGAACTCCATTTCGGCTCCATATTATATCGATGAAAAGCTATTTAAAAGAGCTACAACTTTGAGTTTTTGCATTTTACCGAAAAACCCCACTAGCACGGGTTGTACGCTCCCGCGCTAGTTCAGCGACTTGGACAGAAAGAAACTCAATATGCACTGGCTGTGCGCTGGACAGGCGCTCCAGCGCTAATCCAGTCCGGAAAATTCATTATTGAGGGGTAAAATTGGCAATCTAGAAGGATCCACTCAACTTACATAAGTAAAGCTTCATTATTTAGAGGGAGATAAGATTTTGGAGGAGAAAAAGCCATAGAAGAAGGAGGAGCTTCATCTTGGAGCTAATAAAGTGAAGAAGAAGACTCATCTTGGAGCAAGGATTTATCAAGTTCTTCTAAAATTTCTTCTAGTATTTGTTTATATTATGTTTAAGACGTTTATTATTAATTTTTATATGATTATGAATAGATAAAACTTCTAGTATTATTGGGTCATGGATGTTAGATTATTATGTTATTTGAAGCTTAGATTTATGATCTTGAATCTATCATTTTGGGTTGTTTATTTGATTCTGCTTTTAATTATTCTACTGCGTAGGTAACAGTGAAATATTATTTACGAATCATGAGTTAAACTTGACAAAGGAAATTCTTGGTTTCATATAGAATCAAATAGAGCAAGTTTTGAATCTCCAGCATCGGGTGAAGAATTCATAATTAAGATAGATATATACTTAATTGCCTTGTTTGGTTGAAGAATAGGAGTGGTAAATCCATTCTTGCTAATATTAATACCATAGACATATAGGTATTAATTTAACTTGAATAGACACATAAGAACTCGAAAGATTCTTATGAATATTATTAACCCTATAATAAATAACCCGGATAATTTGATAATTCAATCTTAAGCTAAGATAGTAGCATGATCTTTAGCAAGTCTATGAACCTGGAATATCTTTATATAAATTGTTATCAAAATATTGTGCAATTATTGTAGTAATTTTGTGTTGAATTATTATTTAATTATTAATTAAATTGTAAATTGGTTCTTTATATATTTTGTGATAATTTATCTTGAATTGATAATTGTTTGAGTCTACATCAATCGAGAAGTTGATCACAATTCCTCGTGGGAACGATACTTTACTTACTACTATATTACTTGTCGATCGCGTACACTTGAGTGAGTGTTTTGGTCGCAACAAGTTTTTGGCGCCGTTGCCGGAGAATTAGAAATTAAATATTCTTCTAGATTAGACTTTTACTAATATCTTTACAAGTTTTTTCCTCATTTTGTGAATATTTTATTTTTGATGAATATTTGATTTTTCTCTTAAGTATGTTTCTAGTTCTCTCAACATGACATATGCGGATGAAATATCTGGAGGTAAGGTTATTGATGAAGATGCTTGGTTGACGGAAGTCTTTTATGGCCCTTATTTTGGGCTTGTCATGACTTGGACTCTGGGAATATGAATATGGGAGTACGGGTTGGTATTGGGACGTATATTCTAGATTAGACCAATATGCGGAACGATGCTGTCTTCTGACAACGTTGGTAAATGATTGGTCTAAGGAAGGAGATGAAATTGCACATAAAATTAATAATTTTGGCTTGGTTGTACATAACTTAGATGCTGATTTGAGCGCAAAAGTTGATGCATATGACGCCCAACAATTTAATAATGAGTTATGTGAAGCTGAAAAAAATCTTCTAGACCAAATTCAGGAGCTAAAACGAGAATACTAATCACTAGACCATATTTTTCTTGAGGATGCCAATATTGAGATGAGTGCTCTGAAGTCGTATGAGGGAGTATATAACATTTCTTTGAGAGACTTGAGTGTGTGTAAATACGGGGATGCAAATAGTAGTAAAATTCATGAGTTAGGGCGCATTAGACCTTATTCTAATCCTTTTCAACATTGTGTTTGGATAGTAAGATAGTAATCGAGCCATCTGAGCCTATGGGGAAGTCAAAAAGTGAGGATGAAAGTGTCTATATTCTTGAATTATTTGTTCCAGAAAACAAAAATTACTTTCCTCATCCAAAGGCCTTCGAGTGAAAAATTTATTACTTAGCCTGGTTATCTTTGTAGCCCTACCAAAGAAGCATAGTAGCGGACTTGATGCCTTGTTAGGGGTACATTTCATAAGGTCAAAGTGGAAGGAAAAGTGGTGAAAGTGATGGTGTCGTGCCGCGACGTTAAATCAAGCGCTTGTTGGGAGGCAACCCAATTCTATTTTTTCTCTTTTATTTATTTTTTTCTTTTACTACGTTATAGATATTATTATTTTTTCTTTATGGTGTTGTTTTTGTGTTTTATACGACTACGAGCATGGAGTCAAAGCCAATAGGAGATATAAAAAAAGTGAGCAGGTGGTTGAACTAAGTTTGGAATACCCACACAAAGGATCATACCTGGGAGAAGTCTAAGTATCCCGTGAGCTGCTAATTCTTCGGCTTTTGGCCTACCAGGGAGTTACTCTTACCCTCTTATTAGTTATAGTGTGCATTGAGGACATTGCACAATTTTAAGTGTGGGGTGAGGTTATTGTCTGACTGACTTTCTATGCTATTTTAGTTGTGTTAGTTTAACTGAATAATTTTTTTTAGAAAAATGAAAAAAATGGATTCTTCTCGACGATGAATCTCCTAGACAGTTTTCTTGAGGGATTTAAGTCTAAAGAAAAAGGACAACAAGATTTTCTTTGTAAGTAGTGTAGTAATTCCCCCTTGGTTTTTCTATATGCCATGGTTCTTTTCCAAGGGTGTATTTGAACCGGGTATAGTGTAAATTTTCAAGTTCAATTGAATAAAAATTTCCTGATTTACAGAGTTAATTCTCCTCAAATACACATTCATGAAAAGTGATATATGCCTTATTTGTAATGTTCAAATCTCAATTCTTGATTCTAAAGTAAGTGCCTTGAATTATATAATTATGACTATGCTTAACTGTTTTGACTAGAGAGTGGAGAAAGATCCAAGCTTGAGTGAATTGTGTGCCAATGTGTGAGTAAGGATTGCTGTTCTGTGTATAATAGTTGATGTTTAGAACTTGCCCCAAGTGTTTTGCAAAGCAAAATAGTAGCATTATTCAGTTTAGGAGATGATATAGGCATTTCTTTGTTGAACCAATTTCATAATTATTTCGACCTAATTGTATATATCCTAGTCAAACCTTTTGAGCCGTTAATCCTATTTCTTTGACACCCACATTATAAACCTTACCAATATATTTAATATATCATTTGTTTGCACCTCTATCTCTCATGAGCACTTAATGTTGTTTTAATGTTAAAGAAGTTGAGAAGAGATTGGTTGGTTTATTTGGAAAAAAAAGAAGAAAAAGAGTGAAGAATAATTCGTATATGCATATATAAGGGATGAATTTTCAGTAGTAACATTCCCTAATCTTAGGTGCCTGAGGAGAATGGAATTTGTTGTTCGTATGTAAAATATCAAAAAGGTTGGAGATGGTTTAACATATGAATGATACTGAAATTTTGAAATATGTTGTATTTATGGAAGTTTTCAAAGAGGTGTAGTTACTACATTCTATTTTTTTCACACCCTTTTTTCTAGCCTGCATTACAACCAATAAAAGTCATACTTGATCCTTGACTGAATAAGTTCAATTAGTAGAGTATGACACTAGGGGCAAGTATATGGTATGTCATCTATTACACATGAATTTCAATTATGAGAGTGAGTTAATTCTTCCTATTTTGAGTTCCTAAATATTCTTGATTATTATTTTGAGAGGAACTTGTCTATATTAGTTTTGGGAGGGCACATGATGTGTAAAGGCAAGGAGAATTTTTGACCTCTGTGTTAGAGCAAGTAAGAAAGTTATGAAAATGCATGGCACTTGTGAGTCATGTCTTGAGGTTGAATTATTATGAATGGGTACCTAAGTGTCGGCATGTGTTGTTACAAGAAATTGGTTGATAAAAAGGTTGTCAGTATGTGCAATGAATGTTAATTTCGCGAGGAAAAGCAATGGTTTAAGTGTGGGGTGTTGATCATAGACTAAAAACTCGTATTTTAGTCGTTGTAACAACACTTTAATTACTGCATTTTACAAATGATTGAGCTTAAATGATTATAAATTATACTACATTCATGATTTACGCCTTGCAGGAAGAGTTTCAAACTTAAGAATTAATTCGGGATGAATTTGAGCAATTTGAGGCTTTGAAGTCTGAGTAAAAGCTAAATAAATCAAGTTGGAATCAAGTTGATTAAAATGCCCATAACGTTTTGGTCAGAACTCCGTTTAGGCTCCACAATATACCGATGGAGAGCTATTTAAAAGTGCTAAAACTTTGTTTTTTGCATTTTACTGATAAATCCCACTAGCATGGGCTGTGCGCTGGTTATGCGCTCCCCAGCTAGTTCAGCGATTTGGATAGAAAGAAACTCAATATGCGCTGGTTGAGAGCTCCGGTGCTAATCCAGTCCAGGAAATGCATTATTGAGGGGTAAAATTGGCAATATAGAAGGATCCACTCAACTTACATAAAGTAAAGCTTCATTATTGAGAGGGAGATCAGATTTTGGAGGAGAAAAAGCCATAGAAGAAGGAAGAGCTTCATCTTGGAGCTAAGAAAGTGAAAAAGAAGACTCATCTTGGAGAAAGAATTTATCAAGTTCTTCTAAACTTTCTTCTAATATTTGTTTATATTATGTTTAAGACGTTTATTATAGATTTTTATATGATTATTAGTAGCTAAAACTTCTAGTGTTCTTGGGTCATGGGTGTTAGATGATTATGTTATTTCAAGATTAGATTGAAGATCTTGAATCTATCATTTTTAGTTGTTTATTTGATTTTGCTTTTAATTATTCTACTGCGTAGCTAACATTGAAATATTATTTACGAATCATGTGTTAAACTTGACAAATGAAATTCTTGGTTGCGTATAGAATAAATTTGTTCAACTTTTGAATCTCGGGCATCGGGTGAAGAATTCGCAATTAAGATAGATATATACTTAATTGCCTTGTTTGGTTAAAGAATAGGAGTTGTAAATGCATTTTTGCTAATATTAATACCATAGACATATAAGTATTAAGTTAACTTGTAAATGCATTCTCGAAAGATTCTTATGAATATTATTAACCCTATAATCAATAACCCAGTTAATTTAATAATTCAATATTAAGCTAAGATAGTAGCATGATCTTTAGCAAGTCCATGACCCTGGAATATCTTTATAAAAATTGTTATCAAAATATTGTGCAATTATTGTAGTAATTTTGTGTTGAATTATTATTTAATTATTAAGTAAATTGTAAATTTGTTCTTTATATATTTTGTGATAATTTAGTTCGTATTGATAATTGTTTGAGTCTACATCAGTCGAGAAGTTGATCACAATTCCTCGTGGAACGATACTTTACTTACTACTATATTACTTGTCGATCGCGTACACTTGTGTGAGTTTTTTGGTCACAACAAGTTTTGGTAGCCCCTTCCTTTGCTTTGTATTTACTTTTCGCCCATTGCATTCCGGGCGGATGTTGTATTTTTATTATTTTATCAGTATATGCTCATGAACTTGTGACTCTGGGTCTGGGATGGTTTGAAATATTGTGTCATTGGCTTAACTTTTAAATTTGATTCAAAAATATATATTCTTTAAAAATTTCTAAATATGGAAAAAAGTCCTGTATTTTGAAATTGTCAAAACGAGTTTTGAGTAAGTAATTGGGTTGGCTTTCCTGACAGTAGTGTTCGGCGCCACCACGACCCTTAGTGGATTTTGGGTCGTGCCAACATGGTATTAGATCACTAGGATCCTGTCGGTCTCACGAGTCATGAGCATGTCTAGTAGAGTCTCGCGGATTGGTACGGAGACGTCTGCACTTATCCTCGGGAGGCTACAGGGCTGTTAGGAGTACTTCCCTTCTTGATTTCCTTATCGTGCGGTTTGATTTCTTTGAGGCTTGTGCCTTTGATTCCTTTCTACTCAATCATACGCGACGTGAGTGCTTGCTATAAATCAAGAATTTGAAGAATTAGATAGCACTACAAAGGTGGTGCGGGATGATTTTGCCCGGTATAGTTAATCAGACTATTACAGTCGCTTTATGGAAGGGCATACTATTATTCAGCTCAGTAACAGGACTTCTAAGAGCCTTGAGGCTAGGCACAGATTTCCATGATGCTTATAAGCTATTATTCCGCAGTGGGATTGTGATGGTAAGATATTTTCCCACATGTCAGGGCAATAGATTAATTGAAGGGAAGTTTACTCAGCGTGTAATCAAGGGATCAGGTATTTTATTCCCGGCAAGGGAAAGGCAGTCGGACTAAGGATGGTTAGATTTGGGCTGGTCGAAGTAATGAGACCTGGTATTTGCAAGTGTGGTGGAGCTTTTCTTTTGTGATGGGGTGTCGTGGTCTTAATGGAACGTGCCAAGTTCGTCGATGTTATAATTTGCTACAATTTTCCTTATGGCAGGATAAGGTAAAATAGTATTGGAGATACGATTGTCAGTTGTCGTATGGTGCAATTGCTCAAGGTCGAATCAGAATTTCTTATGTTGACGCAACGATAAATATGACCTTTGGATAGGCTTAAATATTAGCATCTATTTTGGGTTCAAGTGCCACAATATAGGTTTTATTTAAGGAAACAATTTAGCATCAAATTATGAGGAAAGATATGTGGGAAATGCCAGGCGATGTATAAAATTTCCAGAAGGCCATGTATGAGATGCAAGGTGGAGTGACCGATTAAGGAGATAAGTTCCACCAAAAGTGGGAGAGTGGCGGGTGTTGCATATGGGCTTGGTAGTTGGAAGACTACATGCCTTAAGAAGAGTTTGGATCGAATTGGAAATTCTAATGATTGGTGATTGAAGCCTATGGGTATGATGTGAAGTATGGACTATTATGCGACAAAGGTATATATACCGAAAATGAGTTGCTTGACGTGAAGGATGATACAGCATATCTCTGAATTGGGAAGACTTTGCCGCACATTTAGTTGATGTCCGCGATGGGTGAATGAACTTGTGCAAATGGAAGGTTAGCTCGGACTCATGATAGACTATTGGTGTCGTAGTGAATGTACCCCATGCAGTGGTGTGGGAAAATGTTGGGAGGCGATTCCCCCAGATGAGTTATTCCACGTAAGCAGGTTAGCGATCGCGTGGTTGGGGAAGCTTCTGCAATGAGCTATATTGGTTGTTTCACAAGGAGATCGATCGTGCGAATATGGATGATGATTCATAATATGGAAGATGGGGATTATAGAAAGATTCCGAGAAATTGGATAATTTATGGCGCAAGCTTATGTCAATAAGAGGAAAAAAGATCGGGAAAACTCAAGAATCCGCTTATGATTGGGCTGTATGGTTAACTACTTGCGTGATTTATAGTTATTAGCATACTTATGGATTATTTCAGCTATGAGATTAAACCATAAGTAGTAATTCGAGTAAAGGAATTGTTGGAGGCACACTACGGTTGGCCTTATTGGCTCATGTTCAAACTTGGAGAAAAGTTAAGAATTTACGCCTCGTATAAATGCAGGTTTCAGAGGAAGTTATTTCGCCTGGTGCTTTGCGGATAGAGGTTTGTGTGTTATAAGATCTGTGGAGTGAGTTATATTCAGGACCAATATGGAGTGGGTGGCTCTCAATAATGATCCTATTGAATTTCAGGAGTTAAGTGTGTTGCTCGATAATTTCGATCATATGAGTACAGTAAAGAATCAAGCTTCGTAGAAGCTTATGAGAAGGCACCCAAAATGTCCAATGATATTTTGACTTGGGGTGTAGCATTTGAGTTTTATGAAACAATTTGTGGGAATTGTGACATGTTGGTCTCGTTATTCAAGGTCACTCGGGGTGAGTGTAGATGGAGTATGTTATGTGTTGAATAGAGTTAGTGTTATTTCTAAGGCAATCGAGGATAAGTTTGAAGGAGGTAGGTTTATTAGCCATAGTTGAATTGGCATGTTGGTAGTGGTGATCAGTTCATCCAGTGTGATCAAGTCATACATGTGATTTGTAGCAGTGCGCGTGCGTCTGATACCTGTCGACCACAGTGATTGACGTTATTCAGAAGTATTATTCTGTCATGGCCTGTTATTAGTAGGCGGATCTCAGAAGATTTATGGTGGCTTGGACCACTACTTAGAGATTTGCATAGTCGATGGTTATGAGAATTCACCTGTATGTTGCTATTGTTCTCCTGAAGCGAGTTAAATGAAAAGGTTTTATACGATGAACTGTTAGTCTGTTAGTGGTTCCAGAGTTGTGATGGAAATCGTATCTATCATATATCGGCACGTTGGGTGTAGTGAGTGGTATGAAATTTGAAGTGAGGATCAAGGTTACAGTTTGACAATGACTATGATGTCACGAGCTCGGATGAGCAGGAAAAGAGTTTAAGTGTTTTGAGTAAGTTGGTATTGTCTTTAGTATCACATGAGATTGTTGTTTCATGAGAAAGGCTTTGCATCCTAGTTAAGGATTCTTGATCGCTTTTTAGCGTTGGTGCAGCCGGTGGTTTGGATGTGCAGACCCGTTAATTATTTTGGAAGATTGTGGGAGCTTGTTCCACCGTAAGATTGTATAAGTGTGACATGTAGTCACTGATCGGTGCAGCCTCAATCCTAAGAAAGAGCGGGCGCGGATACTTTTTTCTGATAGTGGTATCGGGGTTGATTTTTCCACAGAGAGCTTCAAATTGGAGTTGAGTATTTGCTAAGCCTAGAAGTGCGTTTTAGCTTCTATTTGATCTTCTATAATTTTTGCTTTTTCTTTGTTTAACAACTAAATTTATCAACTATAGTTGTAAAATTATTATGCTAAGTAATGATGCTAGTTGTATGCAATAAGAGAAAAGCACTAGGGTCGTAGGACTCACCTAGCTGACTAATTAACGAGTATAGAATTCTAATACAAGGATGATAATTTATGGAATATGAATAACCATTGAACTTTACAACTCACTCTCACACCTCTCGGTAGAGAGAGTGAGTTTGCCCAATTGACTCTCGCGAGACCCATTGGGTAGGCTAATTTGCCCAAGCAACTTTAATGTCAAGTAAGGTAATTACTCTCTCGAGGTTTAACCCGTTACTTGGGACTACCCTTCTCATGGGTCCATCCCAAATCCTTGTTGGGTTAATTGTAAGGTCATAGACTCTCTTTCTCAAGAAGAGTCAAGACCCACTAAGCTAGACTTAGTGTTTGAAACCACCAAATCTAAGTGAAAACATACAATCAACCCAAATACCAAACACCTACATCATTTAAGCATTAAGAAAAAATACCCATTAATTACCCACACTAGGGTTGAGCCACAACCCTAGCTAATGAGTTTAGCTAGACATGGAAGAAGTAGAAATAGAAGAAATACTATAAGAAATTAACATAATCATTAACTACAAGCTTAATCTACTTGAATCCACGTTAATAAGAAGAGAAAATTGCCTAAAGTAGGTCAATACGATGTGTCTCGTGCACAGCTGCTAAAACAGATTACAAAACTTGACCTAAAAAGGTAAAATGTTTTATTTATACTACACAGGAAAAAATCAGACAAAAATACCCCTGAGGTTCCGGCGCGGACCGCATAGAAATGACATGCAGCCGCGTAGGGCAAATGGTCTTCAGATCTGTGCTTCTGGACTTGGGGATGCGGACCGCATATAAATGCCATGCGGGTGCATAAGTTGTCATGCAGACCGCGTGGAAAGGGTGCAACGCCGCACATTAGAATTTATCCCATTGTTGACTCTCTGAACATTTACCCACGCGAACCGTACTGCTTTGGTGTGCGGCCGCGTGGGACTTTGCCTTGAATTGTTGAGCCTCTGCTCACTCATCAGTGCGAACCGCGTGGAAATGGATGCGGTCCGCGTGGTTCTTCTTCACTTTTGATGGTTTTCTTAACTTTCCTGCTCGGAAGCATGGCAAAGTAGTGCGGACCATGCAGGTTAGGATTGAACTTGGCAGCTTTCAGAACTTTCCTGCGCCTCCGCACATCAAAGTAGTTTGGTCCGTGCAGGTCACCTATTTTCCACTTTCAATCATCTTTTGACACTTGGCAAATTTCACTCCTTTTTGAGCCAATTTGTGATATTTATCATCTAGTCGCTCAAACCTGCAATCAAGCGAAACGTGTAAGCATTTCAGGACTGATTTATAGCAATTAATGCACAAAGCTCAGGTAAGAAAGGGTATAAAACATGTACAATTCACAGTTATCAACTCCTCCAAACTTAAACATTTGCTTGTCCTCAAGAAAATAAAATGAGACCTATCCCTCAATGGAAAACACCCAAGTAATCTCTGTTCTTGATAAGGTTACCTCAACGAGCCTCAGTTGGGACTAACAATTCCCCTCAATGCAAATGTATCATGAACACAATTAATACTTTGAGCACTTGTGAATCAAGTGTGACACAAGAGCATCAATAGTTGACACATCTCATCAAGTAACCTTTCTCAAGCACTTTGGTCATTGTGGAACCTAACCTCACGCGTCCTTGACTTTCTCTAAGTAAAATTTACCTTTTTAGAATAGTTACACACAAATCTAGGTGAATGAACTTTATCTCATATCTCACAAAGGAACGGCCCTAAGTCTGGCTCTAAGTACCACATTTTTGCCCTTCATGTAAGTATCCACTAATGTAGGCTTCCCTCATCTCAAGATCAAATAGGGCTTTTGAGGATTCATTGTGAAGGCTTTTGGGTAAAGGTAGGATATGATGTTGTTCAAATGGTTTCAAGCTTCCGTTAAGAACTTTTTTTATTTATTTTGACACACTTTCTTGATTCAATTGAGTAGTTCACTTCTTTCAAGGGGCTAGAGGGATACATTATACTATTTCTTTTGCAATTCAAAACCTTTCTCCTTTTGTATACTTTTCCACACCTTTTTCACTTTTTTTGTCCTTTTGGTTCCCTTTTTGATGCTTATTCTTCTTTTGTCTTTCTTTTGTCTTTCTCTCTTTTTCATTGCCTTTCTTTTCTTTTGTTTTTGTGCCTTTCTACCACATTGATGCCTTTCTTGTCTCCCCCCCCCCCCAAAACATAGTCATTTTCCACTACTCAAGGGAAGATTTGGGTGCCACGAGAAGGTCTAATTGAGAACGGGTATAGGCTTGTAACTTGGTTAATCAAAGAAAAAGGTTCAAGACTCAAAAGGGGTGAACTAGAGATCATTTGATTGGTAGGTCATGGAATTGTTCAATTTGGCATTTTTGGATCAAGGAGAGCCTAAAATCATTTCTCAAATCATGTTCCACCTATGATTTCGCCTCAACAAACATTCGGGGCATGTTCCTTACTATCAGTACCGTACTTGGGGTCAATAAATTGAATTCTCACAACACGCACTCAAGGATTGCCAAAGACAAAGACGAGGGCCCACAACGACCTTAGATATGATTCATGCGCACAATGGCCCAAAATGACCATATGATGATTGTTTGGTCAACACAAGAGTCTCAAGGCCACGACTTTCACCATCTCAAACTTAATGTCTTTGACCATAGGATCAAAGGCAAATGTGCTAGGCCCAAGTGAAGTTTTTCCTGAGGTAACCTTACCTACAAAAACTTGAAAATTAAAAAGAAAAAATCAAAAAAGAACTCAAGCCCTTAAAAAGTTATCATACCATCTATATCGGCCATCCATACTACGAATGTCAAGACCTAAAAACAATACAACTATATACAATATTCCAGTCATGAATAGTAGGGACACACCTCTACGAATAAGAGCTAGCATTGTCCACAATTCTAACTACCAAATAAGAACATCAAAAAAATGCAGTAAAGGATATAGAATGGCCCCTCAAGCCTCATCGGCTACCCTGTGTTGTCAGTGTCTCCCGTGTCCTCTATACTGGTAGGGACCTCAGAGTGGTCCCCAGCCTACTGTTACTATGCTACTAGGACAGGTGCCTGCTCATGGTGTGGCTCATCAACGGAAGGGGCGCTGGACAGACCCTCGTGCTGTGGAGCCACTGCTATAACCTCCGTACTAGGTAGTTTTCTCTTCTTCCTCGGCCTGTGTTCCTCCTCCTATTGTTGCCAATCTGGTGGCTCTATGGCCGGCTCCCCAAACAGCAAGTCAAGTGGCAGCTAATCCACCAATAGCTTGTCTACCTGCACCTTCAATGCCTCCACCGACTCTTTTGAGGCCTTTGTCTTACTTAGCTTTCTGTGCTCCTTAGCCAAGTCCTTTAGAGCTTTGCTGTGCTTTCTGACTGCCTTGGCCAAGGTTTCCTACTTTATCATAATCTGTTCCTGGTTGGCCAGGATTTTCTTCAACTCAACAGTCACCGGCGCTCCCTGAGACTGTACGGGTGTAGCCAATGTGGACAACTTGGATGTCGCAGCCGACATCCAGTTTTTCAAACTAGGTAATGAATACCTGATCTAGTTGTCGGTGAACCTGTGAGTCTTTGATACCTAAATCGCCGGATCAGCAGTAACAGAAAGGGATGTTGTGGAAGGACCTGGGGGCAATGTAGTGGGCTCAGTGAGCTGCTCAATGGCAGCTAGCCTGGCCAGCTGCGGAAGAAGTGAAGGCCTGACTGTTCTTGGAATTCTTTGGGTTGCCAGGACCCTTTTGATCATACCATGAATATGAGCTTACTAGAGGTACCATAACATCATATTTCTTCTTTTTCACCCCCCAGATCCTTGAAGTATAGGGAAAGGGTAGCTTGTCTTTCTCTCATTACCCACAGTAGAAATCACCCTATGCATGATGTTTCCCACATTTAATGGAAAACTGGCCATGATGGAAGCAACCAAGACAGCATGATCAATGGGGATGGAGTTATCATGTGTGGACGGGTCAAGCTAATTGCACACAAATGTCAACCACCCTTTGGATTCAAACCTGAGGGTATTCCTGAATATCTTCTCCTGTGCTTTCAGCCACACAGGGACTATATTTGGAGCTACTAAAATCCCGGCTAACCACGGGGGAACTTCTTCTTTCATAGCGAGCTTCTCCAAGTATTGAGACTCATCCTCTTTCACAAATCTCAAGAATTCATTGAGTGCCTTCCCATCAAATAGCACAATCTTGTCCCTCACTCTTGTAGCTATGGAGTCTCGAACTACGTGGTGGACATTGCAATAAAAAGCCTTCACCATGTGCTCATTTTCCATTCCCACACGTTCTTTGAAGAAGCCACAACCCTCTCTCATACAAAATTGTGCTTGTACGTGAGGGTTGTGAGGAACTAAATCAGCATCAATGAATAGCCTCTCCAGAATAAGCTTCCTCTTGGGCAACCAATCCCTGAATCGGTGGAAGGCGACTTCACTTACAAATCTATCTTCTCATGCCTCCTTCTTCCTGGTTCCATCTAGACCCCTAATATGGCTCACTACCATCACTCTCTTCTGATGATAAAATTATGGGAGAGGTGGAATATTGCTCGTTGGGTTCTTTTTTCAGCTCCGGACTCATCACACGAGTCCGAGACTACCACATTCATTGGCCTCTTGGAGATGGCCACATTTGCCTGCTCAATGGAAGATAACTCTAGTGCTGGAATCTCCACAGACATGTGTGTGGGGACGGACTCTGAAGTCACACTCTGGGAGGGTGCGTACTCACTACCTGTTGAATGAGAGGCAGCCCTGTCGGCCTCTCGAATTATCTTTCTGTTCTTTTTTATTGTCTCCTTGTCCTTGGCAGTGAGTTTCACAACCCTTATGATTGTCCTCCCTCGGGGAAAACCACCCCTCCCGGTTTGCTTCTCCTTGCCCCCACATTGTATTTTTTTCCTCCACGTACCATTGTCTGCAAGAGATACAAGTCTAATATTGTTGATGGAAGCACATAAGGTTTAGACGGTTTAAAGTTCAATGCACATTTGCAGTCATAGTATGCAGATAGGGGGGACGCGGACCGTACAGTCTAATTATTCCAAACATCAGTTCTCTGAAAGAACCTACGTGGATCGCACTGATTTTGATTTTGGCTGACTAGGATTGACGCGACCACACAAAAGTGGACGTGGTCCACAGATCAGACTACAAAAATGCAACCTATATGTACTCTGATCATGCGGTCTGCACTACTTTGGACCGTGGTCGTGCTGGGTTCACGCGGACCGCACAGAAATGGTCGCGCGGACCGCACAAAAAGTTTGTTCAATACCAATCAAAGGAACTCGGACCGCACACAAATGTTGTGCGGACACGTAGGGAAACGTAACTGGATAGGTCCTTTTTTTGTTCTTTTCAGTCCAATTTTTAACATTATCAGTCCTAGGTGTCCCTACTAAGTTTTTTTAACAAGAATATATGCCCAAGTTCAATAAAAGTTCACAAAACCAATTCTAACAGTTAACTAAGACGAACAAGAAAGAAATTAAGAAGTTGTACTAGTAGATATCAAGTAAACTAAACACAAAATAAACTACAAATTGAAATGAAGATGAGATTTTACCTGGGATTAATGATAATGAAAATATGTGCACAATACAAACTCTATAGACTCTGGGGATAAGACATCTCCGTACCGATCCCTTAGACTCTACCATGTTTTTCCGTGAGTTGTGAGACCTATGCAACCTAGTGCTCTGATACCAACTTATCACGACCTAAATTTTTTACCTTCGGGTGTCGTGATGCCGCCTACTTTTAGGAGCTAGGCAAGCTGATTTTTAGTTACCACTTTTAGCAAAACATCAAAAAATTTATTAAAAAAATGAAGCATTTAATAATAATGCGGAAGTCTTTTATTTAAATAACTGAAAGATATGCAGAAATCCAAGATAACACTCTACCCAAGAACTGGATTCACAAACTCACGAACTGCTAAGAATTTTCTAAATACAATGTTTTAAAGAAAGTATAGAATGTTTATCTCTAATACAAGAGATAACAACTGAAAAAATAGATAATGAGATGTCGAGCCCGCAGATGCCTGCGAGACTACCTTGGTATCTCTCTATAGACTGAAGGGCCTACTCCCGATCTAGTGTCGTTGCTGCTGTCCAAAGCCCGGATCTGTGAAAGTTTGCACAGAGTGTAGAATCAGCATAACCAACCCCATGCGCTGGTAAGTGCCTAGCCTAACCTCGGTGGAGTAGTGACGAGGCTAGGACTATACTACAAGATAAACCCGTGCAGTTATATAATATATGGTGGAAAAATAAATAGGAGATAAGCAATTTAAAAGGGGAGGGGGAACATGCTCCGGGGATCATATCAAATCTAATAGAAACTTAGTAAAAGATGAAATGACAACGAATGCCTACAGCAATACAATAACAATTCTATTTTGGCGTGCAACCCGGTCCACAATTATCATTGTTGCAGCGTGCAACCCGATCTCTCTCTCTCTCTCTCTCTATATATATATATATATATATATATATATATATATCATTAATCCTTACCCAGACAACATTTGCAAATAAGGGGTAAAGGAGTAAACAATTAGAGAGAGAAATCCCAACAACGAAATACAATAACACAACTAAATCTCGGCAAGGGAGCAATATCAATAAAACGTCCCGGCAAGGGAATAACCAATAACTCTTTCTCTTTCTTTCATTTCTTACTTTATATTTCACTTTATCATTCGAGCCATCGCTCCAAAGAACCAATTCATATCATAACTTTACATTTTGTATCACAACTCGAGCCAATGCTCCACTGAGTCTAATAATCATAATTTCTTTCTCGTGCTCTTTAGATTATATAGAGACCATCAATAAAACATGGAGGAATCACAACAAAGTCAGGATAAGTATAATATATGGACTCGCGATCATGCTAGATACCAGTGTATAGATACACCGTACTCTAACATTAGCAAATATCAAACAAGACCCAACTCCTATTTCCTCAAGCTAAGGTTAGACCAAACACTTACCTCAACATCCACGGCTAAATAAATCCACAATAACCTCTCTCCCTACCGAATTAAGCTCCAACTCAATCAAATCTATAGAAAAATAAATTTATTGAATCAATATACGCTAAACAATTCAAACGCAATGCCTAAATATAGTTTTCTAAGCTTTCTTCCCAAAATTCCAAAAATTGACCTTGGGCTCGCTTGGTCAAAACACAAGGTTCGAACAAAATTTATATCACACATTCCCCCACGAGCCCGAATATACAATTTGTTTTCAAATTCGACCCCAAAATGAGGTCTAAATGATTTAAGCTTAGGAATTCAATAATTAATGATGAAAAATGAAGAAAATAAGTGGGAATTTACTAACCCAAGAGGTCTTGATGAAAGGAAACTTTAATGGACTCCTAAGTGCTTGGGGAAGAAGAGAGCTCATGAGTTTTTGAAAGAATCCCGTAGCTATTGTTCTGATTTTTTTAAAAATATAGCTGGGCGGATTTTGCCCTTCGTGTTTGCGAGAAGGGGATCCCATTCGCGAAGGGGTAACTGGACGAAGCATCGCGAACGCGTGAGGAAATACACGAACATGTTGAAGGAAGGGCTGAAGCTACGCGAACGCGTGAAGAGGATCGCGAATGGGAAGAAGGGAACATGAAAGGCAACGTGATCGTGTAAGGCAGAATGCGAACGCGAAGAGCAAATGAGGTCTGCAACAGCAATAGAAAATCAACTATATTTCTAAGTCCGAAACCACTCTGAAACACCTCTGAACCACTCCCAAGCCCTCGGAGCTACTAACATAACACACACACTAACTCAAAAATATCTTACGAATTTAACCATACGATCAAAAATCGCCAAAATAACATTAAAACAAAGGATCAAACCTCAAAATCACAAATTTTTCTTCAAACTTCATAAACTTTCAAACTTAGAGTTTTAAGTCCGAAACACGTCAAATAATGTTCGATTTCAACCAAATTTCACATAAATGTCTTAAAACACATATAAGACCTGTACCGGGTGCCGAAACAAAAATACGGGCATCATACCAACACGTTCTATTCAAATTTTTTTTCAAATTTCCTTAACAATTTCAGAAAAATAATTTCTTTTAAAAATTCATTTATTGGGCTCGGGACCTCGGATTTCGATTCCGGGAATACACCCGAGTCCCATATTTTTCTACGGACTCTCCGGGATTGTCAAATCACATATCCGAGTCTATTTACCCAAAATATTGACCAAAGTCAACTTTACTCATTTTAATACTAAATTTTAGCATTTTTCACAAAATTTCACATACAAGCTTGCCGGCTACTCGCCCGGTCTATGCACGCAAATTTAGGCAACTAATAAAGAAGTTTTCAAGGCCTCGGAAGCACAAAAAAAGAGGGAAAATAGGTGATGACCCTTTGGGTCTTCACAAATCAGTATTCGAGAATAAAACTGTACGACAAGAAAGAACAAATGTGGAGTTTTCCTTACTCTGTAGCCTCTAGGGCATAAATACAGACGTCTCCATACCGATCCTTCAGACTCTACCAAGTTTGTTCATAAGTTGTGAGACCGATGTAAACTAGTGCTCTCATACCAACTTTTCACGACTCGGATTTCCTACTTTCGGGGGTCGTGATGACGCCTACTAATAGCAGCTAGGCAAGCCAAACTTAGATAACTTTCCATTAAACACATATTCCTTTTTAATAATTAACAGCATTAAAATAAAAGCAACAGAAAACAAAATTATAAGTGGAAGTCTTCAATTTAAATAACCGATTAAAATGCAAAAAAACCCCAATAAGAATCTCTGCCCAAGAGTTGGAGTCACAAACTCATGAATTACTAAATTTTTCTATATACAATGTTTGAAAGAAATTACAGAATGTTTATCTCGAATACAAGAGATAACAACTGAAAAGCAAGATAAGGAGATGCCAGGCCCGCGAACGCCTGTGAGACTACCTCGGCATCTCTCTATGGACTGAAGGCCTGCTCCCGATCTACTTCTATTGTTGTTGTCCAAAGCCTGGATCTGTGCAAAAGAGCATAGAGTGTAGAACCAACACAGCCGACCCCATGTGTTGGCAAGTGTCTGGCCTAACCCCGGCGGGTAGTGGCGAGGGTAGAACCAGACTCTAGATAAACCTGTGCAGATATATAGATGCAAATACAACAGAGAAACAACATAAATATACAATTTAAGTTGGGGAAGGGAGCATGCTTCAGGGGCAACAGATGGAAATAAAGTATCAGGGACAATATCGTAACATCTACAATATAGCTTCTAACACAGAATAAGGAAATAAGACAACTTTCATGTTCAGTTCATCTTGTTGCAGGTGTGCAACCTGATCCTAATTCTCATATCACGTGGTAGGTATCCCACCCGCTCCTAATTCATAAGTATTATGTGGTAGACGTACCACCCGCTCCCATTTCATAAGTGTTATGGTAGGCGTACCACCCCCTCATATTTCATCAATCTTTTGATAGGCGTACCACCCGCTCCCATTTCATAAATCTTGTGGTAGGTGTACCACCCGCTCCCATTTCATTCCAACACAATATTACAGAGAGAAATCCGGTCAAGGGAGCAAAATAATATAGTGATTTCCCGGCAAGGGACCAAGATAATAAAATGAATTCCTGGCAAGGGAACAAGATAATATATTGAATTTCCCGGCAAGGGAGCAAAATAATATATATTTTATTTTGAAATTCGACCCCAAGTCGAGGTCTAAATCAAGAAAAATTAATAAGCCCTAACTCTACCCAATTCCCCCAATTTCTACCCTAAATTTCATGATTTAACCTTAAAAATTTAATAACCAATGATGAAAAATGAAGAAAACAAGTTGGAATTTACAAACCCAAGTGGTCTTGATGAAAGAATAGGTACCTAAAGACCTTGTAGAATAAGAGGTTCGAGTATTTTTGAAACAATTCCGTAGCTACTAATTCTGAAACGTAAAATATAACATGGCAACATTTACTCTTCGCCTTCGCAGAAATGGAGACGCGTTCACGAAGGGACAGACAGACAGATCATTCTGATCATGAGGAGGGTAACGCGAACGCGTAGAAGAAATAATGGGGGGTCCAAAAGTCAGGTATATGCAAACACGATGTTGCTTATGCGAACGCGAAGAAGAGGGTTACAAAGCTACGGGAACGCGAGGCTGTAAATGCAAACACGTAGAGGAAGAAATATTGGGGTCCAAAGTTTGCCTACGCGAATGCGTTCAAGGAAATGCTGAAGCTACATGATCGCGAGAGCAGGTACGCAAACGCGAAGGAGGAAAAGTCTAAGGGAACGCGAACGCGGGCTGAAGGGCACAAAAACAAAGAAGGAAATGACTGTGCACAAATTGCAGATTTTCTGTAATTTCTCTTAGTTCAGAACCACCTCAAACACCTCTGAAAGCACTCCTGAGCCCTCGAGGCTCCTAACCAATCACACACAATAACTCAACCGCATCCTACGAACTTAACCGTGCGATCAAATCGCCAAAATACATCAAAAACGAGGAATCAAACCTCAAAATCATTAACTTCTCTTCAACTTCATAAATTTTTAATTTTTGAGATTTAATTGCGGAACACGTCAAATGGTGTCCGATTTCAACCAATTTTCACAGAAAGATTTTAAAACACATATAAGACTTGTGCCGGGCATCTGAACTAAAATACGTGCCCGATACCAATATTTTCTAATCAATTTTCATTTCACATTTCCTTTACAATTTCTAAAAAATAATTTCTTTTAAAAATTTATTTTTCGGGCTGGGGACCTCGTACTTCGATTCTGGGCATACGCCTAAGTCCCATATTTTTCTACGGCCTCTCCGGGACCATCATATCATGGGTCATGGTCCATTTACCCAAAATTTTAAATAAAGTCAACTTTACTCATTTTATTCACAGAATTTCACATACAAGCTGCCCGGTTACTCGCCCGGACTGCGCACTAAAATTGAAGAAACTAACATATGAGGATTTCAAGGCCTAGGAAGCACACATGAGAGATAAAACAAGTGATGACCATTTGGGTCGTCACACATAATTTAATGATTCAAAACTAATATTCTCCAACGAAAAAAATATTATACCCTTGCAATATCGGATTGACTACAGCTAAATGAAGAGGTTTCAGCTTATATCATTCAGTTTCTTGAATGTACTAATTAAAAACTAATGATAGCAACTGTATAGCCAAAGTTTTGTTATTTATTTGATGTCCGTTTATGCAAATTGACTCTTCAAACAAATATTCTTCAAGAAGAACAAAGAAACAATTTTTTATTTATTTATAATATTGATAGATTTTGTGATGTTTCTTTGTCTGGCATGTATGTTTACTTTATTATATATGTAAGTAAACTTTTATTTGATTTTGTAAATTCGTTTTTGTTATTTAGATAAATATAGACGTGTACCCTATATATTGCATATATTTTAAAAGAATTTTGTTTTATTCAAATCTTGCTAGTGTATTTCAAAGAACTATATATATAGGATTTTAAATGTGAAATAGTTTTATATTTATATGGAGTAGTTTTTTTGTTGTTGCTAGAGGCGAAGTAATATATAAGTAATTATAAGAAATAACAAAAGTTCTGAACATGAGTGAATACTATCATTAATCGAATTAAGTATGATAACATGATAGGAAAAAAAGATAAATTTTATTTTTAATTTAAATTCAAATTTTAGAACTTTATCTATAAATTAAAAGTTATCTTTTACAGAATATACATACATACATACATATACATATATATACATATACATATATATACATATACATATATATATATATATATATATATATATATATATATATATATATATATATATATATATATATATATATATATATATATATATATATATATATATATATATATATATATATATATATATATATATATATATAGTGTGTGTGTGTTGTGTGTGTGTATTTGTACTTATCTAAAGTAGTCAAATATAGAATAAAGTTACCATATGCTATTGATGTTTATTAGCTTGCTACTTCGCTTAACCATAATGTAAATTATATATGATAACTTTCTTGCTTTAATATATATAATATATAGATATAGATATTTAATTATGTAGTTACTTTCCTACGTTATAAACAACTAAATCTACATCTTAAGTAAATCAAAAGAAATGAAGGTAACCACCTTTATTAATCAAACTGTTTAAATGAAATACTCACCAATTATTTTATTATTATAGGATATGGCCAGATAACGAAATCTTCATATATGTAGGCAATTAGTACCTCCCAAAATAATTCCAAATAATAATATCACATCACAACATAAAGCCTTACCATCTCAATAGCCTTCTATGTCGATCAGGTATTATAAGCCAAAAAAAAGATCTGTTGCACGAGATGGGAATAAAGAAAGAGGAAAAATAGTTGTTGAGATGAGAACTGCTAAAATTAAATCTTAATTCCTGCAGACAAAGATTCAGTTTCAAGTCGCAAAGGATTCAGTTTCAAGTCCCAAAGGATTCAGTTCAAACACTCAATAGATTCTATGCCCGCCTCCGCTCTGATGTTCCAACCCTGAAGTCACTTGTTATAGAAGAAAACCTATATGTGACGGCCCAAAAGGCCTTAGGACACCTCATCAACAGTCACCTCAATTTGCATGCGCAGTTGCGTAGCCGGAAGCTCAAACCAAAATTCTATGAAAATTTCGTAAGTTTTGATATTACAACGAATAAATTTGACTTCAGTCAATATTTTAGATAAATGGATCCGTACCCGTAATTTTACGGTCTCGGGAGGTCCGTAGTAAAAGATGGGACTTGATCGTATGTCCGGAATCAAATTTCGAGCTACCAGGCCCGAGAAATGAATTTTTGAGTAAAATTATTTTCTAAAAATATTTAAGAAAAATGGAAATGAAATTTGATTAAAAAGTGATGGTATCGGACCCGTATTTTGGTTTTGGCTCCTAAAACAGGTCTTATATATGGTTTAAGTACTTTCTGTAAAGTTTGGTTGAAAACAGACGTCGTTTGACGCGTTTCAGACTCAAAATGGAAAATTTGATGTTTTATGAAATTTAAAATAATTCTTGGATTTTAAAGCTTAATATGGTATATGATGTTATTTTGGCGATTTGATCGCACAGATATGTTCGTAGGATGTTGTTGAGTTAGTGTACATGTTTGGTTAGGAGCCTCGAGGGTTCGGGAGTATTTCGGAGGTGTCTCGGAGTGATTTCGGACTTACGAAAAATACAGAAATAGTAACTCGTGAAAAGTACCCCCGTGAATAGTTCCCGTGACAATGCCGTGAAGAGTGCCGCATGAGCTCTGGGAGAGCCGATTTTCGGGATATTTTTAGAGAAAATAACGGGGTAAGTATTCTTAACTAAATTTTGTTATATTACCCGAATCTATTACTCGTTTTGGCATTGAATTGGTGATTTTAGTTGGGAAAATCTTGAAAATCCTCTTGGTTTAATTTGAAGATTTGAGGGTTGAGTTGATATCGGATTTTAGTAAAATTAGTATGGTTGGACTCGTGGTTGGATAAGGTTTCATAGTCCGTGCCCCACGGAAAACTTTTTAGTGCAATTTCGAATTTCAAATGGAAAATGTAGAATTTCATATGGAATTAATTCCAATAAGTTTTATTGACTGAATCGAATTGTTTATGAATAGATTTAAGAATTTCGAGCACGAATTCGCGAGGCAAAGGCTTGTTGGAATTTTGAATTGGTTGCAAAGCGAGGTAAGTGTTTGCTCTAACCTTAGCTTGAGGGAATATGAGTTGAGACTTATTTGCTACTTGCTAATTTTCGAGTACGATGTATAAGCATGGTGACGAGTATCTATACATTAGTGTCAAGCATGCCCGTGAGTCTTCTACTTTGATTAATGTGACTCTGTTTCGTATTGTATATACTCTAAATGATAATTTCTGTTGAGGAATATGACCTGTGGAGGTATTATTGAATTGTTGAAAATTATAGAGCATTATCGCAAGTTTAGAATTGAGTTGTGAAGTAAACGTGAAAGAAGAAAGGAGAGAGAGATTCATGATATGGTTTTCCATTGCCGGAATTTGATTATTGTACTATTATTCCCTTACCGGGATATTATTGTTTTCCTTTTCTAGGATTTGATTGTTGTACTATTGTTCCCTTGACGTGATATTATTGTTTTGATATTATTTTTCCTTGTCGGGATTTGATTGTGTACTATTGTTCCCTTGTCGGGGTTTCATTGTGATTTCATTTATTTACTTACCCCATTTCCCTTGTGATTGTTTTTTGGGTGAGGAAGAACGTAAAGCACAAAGGGTGATGATGTGCATTGTTTTGTTGAGAGAGTGTTAAGCACGAAGGGTAATGTCGTGCAGATTTATATTAATCATATGGTGAGGAAAGAGTGTTACAGCACGAAGGTAATGCCGTGCCGCACGATGTACAATTCCGTGCCGATTATATTGATTTTATGGTGAGGATGAGAGTTAAAGCACGAAAGGTGATGTCGTGCACATTTATATTGATTCTTATGGTGAGGACGAGAGTAAAAGCACGAAGGGTGATGCCGTGCATTTTTCCTTGATTTTCCTTGATTCTTGTTGATAATTGAGTTACGTTGTCATTTATGTTTATTTACTGATTTTCTGTTGTTACTTGATTTTTATTTCGATGTTATAGATTCCATTATCCTATTTGCCTTGTGATTTTTGTTTGGGTGAAGAAGATCGTAAAGCACAAAGGGTGATGTCATGCATTAAATTGGTGAGAAAGTGTTAAAACATAAGGGTGATTCCGTGCACATTTATATTAATCATATGGTGAGGAAAAAAGAGTATTAAAGCACGAACGGTGATGTCGTGCCGCACGATGTACAATTCTGTACCGATTATATCGATTTTCTGGTGAGGATGAGAATTAAAGCACGAAAGGTGATTCCGTGCACATTTATAATGATTCTTATGGTAAGGACGAGAGCAAAAGCATGAAGGGATGCCGTGCATTTTTCCTTTATCTTTCCCGATTCTTGCTGATAATTGAGTTATGTTGTCATTTACGTTTATTTACTAATTTTCGTTTGTTACTTGATTTTAATTTCGAGGTTATAGATTCTCTTACCCTATTTGCCTTGTGATTGTTATTTGGGTGAGAAAGAGCGTAAAGCACGAAAGGTGATGTCGTGCATTGTTTTGGTGAGAGGGTATTAAAGCACGAATGTGATGTCGTACACATTATGTTTGTTGTGTTTACTTGTTATCAACAATTCAAGTGTATTAACTGTTTAGATCCCTTTATTATTGTGATCCTTTGTGTTGGAAATCCATAATGTTTATAATACCTCACCTTATATGTTATATATATATATATATATATATATATATATATATATATATATATATATATATATATATATATATATATATATATATATATATATATATATATATATATATATATATATATATATATATATATATATATATATATATATATATATATATATATATATATATATATATATATATATATATTCGATACTTACAAATTTCAACAATTGTTACATTTTTAACTCAATTGATTTCTCAACTAAATTTTCCTTAAACCGTTTGATGGTGCACTTTACTTAAAAAGGAAAGTTCTACTATGTTTTGATTTATTGATTTCTCGTATTAAAGGTAATGATTCATTCAATATTGTACTTTAATTAAAAGGGGTATTTTTCTTTATCAAATTATTTCTAAAAATAATTTCATCTCTTCTTGCTGATTCTCTAATTGGGTTTGAAGTTGTACTCTACTTTATATTAAGTAAATGAGACTCTTTGAACATTGTTAATTGTATTGGGTTATGGACCTTATGAATTGAGTAACATGAGAATATTGTTGCGAAATATGAGACAGAAACATGTGGCCATAAGGTTCCGGAAAAAACTATTAGAGTTTTATTAATGACAGATTATGATGTAGGCACAAGGTGTTTAATGGAAAATATTATCGTTTCGTTTAATGGCAGGTGAGTTGTCCGTGCAGTTGTAATTATAAATATGGGCAATGGATGCCACAAAAATATAAAAGTGGGCTGAGACCAATATTATTTATGATTATGAATTGAGTCTTCACAAGATGACTTTCAATCGAAAGGAAATATGTTCGAATATAATAATTGGAAAGCATATTATCATCTTAGAGATTATTACTTGAAACATTTATAGGGGAAAGATTTATATGTGAAGGACTTAATTAATTGATTGCATGATATTTATTATTGTTGAGAAACGTTTATGTTGCATGGTATTTATATTACCGGTTGATAATTATTTCCATCATTGTTCTCTATTTCTCATATTTTTGTATGCTATATTGCACATGTTTATTTGATAGTCTGGTCTTAGCCTCGTCACTACTTTGCTGAGGTTAGGCTAGGCACTTACAAGTACATGGGTTCGGTTATGCTGATGCAACACTTATGTACATTTTTGTGTATAGATCCAAGTTTTTGATCGATAGTAGATGTTCGTTGGACTGGAGACTCGAGATAAACCTGCTGCAGCCTTCACGCCACAGAGTCACCTTCAATTGTACGTATTTACATATATTTCTTTTGTTCGGAACAGTGATGTATTCATTTTGTATAAATTCTCTTAGAAAAGCTTATGACTTGTACTACCGGTTTTGGGAATGGTAAATTTCTTCGAGAAATTTTATTTTAAGTTAATAAATAGCAATATTTCAGTTAATGTTAGGCTTGCGTAGTTTAGAGACTTGGTGCCGTCACGACTCCTTCGGAGGCATTTTTGGGTCGTGATAAGTTGGTATCCGAGCTCTACGTTCATAGATGCTACAAGTCATAAGCAAGTTTGGTAGAGTCTTGAGGATTGGTACGGAGACGTCTGTACTTATCTTCGAGAGGCTATAGAAGTAGTAGGAAAAATTTTCACTTCATTATTCTTTATCGTGCGACATATTCCGCTTGAAGCATATATCTTAGGTTATTTTGAATACACTCATGTATAGAATTGCGCACTATGCCAATGGTTTGTAATATCATAAAAGGGTTATCAGAGAGCTAGGGTTACTCAACCGTTGTTATCACGTGTCGATCAGAATTGAGGATATGTAAGTGCAAAGAGATCTTCAGTTGTGCGCATGGGGGTGCATCATAACTTGACATCTGAGTGATGAGTACAATCTTAAGAACGTTTAATTGGTTACAAAATCATTACAAGTGAATGTAAATAAAAAGATAGTTGGTGGTATTAGAGACTATGTGATTCGTAAGGGATTTCGAATTGGCAAAGAGTACATACTAGCAACCAAGACACTAGAGGAAGTAAGTTTAACTGTCACGAGGATGCCAATCGCTGAGTAAATAGCTTGAGGTGTCATATGACTGGTATCATACGAACGGTGAAGGTTAGTATTGTTGATCGTCGGGAATGTGTCTTATGCTTTCGCACCAAATGAGGGAAGTCCACTATCAACAATCAGCTTGAAAGATGTGTTATGCCAGTTTTGGCCTAAGATGTATTTATGTGGTATTGAATGGTTTTCCAAAACTTTTATATGATCAAGAGCTAAGATTTTAATAGGGTGATGATAAGACTTGAATATTCCAGCATCCTTAATAATTCTACATTTCACTATCAACAGGGTCATGGAAACCTATTCAGTATACTCATAATGCTTATGTTAATCACAACACTCGCATAGGCGGCCATGTTTTAATGTACCAATGGCATAGAATTTCCAACAATGGTTATTTAAGTTATCCGGTACAGACTCAGTATGAGCAGTTGAACTGCGGATGGGTTGTTATGAAACTGGTGATACTAGGAACATCCTAAGAAATTATCCTATACATGGGAGAAATATATTTCGTCAAAACACTTAGGTTATGTGCCCCATTGCAGTTACTACTCCACTTACATGATCAACCATAGGTAGGGGTCAAGATGTTAGAGGTGGAGGTGAGACTCCTAGTGGTAGAGACTCAGTCCGTTGTTATATTTTCTATGGTATGGCTTAGGTTGCTACACCAGACGGTATCGTTATAAGTACGATCTTGAATTAGTATAAAGTCAAAATTTCCTTAACTTGATTCGATTTTGAGTATCCAGGAAAGTTCTCCTATTGTGCTCCACTTATGAGTAAGCTTCGTAATCCTTAGATCTACATATGTAAATATTTATGTTGGGAGATTATATGGAGATAGCCATATCTATCATTATGTGTTGGTCAATAAAAATAGTTGTGAGGCTAAAAGTGACTTTTGTTAATCAATTCGATCTGTAATTTCTAAATAATTGATTTTAGTTGTATATTATATACCCTACCAGTATGAGGAATCATTTTATGTTGTGATTTTGTTTAACCAAAATTTTTTTGAAGGAAGGAAGAAAAGAAATGGAAAATTTTAGTTGGCACAATGTTCAAAATACTTGAGATTTAGAGTTGAGGATGAGATCCTTACATTTTTATATGATTTAGAATATATAAATCGGGCTACAAGCTAAGGTGGATGTTATGTAAGGATGAGGTCCAAGTGGTAAAAATTTATGTGTTTAAATTCCCCTTTTGTAAAATTAAAAAGAATTGTATTATAGTACTTATAGGAAGTCATGCCTATGAGGCTTATTTGAAAATTCTTGTATGAATATTTTTGTACATAATTTTCCAAATTGTATTGTAATTATTGAGTATTAGCATACAACGTATGTGCCCAGGTGGCGTTATATTATGAATCGTTAATTTGGGTAAGTTATTATGATGTCTTCATGCCACGTTGTTAGTGAAGTGAAGCTTGAAACAAGAATTTATTAACATGAAGTTAATTGAAAATTTTTTTATCGATTATGTACAACTATTAAGACCAGAGATGTGGTTATGGTCATACATATTATGCGTTTTATGTCAAAATAACATTGTGATAATGTCCAGCTTGTAATGTGGAGATTAGTGTTACTGATATATACTTTGTGGTGCTTTGTTAGGTTGTGAACATGTTGTTAGGAGTTGTTTAGGTGTTACTCTAACAGGTGGATAGGCCCAATTACAGGGATACTCTGCCGAAATTTTTTAAAAATTTGGGAGTTAGAAAAATTTGGAATATTGAGATGGGTAAAGAATGAGATAAGTTACATTATGTGCTTAAGGAAATGCTCTACTTCTCATTTGAGGACGAATGACCCAAAGTCAAGGAGAATGTAATACCCCGTATTTGATGGGTGCATAGCTACGAGTTGTTATAGTCCGTTGGGACAAATATCGTGTGTTGACGTGAAAAATCGGACGTTTCTGGAATTGATTAGAGTATAAGAAATTTGGTCTTCAAGTTTACAAATATGGATAAAGGAAATAATCTCAACTGAAATAATGTTTTCAGACTTATATCGAATGTAACGACCCGACTGGTTGTTTTACTTTTTAGAACCATGTTCCCTTAAATAAAACTTTTAACATTTTCCTTAGCTAAATTACGACTTGCGGGGGTGATTATTTTGGAAGTTAGAAGAGTTTTCAGTGAAAATAAAATCAAGTATTTCCTTAAGGTTTTCTTTAAAAAGGCCAAATTTGACTTCGGACAAATTTCTTGGAAAGCGGACCTGAATTCATGATTTGATAATCCCGGAAGGTCCGTGGGAAAATATGGGACCTGGGCGTATGATCGCAATCGAATTACGAGGTCCCTACCCCAAGTACAGAATTTTTATGTAAAATTGTTAAATCGAAGTTTTAAGGAATTAAAGAATCTAAATATTCATAAAAAATCTCGGTATCGGGTTCAGATTCTGGTTCTGAAACTTAGTACAAGACTGAAATATCAGCTAAGACCCACCCATAAAGTTTTGGGTCAATCCGAGTAGTTTAAAGGCGTTTTGACCCGTTGAAAGGTAATTAATAACTTGAAGTTCATTAGGTTGATTCAATTGGTTTTGGGGCTCGATTCCTTGATTCAGCATTGTTTCGAGTGTTTTTGAGGGTCCGACTAGGTTCGTCTCGTGATTTCAGACTTATTGGTATATTCTGGCGGGGCTCGGGAGCCCCGAGCGTCAAATGGTCGAGGTTCGAGTGAAGTTGAATAGTAAATAGATTTAACACTAATAATTAAGTAAAATCAAAGGAGTTAGGGCTAGACCTAGGATTTTCATAAAATTAAGATTTAACCACATAATTAGCTATGTAATGAACTAGAAATCACATATTAGTGATCCTTAGGTTATAGAGAATATTTTTTTTCTTTCAAAAATCTTGAGATCTGGGCATGTGGGCCCGGGGTCAGAATTTAGGAAATTTATGGGAAAGGTTGGGAAATCACTTAAATAGTTAGAATTCAACCTTGTAAGCACTTATTTACTAATCCATATATTATTTAACTAGTTCATGTGCTTTTGATTTTGCTTTGAGGTTTCGGGCTTGTTCTTGATAGTTGGAAGTGCGCTTTGGAGCGAGGTGAGTCCCCTTTCTAACCCCGTGAGGGGGAATTGTCCCTTTAGGACTAATAAATGATAAATTTTCATTTAATGCGAGGGCTACGTATGTACTAGGTGACGAGAGTCTGTGTGTTGCTACTATGATATTAAATGTTTGGGTAGTTTAGGACTCACATCATGCCTAATGTGAGATATTCATTTATTGAATTATCGAAATGATCATTTATAATATGTTAAGAGACTAGATAAGAACAAAAAGTGATCATACGAATATTGTTGAACCTTGTAAGTGTTTCCTCGTGTATAAATGATGCATTCGTGTACATTCTTGGTGTATTAATTGATACTTGTGGATCGGGCCGATCGCCTCGGTAAAATAGATGCATTTATGGTACGGGCCGCTCGACCCTCGGTAGTGCACAATTTATATTTTGTTGGAGCGGGCCGTCGACCTCGGCGTTGTTGTATATATATATATATATATATATATATATAGAGCTTTCATGATTTATTGCTAATTATGACTTCTATGATAATTGCCGTATAACTGAACTATTTATGCTCTAAATTGTACATCATTATTATAATATTATCTTGACCTAGTGGGTATCAAGTCGACCTCTCGTCTCTACCTCTTCGAGATTAGGCGGGATACTCACTAGGTACATATTGTTTATGTACTTATACTACGCTTCTCTACTTAAATGTATAGGTTCTGAGGCTGATTCATCTAGTTATTGTCAAGACCCAATACCTGAATACAGTCGTGATGGCACCTCTCATGAATACAAGACCATCCAACAGACTAACAATACTTTTTTAGCAATTTCTTAGCGTGAGTGAGTCAAAAAAATATATAACATTAACATGTGCGGAAGAAAATGATATAACCATCCCAGCTCAGCCAGAAATCTGGGTGTCACAAGTCACGAGCATCTAAGAATCCTAACACTATTACGAGACCAGTAATATACAGATTGGAATTTAATAACAACGAAAGAAATACGGTGCCGCGAATACTGGCGGTCACTTGGCACAGTTACAATAGCAAGATCTCCAATCGGCTTAAAACTTGCTACCTGGTGAACAATAACTTGCATATGCACATGAGCTGCAGGGAGTAAAGTGAGTACTCCAACTCAGTGAGTAATAAAAGTAAATAGTAGTTGAAAGCAAGAAATCACGTAATGCACTACATCATGCTATATAGAACAGTACAACACTTTTGAGAAAACAGGGAAAATGAAAATCCTTTAGAAAATATCTTGACTCAGTTAGAAACCTCTTTTAAAAATATATTTTCCAACAGTTAACCAGATGATTGCGGAACAGGTAGTGCAAGTCAGCACAAAAGTCAGCCCCTCGGGCACAAACAAGTACGTAAAAATGAGCTCTTAAATCTCGCCCCTCAGGCAATATTCTTGTTCCTGGTCAGCAATTGTTACCTGACCCGTTTACCTCATACAGTGTCACTGCTACCAATGTCTAAAATTTATTCTCTTTAAGAGTGATCAGACAATATCAGAACAGCAAATAATTATCTCAAGAAATAACACAAACAACGAATAGTAAAAAATTTGTATGAAGGAAATGCAATGCATATGATGGTACACTCTGGTACCTACTGTGGTGTGCAGTCTATTCCATTTAACGTCGACGGAGCTCACTGGGGTGTGTACAGACTTCGGAGGGTCTCTTACAACCTAAGTGCAATATCAGCAATATCGTGGCATCAAACAGGATCTCGGCCTCAATATCGATATATCATCGCTAGAGCGTGCTGTCCGAGCCATCCATATATTCAGAAATCACTATAACACCGCTGCGGTGCGGAGCCCGATCCGTGCTCAGTCCAGAAATACACATAACTCACCTGGGCAATATTAACATGATAGTCCTCAACTCAAAATGTCAATAAAATATTGTTCAAGTTTTTAGATCTTAGAATAATGGTTGAGTTTGCAAAATAGTATTTAAACCTTCGACTGAGATCAAATAATATGCAAAGTAATGCGAAAAAGTGATATCAATCCCCGAGGAATTCACATAGTTAGCACAAAGCCCAAACATGGTAATTAGCCCAAATTATGATGATAACAAATAATTTCAGTCAAATACGTGGTAAAAATCAACAACCGAGATGGACCAAGTCCAAGTCCCCAATGGTGCTCTACCCCACACTCTTATCCTGCGTGCAAGTCACCTCAATACAACACTATGATGTGCAAATCCGGGATTTCGAACCCTCAGGATATCACTTACAAGTATTACTCACCTAGAACCAGTGAAATCTCTAGCAAGTGATGCCTTTGCCACTCAAACCATCCTCCACGTGCATCGAATCTAACCAAAATCATAGCGAATACATCACAATAAGCTAAGGGGACAATACCCAATTGAAAATAATCGAAAAATAGCAAAAATCTCAAAACTAGCAAAACCCAAGCCTTGGGCCTGACCTCTCGAAAAATTACAAAACTCACATTACCGGATTACTTGTCTCTGTGACTTCTGCTTCTCCAGTTTCCCTCATCTCGCCCAGGACCGCTTCTACAGTCCATTTCCCGCAAAAGCAAGACCGTTTATGCGGTCCCCACATCCGCTTCTGCAAAAATGCCAAGGCCTTCAAAAATTGCACGTGCTACCTTTCCACCGCATCTCCGGAACCGCTTCTGTGGTCCCTTTTCCGCAGATGCGTAAATACCAGAACAAGCAGACTTAAACATGCAACAAACTCCAAAACTCTCTGTTCAACCACCCAAACTCACCCCAAGGCCCCCGGGACCTCAACCAAAAGAACAGATATGATCTATTACTTTATTCAAACTTGCTCGAACCATCAAAACATTACTGTTACGACCAATATATACAAATTTCACCAAATCAATGCCTAAGTTCTTCAAGAACCTCCGAAATGCACTTTCGATCAAACACCTGACCAAACGATGTCCGAATGAACTTAAAATTTTTACACATATCTAAAATCACCTAACAAAACTACAGCAAGTCTCGTAATTCTATTCCGACCCTTGGATCAAATTCTCACCCATCAAACAGAATTAGCCAAAATACTAACTTAGCCAATTCAATCTTAATTCTACACCGGGCCTCCAAAATCAACTCTGATCGCACTCCTAAGTCACAAATCACTTCCCGAAGCTAACCAAATTAATGGAAATCCCATCCGAGCCCTCTAACTCATAAGTCAACATCCAGTTGACTTTTCCAAAACAAGACTTCCTTAAAGAGACTAAGTGTTTCATTTCTCAACCAATACCAATCCAAATCAACTCTAACACATCACATATTGATAATGAAACATGAAGGAGCATAAAACAGAAAAAACAGAGCAGTAACGCATGAGACAATGGGTCGGGTAGTCACATCCTCCCCAACTTAAACCAATGCTCATCCTCGAGCTACCCAGAGTTTTACTAGAAGCCGACCAATAGCTGAATAACCTTACCAAGCATATACTCGGGGTGATCCCACATCACCCTACCTCGCATCGGTCCGATAACATAACATAGCTGAAATCTCACAATCCATCAAGACTATAAACCGTAGAACCACATTACGTTTTCCAAAACCATACACGAGATCAGAACCTCACATCTATACCCAGGATAAGTCCGAACCAGCTGTATTAACCCATACCTGCAACCTCCGATGCAGTTCTATGATATACCACATAGCTCAAACACATGCAGGGATGACTTACATTCATGGCAGATGCCCACAACAACCATATACTGATAGAAACCTTTTATTAGCTAAAATCTAATTACAACATTTTCATATCGTAACAATGATAATGAAACACATCAAGCTGTAACCATTCCTCAAATCAACCACTCATGAAGCCATTTCCCTTTCGACTATACCATAGTAGATTTTTGAACCAAACCTCAATATTATTCTCCAAAAAATATATAATCAAATATGTTCGTGTTCATTGATGACTCCCACGATCACCTCGAATCCAACACACCACTCTGGCGATATGACACCTCAACACATGCCTAAGCCACAACTTGTATAATCCATGCACCAATGAAGGGCAGTCTGAACATACTCAAATTATTACAAATGACTCAAACAAAAGAGTTGTAACTGAAACTCCTCAATACCATCACAATACAAGGCTGGGACCCCGTCCCACATAATAGAAATAGAATACATGAGTCTACCCCGAAGGGTCTAATCTCCACATAGCATCACTACAATGCGCGATCTTATCCAAATGCTGTTACACATGAAGCATCTCAAGTTGCTATACTCATAATTGACAATCATACACAACTGATATCTAGAACCCAAAAAAATCATTATACCTATGGTGAAGCAAGTAATATAAACCATACGATCCTGAGAGGACACAACCGAGGCGACATTCACCGAGCAACACCAGATACAGACTTTCCTTAGAACTAGGAAAGAAGGCATACAAGATAGCATATGGAGAACTATTCCCATCATCACAGTGTTGCGGTGTGCAACCCGATCTAGATAACATACTCATGGCGGCGTGCCAACCGATCCATATATATATATCTCACATAAGGAGATCGACATCGAGCCAAAGTATGTGCATACAATAGCTACATATCGAGTACCGATCATAATCATACTTAGTGCATACAATATCTACATATAGCGTTATAAGCTACAAAACTCAAGCACAACTGAGGTTTCCCCCTTAACTTCCACTATGAATACCGATAGCACCGCACCATATGTTCCCATAGATTGCAAATTATAACGTCTTGCAATGCAGAAGACAACTCCTAGATCTCTCTAGATTGCTGATAAGCTCCATAACGGTCGAGTCAACCCATCCTTCGACAATACAATTCGGAACAAACCGAGTCAACCAAAATTGGAACATGCATTCGAAAAGTCCCTTAACACCGGAACTGGCTTAATAATAGTAACCTCTACACTGACATCCATCATGAAGGCTCAATTAGGAAAAGAAATCCTTCCCAGCCATCCGCTGGGTCCTTGAAAGATAAACCACTCCATAAGAACATAACCTAATGCACCTTACTACTCCAACCGTGGCATTTCCGGCATAGCCCATAACGCAATAGTTCAGAATTAATCCAACACTTAGACAACCAGCCTGAACTACAACATCACATCCAACATCCAACATACCAGCAACAAAAAATTCATTCGAGTCTCCAAATCCCAATACTCACCAAACAGTGTCGATACACACGATCCACCATTGCACATAGCCCAAGTATGAGGACTTTCGCCTCCAATTCCACATAGCACACGAATCATCATACTTGATACCATTTTTTTCGTTCGAACACATGCCACAACTAAATATCAAATAATTCCACGATACATGATCAAAAATCTCCCTGAGCCTCCAATTAAACCCGAATATCACCAGTTTATCTAACAAGGAAGTGCCGCAACACAACCTAAGTACAATCACTTAATCATATTGCCCGTTTTCTAAAATATATACTCTCATCGAACCACTTCCAGATAGCCGTACCATTTTCCTTGATTATCTGAGGCTACCTGCTGCCTAAGTGCTCTATGAATTTCCTTTCTAACCTGAACTGAAACTCATCTGATCGAACTTCCATAGATATCATCTAGAAGAAATCCTTACACATCTCATGCCTCTCACAATCATAGAAGACGCACCTCTTCAACCACGATCGCAATAAATAAGAACTCTCCCAATTTCATTTGCACAAACTAAACTGCCATGACTGAATCCTTCTAACCAAATCACTCTAAGCAAGTCATCAAAACCCAAGAGCATTGCTGCAAAATTACATGTGCTAACTCATTACCTTGAATACACACCAAGAATTAATCACACCCTTACTATGCCGATCCAGTCTGTTATCAAGCTACTCCATTTATCTAAGTTTCTTCTTATTCATCTTCAACTTGATATTTCCCTTGCCGTAGTACCACAATTCCTCAATGTAGGCTTATCACATGAGACACAAGCATAAAACCATACTGTTAGGAACCACAACCTGCTGACTACTTTCTCAAATGTTTCCAGAAACACCACATTCCGTAATACCTTACTCAGAAGAACTCTCTGTGAATCTAGCTCTGTTTACTTTACTTTAGTGAATCGAGACATAGGATCTCGTAGTAAACATAGAAACACCACAGATTTTGACATTTCCAACGAAACTCAGTTCCTAGCCACAAATGCAACTTTAGAACACTCAATTGACATACGCGGACCCTTGAACCTATTAGAACCATTCTCGCAAGTAAATTACTTTTATTCAACTGGACTTTACCTGATCAAACAGACATAACCACCCGCGCCTCGTTAGCACTTTGACCCCGCAGGACATGATCTCGTTCTGATACAACCAAACAGCTTCATTGTCTTTACACTAAGCATTCTTTATCGACAATGGCGAAAGACATCCCATTATTTCCCCACATCCACAAAGTATCATGTAACCTTTGTCAAAATTTCGCTTCACTCGTGCCATCCTCAGCTCAATTTCTACAACCAGAACTGACCCGCCTTCATATCTCAAAATGGAACCAACATAGCACATGACCGTGCAATGAGTTAATCAAAACCTCTCTAACTTGGCTCCAAGCTATAGACCAAAATATTTTTATAGCTCAGAACACTTTTACTCCATTGATGCCACAATAAAATAGAGGGAATAAGCTCCAATCATTTATAAATTGTGAAACACATATCTTCTAACATGCACACAAGGACCATACCACGCTAAAACACTCCGTAGAAGATAGCCCACCTGCTTTGCCTCAATATAACATTTCCATATACCTCCCACCGTCATACACCTAACACAGTCGACTAGTCTTTTTGAGTCTGAACTCAAACCGCAACATCCTATTTATTTTATTCCCAACTAGGAGACTTCTAAAGATTCTTTACGCACCCATAAATCGAGGCAACACATCCAATCACAATGGAAATCAAACACTTAATGGTTCATCCATCACCCAACAGACCTTCTTCGACACTTCCAAGTTATATAGGAAGATCTCACAGTACCAACATGCTCCCCACATAGCTACCCACCTGTTATTCCCACTAATAGGGGAAATACTGAACACATAGGTTCATAACACTAGCTCGTACAATAAACACCTCGGTACTCAAGCCATAAGCGAAGATTCGGCCTCAAGTCTTCAAGGCTGGCCTAACAACAACTCATAAAAATCGCATCTCGCCCCTCAATCAAAGGCCATCAAGTGTATTTGTGCTGCAAAAGATGGTATAGTGCAGGAAAGTGATGATAATAAGGTCTTTCAGTTTTTAATGGGTCTAAATGAAACATATATGGGGGTCAGGAGTAATCTTTTGATGATGCAACCTCCTCCTTCTCTTGATAATGTCTATAATATGGTCCTCAATGATGAGAAACAAAGACAAGTCCAGTCTTCTTCTCATTTTAATCTAGACTCTATCTCTTTTAATGTACATACTAATAGGTAGCCTGTTGGATTTAACAAGGCCACGGTGTCTATTCCTCCTCCTCCTTTCAGACAGAGAGTCAATTTTGACCAACAGAGAGTCAATTTTGACCAAGCCAGGGGACCTTTATTTTGTAGATACTGTAAAAAATCTGGACACTTAATTGATAAGTGCTTCAAGATCCATGGGTATCCACAAAGTACTACTTTTAACAAGGGAAGGAGACATGCTGCTGCTCACCTGAGTACTGGTCTGGATTCTCCTATTTCTGATGGACTGTTGTCTGTTCCTCAAGGCAATCCTCCTGCTAGCCATCAATCTGTTGCAAGAATAGATGGCCAGAGCTCTGTGATACCAGGGTTGAGCAGACAAGATTATGACCAGTTGATGAACTTGTTACACCAGACCAAGTTAGGGGAATCCACTGCTCAAACTCCTCCTCCCATATATGCTGCAAACTTTGCTGGTACTATGTTAACTGAGAACCCTATTTCTGATTCAAAACTTTGCTTGCTTACTCATATTAATTCTGTCACCTGGATTATAGATTCAGGTGCCTCTAATCACATGACACATGATAAACAATTAATTTTTAACATCACACCTTTAACTCTGCCATATCTTGTCACTCTTCCTAATGGCTATAAAGTGAAAGTGACATGCATAGGCTCTTTTGCGTTGACTCCTACCATTACTCTTCACAATGTACTGCTAGTTCCTTCTTTTAAACACAACTTGATTTATGTTCACAAGTTAGTGAAGCAGTTGCATTGCATAGTTATGTTCACTGAACATTCCTGCTTACTACACATGATACAGGACCCTTCTCTGAGGAGGCCACTGGATCTTGGTAGAGAAGTTGCTGGCCTATATAAATTGGCTTGGGTCCCTTCTTCCCCTTCTCCCTCTGTTAGTTGTTCCTCTACTTCTGTTTGTCCTGTATCTGCTTCTTGTAATGATAGCAAAGTTGTTACATTTCTTTCCGTGTCTGTTTCTTGTAATGATAACATCTTGTCTGATAACAAGGCTGTTCCTTTGCCTTCACATGTGAATAGTTCCATCTGTAATAATGATTTTGCATCTGATATGAATTACATTTGGCACTTAAGACTTGCACATACTCCTTTTTGCAAATATGAAATGCATTTATGGTCTGTCTTTTCCATTTGCTTCCAAACAACCCTTTCCCTGTACAGTCTGTCCATGGCCAGATAGACTAGGTTTTTTTTTCCTGATAGTTCCATTAAGACTTCTAGACCTTTTCAACTGATTCATGTGGACACCTGGGGACGTTATCATACTCCAACCTCATCTGGTTGTAAATATTTCCTTACAATTGTTGATGACTTTTCAAGGGCAACTTGGACACACCTATTGGGATCCAAAAGCAATGCTTTTTCTATGCTTAAGTCATTTCTTTCTCTGGTCAGAACCCAATTAAATGTTGTGGTTCAGACTGTTATAAGTGACAATGCCTTAGAATTGGGCTCTAGCAATGAGGGTATTTCTTTCTTTAGCAGCCAGGGGATCATACATCAAACCTCCTGCCCTCACACCCCTCAACAAAATGGTGTTGTTGAGAGAAAGCATAGAACTCTCCTTGAAACCTGTAGGGCTTTGCTTTTTCAATCTGGCTTGCCGGTATCTTTTGGGGGGATTGTTTGTTGACTGCTACCTATCTACTTAACAAAATACCCACCATATTGCTTCATGATAAGTCTCCTCATGAAATTTTGTATGGGGAAATTCCAACCTATACTCACTTGAGGACTTTTGGTTGCCTTGCCTATGCCACTGTTCCCATCCCTCAAAGGGACAAGTTAAAGCCAAAAGCCATTCCTTGTGTTTTCCTGGGATATCCTTTTGGCAAAAAGGGTTATATATTATATGATCTTGCTTCAACGAAGTATTTGGTCTCCAGGGATGTTCTCTTTCATGAATCATGTTTTCCTTTTAAATCCGTGCCTCCTTCTGCTCATCCTCCTGCTTCTCCTTTTCCCTTTGTTCCATCTGGAGAACATGATGATGCCTCTGATTCTCCCATTCCCCTCTCTCCTCCCTCTTCTCCCACATCTGTAAAGATGCCTTTTCCTGTCCCTGTCACTGTCCCAAGTGCTTCAGTCTTCCCTTCTCCTTTCAATCCTTCCAGCTCACCTCCTGTTTTAGCTTCTTCTCCCTCTATTCATGCTCTCAGAAAGTCTCAAAGACAACATAATCCTCCTTCCTATCTTAAGGATTATGTCTGTCAACTCCCTGCCTTCTCTGGTTCATCTTCCTCCTCTTTGGAATCTGAGCCTCTATATTACTCTCAGGCTGCATCTGTTCCAGCATGGCAAGCTGCCATGAGACAGGAGTCTGAAGCTTTGGACACTAACCATACTTGGGATGTTGTCCCTCTTCCTCCTGGTAAGAAACCTATTGGTTGTAAATGGGTTTACAAAATAAAATACAAGGCTGATGGCAGTGTTGAAAGGTATAAAGCAAGGTTGGTTATTAGGGGTGATACACAGGTTGAGGGGATTGATTTTACAGAAACTTTTTCTCTAGTGATTAAAATGACTTCTGTGAAGTGCCTTATTGTTGTGGCTGTCAAGAATCATTGGCCCCCTTTTCAGCTTGATGTCAATAATGCCTTTCTTCATGGTGATTTGGATGAGGATGTTTACATGAAACTTCCTCCAGGTTTGACAGTCTCTCCTTCTACTTCTGGTTCTGTTTCTTCTCCTTCTTCTCCTTCTCCTCCTCTGGTCTGTAAACTCAAGAAATCCCTGTATGGGCTGAGACAAGCATCCAGACAATGGTATGCCAAATTGTCTTCTGCTCTTTATTCCAGAGGGTATAAACATTCTTTGAATGACTACTCCTTGTTCATCAAAGGTAAGCCTGGCTCCCTTGTGGTGGTAGTAGTCTATGTGGATGACATAATACTTACTGGGGATGACAGTGATGAACTGACTGCTCTGAAACTGTTCCTGGATGATCAGTTTAAAATCAAGGATTTGGGGTCTTTGCACTATTTTTTGGGCCTTGAGATGTCTGTTGTCCCTGGTGGGATGCACCTTAATCAGCACAAGTATATTTCTGATTTGCTGCATCAGTTTGACTGTGTCAATGTCTCTTCTGTTGTGTCCCCTTTGGACACCAATGTCAAACTTCATGCCGATTCTGGTGACCTCTTGCCCTCTCCTGACCAGTACAGGAGTCTAGTTGGCAAGATGCTCTTCCTGACTCATACTAGGCCTGACATTTGTTTTGCAGTCCAGCATCTGAGTCAATTTCTCAAATGCCCCAGACTTCCCCATATGACTGCTGCCCTGCATGTTCTGAGATACCTTAAGGGCACTCCCTCCTTGGGTTTATTTTACTCTGCTCATGCTGATTTTTCTGTTACTGTGTATTCTGATAGTGACTGGGCTGCTTGCCCTGATACTAGGCGTTCTGTTACTGGATTTTGTGTGCTTTTGGGTGGCTGTTTGATCAGTTGGAAATCGAAGAAACAGCCTGTTGTTTCTCTTTCCTCTGCTGAGGCAGAATACCGAGCCCTTAGCAAGGTTGCTGCTGAATTGACTTGGCTGTCTCGCTTGTTGGTTGATCTTGGGGTCTCTGTTTCCTCTCCTATTTTTGTATATTGTGATAGTCTGGCTGCTGTTCATATTGCTAACAATCCTATTTTTCATGAACGTACCAAACATATCGAGGTGGATTGCCATTTTGTTCGGGACTTGCTACTTTCTGGTTTTCTCAAGTTGCTTCATGTGCCTACTTCTCGTCAGCTGGCCGACTTGCTCACTGAGCCCCTGCCTGGCACTTTACTTCTTCCGCTGCTCACCAAGTTGCAGGTGGTTTCCCCCTCCAACTTGAGGGGGGGTGTTGAGATGAGAGAAGCTACATGATTTAGCTTTGTATATGCTTGTACATTTTTTTGTATACTCAGTGTATAATTTTGGTATATCCATGGTATACCTTGTAATTGGGTTGTAACTGAGCTGTGATGATTGTGTCTGAGCCCAATTGTCATTATTTAATTTTGGGCCGGATCACCCGACCCGGTCTGTTTGTAACATGTATATATGTAGGTGACATATTTTTCTCCCCTACCGAGTATTCATTTTCTTTCTTTTCTCTGTAATAACATCTCTCATCTTACAGAGAGTTCCGAAATGCTCTGGCTTCTCTCTACTTTCTCTCTCTATGTTTTCTATGATTTCTCGATCTAATATTGATGTTTACATTAGGCACAACCAATTCCCAAGAGCTATTTTAACATACTTGAGGAAACCGTAGATGTCTCGTGCTCTTCAAGACCTATAAACAATCAAATAAAACATCAAGATTTGTGTACATTCTATAAGGAAAGAAGTCACAATAAATAATAGTTTATTGTTCGCCTTCTTTGTGTTCGCTGATGAACCAAAGCAACTTGATAGATAGGTGAAGTATTTATCTTACTTAATTCATCTGTCAAATTTAGCTGAATCGTTTTGCTAATGCGCTATTGTATATGCAGCTTCGTTGCTTCGTGGTATTAATGATGGAGTATCAACAAAGAGCAGTATAGAAAAATCAGTTGATCCGAGAATGTTTTTGAGTTCATCCTTTGCAAATATTGTAGTTGTTGGAGGCTCTGTTATTCGGCTCTGAAGAACACCCAGAAACTTTTGTGTTATAACTACCTGTATCTTTAGATTGTGGACTGCTTATTAATTATTAGGAACATTTAATATGCCTTATGTTTGAAAGATTAAATGGTTTAGAAATTTTGTTGGATGGGTTCTAAGTGGTAAGCATTTTAACAATTGGTATGTGCACAAATCATCTCTCATCTATGTGAAGCAGTTCAAAGCCTTAAAACTTGAATATGTTTCTGGTTATTCAATTATCTTAATTATGTTTAGATGAAGAAATTTGTCCGTTTCTATTTTTAATTTATTTAGGTAATCATGTGGCTGCCTTTTACTGAACTCCTTAGTATTGGTCTCTTTTTTTTTTATTTACTATGGTTTTGATTTCTACTGTTTGTAGAAAATAGGCATTGAAGAGAGTTTACCCTATCCAGGTTTTCAAGTTGTTGTAACATAAAGCAACTAAACTTAGGCAAAACATGAATTGGCTAAGATATCAAAGTGCACAAAAGGGCAGCATAATGCAATTGTATGCGGGGCTCAACAGTCAACATGGCTGACCTCATGTAACATGCATCGTTCGTCTAACATCTCACCAACATTATATACCATATTCAATATGTTGAACACAAAAGAAATGCACTTCTCCAACTGGAAGTAACATGACAGTCGACTGGCCGCATAGTTACTCCCTTCGTTCCAATGCATCTGCTAATAGAACCAACAATAAAGCTGATTAATTTGTAAAAAAGTGGATGCTTTTCACACCAACTATATTTCAAACCAAAAAATGAGTAGACCGATTAGCAGTATACTGAAACATCCATAAGTTTATTTAATCCAATTATATTTGATGAAATTTCACAATGTATGGTTGATGAATTACCATATTAAAACAAATTTCGTATATAAGATTCATTGCTTCTTCAAAAATGCGATGTAAGAAGTCGTTAATCCATGTTATGGAAAATCATGACAGATCTCAATTATGTTTTGGTTTAATTTTTGAAAATTATTTATTGCACTTCCAGTCCTTTATAACCTATGAAATGTTAGAATTAGGATGGTTTTTTCTCTTTTTCTTTTTTCAATTTGTACAACGTTAAAGCATACCACTATGGCATAGAATTTTAAAATTTAGGCTGTGTATAATGTACTTTTCAGTCCACTGTTTCAGCCTTCAACTTTTAAAATCCTTATATGCAATTTTGAGCTATAATTTTTAGCTCAAATAGCTTAGCTTCTTGATAAATGACTTCCATTTTAAGTGGTAGAATGTGAAAATATTAAAGATTGTGAAAATTATATTATAATATAATGTAGTTCATGTGAAGGGCTTACTTTTTTTAAATTCTTTTTGGAATTGCTTAATTAATATTTGTTGGCACATAAATTGGTTTATGTCGCACGTCATTATGTTTGTTAGTTACAAAAACCATATAGCAAAAGACACTCCAAATCCCTTTGCTTGAATGTCAAATAGATGAAGGTAGAGCACACTCGTTGAGAATGAAGTATTTTCAATATTGTTTGAAAAGTTAATTTATATATAGAATAGAGAAATAGCTAAAGATATAAAAGAAAAAGAACAAAAAAGTAAACCGTACCTATTACATGCTTTAGATAACTTGTCAACAGCTATTGTGAAACTTGGTTAATGAATCTCAGTATCAAAAGTTGTACTTGAACCTCAAAAAAGATATTGATTATCTTTTGAGTGTCAGACTAAATTTTGAAAAACTTCTTTAAATACAATATTTGTAGCTTCAGTAGTTATATTCCCATCGTCATCACAAACCAAAATTTTTAATCCCGTTTTGCTCGTAATCTGACTGTAGTAGATGAAGTATAAAGTTAAAAAGACTTTGAAAATATAAAGCACATAAATCATGGAATTATATATTTGTAGATAAAATAGGGAATTTTGAGTTGGAAGCCCACGTTGGGGAGCAACTTTGGGCAATTATAATGGATTATTTGAGGAATGGAAGAAGACAATAATAACTACAAATATATTGCTGTAATTATACCAAGTTTATTCCCTATAAAGGATGGAGATTTGGAGATACTCAATATTCCACGTGTTGTTTGTATATGTGAGCAGTTAAGGTTTATATAATCAAGTAAAGAGTGTAAAGTAATCTGTCTCTTCATGTTTATCCTCTTTCAATACATTGGATATGTAGTTAAAGTTATATTATTTGAAGGAATAAGTTACTATTATTCCTTTATGTTCTTTATCTAATACTCTTAAGAAAAAATCAAGAGTAAAAATGCAGGTAATCTTACAAACAAATAACAAACTTTTATTAATTAAACAAATTACAAGTAGTTGTACAGACGGTTCTCCCATTCAACTTCAAATTTAAGAATAAAAATCTAAAAAGGTTCACTTAGCCAAACCTCGTGATAAATTTCAGTTAAAATACTACATAAAGGTTATCCAAGTGAATCTACTAAAATTTCCAAGGCTTCCCAATCATATAGTTTAGTTTCATCAATAGCATCAACTAATGCATCTCGGGTAAACTAATGCTTTCCAATCTGTTTAGCTAGAGAAGCTCTAAGCTCTCTAAATTTCTTTTCTTTGTCCCTTCGTTCAGCCCTTCGATCCCTTAACTTATTTTGCATCGGCCTTGGGTCATTCCTGATGACTTCAGGCTCCGAGTCAGAATCATTACATGAATATGTCCTGCGCCGGCGTACCCTTCTACGTTGTCCCCTTCCTTGACTTCGAGAATTCCCAATTGGAGTAATTCGAACTTGTCCTTGTTCATCCATATCTAAAATAGGACCAAGAAAACAATAAGAATGATTACAACCACTCAATATGACAACATATATCACAATAACTTGTAGAAGGATATCAGTTCATATTGTAACAAAAAATAATAATTCCAATAGATCACATAAAATTTACTTAACTAATAACTTATGCAAGTCTACGGTGAACATTGATAGAGCTTTTGAGCCATCCAATATCCATGATAATTATAAATAAGGACGTTTATTAATTAGCCCAAGAAAAATCAAAGGAAAAAAATGAAGTAGGAAATATGGAGTATTTCTAAGCAGTGAACAAAGAGACCCCCTGCAAGCAACAATTAGGCAAATCGCAAATCTGCAAACAGTGGATTAAAGTTCATACCGTTATCGGGAGAAAATTTAGTCTGTTTCTGCTTTCGTATATCCATTCGATTTTCTCTGGCTAGTTTCTTCTCTTCTTCCAAGTCAAATTGAGTCGTAACTGGCATAGTTGTGACAAGTTGTAAAGCCGTCTATTGAAGAGAAGGAAGTTAATGATACAAGCTTATTAAAAAAGTACGTGTACACATTATAGTGTAGTTAAATTGAGAAGTATAGTGTAGTCAAATTGAGAAGGATTTGCAGAGAGAATTTCTACCTCATATTGTGGGACATTCCTATTGTGAAGGGGACGTGAATGATATAGTTGGGATATGAGGAGTATTGTGTGGGAGTGGGAAATCTTGGGGTAAGTGGCAAAGTGTTGTTCGTAGCAGTTCGAGAATCACCTGCTGCGAAGAATGGGTGCAAACGTGGATCTGACTGCAAGTGTAACCCTATGCAGTTAATTTTTAAGTTACTGACTTTTATCCTGTTGCGTGTATAAAAATTAACCCTTCATAAAATGTCAAAGCTTGGATGGAGTTAGAAGTACCCCCTGACAATTGAGTAACCAACATTTTGCATAACCTTAAAAATGCCCACTCAACTTTCAGAAATAGTTTATCCATGTCATTCTTTAAAAAATTACTATTTTCATGCCACTGTCGTTAATGAAATGACTCATCCATGTTATTATTGACTAACAACTCAATTTCTGTTTGGCACATCCATGCCATTACCGTTAGTCAATAATGGCATGGATAAGCCATTTCTTTAACGGCAGTGGCATAAAATGAATTTTTTTTTAATGAATGGTATGGATAAACTATTTCTGAAAGTTGAGTGACATTTTTAAGTCTTTTCCATTTTAATAATCCATTAGCTATATAGGAACTGACTTTCTATCAAATGTTCATCTTGAGAATCTTCTAAGGTGTTGAATGTATTAACTACATCTGACAGAACCAATGTATACATAATTGTTCCAATTTCAAACTCATAGTCGGAGCTACTAAGTTCCTTAATTTTTTTAAACCTGAGGAGTTGAAGTCATCAGTTTGAAATAGCATATGAGAACTGATTGTTAAATCAGAACACAAATCCTACTCTCTTTTTTTGGAATAACATCAGGTCTTTCTCTTTCTTTCCTACACCTATTTTTATGTTTATGTTTGTGGCGAGGAAAACTCTTAATTATACTTTGATTCTTCTTCTTCTTGCGAAATTTGAACTAATTTTGTTGAGAACTTTTTGGCGTGCGTCTCTTCAGTGATGCCCAGGGCGCTCCTATGCGAACACTCGACCAGTTGGTGCTTCCGCCCTAACAGAACTCCGGCACCCATATCCGCCCAAGGGCGATTTGCCATTGCCTCGCCTAAATACGCGCTCGACGTGCCTTGTTAATGCCTTTGAAAACACTGGTTCCAAATGATCAAATTAAATCTTAATTAAGCAGAGATGTATGTTAGCCTTTTGTGGTAAGACAAAATAACTATAGTTTTTAAAAAATGTCTAGTTTATAGTTCGTGTCTGTTGAAAACAGGGGAAATTATGTGCTTTTTCCTCTGGTATAAGAAATAGTAATGGAGAGCCTTTACAGAAAAATTGACAGAACACAGAAGGTCAAGAACTTAACATAAAGGTTGATTATAAAAAGAATGTTTGAGCCTTTACAAACTTGGCAATTGGCATGAAGAGATGTTCACACGCATGGAAGATAATTTATTCTAATCTTCTAACTTAGACTTTAGCTTCGACCAGGTCCATCAAGGCTATTATAGGCAAAAGTTGATTGCATATTGCTAACTTCATCTAGAAGATGAATAGCAGCACGAGTTTGCATTTCAGTGGGAAGATATAGTTGCAAAATCATGAAGTTTATCAAAGGCTTCTAGAAAGTCAGTAATTTCAGATCTTGAAGAAGAGATAGAGAGCGCATTATCAGATGCAGCATATCCCCAGCTTGGAGGAAACCATTTTGAACCTCTGAAGGTCCACCCCATTGAAATGACTTCTCCCCAATGCTTTGCAAGACATGTCCTTCAAGATAGTTTGACAACGAAATGGGAAACATTAAACCACTGAAGGCTCGAAGGCGGCATATTTCCGCCGAAAACTTTGGTTTGTGTTGTTTTTCCAGAAAAAAATGACGAATGGAACAAGTGATGCTTCTGACAACACTGGGACAGAACAAATTGGTTTTGCTCACACTGCAGCACCAAACATTGCCCCTGCACCAACAATTGCGGAGGCTGAAAAATCCGATAAATTTACCGGGGTTGATTTCAAACGTTTGCAGTAGAAGATGTTCTTCTATCTAACAACCCTCAGTCTTCAAAGGTTTATCAATGAAGACGAACCTGTTGTGGTTGAAGGCACTCCTAACAACGAGAAATTTCTAGTAACTGAGCCTTGGAAACATTTTGACTTCTTTTGTAGAAATTATGTTCTAAATGGTTTAGAAGATATTTTTTACAATGTCTTTAGTGTTTGTAAAACTTCAAAAGAGTTGTGGTACGCTCTTGAGAAGAAGTACAAAACTGAAGATACTGGTTTAAAAAAATTTGTTGCTGCCAGGTTTATGTTGATACCCAATTTTTTTCCATATATATTTTATACGAAAAAATACTTCCCAAATAATATATATGTGCATATATGAGCACACCCATGAGTTTTGGTATTTTAATGATTTTTAAACCAAATTATCGCCAATTTTTATATCACAAATTATCAAAATTATTCCCGAAAATTATCTTTTGGGGAATAACTTATTTATCCTCATATTTACATTAAAATTTAATTAATATAATTTTTCCATTTTTTTAAGACTTTATTTGGTATTTTTAAAGCTACATTGTATAATTGCAATTATAGTCTATTTTGCAATTAACTATGTTTTAAAACTATAAAATTATTTCTGGTATTTTTAAAATAATATTTATATGTTATTAATTAGTTCTATATTTTAAATTTTGCTTTTCAGATTATTTTAGATATTTTTATAAAATAAATTGGAGAAATTGGCTATTTAAAAGTTGGCCAGATTTATTTAAATCCTAGCCAAAATTGTGTCCCCGTTCAGCCCAATTTGAACCTAATTTTTTAAACCCTCAAACAACCCATACCCATTTGATTTTACACGGCCTACCTTTGATTTAATCTGAGTCGTTGATCAAATGAGATCAACGCCCCAGATTAGATTACCTTAATTAAATCCTAAGGCTACCCCCCCCCCCCGGCCCCTCATTTCTCATAGACCGGTCTCTATCTCTATCTCACACACTATCTCTCTCTCTAACCAATACTCTCCCTTCTCTGTAGAACCTTCTGGTTCCCTCCTCATCTTCAACGAGCTTCATCGCCTCTTCGGCCATGCTCCGTCCTCACTTCTCTCGACCTCTAACTACCATGGATCCTATATCGTTGCTTCTCTCCAAAGTTTCAAACCCTAGAAGCTTCCACCATGAAGATGGTCGTTGAAGCCTCGTCGGGGGTCCGATTCTGACCTTTCTCAAATCTCTAATTTCCTTAACGATTTTAACTCACACCTTCATGTTTTGTTGTTTCTTTTACTCGATCTTTATGATTATTCCAGTTTTAAACGATTTCTATTCCCTTTGAAACTAGGGTTTCTGACCCCTTTTCGAAATCACTTTATTTTTTATTTTTGAGTACTAATTCGTGATTCTCTATACTATTTTGTAAATTTTTCTTATGTCTGATGAAACCCTAATTATTGGTTGTTTGTGTTTGCATTATTTTCTTATTTTGTGTTCTTCCGGATTCCTCTTCGAGTTCTATGCTCCTTGTTGTTAATGTATCGTTCCTTCTGTGTTCTTCACTTAAAGGCTTCTCTTATTGCTTGCATGGAGATTTTATTCTGATTCCTCAAACCCTCTTTGAGACTGTGATATTTGCTTTCAAAGTGTGATTTCGTGTATTTTTCCTATAGTTTGAATTTCTTCCTTAATTTACGGGATACTTTCCTCAATTAATACTGATTTCATAAGGTTTTCAATCTCGATCATTATTTTGAAAACTATTCTTTCAGAATTACGATGGTATTTTGCCTTATATATGTACACCAATTTGTTGATTGATTTGCCTAACATATTTCCTTAATTAGATGGTCATGTATTTAGTCCTTACTGCATGTTTTATGCTACTCTGTTTCCTTATGTGATTATACCTTACTTTGTGATTTCTTTCATTTCAAATGAATGATTACACCGTTTGATTTGGATCCTTTAATTAAAGGGCAGTCCAACTACTGACTGGATTGTGATTGATACCAGTCCCTTAATTAAGGGACTGCTGCCTTGTTTGTTTACTCATATTCAACACTATAAGTACCCCTCCCCATTCTCTTTAAAAGACACCAACGAACACATTGCATATCACTTAAACTCAATGTTCTGAATTCTCTCTCTCTCTCTCTCTCTCTCTCTCTATATATATATATATATATATATATATATATATATATATATTTATATATATATATATATATATATATATATATATATATATATCTTTTCACACCAACATCTCTGTGCTCTTTGTTTCTACACAATATTCTCTCACTTTTCCTGTTGAATGTTAATCACTCAACTGGCTGCAAGCAAAAGTTGTGTAATCTCGGTCACTTTCACTTTGCTGGCTGTTACTATGTTGTTTGCTTTGGGTCTGCCTGTTGCTTTCGGCCTGTATACTGCTGCTCACTTCCTGCATACTGCTGCCCTACTCTTTGCTTCTCTCTACACCTTACTGCTCACTACTACCCTGTGTTTACATTATTTTAAACGGTAAAGGATCAGAACTGCCTCTAACGTATTGACGCCAGGTTAAAAATGCCCTCCGTTAACCTATGTTGAAGAAAATGCCCCTACCGTTAAAATTCTGGCATATTTGTGCCCCTAACGTATTGACTCCAGTTTAAAAATGCCCCTACCGTTAACCTATTTTGAAAAAAATGCCCCTACCATTTTAAATATAAGTACAGTCAGTTGTTAGACTTAGGGGCACAAATATGCTACATTTTTAACGGTAGGGGCATTTTCTTCAAAATAGGTTAACGGAGGGCATTTTTAACCCGGAGTCAATACGTTAAGGGCAGTTCTGACCGTTATTCCATTTGAGTTATAGCCTCAAAAAACCACATGCTTCTATTAGTGCTGCACTTCCTCCTGTTTCTTGTGTGTGTTTACTTACGGTGCTGTTGTTCCTATTGCCACTAGCATATACTTAGGATAATTATTCTGCCTTGCCTTACTTTGCATGTAACTACCCTCTCCCCTATCCCAATGCATGTTTTTTTCCTCACTCTTGTGCACTACTAGCATGTGTCCAGGACCTGCTTGGCTACTCCATAGCCCTAAACCTCTTCCTGAGGTTGACTTTGTTTGGAGTCTGGTGCAGTAAGAACTAGACTCCTGATTTGAAGCATGCTTGATTACTCATCTTTGAGGTGTTATAAATGTGTGAATTGTTTCTTTGCTTATGAACTATTTGTTCCATTTCCCTTTCCCGTACCCTTGTTTTCAAAATTGGTCATCCTAAATTGATTTCAAAAGAACTCTTTCACTCCTCTATTACTGTTTTCTCAAACTATCTCAACTGTTTTCCAACCAACTACTTCTAATTCTTTCACGATCTCACTACTCTTAGAAATTAGGTGATGGCCCCTTAGTATAAGCATTTCTTTGGGAGCCTTGAGCACCCACTAAATTTTGATGCACAAGGCTAGCAATTTAACACTTGAACTAGTCAATGATAATCCATCTTGGGTGTCTAGCATTGGCCAGGGGTCCAAAGGTACCCTTAGGGAATTTTGTCGCACCCAAACTCTGGTAAAGGCTGTGAAACTCGAAATAAGTGAGGTTGGAGATTTGGGCCTGGCTAAAGGCTCCCTATAGAATAGCTTCTTATTTTTATTCTTCGTCACTGTAATTTAATTACTTAGTTTGTAATAATTTGTAAAGAACTATGGGGGTTTATAGGTAATTGGGGAGGGTTATGCATGATTATTAAGGGTATGGGTAGAAAACATTACTACAGGATTTCACTTATTTATTTGTGCAATAGAAACCATGTATAGGACATGCATCTCACATATAGAAATCCTGCTCCTAGGTCTCTTTACTTTCAGCTTGTTATTTTATAATTACAAACAGGTAATAGTTAACAAGTTATTGCATTTAGATACCATGCTTTAGGATTCTTATATACATTAGACATCATGTACTTAGGGTTTATTTGCAAATGTAAAAATGCTTCGTTAGTGTTATTCTATCTAATAACACCAACCTAGTTAACTGCAAACCGGAAACAAACAAGTATGTCCACCTTTCTCTTAGGGTTAAAACAACGTCTAGGCAAGCTTTAGGCCGGATGAAATTGATTAATTGTCTTAAATCATGCTTGAGTTATTCCACCTCTTTAAACTATCCGAATTTATTTTGCCTCTCTAAAGCCCGGTTGCTTTTTCCTACGAAACTTTCGTCCTGCTTTTAATCACATCTGTGCAAATATATCATTTACTAAATCACCTTTCCAGTCTTGAACCAGACTACTATTTTCTTAAATTAATCTGAATACTGTATCTTCTATAATTTTCCAAAACTATTGTTCAAACCTAGTATATTTACCGCTCTCTTTCACACTTCTGCAATATTGAAATATTTTACAACTGTTCTTCTACCTCTCCTGTCTGAAAACTATATTACTATATATTCTTGAGTGTGTTAAAAAATATTTCCTAAACTGTTACGCATCTACTGCATTTTTCTCAAGTTCTAAACGTTTTCGTCCAACTCTTTATCCGCGAATTCTGTTTAAAACTTTTCAGCTTCTATTTAAACCTATTTATGACACTCCAGATTTTAAAATTCTCCCTTCCATAGACTTCAAATGCGATTGAGACGTGCAAATTATGTGTTTATACGTGAAGGGATATTTGAGCCCCTTTTTATATGCCTTTATGTGATCCCTTATATGAAGTCCTACTTATTTTTTATGTCTCTTAGTATTTCGGCCTTTAAACTTAGGCGTTCAACATAGAACTCACCTTATAGGAATAACGGTCCTAAATACTCTCTAGGACCTATAGGACGGTACGGGTAATAGCACGCACTAAGCACTCGTGACCAATACTCACGCTTAAAATAACCTCTACGAGGTGGAGAGGGTAGAATATAGAGATGATGACAGGTGTGCTAATATCTCGTGTGAGAATGATTGTTGGGTATTGCACCGAATTCATCAATATTATAATTAAACCTAGGATTCTTTTCTTTGCTTTTCCTTTATTTAAATTAACGTTTTCTTCAAATTAATCTTTCTTTTTTTTAAAAGAAATCGCTTGTGTCTTTTCTCTTTCAAAATTGTCAACTTGTTTATATTTCTTATGTGCAAACTTTGCTTGTCTACTCCTACTCTTCTCAAAGTTACAATTATGCATGGCTGGGAACCACACTAGTGGATCTTGAGGGGTGCCTAACACCTTCCCCTCGAGATAATCTCAAGCCCTTACCCGAACTCTGGTTTTCTTCTTCTTCTTTTCTCTAAAAGTGTCCTAATGCACCATAATTATTAGGTGGCGACTCTTAAATTTCATAACCTGATTCCTCAAAATTGAATAAGAGTTGTTTTCCCATAATGTCGTAAACCCGATTTTGCCTTTTTTTAGGAGGGAAAAAGGGGGCGCGACAGCATGGAGACTCTACTGGGGAATTCTTTAGGCTTTTACCGTTACATTCTACTTGTTACTTTATTGTCTCTTTAATTACATTTACTTACTATCTTTATTTCCTCTACTATGAAACTGACTTGACTTTTCATGTTTTTTTCCTACTGCCTTATTATTTCAATTCTGTTGGAAATTTCATGCATTTATTGTAATCTTGTGTTTTATGAATGTGAAAATACATGCAACTTGCTTCATTATTGTAACTGCATATCTTAACATCATATTCCGCTCGTGCCAAAACAAATCATATAGCAACGCTTATAATGAGTGGTTGCTCCCTTCCAATATTATATCCCCCTATATGTGGCAAAGGAATATTTGCAATAAAACTAGTCGATCAACGGTGAAGTCGACGGTTCCGCGTCTTTCCCTCTTGAGTTGTCCGCTCAATGGTACCTTGTCTAGCACATCAAAAAGTAGAAAACTTATTCCCTTGAAACTGTTCATGTATCATGGTCAACCCTAGCCGAGTCATTATGTTTTCCACATAATGACTTATTAAGATAGCCTAAACCAAATTCCACCGGGTTTCCTCGAAACCCAAACGGATGCCTCCACGTTATGTGCATTCATTTGGAAAACTAAATGCCTTTTGCTAATTATTGATTTAAATAGTCGATTTTGGTGGGGATCAAGGGCCTAACACTTTGTTTTGCAGAAAATGAAGCATGAGGTCCCTAGATTCGGTATGGTATCAAACATTCACCCAAGGTTCCTAAGCTGGTGGGAAGATCTTCATGGCAGCGATCAAACCCTCGTCGGCAAGTACTTAGGGAATTTGTCCTCACTTCTGGAAATCCATCCTAACAATAAGATCATAGAGGCTGCCACTTTGTTTTGGGATAGCGATCGATCAGTGTTCTGCTTTGGGAACTTGGAAAGGACCCCTTTTCTAGAAGAAATGGGAGGCCTAGCTGGTATCTCTTGGGGGGCTCTGGGTTTATTTATGCCGGAAAATTGCAAAAGTAGAGGCTTTCATAAGATGATGGGACTCAAGAAAAATCCCGACCTCTATTGCTTGAAAGATACCTACATACCCTTTGACTTCTTGTACGAGAGATATGGCCATAGCAAGTCCTATCGCACCTATATGGACGAGTTCACCCTCACTTCTTTAGGACATATACATAGAAGGGTCATTGTGTTCATGATTTGCTTCTTGGGTATGATAATTTTTTCATGAAGAAGGCTAGGATCCACACCAGACTAGCCATGGTGACCAAGGCCTTAATGGAGGGTATTGACGGGAAATCTTTCAATATAGTGCCTATGATCATTGCTGAAATCTGTCGAAGTTTCAGCAAGGGGCTCCGCATTTCGAGGATTGTAATCTGCTACTTCAACTTTGGATCCTAGAACACTTTTGGAAAGGCGACTACAGATAGGAAATTATCAGCAGAGATTGGGATGACCAAATCGTTTTTCATCACCCAAAGCGGATGAACTTCATGCCCAACATGTTCGCTCAGCAAGAGGAAGCCAGTGGATCGGTGGAATTGTTTGAAAATCTCAAGGAAGATCAAGTTCAGTGGATGTTCGAGTGGTTCCCAATAGGGAGTTCATTGTCCATTCTCGAGACGCACCATTCCTCATACTCATCGGTCTGAGGGGAACTCATCCTTATGTCCCCCTCCGAGTCATGAGGCAAGCCGGAAGGAAACAAATCATACCCAGGATAGAGAAAATGAGTCATTTCAGGGCTGACTTTCATGATGATGATAGACCGCACAAATGTCACGCTCAGCATATGTGGCACTGCAAGCTCGTCTTAGGTATAGAGTCTATCGAACAAGACAGGTATCATGTCGGGTGTATGCCGCACTACACATGTTGGTTATAAGATGATCATATTGGTTTGGGTCGTCCAGGATTCGTCCATGGTCATATGATTATTGATGAGAAAACTGAAGTGCAAGTCAAATACAATCAAATGCGCAAGAGGATGCAAGAATGTGAGAATGAACATTGGGAATACAGGAAGCCTACGAGAAGCTGGTCAACGAGTGGAAGGACATGGCTGTCAACGCCAACAACCGTTAGGGATATTTGGAGCGAGGTATAGTGGAATTAGAAGGGAAGTTCTTGAAAAGAATTGAAGACTATCAGAATACTGAAGGAAGTGCAGGCGGACATCTAGCCCCAGCCTATCTGCTGTTAGGAATGTGCGAGTTGATGCAGCTGTACGAGGAAGGCAAGAGTACCAAATCTAGGGAAGGTCCTTCCAGGACCAAGTAGTTAAGACTTTTATTTTTCTGCTTTCTTAATGTAATAAGGCCACCGGACATTAGTGACGTCTTTTATCATTCAGTCGTTTTAAGACTCATCTTGTTTTTATCAATAAAATGAGGCATTTAGCATTATAAGTTCTTCAAATTTAATTTGCTTCTAGGCCTACCTCGGGCACAACGAGGAACCCAAATTAGGAAGCGATTTATATTCCTGCACAATGTGTTTAAATATCATAATATTATTTATCAGAATTCGCACTAACTTTTTACCTTTTTGTTTTTCTTTTATTTTTTATTCCCTGTAAGGCCCCGCGAAAATGAGTGCTCAGATGTTAGCTGCTCATAGAGTCGAGCCTACCTACATGGATCAGATTCTTTTTACTATTTTGCACTTAAAAATGTGAAATCAAATTTTTTCCAGAAAATTGTCAAAATGCGGTCCAGAAAGCGGTTGCAGATGAGCTATGCGGACCACATTCCTACCGCAGAATGAATGAAAGCAACCAATTTCTGATGTTAATAATGCGGTCAGATCTGCGGTCGCATAATCAATATGCGGACAGTAGAGTGATCGCATATGGTCCCTGAAGAAATTCGAAGGTTAGTTCTACGGTGCATTCTGCGACCACAGAACTCGAATGCGGACCGCATATCTACCGCATTCCCAACCCGAGAGGTCTGAAACTTGAGCCATTTCTGCGGTCCATTTTGCGGACCGCATGTAAGTTATGCGACCGCAGATTGCGTCGCATATCGTGCTCGCCTGGTATGTTTCTAAAATTTTAGACCCGATCCACCTTTTAAAACACCTTCTTCCCCATATTTAACACATTTCTTATCAAAATAATATAGAGGGAGAGAGGGTTCTTGAGAGAGAAAGCAAGTTCTTCATCATCTAGTCTTTCAAAACCATTGTAGCTCGGAAGATTCTTGGGGCATTGTCTTCTCTACTGATTTCTCAGGTTAAATCCCTAACCCATTTCCCCCAAATTTTGAAATTAAGCTTGGGAAGGAAACCCCATACACTTGCTTTGAATTTTCTTCATAAAATTCTCATGCATGCTCCTAAAACCCTAGAATCTAGCTAAACAAGGAATTGGGTAATAACTACGAGTTAAATTTCTAAGACCAAAGTGTTGCTCATGAACTAGATTGACTTCTAGATTGCTTGGCAAAATGGACTAAAGGTTTAAAGGGGATAATCAAATCCAGGTATGTATGGCTAACTATGATCCTTGTGAAATCCCCCTGTGTTAGTTTGTGAAATTGTTTGATAATTGATATTCATGTGGGGATCATTGTGAAGATTTTATGATGTAACTTTTGTGGTAACGCCTTGTGGTGGAAGTTGAGGAGCTTGTAATTGAAAGAGATTGGAAATGGTAGAAATGGAAATAATGTGGAACAACATGTATGATTGGTTGTGAACAACTATTGTGGTAACCCAAATTGTGTACAAATTGATGAACATGTGGAAATTGTTGTTGCTAGTTGTGGAAATTACATTATCCTTGTTTTGGTTCTATCTTAACAATGTGCTATAGTATTTCTTGTATTTGTTGTTGTGTTGTATGTTGTTGTGAACTGAAACTGTCAGGCGGGGTCGGGTTGCGCACCGCAACACGGTGAAATAAGGTGTGGGTTGGGGTGATAAGGGTGGCCGAGGTAATAAGGGTGGAAAATGAGATCCAATATCACTATTGATATGAATATAATCATGAAATGGTAAATGTGGAATTGTGAAAAGAGACAGCAGGAGAGTTTGTAACCTGTGGGGCAATGATTGCCCCTTTGTTTGACTAATTGTATCATTTGCTATGAAATGTTTGGTTGTACTATTGTTGTTCAGTTTTATACTTGATTATGCCTTTTGGCTTAAGTTTACTTGGGATAGATTTTTTTCATACATGCCAACACAATTCAAATGTACTGACGTCCCTTTTGTCGGGGGCGCTACATTCGTCGTATGATTGTAGGTGGATCCGTGGCAGGAACTCCGGTCCACAATTCGTAGCTCCTCCTCCTTTCTATCAGCTGTGTACATGTTGGTGAGCCCCTTTCCTTCTGGAGCCCTGCGTGCTTCAGGCCACCTCTGTTGTTGTAATAATAGTTTTTTATGTCATTGCAAAAGTATAGTCGGGGCCTTGTCGTCGACAATTATTGTATTATCTTTCTCTTAGAGGAATCGTAGAGAGTGTCATGTGGGTAAGAACTTGTGTATATGGGTGTATGTTTTGGGCGTTGTAAGTTGTACACCATGTCCCTTGGTAATCATAATGTGTGTTTTGTAAAAGATGTCCCCTGTTAATCATAATGTATGATTATAAAAGAGAATTCATATTTTCTTTCAATTTCTTTGGCTAATTAACAAAGAATAATGTGGGGCAATGCGTGGGAAATAGGAAAGGCACCCAGGTCCGCTTGACCAGGGATACCCGGTCGGGCGCCGGTCATGCCCCTCGGCTTTGAGGCGTGACATTCCCCTCCCCAAAAGGTTAGTTCGTGCATTCTTGCACCATCAGCATACTCCACAAAATCCAAGGGTCCTCCACCTCCTCCTTCTCTAAGTCCAACCAAAAATAGGAACAAAGGCAAAATGGAAGATACAAGCGCTAGAAAGGAACTTGAGGAAACTTCTCCGAATGCTGCTATTACCAAGGAGACTGCTGCTCATCTAGAGCAAACTTTGCTACAATTTCAAGAGGAATTAGACCAAGTTCGAAACCTGGCAAGCCTGTCAATCACACTTGCCGCTCCTGATGTTAACACCCAGAACCCCGCACCTCCATAAAACACCCCACAACCTCCAATGCAACCCACTCATGCCCAAGCCTGCAACACATGCAATAACCCTCCACTGCCATTCCAGAATCACAAAACACCACAAAAGACCATAACACTCCTATCTTTATGGACAATATACCCCACTACACTCAACCAATCACAAGTACACTTGATTCAGATGACAATGGCTCCCTCATTCAGAATTTGGCCGCTGAGATCAAGAAATTGACTAGCTGGGTCCAAGGTTTCGAAGGTAACAAAGGTGTTGAAGGGTTGAATTACGAAGATCTCTATGTACAGCCAGATGTTACAAACCTCCCAAGTTTGAGATGTTCAACAGTACAAGTGATCCCAAGGTCCACTTGAGGATGTATTGTGACAAGTTCGTAAGAGTCGGAAGGGATGAGAAAATCCAGATGAAGCTGTTCATGAGGAGTTTGAAGGGATGCCTTATTATGGTATATCAGCTAGGATGCAAAGAAATGGACTAGTTGGTGAACATGGCGTCTGACTTTATGGACCGATTTAGGTTCAACACTGAGAACGCACGAGATGTGTTCTATATCTAGAATCTCAACAAAAAACCCACAGAAACCTTTCGCGAGTATGCTACTCGTTGGAGGTCAGAAGCTGCTAAGGTCAGATAGGCTTTGGAAGAAGAACAAATGAACAGGTTCTTCGTCCGTGGTCAGGATCCACAGTACAACGAGAGGTTGATGCTAATAGAGGGCTAAAAGTTTTCCGACACCATCAAGTTGGGAGAAAGGATTGAAGAAGGCATCAAAAATTGTATGGTCACTAAACTCGAGGCATTGCAAGGTACCAACAAGGCTTTATAGTCTGGTGGCTCGTCGAAGAAAAATGATGTAAATTCCGTAATGGCTGCGCAAAGGAACAATTCCCCTATGAAGTACCAAACCTGTCCCTCAGCTCCACTCACATATACCCCAACCCTAAACTACCAAGCACTATCACCCACCTACCAAATTCCACCACCTTCCTATTAATCACCTCCATCGTCCACATATCAACCCACTTCACCGAGATATTCCCAACCCGTACATGTATACCAAGAATACAATTCCCAGCCCACTCACTACCCGTCGCCACCTATCTACCAAAACTTTCCCCGACCCAGACCAAATTTTGACCATAAGCCTCCTAGAGAATATACCGCCATAGCCGAACCAATTGACCAATTATATGAAAAACTTAAAGTAGCTGGCTACGATACCCCTATCCCAGCCGTAACTCCAGAAAATCCTTCCCAATGGATCAACCCAAACAAGACTTGCGCAAACTATTCAGGGGCTAAAGGCCATCCCATTGACGAGCGTCGCTCGTTGAAAGACAAGATTTAGAATCTGATTGACAACAAGATTATTATAGCAAAGGAGCCCACTCCTAATGTCTGCTACAACCCTTTACCTGACCAAAAGGGTGGATGCATCCACATGATCAAGATTGAAGATGATTGGGAACCCAAGGGGTCAATCGGTTTGATAGTTGAAGGAGACAAACCTAAGAATCCAGCAGTCACTCTAAACCCCATTGTCGTTCAGATTCATCCTTCTGAAGGCGATGTGGTAAGTGTGTTTGTATCGCTTGAGTTTGAAGCACCTTCTGCAAAGGCGCCAAAACAAATCGAGGTTTAGTTCGGGATTCCAAAGGCACCTGCACCTTTTGAAGTTACTGCATTACCTCCCAAGGTGCCTATTCCGGTCTCCATGATAGATGTGACCCCATTCAATACAAATGCTATACCTTGCGATTACACCACTGAGGCTAGAAGGAAGGGAAAGACATATACTGGGGAAGCAATTGCCACACAGGGCATGACCAAGACAGGCAAGGTATACACCCCAGAACATTTAGCTGAGTCTAGCAAGCAAGCCTCTAGGCGGGCTATTGAAACCGGACTCGACGAACTTTGGAGGAAGATACATGCTAAGGAGTACTTAGTCGTTGAGCAACTGAACAAGACACGCACACAGATTTCTATTCTAGCTCTTCTGCAAAGCTCTGAGGCACATAAAAATGACTTAATGAAAATACTGAGTGAAGCTTATGTTACCAACAACATAACAGGAGGCAAAATGGCAAATATAGTGGGGCAGGTATTGGAAAGCCACAAGATCACCTTCTACGATGAAGAATTATAACTAGAAGGGCTTGGTCACAACAAGGCATTGCACATCACTACCCAATGCGAGGATCACTTTATCATCAAGATCTTAGTCGACGGGGGATCCAGCCTCAACATTTGTCCATGAATAACTCTCAGGACATTAGGTAAAGGATTGCACGAGATCAAAGATGGAGCTATCAGTGTCAAGGTTTTTCATGGATCTCAGAGGTCCACCATTTGAGAAATTAGCCAATGCCTACAATTTGTCTCTGGGACGACCCTAGAACCACGTCGCTGGGGCTGTGGCATCAACTTTGCATCAAGCTGTAAAATTTGAATGGAATCACCAGGAAGTAATCATTCATAAAAACAGTAGCAACCCTATATACAGTCGCCAGGCCATCCCAATGATTGGAGGTAGAAGGAGAATCGGTGGAGAAACATACAATCACATCGAGCGAGTCAACATCATAGACAAAGACAACTGGTGGAATAACAAGATCAAGAGCATTTTGGATTGGAGCGGATACGAGCCCGAAAAGGGACTTGGCAAGAATCTCCAGGGCATTACCAAGTCTATCAAGTTGAAGAAGCATGGTACCACTTTTGGCCTGGGTTATGAGTATACTTGGGAGGAATTCAAACGTTGGTCACAACCATGGCGCGGTCCCTACTACCCACTGGAGCACCCTCTACCTCAGTTGAAGCAGACCTTTCAGCCAGCTGATGTCATATATGGATCAGAGGAAGATGAGACGCTGGCAGCAATGAAGAACCTATTTCTGGAAGATGATATGGATTGCTGTGTTATCTTCGAGGAGGACGGGTAGGAAGGCCCTTCCATTCAAGTTGTGAACCGAGGGGAACAGCTCACCAATTGGTCAAACAGGACCACCAGTGCACGGAGAGCCTCGGGGTGGCAAGGCTAAACGACGCATATGCATCACATTTTACTTTTAGTTGATTTTACTTTTCAGCATTGTCTTTACGTTTGAAAAGAGCTCTGATGTTTCAAATAGTTATAAATATAATCAAAGCATATTCCAAGTTTATCTTTATGTCTCGCTCTTATTATGTTTCTCTACATTTACTTTATTTTACACAGCATTACTACTACATATCTTGATGATGAACCAAGACTGTAACTTGCAACGAGGCAATGCGACAAACAGACATAGATTCAGAAGCGGATGAAATACCAGAAGATGGTTTCAGGGAGATCGAAAATTTTGAGAACATGCCTAAGTACAATCTGGACGAAACAGAGGTTGTTAATATGGGAGACTCAGAAAATGTCAAGGAAACACGTATTAGTGTACATTTATAACCACTAGAAAAGAAAGAGTACACAGAGTTCTTCAAAGAATATGAGTATATCTTCGCCTGGTCGTATGATGATATGACCGATCTCAAAACATCCATTGTGGCTCAGAAGTTGTCGACAGATCCGGCATGCCCACCGGTAAAACAGAAACTCAAAATATTCAAGCCAAACATGAGTTTGAAAATCAAAGAAGAGGTTACCAAGCAAGTCAAAGCCAGGGTTCTCAGAGTTGTAGAATATCTGACATGGTTAGCCAACATCGTGTCGGTACCAAAGAAGGATGGGAAAGTTAGAGTCTGCACGGACTATCGGAATCTCAACCGGTCCCAAGGATGACTTCCCTTTGCCAAATATACACATATTGAATGACAATTGCACCAAGCATGAGGTGTAGTCATTCATCGATTACTTCCCGGGATACCATCAGATATGGATGGACGAAGAAGATGCAGAGAAAACGGCATTCATCACACCGTGGGGGATGTACTGTTACAGAATGATGCCATTTGGTTTGAAGAATGCTTGTTCTAACTACATGAGGGCCATGACCACCATTTTTCATGACATGATACATAAATAGATCGAGGTGTATGTGGACAATGTCATCATCAAATTCAAGAAAGTTGCATATCACATGGATGATTTAAGAAAGTTCTTCAACAGATTGAGGAGATACAACTTGAAGCTGAATCCCACCAATTGTGCATTCGGGGTCCCAGCCGGAAAGTTATTGGGTTTCATTGTGAGTCATCGGGGAATAGAATAGGACCCATCATAGGTCAAAGCCATTCAAGAGTTGCCACCGCTAAAGAACAAGAAAGATGTAATGAGTTTGCTGGGAAGACTCAACTATAACAGCCGATTCATAGCTCGGTCCACTGTCATTTGTGAACCCATCTTCAAGATGCTAAAGAAGGATGCCACCACTAAATGGACTGATGATTGCCAAAAAGCTTTCGAGAGAATCAAGGAATACTTGTCAACGCCGCCAGTCTTGGTTCCACCCGAGCCAGGGAGACCTCTATTGTTTTATCTTGCAGTATTGGATGGAGCATTTGGATGTGTTTTGGGACAACATGATAAAACAAGGAGAAAGGAGCAAGCCATCTACTATCTCAGCAAGAATTTTACCCCGTCCAAGGCTCGGTATTCCTTATTAGAACGCACTTGTTGTGCTCTAACCTGGGTGGCTCAGAAACTGAGGCACTATTTCTGTGCTTACACCACTTAACTCATATCCGTTATGGATCCATTGAAATATATCTTTCAGAAACCCATGCCTACCGGCAAGCTCAGCAAATGGAAAATACTGTCAAGTGAGTTTGACATTGTTTACGTTACCCAGAAGGTAGTCAAAGGAAAAGCTCTGGCAGATCACCTCACCGAGAATCCTATTGGAGGAGAATATAAACCTCTAAAGACGTATTTTCCTAATGAAGAGATAGCTTTCATAAGAGAAGACATTGCAGAATCCTATGATGGTTGGAAAATGTTCTTAGACGGGGCCACAAATTTCAAAGAAGTCGGTATAGGACCAATTCTGGTATCAGAAACCGGTCAGCATTACCGAGTATCTGCCAAGCTCAGATTACCATGGACCAACAACATGGCCGAATACGAAACCTGCATCTTGGGGCTCAAATTGGTGATTGACATGAACATTCAGGAGCTATTAGTTATCGGAGACTCGGACCTACTTATACATCAGGTTTGAGAAGAATGGGAAACCAAGGGTTCCAAGATACTCCCCTATCTACACCATGTATAGGAGTTGAAGAAGAGATTCAGAAAGACAGAATTCTAGCACGTTCCCAGAATACAAAATGAGTTCGCTGATGCCTTAGCCACTTTATCATCTATGATACCGCATCCAGACACAAACTTTATTCATCCCATCCAGGTCAAGATTCACGACCAACCAGCTTATTGTGCTCATGTCGAGGAAGAAGCCGACGGAAACTTTGGTTGCACGATATCAGGGAATACTTGACAATAGCAGAGTACCCAGAGCTTGCCAATGCTACTCAGAAACGCACACTTCGGAGATTGTCCAACAACTTCTTTCACAGCTGAGGAATCCTATATAGGAGGACTCCCGATCTAGGATTATTAAGATGTGTCGAGGCAAGAACGGCAACCAAACTATTGGAGGAATTGCACACAGGGACCTGCGGACAGCATATGAATGGCTTCGTTTAGGAAAAAAAGATACTCCAAGCATGATATTTTTGGATGACTATTGAAACGGACTGCATCCAGTATGTCCGAAAATGCCACCGTTGTCAGATACATTCAGATATGATAAAAGTACCTCCAAACTAGCTTACTGCAACAAGCTCGTCGTGGCCGTTTACCGCTTGGGGAATGGATGTTATAGGACCAATCGAACCGGCCGCATCAAACGGGAACAGGTTCATCCTAGTGGAAATTGATTACATTACCAAATGGGTTGAAGCAACACATACAAAGCAGTCACCAAGAAAGTAGTAACAGATTTCGTCCGCGACTATATAGTCTGTCGGTTCAGAATTCCGGAGTCAATCATCACCGACAATGGTTCTAACCTCAAAAGCGACCTGATAAAAGCAATGTGTGAAACATTCAAAATTAAACATAAGAACTCTACAGCTTATAGACCTCAGATTATCGGAGCTGTAGAAGCTACTAATAAGAATATCAAGAAGATACTAAGGAAGATGATTGAAAATCACAAGAAATGGTGTGAGAAGTTGTCGTTCTCCTTATTGGGATACCGTACTACGGTCCACACATCAACTGGGCCCACCCCTACATGCTTGTTTATGGTACAAAGGCGGTCATCCCCACCGAGGTAGAAATTCCCTCCTTGAGGGTCATACAAGAAGCAGAGTTAGATGATGCGGAATGGGTCAAAAGTCTCTACGAGCACTTAGCCCTTATAGATGGAAAGAGGATGAATGCAGTCTCTCATGGTCAGTTATATCATAACAGAATGTCCAGAGCCTTCAACAAAATAGTTAAGCCAAGGAAATTCACGCCGGGACAATTGGAATTGAAGACAATATTTTCGCATCAAGATGAAGCTAAAGGGAAATTCTATCATAATTGGAAGGTTCCGTACATGGTTCATCGGGTTCTAACTGGAGGAGCCCTTATTCTCGCTGAAATGGATGGAGAAGTCTGGCAGAAGCCGATAAACTCAGACGCAATGAAAAGATACTACATTTAATAATACGCTTTTTCTTTCGTGATGTAATTTGAACTACGCCTGGCCTGATTCCCTTATAAGAGGGGATACGTAGGCAGCCCTATGGGTGCGGTCACATTTTAATAAAAATTCCATTTTCCCCCGCAATTGGAACTGGGGCAGAATTTTGAGGAGGACCCTCAAAATTGCAAAGTAATTTTTTCAGCCTTTTCATCAGCACCAACTTAGTAAACTGGGGCAAAATTTTGAGTTGAATTGATCCGTTTTCAGTCACTCAGCACAGTCGTCAGCAGCACCAGCCCAGTAAACTGGGGCAGAATTTTGAGGAGGACCCTCAAAATTCCGGAGCAAGCGAGGTCGCCGCATCTTGAACCACGTTGTAGTTGTTGGTTTATCCTAAATAAAATTATATATATATATATATATATATATATATATATATATATATATATATATATATATATATATATATATATATATATATATATATATATATTCATTTACTAAGTCATGCATAAACATCATTTGCATCACCATCATTTAGCAACGCTATCCCCGTGATACACTACGCCAAGAGCTAGAGGGTACGAACAAACCTCCCCTCTACAGAACTCACGATTTTTCTTTGGATGCATGAATTCAGGCTACAGATCAAAGCACATTCTCTCTTCAGGATCGAAACCCTCAGAGGGTCACTATCTGCACCCAACCTTCCTAGCGGTCTTAATATCGCAATCGTCTATCAGCTAAGAAAACTTACTACTATTCGTTCTATTAGATTCCTGCATATTGCATAAGGCTATTCTCTGCCTTTCGAGGTTAAGATCTACCTACGCATTGCATAAGGCTACTTATCTGCCTTTCGAGACTAAGGACTGTCTTCACATTGCATAAGGTTATTTATCTGCCTTCTGAGACTAAGTTATATCTCTATCTGTATTTTTGCATAAGGCTATTTATCTGCCTTTCGAGGTTAAGCTCTACCTCCACATTGCATAAGGCTACTTATCTGCCTTTCGAGACTAAGCTATATCTCCATCTGCATTTTTGCATAAGGCTATTTATCTATCTTTCGAGGTTAAGCTCTACCTCAACATTGCATAAGGCTACTTATCTACCTTTCGAGACTAAACTCTGTCTCCATCTTCATTTTTGCATAAGGCTATTTATCTGCCTTTCGAGGTTAAACTCTACCTCCACATTGCATAAAGCTACTTATCTGCCTTTCGAGACTAAGTATTGTATCCATCTGCATCTTTGCATAAGGCTTTTTATCTGCCTTCCGAGGTTAGGCTCTACCTCCACCCTGCATAAGGCCACTTATCTCCCTTCCAAGACTAAGCATTGTCTCAATCTTGCATGGCTGAAATATCGCCGCCTGCATCTTAAATGCTCGCTCTGGCCGAAAGATCGCCATCGTTTGCATTCATTTGGCTGAAAGATTGCCACATTCTCATGGGCTGAAAGATTGCCAACTTATTCAAAGGCTTCATAGTTCGGAGGCACCATCTGCATAGCCCGAGAACACCATTTCATGGCATGCAAATCATTATCTTTATGCTCTTCATAGCCCTGGACATCATAGTCCGAGGACGTCATCCTAACCGTCCGAAGACAGCACTCATGGTCCAACGGGGAACTTGCATCACGTTTAAATTATTAACAATATATGCGCACACAGCTCATTTACAGGTACCCATCTAGCGAGCCATCTCAGCAGGAGTGATCCCGCTCTGGGTTTTTCCTCAACCCATCTAAACCCAAACGTCTTTTCAGGCCCAATCATTGCGTCCGTCCTTTCGAACCTCAATTGACACATTCCGTCAATGGATTCCGAACAAGATATGACCTGATTCCTGTAAAACCAAGGACATGTAGGCAGCTCAAAAGCCAGGCACGGTCATAATTATTTTACAATCTCCGTTTTTGGTCAAAATTGGCCATCTTATCATTACCCGACAACTCTTTCATCCTCCTCGGGTAAAGAGGGGCAGCTGTTGATGCCCAATTTTTTCCCATATATATTTTATACCAAAAATACTTCCCAAATAATGTATATGTGCATATATGAGCACACCCATGAGGTTCGGTATTTTAATGATTTTTAAACCAAATTATTGCCTATTTTTATATCACAAATTATCATAATTATTCCCAAAAACTAACTTTTGGTGAATAACTTATTTTATCCTAATATTTACATTAAAATTTAATTAATCTGATTTTTCCATATTTTTTACGAATTTATTTAGCATTTTTAAAGCTAAATTGTATATAATTACAATTCTAGCCTATTTTGCAATTAACTATATTTTACAACTATAAAATTATTTCTGATAATTTTAAAATAATATTTATGTTATTAATTAGTTCTATATTTCTAAATTTTTCTTTTCAGATTATTTTAGATATTTTTATAAAATAAATTGGAGAAATTGGCTATTTAAAAGTTAGCCAGATTTTATTTAAATATTAGCCAAAATCGTGCCCATATCACCCCAATTGGAACCTAATTTTTTAAACCTAATCAAGCAACCCATACCCATTTTATTTTATCCGGTCCACTTTTGATTTAATCAGAGTCATTGGTCTAATGAGATCAATGACCCATATTAGATTGCCTTAATTAAATCCTAAGGCTACCCCCCGACCCCTCATTTCTCAAAGACCGGTCTCTATCTCTATCTCATTCTCTCTCTAACCAATGCTCTCCCTTCTCTCTAGAACCTTCTGGTTCCCTCCTCCTTCTTCGACGAGCTTCATCGCCTCTCCGGCCATGCTCCGTCCTCACTTCTCTCGACCTCTAGCCACCACGGATCTTGAATCGTTGCTTCTCTCCAAAGTTTAAACCCCTAGAATCCTCCACCATGAAGATGGTCGCTGAAGCTTCACCGGGGGTCCGATTCCGGCCTTTCTCTGATGATTTGGTCCGTGATGCTAAAAACACCATTATCTTTGAGCTTCACGGCCAGGTTTCTCTTACCCCTCTCACTAGTTTCTTATGAAAACCTAATCGTAACCCAAACTCCTCAAATCTCTGATTTCCTTAACAATTTTAACGCACACCTTCATGTTTTGCAGTATCTTTCTCGATCTATATGATTATTCAAGTTTTAAAGTATTTTTGTTCCTTTTGAAACTAGGGTTTCTGACCCCTTTTCGAAATCACTTTATTTTTAATTTTTGAGTACTAATTCGTGATTCTCTGTACTATTTTCTATATGTTTTTCTTAATTCTGATGAAACCCTAATTATTGGCTATTTGTGTTTGCATTATTTGCTTATTTTGTGTTCTTCTGAATTCCTCTTCGAGTTATATGCTCCTTGTTCTTTGTGTATCATTCCTTATGTGTTCTTCACTTAAAGGTTTCTCTTATTTCTTGCATGGTGATTTTATGTTGATTCCTCGAACCCTCTTTGAGACTGTGATATTTTCTTTTAAAGTGTGATTCCACGTATTTTCCCTATTGTTTGAATTTCTTCCTTAATTTACGGGATACTTTCCTCAATTAATACTAATTTCCTTAGGTTTTCAGTCTCGATAATTAATTTGAAAACTATTATTTCAGAATTACGATGGTAATTTGCCTTATATATGGACACGAATTTGTTGACTGGTTTTACCGTTTGATTTTGGATCCCTTAATAAAGGGCAGCCCAACTACTGACTGGATTGTGATTGATACCAGTCCCTTAACGAACACATTACATATCACTTACACTCAATGTTCTGAACTCTCTCTCTCTCTCTCTTTTCACACCAACATCTCTGTGCTCTTTGTTTCTACACAATATTCTCTCACTTTTCCTGTTGAATGTTAATCACTCAACTGGTTGCAAGCCAAAGTTGAGTAATCTCGGTCACTTTCACTTTGTTGGTTGTTACTGTTATTTGCTTTTGGTCTGCCTGCTGCTCCCTTCTTGTATACTGCTTCTCACTTCGTACATACTGCTACCCTACTCTCAGCTTCTCTCTATACCTTACTGCTCATTCCTTTGCTCACTGCTGCCCCATGTTTACATTATTTTCCAACTGGTATGTATTCCATTTAAGTTATAGCCTCAAAAAAACATGCTTCTATTAGTTCTGCACTTCCTCCTTTTTCTTGTGTGTTTTTACTTATGATTATGTTGTTCTTAATTCCACTAGCATATACTTAGGATAATTAGTCAGCCTAGCCTGACTTGGCATGTCACTACCCCCTCCCCTATCCCAATGCATTTTTTTCCTCACTCTTGTGCACTACTAGCATGTGTCTAAGACCTGCTTGGCTACTCCATAGCCCTAAACCTCTTCCTGAGGTTGACTTTGTTAGGAGTCTTGTGCAGTAAAAACTAGACTCCTGATTTGAAGCATGCTTGATTACTTCTCTTTGAGGTGTTATACATGTGTGAATGGTTTCTTTGCTTATGAACTATTTGTTCCCTTCCTTTACCCTAGTTTATGTGACTCTTTGTTTTTTTTTTTTTCAATATTGGTCATCCTAAATAGATTTCAAAAGAATTCTTTCACTCCTCTATTACTGTTTTCTCAAACTGTCTCAACTATTTTCTAACTCAACTCCTTATAATTCTATCACGATCTCACTACTCTTAGAAATTAGGTTCTGCCCCCCTTAGTGTAAGCATTGCTTTGGGAGCCTTGAGCATCCACTGAACTTTGATGCACAAGGCTGGCAATTCCACACTTGCACTTGTCAATGATAATATGTCTTGGGTGCCTAGTACTGGCCAGGGGTCCAAAGGGACCCTTAGGGAACTTTGCTACACCCAAACCCTGGTAAAGGTTGTGAAACTCGAAAGAAGTGAGGTTGGAGATTTGGTCCTGGCTAAAGGATCCCTATAGAATTGTTGCTTATTTTTATTCTTTACCACTGTAATTTAATTACTTGGTTTGTAATAATTTGTAAAGAACTATGGGGGTTTATAGTGAAATTGGGGAGGGTTATGCATGATTATTAAGGGTATGGGTAGAAAACATGATTACAAGATTTCACTTATTTATTTATGCAATAGAAACCATGTATAGTACATGCATCTCACATATAGAAATCCTGCTCCTAGGCCCTTTTACTTTCAGCTTGTTATTTTATGATCACAAACAACTAATAATTAACAAGTTACTGCATTTAGATACCATGCTTTAGGATTTTAACATGCATTAGATATCATATACTTAGGGTTTATTTGCAAATGTTGAAACGCTTAGTTAATGTATTCTATCCAATAACACTAGCCTAGTTAATTGTAAAACCGGAAAGAAACATGTATGGCCACCTTTCTTTTAGGGATAAAACAACATCTAGGCAAGCCTTAGGCCGGATGAAATTGAGTAATCGTCTTAAATCATGCTTGAGTTATTCCACCTCTTTATATTGTCCAAATTAGTTTCTGCTTTTAATCACATATATGCAAATATATTTTCTGCTAAATTACCTTTCCAGTCCAGAACTGGACTACTATTTTCTTAAATTTATCTGAATATTATATCTTCTATAATTTTCCAAAACTATAGTTCAAACCTAGTATATGTACTGTTATCTTTCACACTTCTGCAATCTTGAAATATTTTACATATGTTCTTCTACCTATCCTATCCGAAAACTATTTTACTATGTATTCTCGAGTATGTTAAAAAATGTTTCCTAAACTGTTACGCATCTACTGTATTTTTCTCAAGTTATAAACCTTTTCATCAAACTCTTTTTCCGCGAATTCTGTTTAAAACTTTTCAGCTTCTATTTAAATATTTCTGACACAACAGCTTTTAAAATTCTCCCTTCCTTAGACTTTAAATGTGATTGAGACGTGCTAATTATGTGTTTATCTGTGGAGGGTTATTTGAGCCCCTTTTTATATGCCTTTATGTGGTCCCTTATATGAAGCCCTACTTATTTTGTATGTCGCTTAGTATTTTATCCTTTAAACTTAAGGGTTCAACCTAGACCTCACCTTATAGGAATAACGGTCCTAAATACCCTCTAGGACCTATAGGACGGGATGGCTAATAGCACGCACTAAGCACTCGTGACCAATACACACGCTTAAAATAACCTCTACGGGGTGGGTAGGGTAGAATATGGAGATGATGACCGGTGCACTAATATCTCGTGTGAGAATGATTGATGGGTATTGCGCCAAAGTGATCAATATTATAGTTAAACCTAGGACCATTTTCTTTGCTTTTCCTTTATTTAATTTAACGTTTTCTTCAAATTAATCTTTCTATTTTAAAAACAAATTGCTTGTGTCTTTCCTCTTTCAAAATTGTCAACTTGTTTATATTTCTTATGTGCAAACTTTTATTGTCTACTCCTACTCTTCTTAAAGTCACAATTATGCATGGCCGGGAACCACACTAGTGGATCTTGAGGGGTGCCTAGCACCTTCCCCTCAAGATAATCTCAAGCCTTGCCCGAACTCTGGTTTTCTTCTTCTTCTTTTCTCTAATAGTGTCCTAATGCACTGTAATCATTAGGTGCGACTCTTTAAATTTCATAACCTGATTCCTCAAAAGGGAATAAGAGTTGTTTTGCCCAGAATGTCGTAAATCCAATTTCGCCTTCTTTTAGGAGGGAAAAAGGTGGCGTCGACAGTTTCTAGAGTTTAAAAAGGTAGACAGCAAGTCTGTTATCTCTCAAGTTCAAGAATTGCAAGTGTTGGTTCATGATATGCTTACAGAGAGCTTGGTGATTAATGAAGCTTTTCAAATGGCATCAGTTATTGAAAAATTACCTCCCTTGCGGAAGGACTTCAAAAATCAACGAAAGCACAAATGCAAAGATATGACACTTGATCTTGTGGTGTGCATTAGGATAGAAGAAGATAACAAAGCAGGAGAAAAGAAGTCTCGTGCAAGTTCTTCCATTGCTGGTGCAAACATTGTTGAAGAGGCACAAACTAATAGCAAGAAAAGGAAGAAGTCATCTGGGCCAAAGCAGAATCCATCTAAAAAGAAGTTCAAAGGCAACTGCCACAATTGTGGTAAATATAGGCACAAAATTACAGAATGTCGTGCTCCCAAGGAGGATAAAAGAACCCAAAAAACAAACATTGTTGAAAAAAACAATGATATGGAAAACTTGTGTGCTATGTTCTCTGAATGTACCTTGGTAAACTCCAAGGAATGGTGAATTGATTCAGGAGCTACACGACATGTTTGTGCTAACAAATACTTATTTACTTCTTATGATTCTGCAGCTCCAGACGAGACCATCTTCATGGGCAACTCCGCAACTGCGAAGATTGAAGGCTATAGGAAGATCAGCTTGAAGATGACGTCTGGCAAAGTAGTTACTTTATGTAATATACTTCATGTTCTAGAAATTAGGAAGAACTTAGTTAGTGTATCACTTCTCATTAAAAATGGGTTTAAGTGCGTTTTTGTTTCAGACAAGATTGTAATAACTAAGAATGAATTGTATGTAGGAGAAGGCTACTTAAATGAGGGCCTTTTCAAACTGAGTGTAACAGCTATTGATATAAATAAAGTTGAATCTTCTTCTTATTTGCTTGAGACTAATTTTTTATGACATTCCCGTTTATGTCATGTTAACTTTAAGACATTGCAAAAAATGATCAATATGGAAATATTATCTAAGTTTAATTGTGAAACTATAAAGTGTCAAATATGTGTGGAGTCTAAGTATTCTAAGCATCCTTTTAACTCGGTTGAAAGGAATTTAAATCCTTTGGACTTAATTCACACTGATATTTGTGATATGAAATCACTACCATTTCGCAGTGGGAAAAAGTACTTCATAACTTTTGTTGATGATAGTACAAGATATTATTATGTATACTTGTTAAATAGTAAGGATGAGGAAATAGATGCATTTAAGGGGTATGAAAATGAAGTTGAGACTCAACTAAATAGTAAAATAAAAATGATAAGAAGTGATAGGGGAGGCAAGTATTTGAAAAAATATGTTTGGAGTATGGTATCATTCACCAAACAACTCCCCCTTACTCATCACAATCCAATGGGATTGCAGAAAGAAAGAATATAACTTTTTTAAGGAGATGATGAATGCTTTATTGATAACTTTTGGGTTACCACAAAACGTATAGGGGGAAGCCGTTCTAATAGAAAACAGAATTATTAATCGAATTGCCCATAGCAAAACACAATCCATACCATATGAAAAATGGAAAGGAAGAAGTCCTAAATTGAAATATTTCAAAGTGTGGGGTTCTTGGAAATTTTCAAGTTCCTAAATCCAAAAGAGTTAAAATAGGACCTAAACTTGTGGATTGTGTATTGATAGGATATGAAACAAATAGTAAAACATATCATTTTCTGGTTGACAAATCAGAAAATCCAGAATTCAAGTGGATACAGTAATGGAATTAAAAAAATGCTGAATTTTGTTAGCATATATTCCCATATAAAATTGAAGGTGAGACATCTATACCAAGGAATAAACGTCCACGGGAAGAAACAAATGATGAGATGCATAATGAGGAGAATCCAAGACGTAGCAAATGTCAATGGAAGTCTACATCATTTGGTGCATATTTCTTAACGTTTCTATTAGAAAACGAGCCTCAAAAGTTTAAGGAGGCTATGTCTTCTTCTGAAGCACCATATTGGATAGAAGATGTCAATAGTGAGATTCAATCCATTTTGGACAACCATACATGGGAGTTAGTTGATCTTCTTCCTGGAAATAAACAATTAGGTTATAAATAGATTTTCAAAAGGAAGATGAAAGCAGACGGCTCTGTTGACAAATATAAGGCAATACTTGCAGTCAAAGACTTTAGACAAAAGAGAGGTCTTAACTACATTGATACATACTCGCCAGTAACAAGAATTACATCCATTCGGATGTTAATTGCTTTAGCTGCGGTATATGGTCTTGAAATACATCAAATGGATGTGAAAACGGCTTTTTTAAATTGATATTTGGAAGAAGAAATATATATATATATATAACAACCTGAAGGGTTTGTAGTTCTGGGAAAGGAAAGAAAGTTTGTAAACTTGTTAAGTCTCTTTATGAACTAAAACAAGCACCTAAATAATGGCATGCAAAATTTGATGGCACAATGTTGTCAAATGGATTTAAGATCAATGAGTGTGATAAATGTTTTTGTATTAAGACAATCTAAGTCATATAGTTATTGTATGCATATATGTAGACGATATGTTGATAATAAGTAATGACATTGCTAACATTAATGCCACAAAGCATATGTTAAGCAGAAATTTTGATATGAAAGACTTAGGTGCTGATGTAATATTGGGAATAAAGATCCATACAACTCCTCAAGGTCTTGCACTATTACAATCTCATTATATCAAATCAATTCTTAAAAGATTCATGTACTTAAATTTTAGAGTTTCAAAAATTACTATTGATGTGAATCTTCCGTTAAAGAAGAACAAAGGTGGGAGCAATTCTCAACTAGATTATGCTCAGGTTTTCGGATGTTTAATGTACATCATGAATTGCACACGACCTGATATAGCATGTTCTATCAGTAAGTTGAGTTGGTACACGCATAATCCAGATCAAACTCATTGGATGGCAATGAAACATGTCTTGGGATATCTAGAATATGCTCAAGATTATGCGTGGCAATACAACAAATACCATGTGGTAGTTGAAGGATATTGTGATGCAAATTGGATCACTGACTCAAAATCCACAAGTGAATATATTTTCACCCTTGGAGGAGGATATGTGTCTTGGAAATCATCCAAACAAACTTATATAGCTCGCTCAACGATGGATGCTGAGTTCATAACTTTAGCTAAAAGCCGGTAAAGAAGCTGAATGGCTTATGAATTTTTTTGGAAGATATTCCGTTCTGGACCAAACCACTGACACCTATTTGCATTCACTGCAATAGTCAATCAGCTATAGGAAGGGCAAAGAATGTTATGTATAATGGCACGAGTCGTCATATAAGATGAAGACATAAAATTGTTAGACAACTGATCTCTAGAGGAATCATTTCAGTTGACTTCATAAAGTCAAAGGAAAATGTGTCGAATCCTCTTACAAAAGGCCTTACTAGAGAGGCAGTTGAGTTCACAATGAAGGGAATGGGTCTGTGGCTGATGGAAAGTCAATCATAACGGTAACTCTACCTAAAAGACTGGAGATCCCAAGATCTAGGTTCAAGGAGATCAAGCAAAGTTATGAACAGTGGAACATTGTCAAAATAATCCATTCTCATGAAAGGACAATGATAGGAAATAAGGATAAAGCAACTAAAGCTTTTTAATGATTATCTAATTCTGACATAGGAATTGTTAGAAATGTAATCTCTGGGATTACAGCTTAGAAATCACCTATGTAAATGTGAAGTGTAAGCCGCTTCAAGTAACAAGGCCAAATTCTCTATACACTTATTAAACCAGGAGGTGTTCATGGCTGAAACGAACACAACAATGAGAACCAAAGACGTATAAGGTTTAATTGTGTGACTTGTGTTGTCTAGGTATACATCAAAGCTCGACGGTTCATTGATATCAAATCTACCGATTGACGAGTATATCCGATATAAGTTCACTATGGAAAGTTCAAAGGGAAACTTACTTATCCAAATACAGCTAATCCTTAAATGCAAATCACACAGTTTTTATGCATATCTTTTTCTTTTAGGTCATTCCCCATTCATGTGGGGATTGTTGGAGTTTAAGGACATACTTAGTCTTTAATTAAGTAGAGTGAAAGAGAAATTGAGAAGATAACTTTTGGAGGGAAATGAAAACTTTTAATTCATTAAAGTCATGAAAAGTGGATTGTACCACATTGGATGGGGAAGCGATCCAATACGAGTTTATATGGAGAAACACATTCTCTATCTCTCAAAAGGTTGAGAAAAAGGGAAACCCCTCCGCCGCTGTCGTCGCTCGGCCAGGCTTTGGATTTGGATTTGTCAAATGATCGATCGATAAGATTATTTTTGGACAAAATTTATTTAATTAATTATTTAATAATTAATTGAATGTCTGTCATTTAGCCGTTGTACCGCGCCAGAATACTGTGTCTGAATGGCACTCTTGCCGCGGTCCTAGCATAACCGCGATAAGACCGCGGCAGATTCACGTCTGAAGGCTACTCTGACCGCGGTCCTGGTGTAACCGCGGCAGGACTCGTAATTTCTGAACAGACACCTTTTCCCAACCAAGCATCACGTCTCTTCCAATAATTTCCTATAGATTCCACCAGCTTTGCCTCATTTAGACACTCAGTTTTTTTTACAGATATCTCTTTTAAAAATTCTCCTTCTTCCTAACTAAATTAGTGCATCGTTTTCATAAAACAAAACAGTAAGTTGTGTGATTGCAGCGTATCTTTGAACTCATTGGAATTCTGTGATTATTATTGCCACTATCACATAAATATTTTTCCGTTCTATCTTGGCAGGAAGTATTCTATAATTCTTGGCAACTGTGGAAGGGTTATAACTCCTTTAAGAGACACAAGAAATTTGTGGGATCAGATTTAACATTCTGCTTCATCTATTTTTGTTAATTTTTATGTTTGAACATCTTTCGAACTAGAACACTTGTTTGATAACATCAGATGTAGCGGCGAAGGAAAATGGTGTATCCATAACGGGTACGATATATCATATATGCACTATATTTGCGGATAGACTCATTACTAGTGGCAAATATGCTGATAAATGTAACTCTCTAAAGAATCATTGATAGCACTATCTACACTTATTTTGGACCAAGCAACATTTCAAGATCCATAATGTTAACTTGGCTACTGCAATTGATAAAAATGCTCTGTTGTCCATTTCAAATGTATACGTTGCAGCTCCTAGTAGACTCTTGTATAAAACAGCACTACAACATGCTCCTAATAATAACACTAAGTCGTGATTTCTAACATGTCAACACATAGTGAACTGTTAAAAAGTGCAGGATATTAGCTCTGTTATGGCTAAGAGCCAACAATGATTTCAAGGAGGGATTGTTTCAGAGTGAGAATAAAAGTGCTCATAATGTGTTATAAAATAATATAAATAGAGAGTAAAAACAAGAGAATCATATTATTTCTTCTTCGTCGTCGTGTGTTACAAATAGGTCACAAGAGACTTTAATTACAGAAAAAGGAAAACAACCATAACAAACTTCAAAACTTAAACTTATTGATATATAGCAAGACTACTCCGTAAATCTGTAATTGCAGGACATCTAATGTGCATAATGTTGTTTCTTACAAGGATCATAAAAAGGTCCTAGATAGGAAGTGCACTGCGCAACCACAAAAGTAGCTCCCTGACCCTAACAACTTTGTACGTCAACAAATCCATGAACAACGAATTTTGGGAAGATGAGCAAGTATTGGCAGCTCAAATGTCGATGGACTCCACAAGTAGGGCATTGATGTGAGGTTTCAAGATTTTCTCCGGATGAGTGTATCCATCTAGATTGTGGATATAAGTAACCTCAACAATACGAGCAAAATTGAGAATATGAATAAAAATTCCGTAATGATAGGAATGGACCTAAGAAGTTCTTCACTAAGATCCTTCCATGATGCCTCAGTCTTTTTTTGAAATTTATTCATTGCCTCTTTTGTTGATATGCCATAATTTCTCATGCAGCACTCAATTCCTATTACAATTTGCCCCTACTTTTCTCAACCTGGAAAGGTAGATAGATTACGCGTTACCTTTTATATTGCCACAATTGTTGTGGCAATACTTTATTTGTCCAAATCACATATAATTATATAAGTTTGTGAGATATAACTCATACCTCGTATGTGTTTATGTCATCAATAGAACTGAGTAGAAGTTCAATTAACATTGAGAATTCAAACGGCACGACGGAGATAAATAGAAGTAAAATTGTTCCTAACTCTGTAGCCTTTGGGGGATAAACACAGACGTCTCTGTACCGATCCCTCAGACTCTACTAAGTTTGTCCGTGAATTGTGAGACCTAAGAAACCTAGAACTCTGATACCAACTTGTCACGACCCAAATTTTCCACCATCAGGACCGTAATGGCGCCTAACATTGAACCCGCTAAGCAAGCCTTGTTACTGATTATTTAACCTTTTCCCTTTGTCTTTAAAAATTTACCAAATGATATAAAAAAATCAGCGGAAGAATAGAATTTACCAGTTTCACTTAGTACAATTACGAAACCATTATAAAACTCCACCCAGAACTGGTGTCACAATCTAACGGACTATCTACGAATGCTATAAATAGTGATCTTAACAAAGAAAATACACATTTGTCTCAGAAATAGATAAAAACATAAAGAAACTGGATAGAATGGGACGCCAAGGACTGCAGAAGCCTGCAAGACTACATCGTGTCTCCACTGGACTGAAGGCAGCAATCTCAATTTATGGTCCATATGGTCCAATAACGGGATCTGCACAAAAAGTGCATAGTGTACTATTAGTACCATCGATCCCATGTACTGGTAAATATCGAACGTAACCTCGGTAAAGTAGTGACGAGTCTAGGAGACAATAAACATCATAACATGTGCAATTAAACAATATCTAACAATAATAATAGTTATAATAATAATAATAATAATAATAATAATAATAATAATAATAATAATAATAATAATAATAATAACAATAATAATAATAATAATAGAAGCTAAACAGGAATTAACGGGAAGGGGAAACATAGGGGGATACTAAAATAAGGAAACACAAAAGTAATAGAAGTGAAACGATTAAGCCACTTGAACCGATAACAACAATTAATCACAGCAAACAGAAAATGAATGCACGACATCACCCTTCATGCTTTTAATCTCAATCTTCACCATGTAATCAATAATGAACATGTGTACAGTATCACCCTTCGTGTTTTATCACTCTTCCTCACCATATGAATATTAGAAATGTGCACGGCATCACCCTTCGTGCTTTATCTCTCCTCCTCGTCATATGCATCAATATAAATGTTAATGTGCACGGTACCACCATTCGTGCTTTTATCACTCTTCCTCACCATATGCATAAGTATGAATGTGCATGGTATCACCCTTCGTGTTTAATTGCTCTTTCCTCAGCCAAATAGTAGAAGCAACAGCATCCCGATAAGGGAATCAACAATAGAAATAAATACATCCCGGTAAGGGAATCAACTATAACCAATCTCGTTTCAACAATTGACTTCACAGAATAAATCTCGACTTGAGCCAATACTCAATAATAGATAAATACCAAAAAAATAATATAAGTTTTGTTTAACATGGATAATCATCAATTTAGGCATAGGTAATACATAATAAGAATCACAACGATCATAATATAAGACTCACAAGCATACTAGATACCAACATATAGATACTCGTCACCACACCTATACACCATACACAACACTAACACGTAGAATATAAGACACAACACTTATTCCCTCAAGCTAAGATTAGATTAAACACTTACCTCGGATTCCACGACCAAATTCAAGCTTCAAATACCACTTTTCCTTTAGATTCCACTTCTAATTCACTTGTATCTAGCCATAGTTATCTTAACAACATCAATAAATGCTAAAGAATTCAACTCCAATGCTTAATTATAGGTTTCTATCATTTTTCTCAAAAAGTCAAAAATCGATCCCAGGCCCGCTTGTCAAAACTTGAGTTTCGAACCAAAACCTAATTACCATTCACTCACGAGCTTGAATATGCAATTAGTTTTGGAATCCAACCCCAATTCGAGGCCTAAATCTCCAAATTTGTAAAATTTCCAATTATGCTAAAATCCCTAATTTATACCCTAAAAGAACAAGGTTCGGCGTGGATATCTAGGATGTTGATGAAAAATGAAAGAAATGAGTTTAAAAACACAACCTATGATTTGGTGATAAAATCCCTCTTCAAAAATCACCAAGCATCGGATTATATGGAAGAAGATATAAAGTTTTGGTCTAATCCCGTTTGAGTTATGTTTATAAAAGACTGTGCAGGCCTTCGCCGCATTCGAGAAGGGCTTGCCGCGTTCACGAAGGGCTTGCCGCGTTCGCGAAGAGCTTTCTTGCTCAGGCTTACACGATCGCGAGATCTTCCACGCATTTTCAAAGGGTATGCCCTCCCTTCGCATTCACGGACCACTGTACGCGTTCGCGTAGAAGAAATGACCGACTCCTAGCCCACCTCCATTTTACTATGTGTGTTCGCGAGACACTAGTTGTGTTTGCATAGAGCATCCCCCAGTGCTTTGCGTTTGCAACCATGGCTACACGTTCATGATGAACCAAGCCAACCCCAACCCTGAGTACACTTCGTGATCATGAGAGTGACTTTGAGACCACAAAGCACAAAATGCTTGTACACCAGAAACAACAACTTATACTAGATTTTCTAAGTGTAAATCACCCCGTAGCGTATCTGAAACTCACCCGAGCCCTCGGGACTTCAAATCAAACATGAAAACAAATATAAAAACATCATACGAACTTGCCCATGCGATCAAATCACCCAAATAACATCTTAAACAACAAATTTACCATCAAAATCAATTAAAATCTCAAGAACTCTTAAAGTTACTATTTTTACAACCGAGGGTCCGAATCACATCATATGAATTTCGTTTCTCACAAAATTTTGCAAGCACAATATAAATATCACATTAAACGTTTACCAGGCTCCGAAACCAAAATACGGGCCCGATATTATCATTATTCAATTTCCAAACTTCTTATATTTTTCAGTTAAATAATTTTCTTCAAAAATTTATTTCTCGGGTTAGGGATTTTGGAATTCAATTTCGAGCATATGTCCAAGTCCCATAATTTTTTATGGACACTCATGGACCATTAAATTACGTGTTCGGGTCCGTTTATCTAAAATATTGATCGAAGTCAACTTAAAATTCAAATTTAAAGGCAAAATTTGTATTTATCTCAAAGTTTCACATAAGGACTTTCTGGAAGTGCATCCGGATTACGCATACAAATCGAGGGGAATAAAAATAAGGTCTTGAAGGCCTCAGAACCATGGATTGGGTTCTAAAATACGAGATGGCCTTTTGGGTCATCACATTTATATTATTTTTCTCTCTCATCCTTTCATATTTTTCTCCACCCTCTTTCAACGTCAGGTTTTTCCATGAATACAAACTCATGGATTCTCTCTCATCAATTCCTCCGTTGATCCTTCTTCTTCCTAGAAAGCTTCTCTGCAGCCACCTCCATCAATAGCGAATCTCGATGGAATTGGAGAGAACGTAATTTGGAAGCCTTGATCGCAGAAGCTTGTTGCTCTTATGTTGTTAGAGGTTTGCGTGATCTCCCGTCCATTTTATTTTCACACATGATTAACACGTAGATGAGTTATCAGGGGAAGTTTTTGCTTTAGGTTTAAGGAATTCTCTACAGTAATGCAATTTTGTTGTTGTGTTGTAGTTTTGAATAAAGGTTAGATGTAATATGCAAAGATGTGATCTGCAATTTGTAATTCTGTCGATTTGTTTGTTCTCGCATAACTTTGCTTTCTATTGTCGGAATAGTATCATAGTAATGGGAACAGTGATGTTTCAAGTCATAATTGCGGTCTTCTTGACGAGATAACATTAGGGTTGTTCTTGAACAAAGACGATAGAGTTTGAGGCTGGACAAATTGAAGATTCTGTTACCTTTTTTTAAGTATATTTTAATGTATCTCACTGTATTTTCATATATTTCGTTGTATTCATTATCTTTTTTTATTTTATTTCAGTGTATCTCGCTGTATTTCATGTATTTTATTGTATTCCGTGTCTCGCTATATTCCATGAATGTATTCATATATATTTTTAAAATAGTACAATTTAGGTATTCAGATTATAATTTCTTTGAAGATTGCTATGTTTTGAGGGTATTTTTAGGTAGAGAATCTTTTTTTATAACTGAAAATACAAAACTTTTGTGTTATAATTGAGTTTGTTCAGTTATATCAGGAGTTTATTATGTTAATTGATTTAATTTCCGTTTAACAATAGCGTAATCCCCTGTTTCACGCCATGAATACAGTCGAATACAATAATCTGTCCAGCTGTAATCACGTATTTCACGCCATGAATATAGTCGAATATACTCGAATATAAAAATCTGTCTAGCTGTAATCCCATTTTTCACGCCTAGAAATGCTACTGTATTCATGAATACAGTAGCTTAAATACATCGAATACATTCTAAAAAATCTGAAAATATAGCTATAGAAAGTTATATTGTAAATGATAGTTACAACCAACTAATAACCACTAAAACTTAGTAATTTATGAAAGCTTCTCTAATAAATAATAGATATAAGCCAATCATTTAAAAATATATAGTAACAAATGATTTCTTAAAGTCCTTAAAAATATCCTCTCTTTCAATTTATATAAATCTATTTAATTAGAATATTTGAGCATGTGATAAAAAATTAGATGCATATATTTTGTGTGAATAAATCATTACACAAAAATAAATAATTTCGAAATAAGTAAAGAGGGGGCTCACATAAATTGAGGAGTATATGCCAAATTCGCCTTCGTCCGTACGTGGCGGCAAACCCGTCAGCGCAGAATCTGGAACCTTCATACCCGCTAGCCACATCATCTCGTAGTATAGCCAAGTTTGGAGGTGACACGGCTTAGGTTTTGCTGACTTTCTCACCAAGTTACGACTTTGTTTTGCAGTCTTAAAACTCAATCTCCAGGACAAGATAAATATGGCGATGAGATCAGTCGTTTCAAGCAGTGGAGTCCGTCGTTTAATGGAAGGTGGTGGGCGATCATCGGTTTCGGGCCTTCGCTATTTCACCGACGGCAAAGGTCGAGTCCTTAGTGAAGAAGAACGTGCTAAAGAGACCGTTTACATTCAGGTATTTAATCAATTTTTCATCCATATGTTTTTTTTCCTAAAAATTTGATTGTGCAAAAATTAGTATTTATATATTTGTTTTTGGTGAAAATAGAAAATGGAAAGGGAGAGGATGGAGAAGGCGAAGCTGAAGGCCGAAAAGGAGAAAGCTGAAAGAGAGAAAGCTGACAAGGTAGTACTGTACTGTCTTTTCAACAAAACAAAAAACTCGTTTGACTTTCAAAATTTGATCAGTGACATATAAATTGATACAGAGAGAATTGAAGTAGGTGTAGAAATTGATATGATTTGTGCCCTTTCCATTTTACTTATTAACTAATCCTTGGATTGTATTCCTGAATTATAATCTTGGGATGTGTTTTTTCATTTTATATTAAACAAAGTAAAATAGTGGTGACCTGATCAGACATGTGGTACTGTTTATTGGCAATTGCCAATTTGAAAATTTTACTCTGTACCTGAATGCTTACAACTTAAATAGAATTCTTGCCCTCTTATAAAGAAAATAAGGAGCTGCTCTTGATTAAATCAGGAAGAAAATAACCTCGGCCGGTCCTTAATCGGTACGCCTTTCCGCAGTCAAATTGCTAATTTAAAAGAAATTATTGATATCTTAAACAAATGGCTATAATTTTATAAGTAAAATTTTGATATTTCAATAAAGAGCTACTACATCTAACCTGTTAGTTATCATCTGTTAGATTTATGTTTCTGTGTAGGCTCTTTTCTGTTCATTATTTTGAGAGGCAGAGGGCAAAAATTGCTCAATCTTATGATTCTTTCTTTCATATCGAAAGCTATACTGTTCCTTAACACAGAGGAGAACTGGCTTTGATTCTTTGGCTAACTGATCATAGTCTAATTTACTTTTATTTTTATCATGAAATGAGTTCATAAAAAATATGTGCACACACATATACATACATCAAGTTGGTATTATTTTAAAATATGACATAATTCAGAAATAACATAACGTATATGCATGCAATGCGTCGAGTAATGAGTTTGCTTAGATTCAAAACTAGTAACTGAATCAACTTGTACTTGGTAGTCTATTTCTTGTAAACATCATGCTCGACCTTTCTTCTCACCCGCCATTTCTTTTCTTTAGCAGAAGGCTGAAGAAGAGGCTCGTAAGAGCTGAAGTGCGTCGCCTGCGCTGAGTTGTGAAACTCTTGTTCTCAAGTCTTGTTTAACAAAAATAATGTATGCTCAAGTGTTGCCCCATCTTAGGTATTGGGCCTGTCCTTGTACAGAATATGGTTTAGTAACCGAGCTTTTAGTCTGTCCGTGTTGTCTATGATGCTGTGAACTTTCTATTTCAAGATCATCTTTGCTTTGGCTTATCTCCATCTCCTAGTAATTGCTGTACACATTATGTTTCTTGAGCCATATCTTTAGTTCCTATTTGCAAGTATTAGGGAGAGACATGTCTGTCTGAGAGATTGACAAAATAAAGGTTAACTGAGTGATTATGAATGGATATGGTTAGATAAACATAGCAAGCAATCTGGTAACAAGGAACAGTCTTCTGTTATCTTAAGCTACAAAAAGCACTGGTATCATGATTGGTGCTCTTTCAATTAATGATTTAATCGCTTCATCGTGCAGGAAAATATGAGTAGAATTGATCCTGCCAACCCCGGTTCATCCATTGGAGTCGAGACTCTGTAATTCCTTTCAATGAATAGCTCTGTCCAGGTCTAAAACTGCTTGTTGACAACTCCTCATGTGATGGAGGAATAGCAAAGGGTTAAGACTCTTAGTCTTGGTATATAAGTAAAAAGATTTTTCCAAACGATATGTTACAGTAAGAATTTCTATTCCAGTGCTAAACTATGTCTAATAAGTTTGATGCTGCAACTCATCCGCAATATTCAATTTTCATTTGGCAAGATGTAGATTATTTGTTTGAAAAAGTCGCATAAACACTATTCCCATTTATTTTCTTATCTCTACAGAAAATTTGGATCAGATCTCAAACCCAATGAGCAACACGCTCTATTCAGAGACGCAAAACAGATTCTAAGAAATAGAGTAAAATGTATTTGGAAAGGGAAAGCAAAATGTTAAAAGGTTATACACGCGGACTAGAAAGTATTCTGCATCCTCATATTATAAAACAAGAATGTCAGTTATCTTAGTATCAAAAGATACTTGAAACGAAGGATTAGGAAATGCTTGAAAGTCGAAAGAGAAACATTTTCTATTTGAATTATACAATAGCTGCATGGCAATTGGAAACAGCCTCTCTGCCCTTTTGGGGCAGGGGTAAGGCCCGTTTACATATTACCCTCCCCAGATCCCACCTGGTGGGAATACACTGGGTAGTTGTTGTTGTTGTTGTTGTAATAGCTGCATGGCAAGTATTTTTTGTTTGATCCAAGTATTTTTTCTAAAATTTCAATAATTATCCCATTCTTGGCCTGATCTGAATTCCTTCAACAACAAGGCCGTGCTTTGGAAGTCCAACCTTCACCTCTTGCACTCTCATTTCTATGCAATCATCTTCATTTTCAATGAAAAACTCACCCAATTCTATCTCAAACCAGCCATCATCTCTCAGTTTAGGAAGTAGTTTATCGGCTTGCACGATTCCAGGATCATCACGCCAATTGTATAGCCGGCTCATTTGGCTCATAATCATCATCCTCATAATCGTCAACTGGCTCGGGCTCCTCATGCTCCGTATCAGAGGCCAGAGCATACACATAATTTTCGTCGTCGTCATCATCATCTGGATGCAAAAAAGCAAACCGGACGTTTCCGGATTCAACACCAGAAATTCCAACCGAGACCTCCGAGGATCGATGATAAAACCCATATCCATCTTTGATCTTGTAGACAAAATAAGCTGTGTAGGATGTCAGTGGTGATAGAATCCCAGCCTTTATTGTGACCCAAATTTCAAGCCACCAAACAATTTTGAGCTGAGCCACCTCTGGAAACCTACTTTGGCAATATGGGGAAAACTATTATCATTATCTAAGAGTTTTAAGTTATATATATTTTTGTCAGTGTAAGAAATTCCTTTATACAATCAAATCATCTTACAATATTTATAGGTAAGCTTCCTTAAATGTATGATTTATAATCTTGAAATAAGACAAGTTACCCGCTGGCCGCTACAATAAGAAAAAATGACATGATGGTGTAAAAAATCTGTTTATGCATAGAATTTAAATAAACTAATATGTATATTTATTCTCAAGAGAAGGATAGTCTCTATCCTCTAAAATACGGCAAACCTGGACTCTGGTAGTGAAGTCCAATTCCAATATTCTGGTGCATCACTTCATACAATGTTAAGGTCCCTTGCACTTAGAAAGTAGCATTTCTTTCCAGTCCGTTTTTCAGTGAGAAACTCTGTTGAACAAAAGCATATCTAGTAAGTCGAAACACACAACCGATGAAAGAGAACGAGCGTACAGAAAACATGTATCTAATCTATACAGGTTTAACAAGATGACAAGAGATGTTTGTATATAAAGGCCTCAAGAGATTGGGATTGCAGACAAGAGCGAGTGATTGAAGACAAGCTCAGTTGCTCTATTTTATTACCTAGCTAGCTATGCAGAGTAAATATTTTTTCGGAATGGTAGGTAAAGTGAATTTCATTAATAAAGGCATCCAGGGGAAAGCCGGAAGCAAAAGCTGAATACAAAAGAAAAGTGGTAAGCCTCCTGAAGTAAACTTCTAGCACTTAACTTCTCAAGGAGCTTATAAAATCTAAAATCAGTAGGGATTGTTTGCATCAAAATGGTTGCATGAAGCAAAAAGGTTAACAGACATTTTTGTAAAACGGTAAATAACACTAAATTGTCACATTAACTGAGTCTTCCCAAAAGTATAATGACAATAATTTTCTTAATGTATCAACGATTATAGCAGAGCTAACGAATGATGTGAGCATTGAAAATTAAGAACTCAATAACACAACAATTATAGCTGATGCATGATGTGAGCATTAATAGTTAAGAGCTCAATCAAGCAGATTTTAATCCAACTGAAACTAAATATTCCCAAAAAACAGAAAAAGGAACATCGTTTAGAAACAATATGAAAGCGAGAACATAAATGAATAATATCACGTGCTGGCTGTCACCTTCGTACAAAAAATAATCATCCTAATTGGATTCACCTTACCAAAGGACATCAAATTGCAAATTCAATGTTCAAGCGTTCAACTCCCTAAAAATTTACTCGCACTCGGTGTTTATGTCAAGCCGATTAAGTTATCATGGTTATTAAAAAACAAAAAACAATTATCATGGTTAAACCATTTAATGAGGAAATAAGTATTTAATCATGGTTATTTAAAAGAATTATATACGTAAACACATGGTATGCATCTTTTAGTTTGGTGTAAACACAGATTGCCAGTAACATTTTACCTTTCTCCATGAATGGATTTCCATAAGAGGATAGAAATGTTGATATTCAGATTTAGTTTCGAAAAGAAAAAAAGAAGAACAAAAAAAAAGACATAAACAACCAGCAGCAAGTTACAATAACTTTGATCCCACGGAAATACAAAAGTACTGACAAAAACTAATCGTTTTTTCTTTATTTCCATTTTTACCTTGCGACCTTCATCAATTAAGACGGGATGATGGCAAAGATAAACATATAGATCCTTGTTTGAATGGAAATCGGGGATCGGAGTGAGTGATCGGGAAATGATGGACCGATAATCAGACGGCAGGAAATTTGCCCAAACGGAATCGGAATCGGCGGCGGATCGGACAGATGTAGAGACTAAGGAAAGGCGGCAAACGTCGATAGCGCTTGTTAAGGCTAAGATATCTGCGATACAACCCTCCGGTAGCATCCACAGACAAGTAGTACTCCTCTCATCTTCTTCACCATTCTCATTCTCCATTTGTAATTTTTTCCTGTGGTTATGGCCGGGTTTTTCCTATTTAAAAGTGAATTACATATTAGGGGTTGTTTGGTTGTTATTTTTGGTCACTGAGATTAGAATACTAACCAGTATAAAATTGAGTCATATCTATTCGGTATTTGGATATTGATACCAAGTAATATTGGGATATTTGCCTTGCAAATTGATAATTCTAGTGTGGTTAATGTTTTCTGGAAACAGCCTCTCTACCCCAGGGTAGAGGTAAGGTGTACGTACATATTACCCTCCCCAGACTCCACTATGTGGTATTATACTGGGTTGTTGCAGTGTGATTCATATTTTGCTATCTGGACCTGTGCTTTATCGGAATGGTAATATTGTCAACCGCATTTGTATCTCTTGGCTAGGAACTGAGTGGTCTTATTACTCATATATACCAGGAAGCTAATTCGGTAGGTAATGGTTAGCCAATTTGGTCTTTAGTCAATACATTCGTTTTGAATGACATATTCTTCAATATTTTAGTGCCCTTTGGACAAGTATTTTAACCCTTCTAGAATGCTATGATAAGTGGCAAAAGAAGTGTAAATGGTAAATTCCTTGCCACGTTTTTGCCATACAAAAATCAAGTTTCTTGCAATTACAACTATAATTAGGCTCTCAACTAGATAAGGAAACAATCATCAGCAACATCTGAAGCAATAGGATCTGGTCTGCCTGTGATGACATAAAAATGGGCCTGAACGCCCCCTGATCGACCTCCCCCTCTGGGGCAACCCCTGGCTGACTGACCTCCACCCCTAGCTGGCTGAGCGGGTGGTGGTAAAGAGACTGGCGCTGAAGCCGATGACTGACCCCTCTACTGGAACGAAATAGCAACACGACGGGGACACTGCCTCCACATGTGGCCCATCTCACCACATTCATAACAACTCCAGGTGATGGAGAAGGGGACTGAAGGGAACCCTCGCACCGGAGTGACTAGCAGATGCACTCGGTATAGAAAAGCCTTGAGCTGATGGAGCACGGGATGAACTCTGAGCTGGAAGGGCGCTAAGTGATGACTAGCCCTACTGAGATCCATGATAACTATGACCTGAAGATGCCCAACGATAACTTGGGCGAGCTGACTGAGCAGGCTTGAATGAACGGCCTCTACCATGCTGAAATTGGCCCCACGAAGGATCACCACCATAACTGCCAGATCCTCGAGGCCTCTTGGCCTCCCTCTCCTCTTGCTCCTGACGGTGAACCCACTCATTCTCACGGGCGTATCAACCACCTCCTCAAACATAGCACCACATACTCTCTCCCTGCTCATAAGAATACGGAGCTGATAAGTAATACCATCAACAAATCTCCTGATCCTCTCTCGACCTGTCGGAACTAACCAGATGGCATGAGGAGCCAACTCAGAAAACTTCAACTCATACTATGACACAGTCATGTCCATCTGTCGCAACCTCTCAAACTGTCAACGCAGCTCCTCTCTACGGGACTGGGGCACATACATCTCGAGGAAGAGAATGAAGAATTGCTGCCAAGTAAGAGGCGCTGCACCAATAGGCCTACGCCTCTCATACGCCTCACACCAAGTGAAGGCAACCCCAGAAATCTGAAAGGTAGTAAATGGCACACCACTACTTTCAAGAATCCCCGTTGTACGAAGCATCCGCTGGCACTTATCCAAGAAACCCTGGGCATCCTCGCCCTTTGCACCACTGAATGTCGGAAGCTGGAGTCTACGAAACCTCTCAAGTAGACGCTGCTCATCATCTAGAATAACTGGTTCTACAAACTCCTGAGCTGGTGCAACCGGCTGGGCTAGAGGTACCCTTGGCGTCTGAAGCCCAGCACAACCTGCTCAGGTGTGCGAGCGGCGGGAGTCTGATTGTTTTCCCCAGCTTGTGAAGTAGCTGCGGTTGTTGTGGCTGAAAACGCTTGAGCCAGGCCAGTGCAAACTGATAAGATCTGTGCCAAGGCCTCCTCAAGACCCGAAATCACGATGGGCACAACTGGTGCCTGAACTAGTGCTGCTAGGGCATCCATATCTGGAGCTTGATCCTGAGCTGGAGCAACTAGTGGATTTGCAGGTGCTGCTCTCGGTGCTCTGCCTCTTCCATGACCGCATCCACGGCCTCTGCTGGCCTCAGTTGGTGGCACTGGTAGTTGTCCACCACTCCCGGTAGTGTATGTCCTCACCATCTGTGAGATAATAGAATAACAGAGGTTTACTACTCGGATAAACAAGTTTGCACAACAAGAATTTCAAGAATATGAAGTTTTTCCTAATGGTTCCGCAGCCTCTCGAGAATAAATATAGACGTCTCCGTACTGATCCGCGAGACTTTACTAAATCTGCTCATGACTCGTGAGACCTATTATACGTAACCTAGGCCAGTCAGTTTAACTCAATTAATCTTTTAAAGCAGTTTGTCAACACAAAAATAATCTTAAACATGATTAATAATACTGAATAGAGGAAATATCGATAACAATGCGGGAAAAATCCAACCCAACACAGACCTAATCGAGGTGTCACAAGTCACGAGCTTCTATGAGCCATAATACAAGTCTACTAATGTCATAACTACAACAACAACAACAACCTAGCATAATCCCACTTATTGGGGTCTGGTAGAATAGTGTATACGCAGACCTTACCCCTACCCTTGGGTAGAAGCTATTTCCAAATAGACCCCCGACATCCATCCCTCCAAGAACTTCCCACCTTGCTCTTGGGGAGACTCAAACTCACAACCTATTAGTTATAAAGTCATAACTACTACTAATGTTTAAAAAATAACATAAGTGATATAGAAGTAGAGACACGGGGCTGCGGACGTCAACAGCTACCTCATAATCTACGGAAGTCCCGCCTAAAACTGGAGGAAATCAGCACTCCGGAGCCAAACCAGCTACGCCTAAATCTGCACACAGGGTGCAGGGAGTAAAGTGATTACTCTAACTCAGTGAGTAACAAATGTAAAAATGACTCAAAGTAAGAAAATACATAAAACAAAAGGCATTCTATAATGAAGCAGTAAGTCACTTAAAATCGGTAAAAGACAATAAATCCTCTTTTAACCAGTAATAACATGTAATTGATAGATAATAAAGATAAGGTAAACAAATAAAAGTTCGCGCCTCGAGCATAGTATCAACAAATCCTCCCCTCAGGCAATATCTCAAACAGTACCACTCCCTCGGGCTCAATCTCACATCATAATAGGTACCCGAGCTCACTAGAGTGTGCAGACTCTAGGAGGGGCCCCATACAGCCCAAGCGCAATAACAAGCCATCTCGTGGCATCAAATCTAGGCCCTCGGCCTCATATCAATCAATCCACCTCATGGCAAATATATCTCAGGACCTCGGCCTTAAATCAATATCAGTGTTTGCTCACATTATAGGCCCTCGGCCTTACTCAACCCAAAAATCATCACAAACCTCTCGGTCCATAGTAAATAAGTGTTTCTTAGTCGAAACATCATTGGAAATATCATTTAAGTCTTAAAAACTGAGAAATAATAGCTGAATAGTAAAACAGTGGAAATTATCATGACTGACTTCAAATAATAAGTCAAAGTAGTGAGGAGATAGTAATAAAAATCCCCAAAGGGTTCAAATAGTTGGTACGAAGCCCAAATATGACATTCAGCCCAAATCATGATGGTAGCAAATAAATTTCAGTCAAAACGTGGTAAAATCATCAATCGGGATGGACCAAGTAAAAATCCCCAATAGTACACGACCCCACGCTCGTCATCAAGCGTGTGTCTCACCTTAATATAGCACTACGATGAACAATTCGGGGTTTCAAACCCTCAGAGCATCATTACAATCATTACTCACCTCGAACCTGTTAAGTCTCTAGCTCGCGATATCTTTGCCCCTCGAATCAACCTCTATGCGCGTTGAATCTATACAAAATCAACACACGGACGTCAAAATATGCTGAGGGAACAAAGACCAAGCGAAAACAATCAATAAAGGGCACAAATCAAGAAATTAGAAAAACCCGAGCCCCGGGCCCACTTCTCGAAACTTAGAAATTTTCATATCATTAGATTCCTTGTCTCCCCACGAGTTCATACATATCAAAAGTTCTCTAATCCGACCTCAAATGGTCCTTCACATTCCAATTCAATAGTCCAATTTCTCAAGCCTTAGTTATTCAATTTTAGGCTTAGTTTCCATGATTTCTAGGTGGAATTCACATAATAATCGAGTTTTTGTCCAATAATCCTACCTCCAAACGATTCCCCTTGAACACCTCTTCAATCTCCTTCAAAGATTTCCAAAAACAAGAAGCTATGGCTGAAATAAGCCTCAAAATCGCGTACAAGACGAACTTAAAAACATTCTACCCAGGCAATATTTCCTTTTTCGCGAACGCGGTCAAACCCTCGCGTTTGCGAAGCATAAACTCACTTTGACAGATTTTTCCCCTACGCGAACACGACTTGACCAACGCAAATGCGATGCTTCCTCGACCTTAAACTTTGCGTACGCTGTCACCCTTCCGCGAATGCGATGAGCAAATGACCTTGAACCCAACTGACCCAACTTTTTCTACACGATCGTGAAGGCCATCTCGCGAACGCGATGCACAGTTTCGCAGCCCTTTGCGAACGCGGAACCTTCCTCACGAACGCAAAGGCCAAACTTCCACCTCTCTCAACAGACTCTTCGCGAACGAGAGGGTCCTCTCGTGAACAGGAAGACCAAAACGTCTGCAACTGCTGGAACTCAAAATCTTCAATTTTCTGAACTCTCAAATGATCTGGTTGACCACCCGAAACTCACCCGAGGCTCATGGGACCTCAACCAAAGGCACAAACACATCCTAAAATCTTATTCAAACTTCTTCCAATCATCAAAACACCTCAAACAACATCAAGTCACCCAAAACACGTCGGATTTAAGTCTAAGTTTCTAAAATCTTCGGAAATACGTTTTGACCAAAACCCAATTAAACCACGTTTGAATAACATAAAGTTTTGTACATACATCCCAAATGACACAAAGAAGCTACTGATACTCTCGAAATTTCATTCCGACCCTTATATCAAAATCTCACATATCAACCAAAAATCGCCAAAATATTAACTTTTCTAATTCAAGCCTAATTCTACACCGGACCACCAAAACCCATTCCGATCACACTCCTAAGGAATAAATCACCTCCCGAAGCTAATCAAACTATCAGAACATATCTGATCCCTCTAACACATAAGTCGAAATCCAGTTGAGTTTTCCAACTTAAACCTTCTTAAAAGAGAATAAGTGTCCCAAACCTTATCAAAATCACTCCGAACTTGATCCGACCAACCCGATACCATACAACACGGATAACAAAACATAAATAAGAAGAAATGGGGGAAACAGAATGGTAACTCATGAGACGACTGGCCGGGTCGTCACAACCCGGCCTCAAAGTGGACTCGTTAAAAACATACCCGGCCATTATAAGGCTTGGTAGAATCACACTCGGTCACGTGGAGCTCGGTAAGCCCAACTAATCATTGGTTGCAAAATAGGTGTCGTACCCGACCGACTATAGCGCGGTCGGTAGAATAAATTAAATACATATATATAATGCATGCTCTACTCATGGAATCACGTTCTAAACCTTTCAGAGTGACATAAGGTCATTGCACCTTCGATTAACATTATGGACATCATACCATCAATATGAATTTCACTAGGACTCAAGGATCATACATACTTTCTTAGAATGACTTTGTAGGGAAAGAACAACATGGACAATCTTAGTTTCTAGGAGTAGATTCATTATGAAATAGCATATCATTTATGTTCATTTCATTATAGATCATGCCAAAAGAAAGAATGAAGTGCCTTAACATACCTTAACTCTGTTGAGTCCTTAATTCCTTCCAAGCAATTATTCAAACAACTCAATTTAATCTACCAAGGTATAAGGAGCTTCAAAATCAGTGTTGAGTAAAACCTAAGTCCGCAACTTAAACTAGTAGCTTGTTTATGTATATTTTGGCAGCATCTCCCATATAACAAGGCCATCCTCCTATAGCATGTACCAACAACAGTAAGAACACAACAATTAAAACATGTATGCATCATGTTCCAACCTTATCTCCATCAAAATATATCACAAAATAGCCCACACAGCCTAATCACTTCATACATAAAACGACAACCAAAGTAGTGTCCGACAACCTAAAACAATGTAACGACGAACGATCAGCCACCCACCCTGCCATTATGTGGTGTTTCTCCACACTCTTTCTCCTAAAAAACTCCATAAAATATTAGCAAAATAGACAACCCAACAACAACACGAAACAACCCACAAAATAGTCCCACAAGTTCAACAACTCAAAACTGATATTTTGGTTTACTAAAACATGATTCGACTTGTCTTTTCTTTCAAATGAGAAATAAAACCAACAATAAATAATTAGTCCTCTTATCCTATAAACTAGCCATCAATTCAACTAAAATATAAGTTCACAACCAGCCAACAGTGATGCAATAACAAACAACATGCCACTCATTCGATACTCGGTAGGTCTAGTCTTTACGGTCGAGTTACAACTCGTACAAGCATAGATAATGGAAGGAGAAGCATAAACTTACCTTGGATTGAGTAGAAATACGAAACCTAGTCATTCTCCATCGAAAGTTAGTCCCCCAAAGCAGCTACATAAAGGATAAAGAGAAACTAGCAAGTTGTCCGAGGTTTTCGGCACTAGAATCACATCGTAACATCCGAAATAACCTAGGGTTTGTATGGTATTTTTGGGGAGGAGGTGCAGGGTTCAATCTGATTTTTTGAATGAGAAATAAGTGAATGAAATGAGTCAATATTTCCTTAAAACACCCCTCTTGTCGGACCTTAGGGCTTTTAATTGTGGCATCTCCTTTTGGCTATGCACCTACTTGTCACATACCATTCTCCGCAGTTTCGCAAAAATGTGAATAACTCTATACTCAAATGTTTTATCAATGAATGGTTTAATATGTTGGAAATTAGACTCATATAGCTTAAATTTGATGGGTGTAACACCCCATAACTCTAAGTATATTGGGATAAAATCGCAGTTATATTTGTCCTAAGTTTCAATACATTTATGAATGTAACTTGTGATGACCTTTTCCAACTTTTGTTCCACAACTCGTATGACTTCAAATCATAACACACTTCTATCATTCGACTAAAATAACTCATAACATATTCTCCTTATAATTTTAAACACCCTATTCTCTCCCCAAAAGTATATGTTACAATACTCCCAACTTTTCAAATTTGACGAAACTTACTTTCTTTAATTCACTTAGATTCTAATCCTTCAAACCCTCTTGGTACTTGGTATTCATGATCTTATATATTTGTAACCTCCATAGTAATATGATTAACTTTCTTTATGTTCTTTCAAAGTTGATATTATTTATGAGCTTATATTAATTGCCTTAAGAATACTCTCATGTACGAAAACATAGGGTGTAACAGTCTGTCTTTCTTGATGATTTTCGATTAATTTCTTCGGTAATGGCATTGGAATTAGCGTGAGTTCTGGTGGTGTTTGCTCGTGTTGATGATTGAATGAACTCATGCAGTATTCTTGTGAAGTCTTTATCAATCTAGGGTTTAGGGATTTTTGCACCTGTACGCTTTAGCTAGGATTTGTCCGCGTCTTCATCTCTTTTACTCTTATATACAAGGCCGTTTTTCCTTCCAGTTGCGAAATAATTGGTAACCCTAGTTATCTCCTTTTTTTCTATTTTTTTAGATTGAATTCGTAGTATTTCTCTGCTAATTGTTAATAAAAATGCCGAGTGACGATACTTCCCCATTTGTGTTGCCTACTACTCGCGTTAAAACCTCTCGTTCTGTGTTTCATGAAGACAACTATCCCCACCCATGTCATCCCTTCTATGTGTATCCTTCATACGTGTTGGGGTCCTCACTAGTTTCTATCCCTTTTGATAGTACTGCATATGGGAATTGGAGGCGAACTATTCTTCTAGCCTTGTTTGTTAGAAATAAATTTGATTTCATTAATGGAACCTCAATCAAACCTTCTGACAATTCTCTCTTGGCGAGACAGTGTTAGAGGTATAATGATTTAGCCGTCTCATGGTTAACTAACTCCCTGTCCAAAGACATTGCTCGTACTGTTGAGTACTCTGAACTTGCCAAAGATAATTAGAATGATTTGGAGGAAAGATATGGTCAAGCAGATGCTACAAGAGTGTTTAAGCTTAAGAGAGAACTAGCTCACATTTCACAAGGCTCACTTGATATTGCCTCCTATATTAATAAGATCAAGCAATTGTGGGATGAGGTTGATGCATTGTCAATTAGTAGAGTCAGGGCTTGCAGCAACTGTGATTTTAATCTGACTATCAGAAGGATGGTAATGTCCAAAAAGTGTATCAATTTTGTATGGTCTCAATGATACATATATGTGCAGACTAGAAGTAACATTTTCATGAATAAGCCATTCCCTTTTTTAAGCACTGTCTAAAATGTCTTGTTGTCAGATGAGAAGCAGAGGCAGTGTCACGACCCATTTTTCATAATAGGTCATGATGGCGCCTGACGCCATTGTCAGGCCAGCCAACACGAAAACATAACTAAGTTCTCTTTTTCTTTTTTTACTCTTACCAAAACTAAGTGTAACGGATTTTCCAATTCAAGATAAAACCAGAAGTGACCAATAATGTATCATAATGATTATACAACCCAAAAATAAATATCTACTAATGTGTGTTCCAGAACCTGGAATCACAAGTTACGGGCGACTAGTATAATATACACAAAAGAATAATATACTATCAGAGTATCTGAATCAGGATAGACAGAAAGAAAAGTACAAAGAAATACTTTTTTAGATGAGGATCGGCATGAAAGAGAAGCAGCTCACCGTAGAAATCCCAAGGGTGCTCACTAATGTGCATCAGAGTAGTATCCAGATCCACCTGCCTCAGATCCTGTACATTTAAGTATAGAAGCATGAGTACATAAATAACATGTAACCAATAAGTATCCCGTCTAATCTTGAAGAAGTAGAGATGAGAGGCCGACTTGATGCTTACTAAAGTAAAAAATTAATGAGAATAATTTATAATGAGCAGGCATAACTCAAATCATAAAATTACCATGTATAAAATAGAGATTCTTCCTTTAACCTTCCATAAAGAGTGTTCATTCGTATATAAATATTTAAAAAATATTGAAGTTTTAACCGCCGGCAGAAACCTAGAGAACTCATGCGTAAATAACCACTGAGGAACGTACGGCCCGATTCAACAGAAAAGTAAATGTGCACTGCCGAAGGTCAAACAGCTCGAACCATATGTGCATCTATTACCCCGCTTGCAAATCACACGTGCGACACGGTAAAAATGTGAATAAATAATTACCTTGCTCGCGAATCATACATGAGTCGCATGTATGCATAGAAATATATGTTCTTTTAAGTACAAGTCAATTCTCTTTTAATAATTTAAGAAAATGAAGTCAAATCCTTTTAGAATTCTAGTTTCCAACTTGTTAGGATCTAAGCAATTCAATATCCAACAAGATTACAGATATTCCAAATATAACTTGCTTTAGGGTCCTAGACTACCCGAGCTATCATATAGTCGCTATGCACGGACTCTCATCACCTGATACGTACATAGCCCCATATAAAGCAATTTAGTAATTTATTTTACCTATGAGGACATTTTCCTCTTACAAGGTTAGAAAGGACACTCACTTCGCTCTTTCCAATTTCCAAGAACGAGTCCAAGTCCTCAATTCGAAGTGGAACAATCCCAAACTAATTTAACTAAGTAAGAACTAATTAATATAACCTCATAAGATCCAATCCTAGCTATTTAAGAAATTCCCCAATCATTAACACAAGTTTTCTAAATTCCGACCCCGGGCCCACGTGCCCGAATTCATAGATTTTTCGAAGGAAGTTGTTCTCTATGTCCTAAGGATCAATAATATATGATTTCTAGTTCATTACATAGTAAATTATATGATTAAATATTAGTTTAATTAAAACCCTAGGTCTATCTCTAACCCTTGATTTTACTTAGTTTTTAGTGTTTAACCTACCAAATGTCCATGTATTTAAACTAAGGGGGAGTGGAAATTACCTTGTGATAATATGTGGAAACTCCCTCCTCGGAAGCCCCAAAATCACCCAAGTGTGGAGACGAATGTGAAATAAATGCACTTGAGCTCGAATTAAAAGAATTCACTGCCCAGCGAATTCCGGTTCTACGACTTGGATGCGGTCCCGAACCTGCAGAAAGGAGGCCGTATTTGCGGCTCTAGACTAAGGGAGGCTGGACTGTATCTGCGGTCTGAAAGACGCTTCTGCGGAACTGCTTATGCGGTTCATGGGCCCCTTTTTCGATTCCCCTTGGGCATGCCCTGGGCCGCTTCTGCAATCAGTTGACCGCATCTGCAGTCCTGCTTCTGCGGTCCGAGAACCGCAGATGCGGTTATGATAGAAGCAGCAGCCTTTAGCCTTTTTCGACGTTCTAACGTCATTCGAGCCTCGACCATTTGACGCTTGGGGCTCTTGAGCCTTGCCCGAACATACTGACAAGCCTGAAGTCACGAGGCGAACCTACTCGAACCCTCGAAACACTCAAACAACTCTATGCGGAGGAATCAAAACCCTAAACCAAATGAACCAAACCATTGAACTTCAAGTTCTTAATTTTCCTCTCACGGGTCAAAATGTCCTTAAACTACTCGGATTGATGCCAAATTTTGTGGGTAAGTCTTAACCAATATTTCGAACCTGTACCATGTTTTGGAACCAAAATTCGATCTTGATACCTAGGATATCAATGAATACTTAGTTTATTTAATTCTTTAAAAGTTCAATTTAACAATTTTACAGAAAAATTCATTACTCGGGCTAGGGACCTCAAAATTCAATTCAGGTCATACGCCCAGGTCCTATATGTTTCCTCGGACTCTTCGAGACCATCAAATCATGAAATCTGGGTTCGTTTCTCAAGAAATTTGACCAAAGTAAAACTTGGCATTTTAAGAGAATCTCAATGAAGCAACCTGATATATTCTTACTCAAAACTCTTCTAACTTACGAACCAACCATCCCCGCTAGTCATAAACCAGCTAAAGCAAGTGTAGAAAGCTTTATCTAAAGGAATGGGGTTCTAAACAGTAAAACGACCGGTCGGTTCATTATAATCTCCACCTCTTAAACAAACGTTTGTCCTCGAACGTACATAGAAAAGTAACTAGACTGCTGAATAAGTGGGGATATCTACTCTGCATGTCCTCATTGAACTCCCAGGTCGCCTCCTCAACCGATTGGCCCCTTCACTGGACCCTTACTGCAGGAATCCTGTTGGACCTCAACTGGCAATCTTGTCTGTCAATAATGACAACCAGCTCCTTCTCGTAGCCCAAGCTCTCATATAGTTGAATGGTACTGAAGTCCAACACATGTGATAGGTCGGCATGATACTTCTGAAGCATCGATACATGAAAGCTGGATGAAATCCCTATAAACTGGGAGGTAAAGCATGCTCATAGGCAACCTCTCCCACTCGCATCAAGACCTCGAAGGGACCAATAAACCTTGGGCTTAGCTTTCCCTTCTTCTTGAACCTTATAATTCCTTTCATTGGAAAGACTTTCAAGAGAACCTTCTCGCCTATCATGAATGATACATCACGCGCCTTTTGATCTGCATAACTCTTCTGTCTGGACTGAGCTGTACAGGCCCAGGAGGTGAGAAGAGTTGAGAACAAAGTGGCGAACGGGTGCGCCCGGTGAAAAAAAAGCATAAGAAGAGTCCGAGGAGCCGTTCTTGCGAGAAGCAAGGCCAAAATGCCCTATTCCTTGAGTCACTGGAACCGAAACCTTGAAAGCAAGGAAGGGCCTCTTTCAATCGGATATGTAATTATTGGAATAATTGTTGGAGACTCAAATGATGGATATGCAAGCATGATAACTTATATGCTGTTCTATATCTCCATGAAACCTTATCCAAGGCATCCTGTACGAAATTTGTACCAAGTAACTTAGCCATACCTGGCTCAAACCACCCGATAGGAGAACGACAACGCCGACCATATAAAGCCTCATACTGGGTCATCTCTAAGCTGGACTGATAGTTGTTGTTGTATGCAAACTCCGCAAAGGCAAGAACTGATCCCACTGCCCTCCAAAGTCAATCATACATGCTCTAAGCATATCCACCAAAATTTGGACTGTCTGCTCCGCCTGGCCGTCGGTATGAGGATGGAATGTCGTGCTAAGCTCTACGCAGGTCCCCAACTCACTCTTAACAGCTCTCCAGAAATGGAAACTGAATTGAGGGCCTCTGTCTGATATGATGGAAATTGGCACACCGTGCAATCTAACTATCTCCCGAATATAAATCTGAGCATATCTCTCTGCTGTGTAAGTAGTCGCCACTAGAATGAAGTGGGATGACTTGGTCAACCTATGCACAATAACCCATACTAAATCAACCTTCCGCAAAGTTCGTGGAAACCCAACCACGAAATCCACGGTGATGTGCTCCCACTTCCACTCCAGAATGAGCATCTACTAAAGTAGGCCACCTGGACTCTGGTGCTCATACTTGACCTACTGGAAATTCAAACATCTAGCTACATACTCCATGATGTCCTTCTTCATCCTCTGCCACCAGTAATGCTACCTCAAGTCATGATACATCTTCGTGGAACCCGGATGAATGGAGTACCTCAAAATGTGGGCCTCCTCTAGAATCCTCTCTCTCAAGCCATCAACATTAGAAACACATACATGGCCCTGAAGCCGTAACATACCATCCTCGCCAATAGAAATCTCCTTGGCACCTCCCTGAAGTACCGTCTCTCTGAGAACCGCCAAATGTGGTTCGTCGAAATGTCGGGCCTTAATCTGCCCCAATAACAAAGACTGAGCAACCACACATACTAGAACTCAGCTGGGCTCCGAAATGTCCAATCTCACCAGTCTGTTAGCCAAGGATTGAATGTCCACATCTAATAGTCTCTCCTCAGAAGGAATGAATGCCAAGCTAGCCATACTCTGTGCCTTTCTGCTCAATGCATCCGCAACCAAATTCGCCTTACCTGGATGATAAAAAATGGTAATATCATAATCCTTTAGTAACTCAAGCCACCTGCGCCACCTCAAATTAAGATCCCTCTGCTTGAACAAATGCTGCAAGGTACGATGGTCGGTGTAAACCTCACATGACACTCCACACAAATAATGCCTCCATATCTTAAGAGCATGAACAATCGCCGCCAACTCTAGATCGTGCGCAGGGTAATTCTTCTCATGAACCTTCGCTGACGTGAACCATATGTAATAGCTCGTCCCTCCTGCACCAATACACATACCAAGCCAACCCGGGAAGTGTCGCAACAAACCGTATACATCCCTGAATCGAAAGGCAATACAAGAGCTGGTTTCGTAGTCAAAGCCGTCTTGAGCTTCTGGAAGCTCTCCTCAAATCATCGGACCAACGAATGGAGCACCGTTTTGGGTCAATCTAGTCAGAGGTGATGCAATAGATGAGGAGCCCAGCAAAAATCACCGGTAGTAATCTGTTAACCCCAGGAAACTCCTGATCTCGGTCACAAAAGTAGGACGTGGCCAACTCTAATCTGCCTCAATTTTCTTGGGATCCACTTTAAAACCCTCTCCTGGCACTACATGCCCCAAGAAAGCCACTGACTCTAGCCAAAACTCACACTTGGAGAATTTAGCATAAAGCTTCTTCTCTCTCAAGGTCTAAAGCACTACTCTCAAATGCTGCTCGTCCCCCAGGCTACGTGAGTATATCAAGATGTCGTCAATGAAGACGATAATAAAGGAATCAATATAAGGCCTGGACACCCTGTTCATCAAATCCATATATGCCGCTGGGGCATTACTCTAGCCAAATGACATCACCAGGAACTCATAGTAGCAATAACTAGTCTTAAATGCAGTCTTCGGAACATTTGAATCCCGAATCTTCAGCTGATGATACCCTGACCTCAAATAAATCTTAGAGAACACCCTAGAACCCTTCATCTAGTCAAACAAATCATCAATACGGGGCAATGGATACTTGTTCTTGATGGTGACTTTGTTCAACTGACGGTAATCAATGAACATCCGCATAGTCCCATCCTTCTCCTTTACAAACAACACCGGTGCACCCCAAGGTGATACAATGGGCCTAACAAACCCCTTTGCTAACAACTCCTCCAACTGCTCCTTCAGCTCCTTTGGATCCATACGGTACGGAGTATAGATATAGGCTGAGTTCTTGGAGCCAAAGCAATACAGAAATCAATATCACGATCCGGAGGCATCCTAGGAAGATCAGAAGGAAAACTATCGGCGAACTCTCGGACTACTGCCACTGAATTAATCATCACAGACTCTGGAGCGGTGTCTCGAACATAAGCAAAATAAGCCAAACACCTCTTCTCAACCATACGCTAAGCCTTCAGGAAAGAAATAACCCTGCTAGGCGTATCAACTATTGAACCCTTCCACTCCAATCTCGACAATTCGGGAATCGCTACTGAAATAGTTTAGGCATGGCAATCGAGGATGGCGTGATATGGAGATAGCCAATCGATGCCCAGGATGACCTCAAAATCAATCATATCGAGCACCAGAAGATCCGCTCTAGTCTCGTACCCACAGAAGGTAACCACACAAGACCGGTAGATCCAATCCACAACCACATAATCACCCACGGGAGTGGACAAATGAATAGGATCACCCAAAGGCTCAAGAGAAATAACAAGAAAACGAGCAAACAGAGATGATAAATATGAATAAGTATACCTTGGATCAAATAATACTGATGCCTCCCTACCGCTGACTGAAATAATACATGTGATGACGGCATCTGAGGTCAATGCATCTGGCCTAGCTGGAAGAGTATAGAATCGAGTTGGAGAACCGGCTGTTTGACCTCCATCTGACTAAGTAGTAGCTGATTGGCCTCTCCCCGTCTGGCTTCCACCCCTGGGACGGCCTCTACCAGTTTTCCTTCCACCTCTAGATGGCTGGGCAGCTAGTGCTGGAACTATGAACTGCTGACCCTGTTGCACATTCTTTCCCCGAAGTCTGGGAAAAGTCCTCTTCATATGACCTGGATCTCCACACTCATAACATCCTCTTGGCACCATAGCCTGATGCCTTGAAGTCTGAGCCTGCTGACCTCAATACCCACTAGAAGACCACTGGATGATCGGTGGGCGATACGAACTCTTTGGTGTGGTGCCAGAGTTAGCACTGGAAGAACTTTGATAACCAGAATACCCCGCAGAAGGACCCTGAATGGCTGGTGGGCGCTAAGAACTCTCCGATATTGCATTGAAATAAGGCCTCATTGGCGTACCTCGGGGGGTGGGGGGTGGTGCTGAGTGTGGGGGCCTGGTGGGTTGACCCCTCTCGAACTCACCTCTATCCTAGCTAGGGCACCCCTAAAATCTCTAGAGAATCTAGCCCTCTTGTCATGCTGCATCTTCTCTCTACCTCTCAGACGGTAGCCCTCAATCCTGCGGACGATCTCAATCACTGGCTGGTACCCTGTGCCCATCTCTACCTTTCAGTCCATACCAGATCGGATAGTGGGGTGTAACCCCGCAACAAACCTTCGCACTCTCTCTGTCGTTGTGAGAAGTATCATGAGTGCATGGCGGGACAGCTCCGAGAACCTTGCCTCATCATTGGTTACTGACATATGACCCTGCTCTTGATGCTCAAAATGATGATGCAACTCTTCCCTCTCAGAAGGTGGAATGTACCGATCAAGGAATAACTAAGTGAACTAACCCCAGGTGAGGGGAGGAGAATATGTTGTTCTGCTATGTGCATAGGACTACCACCATCTACGGGCCATGTCCTCAAGCTGAAAGGTAGTGAAGTCGACTCCATGCGACTCCAACATCCTCATGTTGTGTAGTCTGTCCCTGCACTTATCAATAAAGTCCTGGGAATCCTCATGAAGTTCACCCCCGAAGACTGGAGGGTGAAGTCTTGTCCATTTTTCTAGTAAATTTTATGGATCACCATCCACTGCTGGCCTAGGATGGGGCGCCACTACAAAAACTGGCTGAACCCTATTTGCAGGTAGTGCACCCAGAGTTTGATAAAATATGGTTGTATGACCTGGAGCCTGAGCAGTAAGGGTCTGTGCTCCTCCTCCTGCTTGTGAGGTAGCTGGATTTGCTGGAAATAAACTAGCCTAAGTCATAGTATCCATGAACCAAAGCATACATCCCATGACCTCCTGAAATCCCGGTGCTATCATGAAAGAAACCGAGGTAGGCTCAGTTGCGGGCACCTTGCCCTGCTCTTGATGATCGAATCCATTGAAGGATCTGCTTGTGGTGCAACTGGAATGGCTCTGGGATGCCCTCATCCCCTACCACGGGCCGGTGCCCTCCCTTGCCCTCTACCTCGGCCTCTAGCAACGAGAAGAGCAGCTCCTCCCGGGTTTGGAACATCGGCAGTACGAGTCTTCACAGTCTGTGAGAGAATAGAAGAGAAAATTTAGTATACTGACCACTGCACGATGGAAAATGAATAAAGAGTAGTCTTTTCTAACACCCTATAGCCCCTCGAAGATAATTATAGACGTCTCTGTACCGATCTACATGACTCTATTAGGTTTTCCCATAACTTTTTAGACCTACGTGAACCTAGTAATCTGATACTATGCTGTCACGACCCATTTTCCATAAAAGGTAATGATCGCACCCAACGCTATTTCAAGCCAGCCAACGCGGAAGCATAATTAAGTTCTCTATTTTTTTTACTCTTACCAAAACTAAGTGTGACGGATTTTCCAATTTAAGATAAGACCAGAAGTGACCAATAATGTATCATAATGAATATACAACCCAAAAATAAATGTCTACTAATGTGTGTGCCAGAACCTGGTGTCACAAGCTACGGGCAGCTAGTAGCGTATACACAAAAGAATAATATACTATCCTACTATCTGAATTAGGATAGACAGAAACAAAAGTACAAAAACAGACTTCTTCGGCTGCAGATTGACATGAAAGAGAAGCAGTTCACCATAGAAGTCCCAAGGGTTCTCACTGATGCGCACCAGAGTAGTATAAAGATCCACCTGCCTCAGATCCTGTACAGTTAAGTACAGAAGCGTAGCATGAGTACATAAACAACATGTACCCAGTAAGTATTGTCACACCTGATTTTTTACAAACCTATCCCGGGGGATAATGTGTAAGGGAGTTTTTCCATTTAAAGTGACATTATTCGGATCGAGATTATTTATTTTTCCAGAGTCGTCACTTAGGAAAGGTTTGGCTTTTGGTGTCCCAAGTCACCGTTTAGCTTGAATCCCAATCCGAGGAAAATGTTCGACTTCCCATTGGAGTCTACGAACCAGAAATTCTGAATAAGGAATTCTGTTGACCCGAGGGAAGGTGTTAGGCACCCTCGGATCCCTTGGTTCTAGCACGGTCGCTTAAATATTTATGAATGACTGAAATCTGATTTTTATTACATGAAATGCCTATTTGCCAATTTTATCTTTAAACCGCATCTATTTAATATAATATTTATTTAAGAGAAAGTGAACGTCGTTTAAAGTATGCTTTCGGATTACACCGCATCAAATGAACCCGCAATCCTAGACACACTCTATTCAACGTTTTAGGATTTGGATTTAGGCCGCATAAAATGCCCACTCATATTTTGGAAGGTAAAATTATTAAAATACACACCTAAAAGAGTCTAGCGCGTTATTATCTTTTGAGAGGGCCGTGAAATTAATTAAGCGGCCCTTCCCGACTTTCTAAATATTTTAAAACTTTATTGAGGGCCCCGCAATTGCATTTTTATTGAGCGAGTCTCGTCTCATTTATTTTAAAAAGGATAAACCTAAAAAGCGACTAAATTTTTTATTTTTGTCTCTAAAAGAAAAGAAAAATTCCTAATTGATTATTTTTAAAAGCTCGGGTTTGAATTCAAGTTCGGGTCCAAACAAAAGGACAAGACTTTTAGCTTAAAACCCGCCACTTCACTCAAAATCCAATTTTTAAAATATCAAATAAAACCAATCACGAACAGGGCCTAAAAGGCTGTCCCAATTATACCAAAAAGAAAAGAGAAACGATAATGGGGGACATTGAACTTCAATATGGAGACAATTGGATTGGGCTTGGGCCCAAACATGACATACAAGCTTCTATGGAGCTGACCTGGGTTCGATTCCCAGTAAGTCAAAGCTAACTGGCTCTCGAACTACATTCAAAGTTCAGGATTCCAATATCAAACCATTATAATTCTAGATCTCATGGGCCTTTCAGCTTTATTACGTCAAGCTATTCCAGATTTCCTTAATTAATTACTTCGTGTGGATACTAATTACATCATCAAAACAAATATCAAATATAATTACGAATCTGTTTCAATTGTCGACTAAGGACCTGTGAAAGCTTAAAATCAAAACTAAGCATTCGAATTTAACATCTTCAACAGTCCATGGATATAATGATTTACACCCAAAACAACTAGCACCTATATTAACGTCTACACCAGCTTTCTACTTGAAAAGAAATCAACACAGAAAGTCAAGCTACTATATACTAGATTACTATTCTTAGAACAAATGAACGCAAATTCTAAACTGATCAGTCCACGACAGTTCATCAATTACAAATAATAAAAAGGCTTTAATCATACGAATATCCATTACTGCTACTGTGAGTTTAACAATCAAACTAGCATGATTACAAACAAGCTAACATCAAATTAAAAGGAGCCTTATGTTATTTCGTCAAATATAAATTCACAGTGACTAATTCAGTCCTTCCTACATCAGTTTGGAGCCGAAAATTTACCTGGAATTTAGCACAAGTAGGAAGAAAAAGAGGTTAGCAGCAACAGACAACCAACACCAGTCACAACCAGCAGCAGTAATGAACAGGTGTTCGAATGCAGCCCAGGAAAATTTTAAGAAATCCTGAGAATGCTTTAAAAACCACAAATCAACCCAAATAAATTCGAAACAAATCCAACGATCTTCAAATGAACCCAGCACATTTGACAACCAGTATATAACCCAGAACACCCACGAAACAACTAATACCCAGCAGGAAGAATCCCAAACCGATTCCAACAACTTCCAGACCTGACTGAAAGCAGAATACTAAAGGAAAAAATAGAAGCTGCTCACAACCAATGAAACAGTGACCTTTTTTGGATTTTTGATGTTTTCTATTTATTTTTTTTGTTTTTTTAATTTAAGAAAAACTAAAAGCTAATTTATGAACTAAGATTAAACTTTTAAAGTTGAAAACTGAGCAGTATCCTTGGAAATTTCTGGCTGAAAGAAGAGACCCCATTCTCCAGTAATTGATGCCTTTTTATATGAGCAATATAGGGAAACCCTCAAATAATTAGTTTTTCCTTCAACCCCTGCTATTTTTATTCAGTTAGTTCTCTGATTCTTAACTTCTTATCCAAGTAAATACCCTAAGTCTATTGAAAACTACACGCTAGTCCTATTATAGAAACCTCTAGGGCACTCTTTGAACAAGACAATCCCTAAACTACCCTTCCTCTCAAAATATATGCACCCTCACATGTCATTCCATCCTTATTCTCTAGAAGCTTCCCCATAACAGAAAATATTCACTCCTCAAATCACCAAAACACCCCTGAATAGCCTTGAAATTACTAACCCTCTATTAACTAAACCAAACCATTACCCCAGTTAAGAACTTGACTGCAGTAACCTTAACAAAATAAATCCTTCCGCTATAACCTATCCTATTAGCCTACAAACTAACAGAGATTAACACTTGGAGAAATTACTAACTAAATGTTAAATCACCGTTAAGGAACTGAAATTATCTGAAAAGCTTGACGACTGAATTTAATCAACACTAAACTAAATAAAAACTAAACTAAATGACTAAGAAGATTAAAAGAAACTTGAGTCAAAAAAGGAAAAGAAAAGCAGTCACAATTAAGAAAAATAAAAACTGAAAACTCACAATAATCTAAACTAAAGGAAATAAAGCTTAACCAACAATAATTACGAGACGACGAGCAAGAAAGGAATGATTCAGAACTTTAACAATCAAACAAGGAATTGGAAGCTAGAAAGACGACCTAACTAAACTGACGATTATCATTAAATTTATCAGAAAACAAAAGATAGAATCAAAGATTAAAAACTAACAAGAAAACTTACCCTCGAACTCTGCCTGGAACAAACTCGCGACGGAGTTGACACCCCGTTAATGTTATTTTCCATTCAAACTAGAATAAGCAAATAACATTAATAGGAAATCGACTCGACTTTAAATCTTCAAAAAAATCAAGACCCAAACTGTCGACCCCACCCTCCCGTTCAATAATTCTCAGAGGGTTTGAGAGGTTTTAAGCAAAACTTTACGGTAACGTGGGTCTGAGGAACCATTGGTAGCAATTTTGTAAAGTTTGGGCCAAATTAGGGTTTTTAACTAATTTCACATTTGAAATTACGAGATTTTTGCTGGGTTTTGGGGAAAGACAATGGTGGGAATGAAATTGGGATGAGGAGAGAATTATATGGTCGAAATTTTGGGGTTGATTGGAGCTTCGCCACCAGCGGAGACGATTTCCGGTGGCGGTCAGCGGTGGTGTATCATTGTAGACGAAGGGGATGATTTAGATACAAGGAAGATGACTGTATTTAGGACAGTTATATCTAACCCTATCCAAATAACACGAGCTGTTGGATCAAGTCAATGAAAGGCTAAGATTAATCCTTTTCCGAACGACATCGTTTGGATCAGAAATGGGTGGATCGGGTTGGGAAGGCTTAACGATGTCGTTCGGAGAAGGCTTAATCTTAGCCTAATAATCCGTTGCCCGCTCTAATATTCCGTTGTGAAGCATTTTAAAAAGTTTTGACCGCACCCTGCTTCAGAGATTGCCTACATATCCTGGGCTAAACAGGAATCGGGTTAGTGTAGTTCGGGAGTGTTTGGTAGCTGGGACTAGTCGAAGCTGTGATTTCAGCACTGTTATTGCTGCTACTGCTTACTGACCTCCTTATTACACCAAAATAAAATCAAAGCTAAGCTAACTAAGCCTATCCACTATGAGTTACAAGGTTCCTATCTATAATTCTCTTCGAACTTGGTCTTGAGTCTTAGCTGATTTTGCTGTAGACTTCAATCTGAATCTTGATGCTCATCAGTTGTAGGTGGTGGTTCTTTCTTCAGCTTTTGGATTAAGGCAAAACATGCAAAACTTGAGACATCAATCATATCAGTAGCAGTTCGCATCTTTCTCCGCTTCAACTTCTGAATTTATTTCTTTTTGTTCATTTTTTTTCCTTTATCCTGTACTGAGACTCATTCTTTTGGCCATCTTGAACCCTGTTTTTTGAGGTCAACCTGCTTAAGATACCAAAACAAACAAACGAAAGAAATTTTCTGCCCTAGTTTTGGCTGGAAAAATTTTGTGAGTTAGTTGTGACACATAAGTGAGCAGTCAAATCAGAAAAAGCCTTTCGGATTTGGCAAAAATTTCTTGGTTTTTAAACCCGATTTTGAAAAGAAAAAGCTCCACGATTTTTTTTGCGAGGAGATCCTCGGATTTTTTTCCGGGATTTTTTGAAAGAAAAAGCTCTACGATTTTTTGGCCAGGTGGTCCTCGATTTTTTTTGCCGGGATTTGGATTGAAAAAGCTCCACGGCTTTTTGGCAGGTAGATCCTCAGTTTTTTGGCCGGAATTGTGATAGAAAAAGCTCCACGATTTTTTGGCCGGGAGATACACGGTTTCTTGGCCGGGATTTTGATAGAAAGAGCTCCACGATTTTTAGCCGGGAGATCCTCGGTTGTTTTGGCCGGGATTTTGGAAAGAAAAATCTCCACAGTTTTTTTTGGCTGGGAGATCCTCAATTTTTTAGCCGGGATATGGATAGAAAATGCTCCACGATTTTTTGGCCGGGACATCCTCGATTTTTTGGCCGGGATTTGGATAGAAAAAGCTCCACAGTTTTTAGCCGGGAGATACTCGGTTTTTTGGCCGGGATTTTGGAAAGAAAAAGCTTTACGGTTTTTTTGGCGGGGAGATCCTCGATTATTTAGCCGGGATTTGGATAGAAAACGCTCCACGGTTTTTAATCCGGGAGATCCTCAAATTTTTGGCGGGGATTTTTAGAAAGAAAAAGATCCACGATTTTTTGGCCGGGAGATCCTCAGTTTTTTGGCCGGGATTTTTGGAAAGAAAAAGCTCCACGATTTTATTAGCCAGGAGATCCTCAGTTTTTTGGCCGGGATTTTGGAAAGAAAAGCTCCAGGTTTTTTGGCCCGGAGATCCTCGGTTTTTTGGCTGGGATTTGGATAGAAAAAGCTCCACAATTTTTTGGCCGAGAGATCCTCGATTTTCTAGCTGGTATTTGGATAGAAAAAGCTCCACTGTTTTTTGGACGGGAGATCCTCGGTTTTTTGGCCAGGAAGTCCTCGGTTTTTTGGCCGGTATTTTTGGAAAGAAAAAGCTCCACGGTTTTTTTTGCCGGGAGATCCTCGGTTTTTTTGGCTGGGATTTTTGGAAAGGAAAAGCTCCACGATTTTTTGGCCGGGAGATCCTCGATTTTTTGTCCAGGATTTGAATAGAAAAATTTCCACGGTTTTTTGGCCGGGTGATCCTCGGTTTTTTTTGCCGGGATTTGGATAGAAAAAGCTCCACGATTTTTTCGTCGGGAGATCCTCAGTATTTTGGCCGGAATTTTGGAAAGAGAAAGCTCCACGGTGTTTTGGTTGGGCGATCCTCGATTTTTTGACCGGGATTTTTGGAAAGAAAAAGCTCCACGAATTTTTGGCCGGGATTTTTGGAAAGCAAAAGCTCCACGGTTTTTGGCCAGGAGATCCGCAGTTTTTTGCCACGGATTTGGATAGAAAAAGCTAAGCTACCATGATTTGATTCTCTTTTTTTGGGATTTGCATTTTCCAGTTCCTTCCTTCTTCCTTTTTTGGGTTTTCTTTTTAGATGTTATTCCTTTTTATTTATCAAAATGCACGAAAGAGTGTCTGAGAAAACTTCCTTTTTGGTCGTTTCTCCTGCTTTAGCGCTATTTCAGCGCTTGCATTTTCATTTCTTTTGGGTTGCACCTGCTTCTGGCACAACTGTTGTGCATAAGACCTGCTTTCAACAAAAAGCAATTCGTTACTTGAAATAGTGATTTGTTTTGTATCCTTGACCATCTTCATCGCCTGATCCCGACCCCATTTCTATTGATAATTTTGCTGCTTATTAGCCTTGAGGGTGACATTCTTTAACACTGACCGTGTTTAGACTTAGGATTTCCTGATGACTCTCCCATGTGGGCTCCGATTTTTCACCTCATTTTGCTTTCCAGACCTTTGCCTTTGGCTTTCTTTCTTTCTATTGTCTTTCACTTTGGAGGCAATCAACTACCATGGTCAGTCGGGATTGAACTGGCGCACCACTGAGATTGAGTACTTTCTTTGACTCTTGCCGGGCGGAGCCCTGTGAAACCGGTCTTGCCCCCTTTCTTTGTTGTTACTACGGAATCAAAGTTAAACCGAAATGGATTCAAAGAAAGGTATGCAAAAAGGCGAGTATATGAGTTTAAAGAGAAGCGTCCCTTTCGGGGGAAAAAAAGGACTTATCTAGGTTTTATGCCGACTCCAAATGAACATGACATGCTCCTTGGACTGGACACCCGACCCGCACCAACTTCCAACTTCTCATGAACCCATTGACCCATACTTCCAAACTAGGTAACCTTGACAAGACTTTTGGTGAGGAAGTATCCTCTTTTCGGCCAACAACGCCCTTTGCGGGTTTTTGCCCATTCGACCTCTCTCATTTTTCTTCTCACCATCGCCCGATAGTTCTCTTTGCGAGTTTTCACTAAGCAGACTCTCTCATTTTTATTTTTTGTACTCACCGTCGCCTTATGGCGCTTGAAGGTTTTCGTCAATAAGACTCTCTCATTTTATTTCTCTCAATTTGAACTGTATCAGATTCCAACAATGACATTTCCCACTTTCCTGTATTTGCCAATTGATCAGAAGGACTTGAAGAAGGTCTTAGGGTAAAAGGATTTTGGGCGGAACTACAACTTTGGAACCATTATATCATTCGCCCCAGTTTTCCTTTTTGGAAGAATTGTGGTTTTTGTAATGGTGTGACTGAACCTCAGGGAGAGGGTGCCTACGTATCCTTTCGGAATCAAGTCAGACGTAGTTCAAAAGTATTTTTTTGTTTTTTTTTTGTTTTTGTTTTTTTTCTTTTGTTTTCTTCTCTCTTTTTTTTTCTTTCTTTTCATTTCCTTTTCCTTATTTTTCAATAGCACTTCTAGTTCCAAATAGCGTAATCAAAGAAAGGTAATTGGCTTAAGGGGTTTACGAGGAATTTAAAAGCCTTCTTCATTTCAGTTGCACAAAGACATCCTCGAAGAAAGTTTAAACATAGTACCTTTTAACTACATCTGCATTCACCACTGCTTCGGGATCATTTACTTCTATATCACCCAGGTATAACGCTCATCATGGCAGTATCTTCTTGATGATGTACAGACCTTTCCAGTTAGGGGCAAATTTGCATTTGGCTTCCTGATGATGAGGAAGAATGCGCCTTAACACTAACTGCCCCACTTCAAACTTCCTAGGCCGTACTTTCTTATTATAGGCGCGAGCCATTCTTTGTTGATACAACTGCCCATGACAAACTGGGGCCATCCGTTTCTCATCGATTAAAGTCAATTGTTCCAATTGAGTTTTAACCCACTCACTGTCTTCAATTTCTGCTTCAACAATTGTCCGGCACGACGGGATTTCCACTTCTGCCAGGATCACAGCCTCAGTTCCATAAACTAACAAATACGGAGTTGCTCCCACCGATGTGTGTACCGTAGTGCGATATCCTAGCAAGGCAAAAGGCAATTGTTCATGCCACTGTCTAGAGCTTTGGATTGTCTTTCTCAAAATCTTCTTGATGTTTTTGTTTGCTGCTTCAACAGCGCCATTGGCTTTGGGCCTCTAAGGAGCGGAATTTCTGTGCCTTATTTTAAACTGCTCGCACACTTCTTCCATCAAACGACTGTTCAAATTTGCAGCATTGTCCGTGATAATGTTTGCTGGAACACTGAAACGGTAGATAATAATCGAGTGCACAAAATCCACTACAACCTTTTTAGTGACTAACTTAAGAGTGATAGCCTCCACCCACTTTGTAAAATAATCAATAACTACCAATATGAACCTGTGCCCATTTGAGGCTTTCGGCTCGATCGGTCCAATGACATCCATACCCCATGCGACAAAAGGCCAAGGTGATTACATGGGACATAGTTTCGTTGGTGGTGCATGAATCAGATCTCCATGCACCTGACATTGATGGCATTTTTGGACAAAACTGAAGCAATCTTTCTCCATGGTTATCCAATAATATCCAGCTCGGAGTATCTTCTTTGCCAACACATACCCATTCATGTGAGGTCCACATACCCTAGCATGCACTTCATGCACGATTCTTCCTACTTCTTCGGTGTCAACGCATCTTAATAAGTTGAGATCTGGAGTCCTTTTGTACAAGATTTCACCACTTAGAAAAACCACTCGCTTGTCGCCTAATGGTTCTCTTTTCATCCCCAGTGGCATGTTCGGGATATTCTTGTGTTATAAAGAATCTTTTAATATCACGATGCCATGGCTGGACGATTGGACCTGCTTCAACTGCAATACAATAACCATGACTCTCCTTGATTTTGATTTCCAAGGGATCAATATAGGCATTGCCCGGATAAGGCAGCATTGAGGCTAGAGTAGCAAGTGCAACAGCTAATTCATTATGACACTGTGGGATGTATCTGAATTCTATTGATTTGAAGTGCTTCTACATGCTGTTGGTAAGGAATGAGCTTGACATCTCGGGTTTCGCATTCTCCCTGAGCTTACCGAATTCAAATAAGAATCCCCCATGATCAATAATTCTTCCACATCTTGATCAATCGCCATATTCATGCCCATGATGCAGGCTTGATGCTCCGATGTGTTGTTTTTACAGAAAATCCGAAGCCTTGCGGTAGCTGGGTAATGGTGGCCAGTTGGTGAAATTAAAATTGCCCCAATTCCTACACTCCTGGCGTTCACCGCTACATCGAAGAATAGTTTCCAAGCATGAGTATCTTCAAAAATCCCTTCTATCGTGTTTACTTCTTCATCTGGGAAGTAAGTGCTCAACGGCTGGTATTCTTCATCAACTGGTTTTTCAGCCAAATGATCCGCCAGTGCCTGGGCTTTCATTTCCGTGCGAGTGACGTAAACTATATCAAATTCAGTAAGCAAATATTCCACTTCACCAATCTCTCATTAGGCATGGGTTTCTAGAATATGCACTTCAAAGGATTCCACCTAGTTATGAGGTAAGTAGTGTGAGCTTGTAGATAATGTCCCAGCTTTTGAGCAACCCATGTCAAAGCGCAACACGTTCTTTCTAACAAAGTGTAGTGGACCTCGTAACTGGTGAATTTCTTACTCAAATAATAAATCGCTTGCCCTTTCTTTCCAGTCACATCATGTTGCCCAAGAACGCAACCAATAGAGTTTTCCAAACCGTCAGATACAAGAGGAGGGGTCTATCTGGATCTGGTGGGACAAAAACTGGAGGTTTGATAGATATTCTTTGATTTTGTCAAAAGCCTCCTGACACTCAGCTGTCCATTTGACTGCCACATCATTCTTTAACAGTTTGAATATTGGCTCACATATGGTGGTCAACTGAGCGATAAACCGACTGATATAGTTCAACCTTCTCAAAAGACTTATCACATCTTTCTTTGTTTTTGGAGGAGGTAAATCTCGGATGGCCTTTATTTTCATAAGGTCTAACTCGATACCTCTCATGCTAACAATGAAACCCATACGTTTGCCGGATGGTACCCCGAACACACATTTAGCCAGATTCAACTTCAGATTATATTTCCGCAGCCTTTCAAAAACCTTCCCCAAATCTCGGACATGATCGTCCCGAGTTTTAGACTTAATGATCATATCATCCACATACACCTCTATCTCTTGATGCATCATATCATTAAAAATGGTGGTCACGGCTCTCATGTAAGTTGCCCCATCATTTTTTATACCAAATGGCATGACCTGATAACAGTAGGTACCCCATGGTGTAGTGAAAGTTGTTTTCTCGGCGTCCTCTTCATCCATCAACACTTGGTGATATCCTGCGTAACAATCTGCGAATGACTGTATCTCGCGTTTGGCACAGTTATCAACAAGGATGTGGATGTTGGGAAAAGGGAAGCTATCCTTGGGACTTGCCTGGTTTAGGTAACAATAATCAACACACCCGAATTTTCCCATCTTCCTTGGGTACAGGAACTACATTGGCCAACCACATAGTATATAGAACCACCCGAATTATTCCTGCTTTCAACTGATTTGTGATTTCTTCTTTGATCTTGTCACTGATGTTGGTTTTAAATTTTCTCTATTTTTATTGAACAAGAGGGCATTCGCTGTGAATTGGCAATTTAGGTACCACTAGATCAACACTTAATCCTGGCATATCATCGTATGACCAAGCAAACACATCTTTGAACTCAAACTGAATTTGAATTATTTCATCTCCCGTTTTCTGGTCAGTGTGAATGCTTATCTTTGTTTCCGGAATTTCTTCTGAGGTTCCCAAATTAACCGGTTATGTATCATTCAAGTTCGGCTTATGTTTATTCTCAAATTGTTCCAATTCTTGATTTATTTCCCTAAAAGCCTCTTCTTCATCATATTCCGGTTCTTAGTTCATTATTTTACAATTATACAGCGTGTTTGAATCCAAGCGTGAAGTCCGCAGGCATGTCATGTTATTTAAAGCCTCATTATTATGACATAAAAGAAAATAATAAAAGAGAAAATATCAGGAATCAGAGAGAATGCAAGAATAACGATGAAATATTGATTTCATTTCTTGGAATTTGGGAATATAATAGGGTTACATTCAGGAATTTAAAGACAAAATAAAGAAAATATCCGAGTTACACCATGAAATAACTCATGATGAAGAAAGGTGACAGGACAAGTCTACTCGGACTCCCGCCTGACTGGGAACGGTGTAGCCTTCCAATTCTGAAATTTAGCATATGGTCCTACATACAGCACTTTAGCCGTACTAGTACCCTCTCCCAACTGAACCATATTGGTGTGATAAAGCATTTGCCTCATAGCCCCACATATATCTTCGATTTCTTCAGCTGTGAAGGTTTTATCATCATATTCTTCATTATATCTTGTCTTGACAAAGGTCTGATATAGATGTGGCAATGGCTGCAACAAGACCCATCCTTCCCTTTTACTCTCATCTGCCCAATTTTCATCTTCCGTAGTAGGGAAGAAACCTACTCCAAAGAACTTGTCAGTTGTTGGCAGGGTTGTTGGTTTCGGTATTCCTTGCAAAGACTTTCCCAATCCCTTCCCTGGTTGGAAGTCGTGCTTGATCATTTCTTAACCACCATAATCTAGGCGTTAGACAAGAAGGGTTGGGGGCAAGGGCTTCCTCTCCTCATATTGATCCGCCAATACAATCTCAAAAGCCTGATATACAATGTGCTCACTTCCTTCTATTGCCTCTAGACATGGGACATATGGGTCCCGATAGATAGACTATTCGTCCTCTCCATGAACCAAAATTTCTTGATCTTCGTATTCAAACTTCACCATCTAGTGGAGAGTAGAGGGTACTGCCCCTGCAGCGTGGATCCAAGGCCTTCCGAGGAGAAAGTTGTCAGAGGTGTCCATTTCCAGGACTTGGAAAGTTACATCAAACTCCACAGGGCCTATGACCAATATCTAGTCTAATTCCCCAATTGTCTCTCTCTTAATGCCATCGAAAGCTCTGACACAGACATTATTAGGGCAAATCCTTCCCATGCCAATTTCCATCTTCTGGAGCATAGAAAGCGGGCAAATGTCCACACCTGAGCCTCCATCCACCATTACTCGCTTGACATAATAACCTTCACACCTGACAATCAGGTGTAAAGCTTTGTTGTGAGCCGCCTCTTCTGGAGGCAAGTCATTCTTACTAAAGGACATTTGGTTAAGAGCAAAGAACGTTTCGGACATTCTTTCAAGCTGTTCCACCGAAGTCCCGGCAGGCACGTACGTCTCATTCAAAATTCTCACTAGGATATCCCGATGCGCAGCAAATTTCATTAGCAATGATAACATGGAAACTTGTTCACGACACTTGCGCAATTGATCTACCACTTCGTAATCAGGCATTTTTATCTTCTGGAAAAGGACTTCCGCTTCTTCAGCCCTGATGGACTTCTTGAGAGGAAAACGCTTTCGTATGGCACTTTTACTTCTTAGATTTCTGAATATTTCTTCGTGGATGATTTCCTTGACTTTGTATATGACCACAGTTGGTTGATAATTCCAGGGTACAACAGACAGATCTGTCATTGGCTTTTATGGTACGCGTCCGATAACCACCGGCTCGTTTGGCCAAAGTGGTTTGATCGTCTCCTGGACCACATACGCTCCTTCGGGTACATACATTGGCATTCCCTTTTTTACTTCAAACTCCTTTGGCTTACTTATGGCTACTGGCTTTTGTGGGCGTCCTCGTGGAAGATAAAGGACTCCATTTTTTTTTTGGGTGATGTCGTCTCTGCCTTGGTTTCAATCTTCTTTTCAACCTTAGCCTTGATAGTTTCGTTGTTCTCTCCCGTTTTTCCTTGTTTCATGGTTGTTTATGGTTTTCTTTCTATATCAGCAATGGCGATTATGGCTTTTAAAGGAGGATTGAATTCCTTGTATTCACAAATCATTCCGATTACCGGCCGTTGTTATGAGCAGGTAATAGATTATTGGTCACATTTGGAGTTCCCTCATCCGTGAGCACTATTCTTCCCTGGTCAATCAAATCCTGCACAGCTTTCTTGAAAGCCCAACAATTATCGGTGATATGCCCCTCAACTCCAGAATGATAAGCACAATATACGCCTCGTTGGTAAGTTGGAGAATCCGGATTCTGTCTAATTTGGGTAATGGGCTGCAATAGATTCATCTGTACGAGCTTGGGGAAAAGGGTGGAATATGGTTCCCCAATTGGCATGAAGTTTGCCTTAGGTGGTCCACGAGGGCGAGGGTTATTTTATGGTGGCCGGGGGTTATATTGGTTTTGGTAAGGAGGTTGATTTCTTTGAAATGAAGGTGGGTTTCGGTTGACTGGTGGTTGTGGTCGGTTAAAAGGCTGAGCATTCATGACTGCATAAGGTGGTGGTGGAGGAGCATAGGCCATATCATTGTGCGGGTAGTAATGTTGAGGGGTCCTTTCTGAGAATACCGATCTAGGAGCTCTGTACCTTCTACCTTCAGACTTTGCTATAATCTTTATTTTTGCCTTTATCCATTTCTCCAGACCCGCCTTGGATGGCTTGGGAGGTTGCCCTTATGGCTGCCTGACTTAATGTTCATCATGTTTTCAAACCGTTTTCTACCATTTCACCAATCTTGATAGCCTCTGCAAAAGGCTTGCCCATGGCTGACATCATGTTTCGGAAATAATCTGGTTCCTGAGCTTGGAGAAAGACAGTGACCATCTCCATTTCATCCATGGGAGGTTTTACCCTCGAGGCTTACTCATGCCACTTAATGGCATATTCCCTGAAGTTTTCTGAGGACTTCTTCTTCAAGTTAGACAAAGAGTTCCGGTCTGGTGCGATGTCAACATTGTAGTGAAAGTGCTTTACAAAGTCCCGGGCCAAATCGTCCCAATGTGCCATCGAGACATACCTTGATCCATGTACAATTCTGAAGCAATACCGATCAAACTTTCCCAAAAATAAGCAATCAACACCTCTTCTTTTCCCCAACCCCTCGCAGTTGATTGCAATACCTTTTAAGGTGAGCGATTGGATCGTCGTGACCATCGTATTTCTTGAAAATTAGCGTTTTTAATCCCATAGGCAGGCGTACGTGTGAGAGAATGCACAGATTGGTATAAACAACACTCTTTTGCCCGCTCAAACCTTGCATATTTCGTAAGTTCTACTCTAGGCTCTTCATTTTTCTGGCCATTTCATCTGGTTCAGGAGCGATGGAAGTTTTATCTTGTCCCGGTGTGAGTTCATAGGGTGGTGGCTGAGGGTAAGTATATGTAGGGTATTGCAGCAATTCTGGCTGATAAGTTCGGATGGGGTAAGTATATGCTGATGGGTCGAACACGGGCTTTGGAACCGTTGGCGGTGTTGTAACAGTAGAGGCCGGAGCAGTGAAAATATGTGGGGTGATTCCGCGCATGAATGCCTGTGGGCAAGCATCAGAAGTGCCTCCTACATAGTGGCCAGATATTGTGGGTTGTCCCAATGGGATTTTTGGGTGACTGATTGGAACACTGGAAGCCCCAGCCGGCTTTGTGAGCATCTCGGGGAATCCAGAGATGGTATACGGGGGTTCCTTCGCATATGTCCATGGTCCCACATCTCCATCCTACTTAGACGCAAAATTCTGTTTTCTTCAGCTACAGAAGATTCTGAGACCGGACACCCGAGAGCGGGATGTCATCTGGAATAGGTACCGTTGGCAAAGTCAGTTTTGAAGACATTTCTATGCTACCTTTAGATCTGGCGAAGTAAGGATGCAAAACCAGCTTACCACAAACCAACCACCCGTTTCTTATAATCTGACTCTGGGAAGGTAAGTATCCAACGGTTAGCATTGGGAAAAACATAGATAGATAATCACATCAATGGTTGCATGCGTCATCCCGACTATTTCTATCTCCCTGCTTGCTTTACTCTTTTATTTATTCAATTTTTCCTGTTTTTCTCTTTTCTGTTTTGGTTTTCCCTTTTCTTTCTTTGTTTCTCTACCATTTCTCTTTTCTTTGTTACGGTCGAATCCTACGGAGATTGCCTACATATCATGACCCCGCACGAATCAGTCCACGCGCAGTTCGTGAGACAAATGCAAAACAACTTTTTGGGAATTTTCAAATTTTCATTAATAACATAAATTATTACAAACTAAATTTCTTGTAAAAGGAAATAATAAAAGAAAACTAGGACTAACTACAAACTCCAGATTCATTTTGATATGAAAAACAAAGGATAAATAGACTCGAAAAAATAAGAAAATACAGATACTAGCTATGCATATTCCAATGCTTCAAATCTAGGTTCATGCGGTGCATCATTTGGCCTTGCCGCAGTCCTAGGTGTTAAATCATGTTCAAGATCCTTCAATTCACTCATGGTTATTTTGACATAAATCATTACAGCTGAGAAAAAAGTGGTGATGGTCATATCCTCGCATGCCCTACATCTCATGAGGATAGCATGGGCGATAGCTACAATTCTGTTCCCTTTTTCCCTTTTCTCTGTGAGCAAACGTTTAATCTGGTTACTGCATTTTTTCAATGCCTGAGAATCTTGGAAATGATGATCTTGCAATTGTTGCACTTCTAATTCCATTTGGGCTAGCAAATCATAACAATGTCTGCTCTCTATTTCAAAGCTTCTAGCATGTTCTGCCACTTTATCTTCAAGGGCCACTATTCTTTCCCGCAAGTTGGCCACAACATTTGCGTTGTCCCTTTTCAGTTGCTGGAGGTATTAACGTCGCTCTCCTGATCTTTTAGCCCATTGTGCCTTGAGTTCCGCCCCGATGTTCTCCGATCTTTCAAACTCGCCCCTACACTTATTGATCTCATTTTTCAAACCTTTTATGAGTCTTTCATCTGATACACTCCTCTTTTGATTCTTGGCGTCTACCTTGATTTGTTGGATTTGAGATTTGAGCATCTCATTTTCTTGAATTAACCTATTCTTTTCCCCTTGGTCTGCCGCAACTTGCACACTGTTCTCGAAAGTCAATTTTGCAATCTGTTGCTTCAACTTACCAATTTCAGCCCGATATTTTTCCTCTTTTGCTAACCAACCCCACTGTTCTTGCGAATCATCTGTAAATGCTGAACGTGAGCTCTTTTAGCGGGTCTTCGAATTTGAAACCTTTTCTCGAACCAAGCATCATATTTCGGATCTACTTCTCGTTTAGCCCATTCTCGAACCATAGTGTTTGACTCAAGAAATCTACACTCATTCCATAGCTTCCGAACTTCCTTTTGGGGAATGTGGTTCCTGGTCTTAATTCAATGGCATGTTTGCTCAATTCTTCATCAGTGGGGAATTTTTGAAATCTTCCTAGCTGGCGCAATACTCGATGAGGAGCATAAGGCTGGATACTACGAATCCCCATCAAAAGAATATGACATTCTTCGGTCACCATGTGGATTACCACAGTTTCAGGCAACCATCCAAATGCCCACTCAATTTGATTAGTTGTTAATGACCTCAATCGTGCGAACCACGCCTCGACGCCATCAGGAAATTCAACGCCCATTATCCGTTTCTCAAAACCATTGATGCAATTCTTTCCAGTCAACCCATGGTTCATGTATCCTACTCGATGACAGAGGTGTTCCTGCATCCACAACTAGAGTAGTAGATTGCAACCCTGGAAAAAATCACAACCCTCTCGACACATAGTTAAAGTTCGGTATATTTCAGATAATACTAAAGGGATCATACTGCTGCTAGGCATTTTGATTGCAATGTCGTCCATCCCTACAAGGCCTATCTCTATTTTCTTATCTTTGCGTGGGCAAACCACAATGCCTAGGAAGGCCGTCAGGAAAGCTAAAGGATGTCTTGATTCCCGTTTGTTTCTGTCCTTATCATGAGTTAATCCGAGGTTTACTTCTTCAAAACCCTGAGGAGCACCATATTGTTGATATAAGAATTGGAAAGTACAACATCCTCTCTACAGATCGTCATCTTGCACCTTCCGATTAAGGTGTAGCAAATTCAAAAACCCATGTGGAGCCACCGGTCTAGGTGAAAGCAAATATTTCCCCCTCAATTTTCCATTCAAACCCGCATAACCCGCAATTTCCTCTAGTGTAGGTGTAAGCCCAAAGTCTGTGAAGCGGAATACATACGGGTCGTATCCCAGAAAGGTAATAAAGCTTCAATGATGTCTACCCTTGGCTTGATATTTATCAGGTCGACAAGACCTCCCAAAATTTTGTCCACTGTCTTCTTACTATCATTACCCAAGTCATTCCACCACATGTGGAGCTGTAGAGGAACCTTGCTAAAGACTGAGAACGATTCAATTTGATTTGTGCTCATCTTGCACATTTATTAAGGTGATTAAGCAAAAGAAAAACTTTTATTCGACTAAAAAGGTAAAATTGTTTAGATGTTGTTTTGTGTGTTTTTAATTTGGAAAATAAAGACTCAATTTTCAAGCACGACCTTTCAGCACTTCACAAACGAAGATTTTAAGGTTGTGTAGTCGACCAGTCAAAAAATCAATTGACGGAAAATGGTCGTTTATGCAAATTCAGCCTTTCGGGAACATTCGGCTATTTATGACAAAAGGCGTTAGTTGACTCTCTTTTTTCCCCTTACTTCTCAAAATAAGCGACCCAGTATTGCAAACATGGCCTTTCAACACCTCGTCGATGAGAACTTAAGGCTATGAGGGTCAGAAATAAAAAGGTGGCTATTTATGCAAAGTCAGCCTTTCGGCGTTTCGTTTGGGAACATTTGGCTATTTTTGCGCAAATTGCATCACCCGACTTATTTATGACAACAATTTAAGGATTTTGAGATTTTGGCTATTTTTGCAAATGGGAAGGTTGGACCCGATGAGGGTTGCCTACGTATCTCACATCCGATGAGAATCAAACGGTGTAGATCGGCCAATTAAGTTAACTAAAATAAAACTCTTTTTCAAGCTTTTCCATTTTTGACCTCTTTTCCTATTTTCCAAAAAATCTTTTTTTTTAAAAAGAACATTTTTCAAAAATTTCGGCACAACTCTGACAGTATTTGTACATTGGATTTTCTAAACTAATCAGTTAACTCTCCGACTTGCTATTTTTCTCTTTTTCTCATTTTTTCGAGATTCAAAAGCTGGTCAACATGCAAGCCCGAGCAAATAAATGCACAGAAACAAGTAGGATGCATTAGGATGGTCATTTTATTTCAGGTTGCTAGCCCTAGACGGACCCAACCCCTGTGTTGAGTCCCCTAAGTCAAAATGCACATGATGCAAATAAGCACTCCTACTAGGGATCCAACATGAGGCTGAGTTATTCTAGGTTTAAAACCTGGGTGTTTGTTCTAGACCTGACTTACCCGAGCGGACAACTCGAGCCGGGGGGAGGTGGCAATCCGAGAATACAGAAGCTTCGCCGGCTTTGCGACTTATCCAAACCTCATTCTGAATTGGGATTTTTATACTAGACAGAAAAGAAGTTGTACACCGTACACCCTTCTTCATAATTTAGAAGACTCAGAGAGGAGATTTGGTTCGACACATTTTATATTCAGTTCACGTAATATCACAGCGGTTAAAGCAATCAAATAGCACATTAAGCACATATCACGTAACAAAATTAGATAAATCCAAACGCAATAATTATTCTAAGCTCAAATTCTGAACCTTGAACAAAATGTTCTGGGTTCTTCTCCCCAGCAGGGTCGCTAGAGCTGTCACACCTCCTTCTTTACACACCTACCCCGGAGGATAAATGTATAAGGGAGTTTTTCCATTTAAAGTGATATTATTCGGATTGGGATTATTTATTTTTTCAGAGTCTTCACTTGGGAAAGGTTTGGCTTTTGGTGTCTCAAGTCACCGGCTTAACTTGAATCCCAATATGAGGAAAATGTTCGACTTCCCAATTGGAGTCTGCGAACCAGAAATTCTGAATAAGAAATTCTGTTGACCCGAGGGAAGGTGTTAGGCACTCTCGGATCCCGTGGTTCTAGCAGGGTCGCTTAAATTGATATGAATGGCTAAAATATGATTTTTATTACATGAAATGCCTATGTGCCAATTTTATCTATAAACCACTTCTATATAATATAATATTTATTTAACAGAAAGTGAACGTCTTTTAAAGTATGCTTTCGGATTGCGCCGCATCAAATGAACCCGCAATCCTAGACACACTCTATTCAACATTTTAGGATTTGGATTTGTGCCGCATAAAATGCCCACCCATATTTAGGAAGGTAAATTATTAAAATACGTGTCTAAAGGAGTCTAGCGCGTTATTATCTTTTGGGAGGGTCGTGAAATTCGCTAAACGGCCCTTCCCGACTTTCTACATATTTTTAACCTTTATTGAAGGTCCCGCAATTTGCATTTTTATTGAGCGAGGCTCGTCTCATTTATTTTAAAAGGATAAACCTACAAAGCGACTACATTGTTTTTGTCTCTAAAAGAAAAGAAAAATTCTTAATTGATTATTAAAAGCTCGGGTTTCGAATTCAAGTTCGGGTCCAAACAAAAGGACAAGCCTTTTAGCTTAAAACCCGCCACTTAACTCAAAACCCAAATTTTAAAATATCAAATAGAACCAATCACGAACAGGGACTGAAAGGCTATCCCAATTACATTAAAAAGAAAAGAAACGGTAATGGGGGACGTTGAACCCCAATATGTAGACAATTGGGTTGGGCTTGGGACCAAACATGACATACAAGCTTCCATAGAGCTGACCTGGGTTTGATTCCCAGTAAGTCAAAGCTAACTGCCTCTCGAACTTCATTCAAAGTTAAGGAATCCAATATCAAACAATTATAATTCTAGATCTCATAGGCCTTTCAGTTTTATTACTTCAAGCTACTCCAGATTTCCTTAATTATTACTTCGTGTGGATACAAATTACATCATCAAAACAAATATCAAATCTAGTTACGAATATGTTTCAATTGTCGACTAAGGACCTGTGAAAGCTTATAATCTAAACTAACCATTTCAATTTAACATCTCAACAGTCCATGGATATAATGATTTACACCCAAAACAACTAGCACCTATATTAACGTCTACACTAGCTTTCAACTTGAGAAGCAATCAACACAGAAAGTCAAGCTACCATATACCAGATTACTATTCTCAGAACAAATGAACGCAAATTCGAAACTGATCAGTCCACTACAGTTCATCAATTACAAATAATAAAAGGGCTTTAATCATACGAATATCCATTACTGCTACTGTGAGTTTAACAATCAAACTAACATGATTACAAACAGGCTAACATCAAATTAAAAAGGAGCCTTATGTTATTTCTTCAAATATCAATTCACAGTGACTGATTCAGTCCTTCCTACATAAGTTTGGAGCCGAATATTTGCCTGGAATTGAGCACAAGTAGGAAGAAATAGAGGTCAGAAGCAACAAACAACCAACAAAAGTCACAACCAGCAACAGTAATCAACATGTGTTCGAATGCAGCCCAGGAAAAATTTCAGAAATCCAGAGAATGCTTTAAAACCCACAAATCAACGCAAACAGTTTTGAAGCAAATCGAACAACCTTCAAATGAACCCAGAAAATTTGACAACCAGTATATAACCCAGAACACCCACGAAACAACTAAAACCCAGAAGAAAGAAACCCCAAACCAATTCCATCAACTCCCTGACCTAACTGAAAGTAGAATACTAAAGGAAAAACCAGAAGCTACTCACAACCAATGAAACAGTGACTTTTCTTTTGGATTTTTGTGTTTTCTATTTATGTTTTTTGGTTTTTGAATTTAAGGAAAACTAAAAGCTAATTTCTGAACTAAAATTCAAATTTTAAAGCTAAAAACTGATCATTACCTTGGAAATTTTTGGCTGAAAGAAGAGACCCATTTCTCCAGTAATTGATGCCTTTTATAGGAGCAATATAGGGCAGCCCTCAGATATTTAGTTTTTCCTTCCGTCCCTGCTATTTTTATTCAATTAGTCCTCTGATTCTTAACTTGTTATTCAAGTAAATACCCTAAGTCTATTGAAAACTGCATACTATTCCTATTCTAGAAACCTCTAGGGCACTCTTTGAGCAAGACAATCCCTAAACTACCCTGCCTCTCAAATATCTGCACCCTCACATGTCATTCCAGCCTTATCCTCTAGTAGCTTCACCATAATAGAAAATATTCCACTCCTCAAATCACCAAAACATACCTGAACTGCCTTGAAATTACTAATCCTCAATAAACTAAACCAAACCATTACCCCAGTTAAGAACTTGACTGCAGTAACCCTAACAAAAGAAATCCTTATGCGATAACCAGTCCTATTAGCCTACAAACTAACAGAGATTAACACTTGGAGAAATTACTAACTAAATGTTAAATCACCCTTACGGAACTGAACTTATCTAAAAAGCTTGACGACTGAATTTAATCAACACTAAACTAAATAGAAACTAAACTAAATGACTAAGAATATTAAAAGAAACTTGAATTAAAAGAGGAAAAAAAAGCAGTCACAATTCTGAGAAATCAAAACTGAAAACTCACAATAATCTAAACTAACGGAAATAAAGCCTAACCAATAATAATGACGAGACGACGAGCAAGAAAGGAATGATTTAGAAATTTAACAATCAAACAGGGAATTGGAAGCTAGAAAGACGACCTAACTAAACTTACGATTATCATTCAAATTATCAGAAAACGAACGATAGAATCAAAGAGATTAAACTAACAAGAAAACTTACCCTCGAACTCTGCCTGGAAAAAACTCGTGATGGAGTCAACACCCCGTTAATGTTATTTGCCCATTCAAACTAGAATAAGCAAATAACATTAATAGGAAATCGACTCGACTCCACATCTTCAAAAAAAAGACCCAAACTGTCGACCCAGCCCTCCCATATTCTCAGAGGGTTTTGAGAGGTTTTAAGCACAAATTTATGGTAACGTGAGTCTGACGAACCATTGGTAACAATTTTGTAAAGTTTGGGTCAGATTAGGGTTTTTAACTAATTTTCAGATTTGAAATTACGGTATTTTTGCTGGGTTTTGGGGGAAGACAATGGTGGGAATGAAATGGGGATGAGGAGAGAACTATATGGTCTAATTTTGGGGTTGATTGGAGCTCCGCCACCGGCGGAGATGATTCCCGGTAGCGGTCAGCGGCGGTGTATCATTGTAGACGAAGGGGATGATTTAGATACGAGGAAGATGACTATATTTAGGACACTTATATCTAACCCTATCCAAATAACACGAGCCGTTAGATCAAGGCAATGAAAGGCCAAGATTAAGCCTTCTCCGAACGACATCGTTTGGATCGGAAATGAGTGGACCGGGTGCGGAAAATGGGCTTGGGGCGGATAGTAAGCTGAGTTCAATTTGGGCTAATTCTATTTTGTGTAACAGCCCACTCTTGTATTTTTATTCTTTTTGCCTTCTTTCTTTAATTATACTTTTATCTCTATCTTTTTTTTGAGTTTTAATTTATAAATTATTATTTTATTATTTCTAATTTTTAAAATTGCAACAATTAAAATCCTAATATATTTAAAATAAACCAAATAATTCATAAAATTATTGTAACATCTATTTTATGAGAAATTCCAAATAAAAAGATAAAAATGTAAAAATGAACTAATTTTGTGATTTTCATGTTTTGTGCTAAAACAAATTAACCTCTAATTAACGCTAAAATATGAGATTGGACGCGTATTTTTTGTTTTTTTAAAAATTAATATGCACAAATAAAATGCACCAATCATCAAATAATGACACAAAAAATGCACAAAAATTGTAATAATAAAGGAAAATCATTGTTCGATTTATATGGGAATAATTCATGTATAGAACAAAAATCACGTGCTCAAAAGTATGCCATCTAATCTCAAAGAAGTGGAGGCGATGGGTTAACTTGATACTTACTAAGGTCAAAAAATAATGAGAATAGTTTATAATGAGCAGGTATAACTCAAATCATAAAATTACCAAGTATAAAATAGAGATTCTTCCTTTAACCTTCCATAAAGAGTGTTCATTCATATATAAATATTTAAACAATTCTAAAGTATTAACCACCGGTAGAAAGCTAGATAACTCATGCGCAAATAACCACCGAGGAACGTACAACCCGATCTAACAGAAAAGTAAATGTGCACAGCTGAGGGTCGAACGGCTCAAACCATAGATGCATCTATTAACCCGCTCGTGAATCATACGTGTGACGCGGTAAAAATATAAATAAACAATCACCCTGCTCGCGAATCATGCATGCGAAACAGGTACACATAGAAATATATGTTCTTCCAAGTACAAGTCAATTCTCTTTTAATAATTTAAGAAAATGAAGGTAAATCCTTTTAGAATTCCAGTTTCCAACTCGTTAAGATCTAAGCAATTCAACAGCCAACAAGATTGAAGATATTCAAAATATAACATGTTTTAGGGTCCTATATTACCCGGACTGTGATATAGTCGCTACGCACGTACTCTCGTCACCTGGTGCATATGTAGGGCATATAAAGAAATTTTGTTATTTATTATACCTATGGGGATATTTTCCTCCTACAAGGTTAGAAAGGAGACTCACATCGCTCCAAAGTGCACTTCTAATTTCCAAGAACGAATCCAAGTCCTCAATTCAAAGCCGAACAATCCCAAGCTAATTAAACCAAGTAAGAACTAATTAATATAACCTCACAAGATCCAGTCCTAGCTTTTTAAGAAATTCCCCAACCATTAACACAAGTTTCCTAAATTTCGACCCCAGGACCACGGGCCTGGATTCTTAGAGTTTTCGAAGGAAGTTGTTCTCTATGTCCTATGGATCAATAATATATGATTTCTAGTTCATTACATAGTAAATTACATGATTAAATCTTAGTTTTATTAAAATTGTAGGTCTGCCTCTAACCCTTGATTTTACTTAGTTTTTAGTGTTTAACCTACCTAACGTTCATGTATTTAAACTAAGGGGGAGCGGAAATTACTTACCTTGTGATGATATGTGGAAACTCTCTCTTTCGAAGCCCAAAATCACCCAAATGTGGAGAAGAATGTGAAATAAATGCACTTGATCTCGAATTAAAGAGTTCGCTGCCCAGCGATTTCCGCTTATGCGGCTTGGTGCGGTCCCGCACCTGCGGAAAGGAGGTTGCATCTATGGCTATGGTCTAAGGGAGGCTGGACCGCATCTGCGAAACCGCTTATGCGGTTCCTGGGCCGCTTCTGAGGTTTCCCTTGGGCCTGCGCTAGGCCCCTTCCAGGATCAGTTGACCGCATACTCGGTTATGACAGAAACAGCAGCCTTTAGCCTTTCTCAACTTTCTAACTTTACTCAAGCCTCGACCATTTGACGCTCAGGGCTCCGAGCCCCGTCCGAACACACCGAAAAGTCTGAAATCATGAGGCGGACCTACTCAAACCCTCGAAATACTCAAAACAATGCTAAATCGGGGAATCACACCCCAGAACCAAATGAACCAAACCATTGAACTTCAAGTTCTTAACTTTCCTCTCACAGGTCAAAACTTCCTTAAACTACTCGGATTGAAGCCAAATTTTACGGGTAAGTCTTAACCGATATTTTGGACCTGTATGAAGTTTTTGAACTAAAATTAGAGCCTGATACCTAGGAAATTAATGAATACTTAGTTTATTTAATTCGTTAAAACTTCAGTTTAATAATTTCAGAGAAAAATTCATTACTATGGCTAGGGACCTCGGAATTCAATTCTAGGCATACGCCCAGGTCCCATATTTTTCCACGAACCCTCCGGGACTGTCAAATTATGAATCTGGTTTCATTTTTTAAGAAATTTGACTGAAATCAAACTTGGACTTTTAAGAGAATCTCAAAGAACAACTTGATATTCTTTATGTTCCTTCTATCCAATATATCTTATATCTGTTCATAAATTGTTAGACCAATACAATGGAATTGTTATGCTTACCAGAACTCTTTGTGCTATACATGCCCCTTCTTTGAAGATGTCTCTGGCTCTTAGCAAACTGGACCACAATCTTTACTAACTTCTCATCCCTTCTGTTGCCAGCACCATATTGTGCTCGTCTTGTATTGTTAATTCTTCTATTATTTGTCTTGTCTGTATTTTTCCTGAAATACATGAAGATGTAAAGACTGTTATAAATGTAAATGTTGTTGCTTATGATGAGACACATGTAGCTACTGATGTAAATCTGAATTACACGATAAAATGGATGTGGTTTGATATTATAGATTTGGGCATATCCCTTTCTCTAAAATAAAACATATTTTTATGCTTGGGTCACAGTTATCTTCTAAGAAATCTTTTTCTTGTCCAGTATATCCACTAGCTAGGAAAACTAGACTATTATTTCCTCATTGTAGTAGACAAACCACAAAACCTTCCAATTAATACATATTGACATGTGGGGACCATGTCATTCACTTAAATATCCTGGATCCAAAAATATTTTAACCATTGTTGATGACTTCTCAAGAAACACTTAGACTCATCTAATGGGAGCCAAAAGTAGTTCCTTTGACCTTCTAAAAGCCTTTTTTCCATGATCGAAACCCAATTCCAATTAAAGTTGCATATTATAAGAAGTGACAATGCCCTAGAATAAGGATCTAGTCCTCTAGGGTTCACATTCTTTTCTGAAAAAAGGATTTTGCATTAGACAACATGTCCTCATACTACACAACACAATGGAGTTGTGGAAAGAAAACACAAACATCTTCTAGAGACTACAAGGGCTCTTCTTTTTCAATATGGCCTCCCTCTTAGATTCTGGGGATATTGTATACTAACTGCAACATACTTGATAAATAGGTTCCCTTATAGTGTCTTAAAAGATAAAAGTCCTTGTGAAATCTCAAACAAACAATTCCCAACTTATTCCAATCTTAGAGCTTTTGGCCGCTTGTGCTACTCTACTGTTCCAAAAGCCTCATAGAGATAGATAAGATGCAACCTAGATTTGTTCCTTGTGTGTTCTTAGGATATCCTTTTGGAAAGAAAGCCTGTAAGTTGTATGACTTACAAAATAAAACCTGCTTCTTCTCCATAGATGTTTTCTTTCATGAACATATATTCTTTTTATTCAATATGGTTCTGCTTCTCGTACTATGACCAATTTCCCATTTTCTACACGTTTTGACCATTTTGCTAAGCAGACTTACCTTTCACTTCATGACCACTTCTCCCTTGTACATCTTGAAGTTCACACTTCTTTTCCTTCCACCTCTTCTGCTCTTATAGTACCTACCTGGGGACATCTCCCCTTCTTCTCCTGGTTCTTCCTCTTCTCCTAATTTTTCTTTTTTCTCAACCCCTGGTTCTGAATTTTCTCCTTTTAGGAGATCCTATAGACCTCATTATCCACATTCTTACCTGCAAAATTATATTTGCACACTATTATCATATTGCTCTGTGTCTGCAAATTCATCTGTTATGTCTACTTTAGTGAACATCATGTCTTTGAGCGCTATACTTATTCTTAGGCAGCAATTGTCCCTGAGTGACAAGATTCTATAAGAAAATAGTTTGAGGTATTAGAGACTAATGGAACTTGCGATATAGTTGTGTTAACCAAAGACATTAAGCCATTTTGGTTGCAAAGGGGTATACAAAATTAAGTACTAAGCTGATGGGAGCATAGAAAGATATAAGGCTAGACTTATGGTAAATGATGATACACAAGTTGAGGGCATCGATTTTCATGGAATTTTTTCACCTTTTGTTAAGATGTCTACTATTAAAACATTGATTGTTGTAGCTGTTAAAAGAAAATTGCGTTTATTTTAGCTAGATGTTACAAATACTTTCTGACAGGGGGATTTAAATGAGGAAGTTTTTATGAAAATTCCATCCGGTCTCTCTATTTCTTCTACTACACAAGTAGTTTCATCTCATTCTACCTCTACTTCTTTGGTTTGCAAACTAACGAAATCTTTATATGGTATGAGGCAAGCTTCAAGGCAGTGGTAATGTAAGTTGTCTGAATCTCTGTCCTCTAGAGGGTATGTATATTCTCTAAGTTATTACTCCCTTTTTACTAGAGGTTTTGGTGATGCTTTGGTGATCTTAGTAGTGTATGTTGATGATATTATCATCACGGGAACTGATTTGTGTGAAATTGCTACTGTATAGACTTATCTCCATGATCAATTCAAGATTAAGGACTTCGGCCAGCTTAACTATTTCTTGGGTATTGAAGTATTGTATTTTAAGGGTGGTGTCTTACTTGATCAGAAAAAGTTTGTCCATGACATGCTTTATGAGTTCCACTCCTCTAATTATTATTCTGTGGTATCTCCTATTGTAATGCATGACAAATTGAAGGCAGATTGTGGTGATCCTTTGCCTAATCGTGAGACTTACAAGTGTCTGGTGGGAAAACCCAATTTATTAACTCATACCAGACCTTACATTTGTTTTATGATGTAGCATTTCAACAAGTTTATGCAGAACCCTTGCATTCCTCACATGCAGGCTGCCATGTGGTTACTCAAATATCTCAATGGCACTCCTGACTTTGGTAGGAAATTTGTTGGTGGGTTTTGCATATTATTAGGGGGCAGTCTTGTGAGTTGGAAATCAAAGATACAATCTGTGGTGTCCTCGTCTTCTGGTGAGGATAAACATAGGTCCATGAGTAAGGCTACTGCTGAGATTACTTGGGTTTTCAGGCTCTTTTATGATTTTTTGCATTATCTTTTCTTCACCTATTTGTTTGTTTTGTGATAATCAGGCTGCTATTCACATTGCTAAGAACTTTCCATGAGTGTATTAAGCATATTAAGTTGGACTGCCATTTTGTTCGCACCAAGCTGAATGAGGGGCTGCTTCAGCTACTCCACATCTCTAGTGCCACTCAACTTGCTGACATGTTCACCAAGCCTTTGGTTGGAGCTGTCCATCATTTCTATCTTCGCAAGTTGGGGGTTGTCTCACCCTCCAACTTGTCAGGGGTGTTAAAACATATGAAGATTATGTTACTTAGAGGATTGGGCTCCTTCTTTTCTTTTCTTTTTCTTTTATATTGGACCCTAAAGCCCACTCTTGTATTTATTGATTGGGATTTTCACCTACCTATACCATATACCAAACCTTATTACCAACCATGTTTAAGGATTGTGTTTATTATATTTAATCATACCATATTAACGTTTATATACCATAATTCAAATTAAGGCAATAATTATTGATTCATTTATTGTAGGCATGTATTTAGGTCCGTATCTTCCACTTTATTTCGTTAGCCGCTTATCTATGCTCCCCTACGATTTGCCTCAGTTAATTCTCCCCTCCCACGATTTTTCTTCAGGTTTTTCCCCCATTCTCGTACAATATTCTCTCACCCACAATTTCCATCACGTTCAATTGTATCCCCCGCCATTTGCATTCACTTCCTTCTTTGTCTTCAACTCCCAAATAATGAAAAAAACCAACACTTCCAAAAAAATCATCAAAAGTTATATTAGTTGATATACCATCTTTTGATTTGGGTGTGTTAACACCAAAATAACCACCCAAAACCCACAATCGACACATGCAAGTATACACGCTACTGGTATTTCGTCTTCAAGACAAATTCGTGCGAAAATGAGAAGCAAGAATTTGCCCGATGTTGATGCTGCTGGAGTTGATAAACCAGTGGAGAAACAATACAAGATCAAAGGCAAAGAGTTGAGTGTCGATGATGATTTTGTAGAAGATTCACCCAAAGTTCCTTCTGAGAAAAACCCCAAGGTCTCTCCTTCAAAATCAAAACAAAAACAGAAGAAACCCACAAAAAAAGTACCAAAAGTGGTTCATCGAAAAATTTCAATAAAGGTAAACACTATTTATTTTTTCTCATTGTTTTGTAGTTTGATTTTTGTTGCAAAAAACTATTGTTCAAGGGCTATTTTATTGTTCAAGTGTTTTCTGGAAAAATGTGATATTGTCTCAATTTTGTGGATTATTTATCGCGTTTTTGTAGGTTCACAGTCTATAAATGTAGTTAAATTGTAGTTAATTTTAGTCTTATGATCACATTGTAGATATGGTATTTTTTATTGCAACCTATATAGCTGCTACATGTAACTTCATTATAAATATAATTAATCTACATTTTTGAAGATTACTTGAAGTAACTGCGGCACTCTGTAGATAATGTTTACAGGTGCATTATTATTCCTTGATTGTTCAAGTGTATTTTGGTAAAATGTGGTGTTCACCTAATTCTGTAGATTCTTTGTCTCAATTTTGTAGATTAGTTGGAACTCTGCCTCTTAGATAGGTTACAAAATGTAGTTATTTATAGTTGATTTGTAGTCTGATGGGTAAAATTTGTAGATATGATATGTTCTATTGTATACTATATAGCTTTTATATATATATATATATATATATATATATATATATATATATATATATAACTTCATTCTAACTGCAGTTAATCTACAATTTGAACTGATATATATAAGTTCTTTTATTTTTTTGTAGATATAGTTGTGGGTAGGGTGTTCTTATTTTAGTTAGATTATGCAAACTACTAATGTTGACTAATTTTCTATTATCCGCAGAATGGCCGGTACTTTGCACAACAAAATATTGATTATGGTGTGTTTAGATTCCACAATTTCTGTGATCTTAGCATACCTAGCCAAATACAAGCTTTACTCTCTCCGAATGCTTTAAGGGTTTTCAAAAAACCTTGTTTTGGTTACTTATTAGGTCTCCCCACAATTTGTATGCAAAACCAATCAATTCATCTTCTGATGAAGTATGAATTGACAAAGTCTGCAGACTCATATTTTTCAATGCTTTTGAAGGGAGAGAATTGAATTTTTCCTTGAGAGAATTTGGGTTGATAACTGATCTTAATTATGTGAATACTTTTTCAGACTATGGTTACACGTCCACCTATGTTAGCCCTTTAATGAATACATATTTTCCGAACCAAGAAAGGGTTGAAAAATGGCATTTGAAAAAAGTAGTAACTAATAAAGCATGGGAAAACGTTGTGGATGCGGTGAAATTGTGCATTCTTTATATGTTGGAATTTTTTGTTTGTCCCTCTGATAAAGATCATGTGACTTCCATAGACAAGTTTATGTTCTTTCTAAAAGAGTCTGGTAATTTTGAGACATACCCATGGGGTATCAAATCCTTCAAGCAGGTTATTGAATCTGTCAGACATCGTCTTAATCCCCATGTAAATTCTTATATGATACGGGGATGCTCATTAGCCTTTCAAGTATGGCTATATGAGTTTTGTTCGTCCGTCAGTACCGAGCTTGCTACGAGGTGTTTTGAATTTATACCTCGCATTTTAAGATGGTCATCAACAAAGGGACAGATTTGGTTAACGGAAAATGGAAGAGAAGATGATCAAGCCTGAGTGACTGAAGGTAATTTTTTTCACTTTTGTATGATGCCACAATTAAATTCATAATAACTACATTTAATCTACATTTTTTGCCACTTGAATTAACTGTTATTTCCATCATTCAGTTCACAAGCATGATTGAATCTGGAGAAGATCTTGGAGTATTGAATCTGCCAGACAAGATTCAATATGAAGTTGAACATCGTGCTCAACCATCAGATGTTGCTTCTCCAACAAATTAACCCAGAGATTTAGAAGAGGATATTGAATCTGTCAGTAGAAAGCTCATGAAGTTGGAAAAGGGGATTGAGCAGGTATTATGAATAAATATAATATTAACATATTTACTATGATTTGAATTCATTCCAAATATAGTTATTTGAATTGTAGTTTAAGTGTAGCAAATAAAATAAGCTTACCAACTAATTACATATATTTAATTTTAGGTTGATGTAAAGTTAGATGGGTTTAAGAAAAATATTTTTAATGAACTCTCAAGTCTTCGAGAGTTCATAGATCAATCTTTGAAGAGTGTTATGACTGTGGTAAACAGGAGGTTTGATTTGTATGAGTCAAAAGTAAGAATTTGTATATAAATTTCTGCTAAGACTATATAAGACATATGAACAAAAGGATTCTCAACTATTCCATATAATTGTAGTTTGCTGGTAGTTCGACCAAATATAATGACCAAAATCAAGGAGAGAAAAATCATCAGTTTCAGTTCAATGTTGGCGATCAACTCCATGCAAGCACAAGTAATACAGGTATCTACAGAATTCCTACATACATATCTACAAACTTCAAGAATTCCTAATCCCTTTTTCACTATGTTTTGCAGGTGCAATTTCTCCACAACATGTTCAACCACAAGTTGACTTGTATCATGACTTCCAAGAAGCATCTAATGCATTTAAAGCAGGTATAGAACCATAACTTCATTAGAATTACATTTTATGCAAAATTTCAATATTTTATACCTAAACTACATATTCTTACATATATCTATAATTCTCATATCCAATTATTCATTCAAGCTGAGGTTTCAACAGAACATGTACAACGAAATGTTGAGGAAGCACCACTAATTGATGAAGTAGCTGTGGCACAACAAGCATGTAATGTAATTCTAAATTCTTTTTTGACTCCATATATTGTTCATAACTACATAGATCTACATTTATCTACAAAAGGTGAAGTTACTCCAAGTGGTGTGCCAGCAATGGTTGAGGAAGAACCAGCAATCCAGGAAGGATCTGAGGTAGAAAAAGAAGGTATTATTTCATAATGTACTTTTCAATATAAAATAGTTGCTTATACAATGGTAGAATGTTGTTAAGTATGTTATTATATATGTAACAGATATTGAAGATAACGTTCCACAGTCGCCAATTCACGGTGTAACAGTGACTGAAGTTGTTCAGGAAGGCATTGATAAAAAACATGAGACTGATGTTGTTCCTGAAGTCATTGAAAACAAAGGTGTGACATTGGATGACTTTGAGCAACCAGAAAACATATCACAGTTGGTCGTGTATGGCGAGCCCATACCAGATGAATCAACCCCGTTCATCCAGGAAGAACAAGGATACCAGGAAAACATGCACGCTCACCATTCACGCCTCTGTATAATTTTGGAGGAAGAACATCTGTTGGTCCTAAATATTTTTACCTCAAACACCCCTTCACAAGTGTCATAGGTGAAGATATAGATCATGAATTGATAGAAAGGTTCACCACCTGGTTATACTTTCGCAGTGACAAAGTATCTAAGAGGTATGATTGCTTAAATTAACACTGTCTGTTCACCTTTTTATACATCAAAGTTGTAATTATTTTGTCAATTTTTTGTATTTGATTCATTCTTTCGTTATTACAGGAGGAAAGATTAGTTTTCCAAGAAGGATAACCAAATCAATCCTTGTTTGGATTTTGGTTGTGAAAAGATTGATAAGAAGGACTGGTTCTATGCCCTTGCTTACCCCGGACAAGTCATCAATAACTCAGTAAGTATAAAGTGTCTACAATCATTGAAATATCTTTTTTGTCGTCAGTTGTGTAGTGTAATTGTAGTTTTGTCTTCATTTATGATGTGTAACCTCGGACAAGTCATCAATAACTCAATATAGCATATATATGTTACTATATTTAGTCATCAGCTTTCAAATTTTGCTTTTTATGGACCTTATGTATCATATGTGATCATGCAATAGTTTACAAACTCAAATTTTTGTAATTTTGACTGAATTGTAATCCTTGTGTACCACAACTGTAGTTACCTTGTAGTAATATTATAGACCTTGTGATTGTGCCTATTAATATTAACTCTAGGTTATTGGGACCTTATGTGAGGTACTATGCTTCTTTTGTTCCTCTGTATAGTGAATAAATGTAGTTAATGTGTAGTTATTTTGTACTACGATGAGTCAATTGTAGATTTAGTTCTTGTTCACTATTGGTTCATCCTAACTACAATTAAATTACATTTGGTGATGTACTTGGACTAACTGTTATATTTCTGTAGTTGTAGTGTAGTTAAAGTGCAGCATTATGTTTAGATTTTTTCATAAATTTCAATTGTAGTTAATATGTAGCTGTTTTGTAGATAATTGTGGTTAGACTTTGGCTTATTGTATACTGCACTTCTATTTTGGCAGCACATTAATGTTATTATGTACTATCTGAGAAAAAGATGCAAATATGGCCCCAAGGACCAAGGTACGGTTACAAAAACCGATTGCTTGTTCAAGATAAAGATTGAAAGAATCTATGACAGTTCATAAATTCTCCATCGGAACAAAGGAATTCGGTTGTTAAAGCCGAGGATGATATTGGGGAATATATTCTCAGGTACATAATTCTTGCTAATATTGCCTGGGATCTTGTTGACTATATCTCATGCCTGTGAACCTTGTGGAGAACTTCCATTGGTTGTTGCTAGTTTTTGACATAAAAGACCGGCAAATTTATGTTTATGATTCCCCGGTGAGAGCAAACCCTAATCAAACAGTTCAGACTTTGGTTGACAAATTTTATATCATTATTCCTCTTTATTTGTCATGCACTGGTTTTTATGGTAAACGTAAAGACATTGACTTCAAGAATACAAAGTCATACATAGAGAAACCAGTTACGGACCCTCTCGACATACAATGGATGGTTGCTGAGATTCCAAAACAAAACGAAGGCTCACTGTAAAAAACCAATCTCCATTTCTATATGTTTAATTATTATTTTTTTAATCATTTGTTATATAATGAAAAGTTTTCATTTTATGCAGCGATTGTGGTGTATTTGTGGCTGCCTTTGTCGAGTATGTTAGCCTTGGTGATTTGGCTATCCCAAAGGAAAATCTTTCTAATATTGACCAACATCGTAGAAGCTATGGAGCTCTACTGTGGGACTATGCCACAAAGAAGCGAGAAGATGGCTCAATCAGTGAGAGTGATGTTACTGGAAGGCTTGCAAGGAGGAAGGGTGCACCGGCAAAAAAGAGAGGACTAAAGTGCAACGAAAGAAGAAATAGACTATTGTATTCCTAGTTTGGTCTGTGTAGTTTGGTAGTTGAATTGGAAAACAATGTAGGAATTATGTCGTTTTGGTTTCTACAACTCTTTTTCTTGATTACATTATATACTCGAGTACTCGAGTTCTCTGATTGCATTTTTACAGTAACAACTTTTTCTTGTAATTTGACTTTAATCTTCAAGTTATTTTATATAATACCTTCAGGTGCCAATTAATATCTGTATATAACTATCAGTTGTTGGTTTTTCAAAAAAAAGCAATTTATCTACATTTCAACTACATCAAACTACATTTTATATACAAAGCCCCTACAAAAGATTAACATGACTACAGTTAGACCACATTTAAACTACATTTTAAATACAACCTGGAAACAGTTTACTTTCAGTGTATTCTTTATTAATATCAGATGTTTTGTATATAGTATATCCTACAGTTTAACTATTCAATAAAAAATACAACCATATATGCTTGACAACATACATAAAAAATGTAAATAGTGCATATACACAATTTATGTTTATACTTCTTAATCATCTTCAAAAAGAAAACATATACACAAGAAATTCCGATAATTTGAGCTCACTAATATTTATTGTGAATAACTATTCTAGCTACATGATATTCATTTCTTTTTCGGCACATTCTTGCAAGTTGTTTTGTTATGCCAATTACCTCCACAATTGCCACATGACACCTTACTTCTTTAACTTTATTTCATCAAATGTTTTATATATTTCCTTATGAGGTCTACCTGCCTGCCTTTTATCTCCCACCGGTGGCTTTACTACCTCATCCAAAATATGTTGTGTAACATCCCATTTGACTTCATCAGGAAGAGGATTTACTGGCATTTCATAGGTAAGAAGAAGGCTCTTCCTTGTGTAATATAAAGAGCAATAGTTTCCAGGCCTTTCATTCCTATGCCTTAATGTTGCCAAACCATGCGCACATGGAAATTCATCAAGTTAGAATTATCCACAGCTACATTTCTTATTTTCTAGACACACAATGTACCGCTTCACACCATCTAACACAGTATGTATATGATCTGTTGAAGCCCTCACCTACAGTTGAAGACCAAACAAAAATAATAATACATCAATCAGTTAACTGGATTATCAACAATTTACCTACAAATCAGCTACAAATAAACTACATCTCATCTATAACTACAATTATCTACAATTTTTCTATATTTTAACTATAATCTGGAAACACTGCAGCTGCTATTATTATTTTTTTTTCCTACACCAAACAAGAATATCTTACCCTTAGTTTCTGAGATAATGTACTGTTATCTTCCAATTCTTTGTTGAATTTGTGACGAGGGAATGTAAAAGTACCATTTTCCTTCAATAAATTTTCTTTTGTCCAACGTTCAAGAAAAGTCCTCATATACTCAAATAGATCAAATAATTGCAGCTCTCTTGCCTCTTTTGTTACAACATTCAACGACTCGGTAATGTTTGACGTCATAGTAAAAGTTATATTCACTGTTGCATGTACTCTTGACAATCTATGATAGCCAATATCATGTAGGCAAGACTTTACACGCAGGTCTACCTCTTCAATCTTCATCATCCTTTCATTGAATTCATCCAAAGTGTATGACCGTGCAGTAGCAAAGTACAATTCATGTAATTGTAGATGTGCCTTCTTGAATTTTGACCGTATATTGGTCCATATATGCCACATGCAAGAGTTGTGTACCATGCCCGGATATACAACTGATGTTGCCTTCAATGTACTCTCATGCCTATCTGAGAAAACACACATTGAAGGTCTTTCACTATATGCCTCCTTGAATTGCTCAAAGAACCACTTCCAAGACGCGTCGTTTTCAGAATCAACCACAGCATATGCCAAGGGCAAAATAGTACCTACATTTTTTAGACATTAAATAAGATTAAATAACAACTACAAATATATATTGAGAATGTAGACAATTTAACTACATTCTTTTATCTAACTACAATACAACTACAATTTAACTACATTTTATAGACTTTCTACAAAATAACTACAAAATTGTTGCATTAGTTACCTGCTGCATTCATGGTGCTTGCTGTCAGCATAATCACCATGTATGTTGTCTTTAAGAATGTCCCACCAACCACTACTACCGGCCTACAATGTTGCCAATCATTTATTGATGTAGAAAGAGCAACAAATACGTATAAGAAGCAATCATCTGCTGCCTTCTCCAATTTAACAATAGAACCAGAATATTTCTTCTCAAGAATATAAAAATATTTTGATAATTTATTGTAGGACTCACACAGATTCCCTCTTAGAAACTGTAATGCTTTTTCCTTTGCTCTCCATGCTTGCATATAGCTTAGGTTCAGTCCATATTCGGATAATATGTCAGTTTGTATGCCCTTTGGTGTGTAAACAGTCTTAGGATCAAAATACTTTGGAACGACCATGCTACCAATTGTACCTATTCCAATTTGTTAGCTGAAGCAACTGCTGGGGGGGCCTATCCAACTGTCTCCGCCCTGAGTATGGGTCTACCTGCCAACTGCTGTTGCAGTACGTTTGCGATGTATGAATGTTTAGTCCATTAGGCAACATGTGTGTTGTCGCCTGAAACTTCTTATGTTGAACATTGGCGAATAAATTATTGACGTTGCCTTGAAATGCTATTTTGCAGCTTTCAGCTACACATATAAGCCAGTAGCTACAAAAAAATACAATATTTACACATAATTATGAAACACTACCATTAACTACAAACGGACTACAATTTAACTACAACTACATAAAACCAACCTATCTTCAATAATACATTGATTTTGCAGATATATGATCCACAAATAACAACATACCTTCAATGACTGGATCTTTTTACTCTGAACTGGAACTTGTGCATCACTGAATAATTTGTCATTGCAGCAACTACTGTTTGCTTGTCCCAATACACCTGTCCTTCTTCAATACATGTTTGCGTAGAAGAAGTTATTGTTTCACTTTGATATTCCTATATAGGTGGTGAGGATGGAATTTCTAGTAACTTTAGGGATCCAGAAGAACCTGCCAATAAATTCACAATTAGTAACTATGTAAGTAAATTTGAAAGCAACATCGCTTTATCCTTTCCAGTACTTTCTGAAAATTGTAGTTTAATTGTAGGCAACTGTAGTTATATTGTAGATAAATAAGTAACACAATAACTCTCTGCAATGTCGAATCAACCATGCAAGTACTGATGCTTTCATTGGTGACTGCCAATTCTATATTGAAATCTCTTACACTAACACATAAGGGATACGAACCTAAGTTTTTATTCTCCTTTTTCGTTTCCATATACACACAAAACCTCATATCATTCCTAATCTCCATTGGAGGAAAATTTTCGTTCATAATGTATTTTATTTCTACAATTTTATCCGATGTATCAATCGATAATTTTTCTGCAATTGTAGAAGTGAGAATTCCATAGCTTGCATTATCATCTGCCAAAATGGCATCAACTTCAAAATGTCTAAATCCTCCATAGTTATCCCAATTACCATTCGATTTCAGCATTATTGGGATTTTTGACATAATTTCGTGTAGTTGATAGAAAAAAAGATGAAGAACATATATAGATTTGAGAATTTTTGTACTGATGTCGACGAACAACTGTATTCAACAATTTTGAATTTTTACAATTTGATTGCTGGAGATTCTGTAGCGTGCGTCTTTTTAGAATTGTAGCTGAGTTACAGAAGAGAGATCTCTTTCCGGTAGAGAAGGAGAGAATTACACAGCAATGGAATTTCCTTCCATTTTAAATTTCGAATTTAATGGTGATAGGATCACACGCATATTTTATGCCTACAGTTTCGCGCGTGTTTAGGGGAGAATCTACCTATTTTTGGTTTGGTATATATTTTGTAGTGAAACTGTGAACAACACAGGTAAATACCAAATTATGAACATTTTTGGTAATAAGGTTTGGTATATGACATAGAAAGGTAAAAATCCCTTATTGATTACTTAGCTAGTTTAGAGGAGTTAATATGAACTGGGCTGGCCCAATTGAATTGGTCGATCAATATAGGTGTATTGAGACAAATATCTCATTTTTAGTAACAGAAGCTAGAAGTTCCTTTCTCTCTCAACGATCCTCTCTAACCCTAGATAGATTATCATTGTTTTGTCTTCAATCCAAACTTTATCGTATTAAGCTCTAATTTAAAGCTGGATAAGGTAATATACTGTAGCGCCATTCTCCGTACAGACTAACCATCTAACTACAAAGTTATTCTTGTGCACAGGACTGCTGAATCTGGGAGCATCGAGCAGTTATTCCAGTTGAAGAATGATTATATAGTGAAGTGCAGATACTGGAATACATAGTCACGGGTAATGAATAGAGATGTTGGTGGACTGCATAAGGGAGATTCCTCTAATTGCCCTATTTTCATGCTTATGCCACAACATCCTGATATGTAGGCTCTCTCCTGAATATTGTACTACTATCATGCTTCATGCATACCTTCAGTGCTCTCTAAATTATACTGGCCATATGTAAATCTATCTTCTTGTAAAGATATCTCATAGCTTCAAGAATCCAATTCTTAGTTAGTCTGGTAATCAAGTCGTTAGCTTAAGAAGATTACTTGGTCTTATTTTACCTCCTGATATATTACTGTATTTTTTATATCCTCATTGTATTTCAGTGCTTAATCAATCAATTCAAAAATTACTATCTCATTTTTTTTTTATTCTTGTTTTTTTTTAGATTTATATCTGTTTTTAATGAGTCGTTCAAACACTGTAAGCACTCAAAGACTAAAGGCAGGGGAGAGTTTTCTTTTTACACTAGCTGCACTTGCTAGTGTAAGTCCTGGAACTGTTACATTGCTGTCCTCAATATTTAATAGCGGAATTAGTGAAATTATACTGGCCAAGTCATTTAAGACTGATATTTTCACCATTAAACAGAGTAAACCCTAAACCCTAAAACATGGAGTAAAGACGTTGATAAGGTCATATTGTGACTTACCTCAGCAAATGTTATATTAAGAGGAAAAGAAAAACAAGAGAGAGAGAAGCTTTCTGCAGTCTTGAGAGCATTTCTTATAAGGGGATGACTAAGATTTAATAATAGAACTCTGTACTAGAAAAATGGAGAAGAAAATCAAACAAACTCATTCTTCCTACCCCTTCTCAGGTTGAAAGAGTCTGTTGAAACATTCAACTAATAACTAAGCATTGGAAATTATGAATATTGAATTAAGTATAACAATTGCAAATAAAATCCTAACAGTGACATAATGTGCTCATAATAGAAGCCTATGCTTATCCATTAGGAAATCAAGGAGCAGTACTTTTCGTATCTTTTTTTTTTTTTTTGGCAAGTATCAAAGTCATAGGTTAGTAATTAGAGTAACTGTTATCTATATTCCAAGAGTTCTTTAATTAGGTTCCATCCCTTTCAGCACTAATAGCAAAGAAAACAAAAGAGTTTGTTTTAATTTTTATTTTGTTAAATAACAGAGAGGCCAGTGGCACACAATTCGAACTCGATGAACAATTAGTCTGCTGTTCTACCTTTTTCCACTTAAATACTAAGCTTTTATTGTGCTAGGGTTCAAACTCGAGACATGCACCTAAGTCTGATGTTCTACGCTTCTCCACTTAAATACTAAAAGCTTTTTTCTGTGCTAGGGTTCAAACTTGAGACATGCACCTAACTCACACATCAGATTTGCTAGTTTAGAATTCAGTTGGCAATACTAAGATAAGTGATGAAATACATTTCCGATCTCAAGCTATGAAGTGACAGATATACTCCATGTTAAATCTACTTAGTCAAAAACATTTACAAACTGTTAATTCTCTACAATATCCATTGTGCCAGTCTCAGTCATTCCATTTCCAGCAGTGTTTGAGATTAGACAAAGCAGTTTTAACAGCAAAATGTAGCAGTCCTCTGTTCATTAGAATCAGCGGCAATTGACATTCTCCAAAATGTTGACACAACTTATTACATTTTACCCCTAAAAATTGTTTCCCAATATAGCAGCTGAAAATTGATGCTACAAACTCAAACTGAGGAGATCATTACGGTTCTGTGATTTAGTAAGATCTTGAAGTACTAGATTTGAAGGCCAACTGAAGTTTTCTAATAAGGAGATAGAAGTTTTTCACATCATATATAGCAGTGAAAATGGTCTAAGGAAGAAGTAAAAAGGAGTGAAAACAATCCATCTACGGTATAAATCTGCAGTAATACCGTAGATGCAGAACAAATGGTGTGCCCTAATTTCTTTCTTGAGATGAATAGACAAGTTCCAATCATTAGCGTGATGATGAACATGCTACTGTCTGGTTGGTACATGAAATAATGGAATATTCTGTTCATGTGCTCTCCCGTATATGATTCGCATGCTTTGGTTGTTCATGCTTCACTTTTTTCCTATTGTGCATGAATACTGACTGTTCTCAAATAATGAAAGCAAAGTTCCTGCTAAAACCTACAATGCCACTATTATCAACTATGAAATAAAAGACAATCACTAACCACTATGAAAACACAGGTTTGATATATTGACGAGCAAGAGAATGTGTTCTACATGTTCAAACATGGAACAGATAATGTAGATGTATTAATAACCACTGCATGACAGATAGCGAATTTGAAACGGTTGCTAATTTACATGAAACTACAAGATAAATACAGAAAACTGGTGCAAGGTAACTTACTATTCTATCTTAGAACAATGACAGCTTTTGTATCTTCAGGTCCGAGGCTTGGCTGGTAGCTTCCTCCAGAAGAACAAGGCGACACCAAACACAAGCAAAAAAAGTAAACCTCAAATGTCAAAAACAAAGATTAGCAATCAAAAAGTATATGAAAACACTAGGTACTTAAGAAAGCAAAAACTGGAGGACCACATCAAGATTAAATCTGATTTATAAAGAGGATAGCCAAGCAACAAATCCAGCAGCATACTCCACAAAGTTTCTTCCTGCCACAACAGGGAGAAAAATAGGATACCAGATGTTTCTGATATTACTATCTCATAATTCCACTGCATCCTAAACAATTATCCCTTGCTGCGTACAATATTCTAACAGGCAAAAAGGGAAAAAAACATAATTGTACCGTAAAACTCTTATTCCTGACCAAATCAAAGAGAACCTAACTTCCAGCAATAATAAGCAAAGTAAAATTCAACTTGTTCTGAAACCAAAATACTAATGATTTCCCTTAAATCTGTTTAATTACATGTAAACCTCCATGTGCTTTTCAACTATGCCATCCATAAGTACACCCCTTTAGCTTGTAGCAGTAATTGAAACTATCATCTAAACTCCTATTCACTAGGTAATCCCCTAAATTAACTGTCAGCTAGAAACAATAAACATTAAAAGATGGAACATTGACTCCAAGTGACCGACCGTACTATTTACAGATATTCCTGGTCTTCATTACTACATGGGGAAGTTGAAATTCTGATACCCTCCTTGACTCTGAAGACTGTTTTGAGGAGGCACTGTCTTTGTATCCACAGTAGTCGTTATGTCATGTATGCTCGACCTTTTCTGTTCTTTCTTCATTGATTGCTGTCTAAGGTAGTATTTTTGAGCATGACTGGCCACTTGTGTTGGCGTCCTTGTCACCACTACATTTCTTGAAATGCTTCTCCAGTCACCCTTCCCGTATTCGTAGCAGTAACTGAAACTATCATCTAAACTCCTATTCACTAGGTAATCCCCTAAATTAACTGTCAGCTAGAAACAATAAACTTTAAAAGATGGAACATTGACTCCAAGTGACCGACCGTACTATTTACAGATATTCCTGGTCTTCATTACTACATGGGGAAGTCGAAATTCTGATACCCTCCTTGACTCTGAAGACTGTTTTGAGGAGGCACTGTCTTTGTATCCACAGCAGTCGTTATGTCATGTATGCTCGACCTTTTCCGTTCTTTCTTCATTGATTGCTGTCTAAGGTAGTATTTTTGAGCATGACTAGCCACTTGTGTTGGCGTCCTTGTCACCACTACATTTCTTGAAATGCTTCTCCAGTCACCCTTCCCGTATTTGTCCAGCCCAATAAGGAATAACCTGTGACAAGAAAACATGGTTTTCTAGTTCAGCGTTACATCCATAAAAAATGTAGCAATCCCAACTACCCTATAAAGTCAACACATATCATGAATAATATAATTAGATCTATTAGTATTATAAGTGATGTGTGACCAGATTCCATCTAACACCATGAAGAAGAATTCAACAAAGTTTTTCGAATTTCATAATGGACAGCAACATGTTATCCGTACCATGAAGTAGTTTCAGACCGACCTTCTAACTTCTTTCAAAGAAGTCAATAATAAAGAATGGCAACTTTCTTAGGTTTATCATAAGTAATCACTTAATTTACGCATTAGGATGCTAACTATCTCAATCAGTATAGAAGAAGTCCTAACCCAAACCCAAATCCCCTGTTTGTTTTGGATAGGAGAATTCAATTGGAAGCCATTTACAGAACAGAAAGGTACAGGATACAAAATGGATACTAAAAACAACAATAACTCCACCTTAATTTCAAGCAAGCCGGATCGAAATCCTCAATTAAAATCCTCACAATCCATCATTCAATTTGGACCAATTCACAAAGATGGAATACACAACTCAACACAACAACAATAATTACTACTGATACATCTTAATCCAAACTAGTGTGGGTCGGCTCCTCGCTATCCATCTTACCATTTGAACAGTTTAGAAAGATGTTTTTTGTGATAACTTAGAAATTCCCTACCGTCATTAACTTGGTGGATAATGGGTCCACCCCTCAAACCTTCTCCCCTTATATTATTCATGATATGAGCACAAGCCCTAGGGTGAAGATGGATTAGATAACTCAAACAAATTCTCTAGAAAACACCATGAAATGGAAGAGAAACAAACAAAACATATAATTGAGCCTAAATCAACACCAAAATTACCAAATTATTCCAATAATTGCAACAAAAAAAAAGTTTAAGCTATCTCAAATTTTTCAAAATACCCAGAAAAGCCTTTTCCAATCAAAACGAAGTCACACCCAAAAAAACAAACATCAAATAAACCTGTGCTCTTCTTCGGTCCAAGGAGTACCCTTTTTCCTTTCAACCTCATGTTTCTTATTCGACCCGAAAGAGATCCGACTCGTTTTAGAATCCGATTCCCAATCAAACGAATCATCCGGATAACTGGGCGGATCTACTCGACCCGAATCAATCTCGAAAACATCATGAACAAGTGCATCATAGTGAGCCATAACATCCTCAGCGGTCTTCCCAGGTATGCGACTTGCAATTTTATGCCAACGTTCAACATCGTTTTCGGAATACATAACTAGGGCTTGTTCAAATAACTTGTCTTCAAACCTCGTCCATGGCGAATTTGAGTGAATCATCGCTGCCCTTGAATCGCTACCAATCATCCACCGATTGTTCGTAGTATACATCATCGTCGTTTAGTTTTGGAATTTAATAAAAATGAAAGGTGTTTGAAATAAATAAAGGGTTTTTGAGGGAGGGATTTAAGGAGGTTTTTGGTAAATATGACCCAATCCATAGTTATATATATAGGGGAAAAAATGAAATTTATTTTTGTTTTGGAGTTTAGAAGTGTTAGGCAATGGGGGTGCTTGTTATTGGTGGGGCAAGCTAAGTTTTCTGACTTTATTGGTGGGGTAGGGGGCAAATATGCAAAGGAGGTTTATTAAGAGTGTACAATTTTATCACGTTGTTTACTTTATTTGGGGTGCCTATAAATAGCATTTTGTTATGAAATAATATAAAAGACAAAAACAATAATGCAAGAACAAGAGCAATAGAGAGAAGAGTAGAGAGAGTTCTTCTTATTGATACTTAGAGAATGTTAGGGATGGTTTACAATGGTAGAAGACCCCTTTATTTATAGGGAGGGGATGATTTAGCTACCAAGAATAGAACTATAGAATCTCTCTAATTATAGACATTCACCTTAAATAGGAGATTTCATAACACTCCCCCTTGAATGTCTATTCAACAATGTGCCTCGTTAAAACCTTAAAACCAAAACCCAATGGGAAAAATTAAAGAAAGGAAAAAGAGTACACATGTTTGAATATGCGCCTATTGGTTGCCTCGTTAAAAACCTCGCAAGGAAAACCCGGTGGGACAAAACCTTGTAAGGGAAAAAGAGTGCAACGCGCATTAACTCCCCCTAATAAGAACATCAATTTATATCCTTGAGCATTTGCATTCCAATCTTGTGCATCATCTTCAAAACGATCTTTGGTAGACGTTTGATAAATCAACCATATTGACTTGAATAAATATTCCGCACCTTGAAATCATCATTCTTGATAGATATGAACATCTTCATATAATGTCGTGGAATAACTCTTCAATATCTCCATAGATGCATTCTCAATGCCATCATGCTTATAGTTATAGCAAGATACATATGTACACAAAGTGTACTTGGGATGTGGTACTTCAGGACCAAGAATTGCATATGCTTCAAGCAACTTAAATCTTTCAAGTTAAGTCATATAAGCCATATAATAGACTTTAGATGTATATCAAGTTTTCCATGTCATGCTAGACAAATAAGATATCAAAAACTGATTATACATACCTTTGACTTTATACTTTCAAGCATTTGAACTATAGGTTCAAAACTACATGTCTTTCATATGGAATCAATTCTTCTTGAATTGTATCTCTTCCATTTAGTTACTTTCTTTGGGTCAGCAAATGCGTATAGCATGCTTTGCAATATGTTGCAATTGAATTATCCCTTTTATGAACTTCAGGTTCGTATCATGATATTCGGGGATATACATATACAAATGATAATTCATCCCATGTAACCTTTTCTCAAGTGTTTATCATGTCTCCCCCTCATGTTAGAAAAGCTAACTTGTTTCCTCAACTTTGGGAAATCATCTTTGTGCATTATCATGTCAATATACACGGCACATTAATAATAAGATGAAATTATTTGGTTCCTGACCCTGAACCACTTGTGAGGGGAGAATATAATATACTGTCGTATACAACGTATATCAAACTGATATATATAACTTTGTTCTCATAAGAAACAGTTTAGCTATTAAGTGGAAGCACTCAATAATTATCTTGCTAAACCAACTTTGATATAAACCAACTTATCAAGATGAACTATCTTGAGTAGGAAATCTGGAAATTATGCTCGAAGTTAGATTACTGAGCAATTTACCTCGCAAGCACCGGCCAAGCTGCGGGTTAATAACAATTGCGCATGTAACCATTTCATAGATGCATCATATGTGGTATACATGGCAGGTGAATGGGCCCATATTCACCTTTGATATTTCCAGAATTTATGGGCTTCAAACCGAACTCTTTAGTTGGTCAGTTCATTAATGAGAACAAGTGATACAAGAGAATTCGTAAAGAACTTTCTAGTTCTTTAATATTCACCTATGTGAATTTGCACATCATACTTAAAATGAGATGGCTAATACGAATGCTAACTGAACAAATTATCAATATTGGTAAACTTCAAATTTACACCATGACATGTGCACTTATCAATAAACTTCAGGTTTATTATGACATGGGTTTTTATACCAATAGATATCCACTTTATTGTGGCATTCTTTCTTTTGTGTAGTACAAACTGGAGAACAAAGCGGGTAGCTTTTCATATGTAAATTACCCCGCTATAAGTTGTAGTAATAGGAGATATCAAAGCCTTCCTTTATTTATAGTCTCAATATAATCAATTGCTTTCGCGTGTACTTTGGAAACTGAATAAGTTTCTTTGAGACTTACTACAGCACAATACTCAATTGTGTTTCTCCAACATAGTAATAATTGGCTCTTCTAGAGCTCTCAATTAATTTTGTACTACCACAGATTCATCAACATCCATGTGGTGAATATCTTTCTTAAAGAGAAAGTTATATCGTTATGGTCATGTCAAACTTATATGCAAGATATGTTTCTTGCATTATCGTTGTCCTTTAATAGTCATATTTCCAAAATACTTTGGCGTACAATAGGTACGTGACCAACGATCATTCATGCCATATATCATCTCAAACCTCCTTCTAGGGGTGAGTGTGGTATCATCTCAAACCTCCTTCTAGGGGTGAGTGTGGTATATTTAATACCAATTTCATGTTCATATTCTTCCAATAATGAATATGTATTCGTGAATCAGATGTTGTCACATTCACTTCGGGGATATGTGATTTTGTTATCCTTTTCAAATCTATAAATGCGTCAGGCATTTGATTTGCTATTCTTTGCAAATGAATAATCTTTTGTGCCTCTTTCACAAATAGAGGTATGTGGATCAAGATGAGATAATGATGCATTTTTCCACAAAATTTCCCGTTTGGTTTCACCAACTTCTCCCCCTAATTTTGGGAAAAGTGTCTCATCAAATTGACAGTCTGCAAATCGTGCAGTGAACAAATCTCCTGTCAATGTTTCGAGGTAGCGAATAATGAAGGGCGATTCAACCTCAACATATATTCCTAACCTTCTTTGCAGACCCATTTTGGTGCGGGATGGCGGTGCTACAGGCACATATACTGCGCATCCAAAGATTCTTAAATGGGATATATTGGGTCCATGACCCAAAACCAATTGCAACGGGGAATATTTGTGTCAATTCGTCAGTCAGAGACGAACTAGCATTGCTGTATGCAAAATGGCGTGACCCCAAACCGAAGTGGGCAGCCGACGAACTAGTATTGCTGCATGCAAAATGGCGTGAACCCAAACCAAAGTGGGCAGCCGACGAACTAGTATTGCTGCATGCAAAATGGCGTGAACCCAAACCGAAATGGGCAGCCTCGTTTTCATGAAGAATTCAAGATTATTCTCATCTATTGTCTCAATATGATATCCATTTTGAATGATATCTTTAAAACTCAACAAGTTCTTCTTAGACTTGGAGGAGAATATTGCATTCTCTAAGATAAACGTCGTGCCTTTGGGCAGAGTTACAGTTGCTCTTCCGGAGCCTTCAATCAACTTACTTCCCATGGTTTGACATATAAAAGAAATACACGAACATAAGAATAAACAAGTTCAATTCGTTTGTGTCACATGATATTTTCAAAATCTGCTGATGTCAGTTGACTAAAATAAATCAGATAGTCGATTATATTTTTTCAAAATCAATTACTATGCAGTTTGAAAATTTCAGTTTAAGCATTTTCATAAAACAATCGATTGTTAAACACACACAATCGATTGTTGAGCATTGACAATCGATTGTTAAACATAGACAATCGATTGTTGACAATTTTTGAAAATTTCCAGATCACACTGTTTTAAGACAATCGATTGTTAAACATAGACAATCGATTGTTGACAATTTTTGAAAAATCCCAGATCACACTGTTTTGAGACAATCGATTGCTAAACATAGACAATCGATTGTTGGCTATTTTGAAAAATTCCAGAGCACACTGTTTTAACACAATCGATTGTTTAACATTGACAATCGATTGTTGGCTATTTTGAAAAATTCCAGAGCACACTGTCTTAAGACAATCGATTGTTAAGCATAGACAATCGATTGTTGGCTATTTTGAAAAATTCCAGATTACACTGTCTAACGACAATCGATTGTTAGACATAGACAATCGATTGTGGATGATTTTTGAAAAATTCCAGATTACACTGTTTTAAAGACAATCGATTGTTAAACATAGACAATCGATTGTTGACTGTTTTTGAAAAATTCCAGATCACTGTTTTAAAGACAATTGATTGTTGATCATTGACAATCGATTGTTGTGCAGTTTTTATGCGAAATATGAGATAACCGACTAGTTTTTCAGGTTAGTCGATTACCTCTACTGGAAAGTAAAAATATTATTGATATTTGAGCATATTGATACATTCTAAAGAACTAATGCTAACATTGCATCATGAACTAACTAATACGAGCTAATACTAATGACTATTAGTTTATTCACTAACTAATACAAATAAGTAGAACAAAATCAAATAACTCTATCTTCTTTCATCATGGATCCATCACCGATTAGGTGGTCTATCTTCCCCTCGGGTTGCTCAAAGAAGTCTGCCACATCCAAGTGGGTGATGTCAAAGTTGTCATCAGAGACAAAATTCGTTTCAGGGCGCTTACTCTTTCGAGATGCTTGATAAAGGTCAACCAAATGTCATGGTATACGGCAAGCCTTTGACCAGTGCCTGTTTCCACCGCAACGATAATGTATAGTTTATAAACTATTTGCTTTTGGATTCTTATCGTATCGTGCTTGTGGCAGAGTGACCAACTTCAGGTTGTCATATCTCTTCTTTAAGCCATTCCACAAGATGGGTGGATCTTTGACTGTGATATATTCAATTTTCAAACCTTCATCAAGGTGATGGCGCAAGTAAATCAAGGCCTTAGCACAGTTTCAAACCTTCATCAAGGTGATGGCGCAAGAAAATCAAGGCCTTAGCATAGTTTTGGGTGGATGCATTATTTCTGTCTTTAATGGCGTCTCCAAGACCCATAGCATCTAAGTGGATTTCAGCATCCAACACCCATGTTATATAGTTCATGCCCGAAATTTCAAGGGCAACGAACTTTCTTTTCATAATGTCAGACATAAAACAAATTTATATCAAGAGCGTGTTCATACTTACGGGCTCTATTACAATTATCACATTCACTTTAGGGAATGGATCATAATCATGTGCTTTACACAATCTCATGTCAAATATTACTTTCATAAAGTGAAAGATTATTTTGAGAATCTTTATTATTCTCATTATCGCAATAATGACGATTATAATTTCGTCTATTGCCACGTCCACATCCATTGATACCTTTACGGTAATAATTTTGTCTTCTTTCAGACTTATCACATACTACTACCACATTCTCTAAAGGGAATGGAGCAAATTCAATTGGACGGAATTCTTTGCCACGTCCACATTCATTGATACCTTCATGGTAATAATTTTGTCTTCTTTCAGACTTATCATATACTGCTTCCACATTCTCTAAAGAGAATGGAGCAAATTCAATGGGACGGATTTTTAATTCTTTGCCCACAATCATACATGAATTTAATCATGGCAGGACATAGAGAGTTAACCACTTCATGTGGTTATAATTTCTTACGAACTCTATTAGAGTTACAATCAAACTTTGTTGTCTATGTTTGTATATAAAATCAAATTACAGAATTCCAAGAATTTGAAAGGGAAAAGTAAATTACTTACCTTTAAGGTATACCAATTCTATTTTCAATGTTTTCTTCCTTTTCTCTTTTGCTTTCCTTCTTTTGCTTTCTGTTTCGTTCCTCCCTTTTTTTTTCTTTTCTTTTTCTTTTCCTTCTTTTTTCATTCTTTCTTTGAAGCAAAACCCTACACAAACAAAAGTTAAGACAATCGAAAATCTCAATTGGTTAGAGACTCGTGCTGATAACGTGTTATGAAATAATATAAAAGACAAGAACAATAATGCAAGAACAAGAGCAATAGAGAGAAGAGTAGAGAGAGTTCTTCTTATTGATACTTAGAGAATGTTAGGGATGGTTTACAATGGTAGAAGACCCCTTTATTTATAGGGAGGGGGATGATTTAGCTACCAAGAATAGAACTCTAGAATCTCTCTAATTATAGACATTCACCTTAAATAGGAGATTTCATAACACATTTTAATTTTTAATGTTAAGTCCATAGAATTTTGTTGGTTTGTTATTATATATCGTTTTATATTATATTATTTTTCATATTAAAGTGTATTATTTTGATAAATATAATATTTAAATATATTGATATTACAAAGAAAAAATAGGATATGAGGTAAAATTATTATATATAAAAACAGGATATAAGGTAAAATTATTATATAAAAAAGCAGGATATGAGGTAAAATTATTATATAAGAAAGTATAATAGGAGGTACAGTATTACAATTATTTAATAATAAGGAAGGGCAAAAAATAGTAACATCACGACTACATCAAATCGGTCATTATATAAAGTAGTATTATTCATCATAATAACAATATATTTAATAATATGATACAATACAATTTAAGTAATCATCAAAACAAACATTATATTTAAAATGATAATACGATACAATGTACTTTGTTAGCAGGTTAAAATCTTTCACATTATAAAATAAAGTTGGATTGGCAATTGATATTGTTTATCCTCAAAATAGGATAACAATTGAACTTATGCGCGGTTGTAAGAATACATAATATAATTTGACACAAATTGAGAAAGTAGATTAATATTAAAATTAATGACAGAAAATGAATGCAAACCACACAAGTTGAACAGTGTTAGCTTTGAAGGTTGGTCACCCTCGAGCAACAAATTGCCTCAATCAATGTTAGGACAGAGTAGCAAAGTAATAAGAACTGGAAATAGTTATGTATTTTCATTTGGATGTGTGTTACAATGTAAAATACAAATAATCAGACCCCCCTTGTATAATAGGGGAGTCCAACTTTAGATACAAATTCTACAAAAGGTAAGAAATTTCATGTTTTGTTAATTAGTTGGTCTCTCGTTGATACGTGCCGAGATACCCACCGTGATATTCCACTGGTATGGATATCTCTGCCTTTCGTTATTCGGCCTGATAATATTTTCTTGATCTTGTTCGGAGTCAAGGTCGGTTTGGGGGAGTCACCGGCTCTATGATCTAACTTCGTACCTTGGTTCAATATAATCCGAGTTCAGCTTCAACCCATCATATTTCAATTCCGACCTATCATGCAGTGGACGAGCCTGATTTTAACCGTATACAAATATATCATCTGGCGTTCACTTTATCCAAATATCAGGCCACGTGTAATATTGTTAGCTTTAAAGGTTAACAGTTGAAAGTCAATTTTGAGCCACTTTTGATAGAAAGTATTTTATTGGAAATGAAGGTTAAATATAAATAATATTAAAAGTAGGGGAATCTATCTTGACTCTTCCTTATGGAAAATTAAGCCACTTGTTATGAAATAATATAAAAGACAAGAACAATAATGCAAGAACAAGAGCAATAGAGAGAAGAGTAGAGAGAGTTCTTCTTATTGATACTTAGAGAATGTTAGGAGTATTTTACAATGGTAGAGGACACCTCTATTTATAGGGAGGAGGAAGATTTAGCTACCAATAATAGGACTCTAGAATCTCTCTAATTAAAGACATTCACCTTAAATAGAAGTGTATTTATAACACTCCCCCTTGAATGTCTATTCAATGATGTGCCTCGTTAAAACCTTAAAACAAAACCCAATGGGAAAAATTAAAGTAAGGAAAAAGAGTACACATGTTTGAATATGTGCCTATTGGTTGCCTCATTAAAAACCTCGCAAGGAAAACCCGGTGGGACAAAACCTTGTAAGGGAAAAAGAGTGCAACGCGCATTAACTCCCCCTGATAAGAACATCAATTTATGTCCTTAAGTCTTCGCATCCCGATCTTGTGAACTAGCTTCTTGAAGGTTGACTTTGGTAGAGATTTTGTGAACAAATCAGCCATATTGTCGCTTGAACGAATCTGTTGAACATTTATATCACCATTCTTTTGAAGATCATGTGTGAAGAATAACTTTGGTGAAATATGCTTCGTTCTATCTCCTTTTATGAATCCTCCCTTCAATTGAGCTATACATGCTGCATTGTCTTCATACAAAGTTGTGGGTAGTTTATCACACTTCAAACCACATTTGTCTTGGATATGATGTATTATAGACCTCAACCACACACACTTCCGACTTGCTTCATGAATAGCAATTATCTCGGCATGATTAGATGAAGTAGCCACAATTGATTGCTTAGTCGATCGCCAAGATATGGCGGTTTCTCCACAGGTAAACACATAACCCGTTTGAGATCGAGCCTTGTGTGGGTCGGACAAATATCCAGCATCAGCATAACCAACAAGATCCGGGCTGCAATTTTTGCCATAAAATAAGCCCATATCGGTAGTTCCCTTTAGGTACCGCAATATGTGTTTGATCCCATTCCAATGTCTCCTCGTAGGAGCCGAGCTAAATCTTGCTAAGACATTAACTGAAAAGGATATGTCAGGTCTTGTAGTATTTGCAAGATACATTAGTGCGCCAATTGCGCTAAGATATGGTACTTCAGGACCAAGTAGCTCTTCATTCCTTTCTTGTGGTCGGAATGGATCTTTGTTCACATCAAGTGATCGAACAACCATCGGTGTACTTAACGGATGTGCTTCATCCATGTAAAACCGTTTCAGTACCTTTTCTGTATAGGTAGATTGATGAACAAAAATTCCGTTTGCCAAATATTCAATTTGCAAACCAAGACATAGTTTAGTCTTTCCGAGATCTTTCATCTCGAATTCATCCTTTAGATAATCAATTGCCTTTTGGAGTTCTATAGGGGTTCCAATAAGGTTTATGTCATCGACATATACGGCAAGTACAACAAATTCCGATGTTGTTTTCTTTATAAAAACACACGGGCAAATGGCGTCATTTATATAGCCTTCTTTTAACAAGTACTCACTAAGGCGATTATACCACATTCGTCCAGATTGCTTTAGACCATACAAGGATCTTTGCAATTTAATTGAAAACATTTCCCGAGATTTCGAATTATGCGCGTTTGGCATCTTGAGTCCATCGGGAATTTTCATGTATATCTCATTATCAAGTGAGCCATAAAGATAGGCAGTAACCACATCCATTAAGTGCATGTCAAGCTTTTCATGGACAGCAAAACTTATGAGATAACGAAAGGTTATCGCATCCATTACAGGCGAATATGTCTCTTCATAATCGACACCAGGCCTTTGAGAAAAACCTTGTGCAACAAGGCGTGCCTTATATCTTTGTACCTCGTTTTTCTCATTTCTTTTGCGTACAAAGACCCATTTATAGCCGACAGGCTTAACACCATTAGGTGTTTCAACTATAGGGCCAAAAACTTCACGTTTTGCCAGCGAATTCAATTCTGATTGAATTGCTTCTTGCCACTTTGGCCAATCCTGTCTTTTTCGACATTCTTCAACAGATTGAGGTTCGAGATCCTCACATTCTTGCATAATGCTAGATGCGACATTATAAGCAAAGGCATTATCCACCACAATATCCACTCGATTAATATTTACCTCAATATTAATTGGATTTAGGGATAGTTCCGTATTTTCCAGAGTCTCGGGCTCAATGGATTCTTCATGAATCTCAGAATTTGTTTAATCATGAGATTCTTTCGTGGTGTCATTTTGATCGTTCTTTTTCCTCTTTCTAGGATTTCGATCTTTGGAACCTAATGGTCTACCACGCTTCAGGCGTGCATTCGACTCATTGGTTATGACACTAGATGATTGTCCAACAGGGACATCAATACGGATTGGAACATTTTCCGCGGGAATGTGGGATTTCGTTATCCTCTTCAAGTCCGTAAATGCGTCAGGCATTTGATTTGCTATTCTTTGCAAATGGATAATCTTTTGTACCTCTCTTTCACAAATAGAGGTATGTGGATCAAGATGAGATAATGATGCATTTTTCCACAAAATTTCCTGTTTGGTTTCACCAACTTCTCCCCCTAATTTTGGGAAAAGTGTCTCATCGAATCGACAGTCTGCAAATCGTGCAGTAAATACGTCGCCTGTCAATGTTTTGAGGTAGCGAATGATGGAGGGCGATTCAAACCCAACATATATTCCTAACCTTCTTTGCGGACCCATTTTGGTGCGGGATGGCGGTGCAATAGGCACATATACTGCGCATCCAAAAATTCTTAAATGGGATATATTGGGTTCATGACCCAAAACCAATTGCAACGGGGAATACTTGTGGTAATTCGTCGGTTTGAGACGAATTGGCATTGCTGCATGTAAGATGGCGTGACCCCATACCGAAGTGGGAAGCCTCGTTCTCATAAGTAATGGCCTTGCAATCAACTGCAGGCGTTTAATTAACGATTCTGCAAGACCGTTTTGAGTGTGAACATGAGCTACAGAATGTTCAACTTTTATCCCGATTGATAAGCAATAATCATTAAATGCTTGGGATGTAAACTCAGCAGCATTATCCAGTCTAATGGACTTGATTGGATTATCTGGAAATTGTGCTCGTAGTCGAATTATTTGTGCCATTAATTTCGCAAACGCAAGGTTGCGTGATGACAACAGGCACACATGAGACCATCTACAGGATGCGTCTATCAAGACCATGAAATACCTAAACGACCCACTAGGTGGGTGAATAGGTCCACAAATGTCCCCTTGTATACGTTCCAGAAACGTGGGTGACTCAGTCCCAACCTTTGTTGGTGATGGCCTGATAATCAACTTGCCTTGATAACACGAAGTGCAAGGATATTCATTATTCGAAAGAATTTTTGAAATTCTTTAACGGATGCCCATATGAGCTTTCTATAATCCGTCTCATCATGACCGATCCTGGGTGTCCCAATCGATCATGCCAAAGTACAAAGGTATTGGAATCAGTAACCCTTTGGTTTACTGTTGAATGTGCCTCAATTACACTAATTCTTATCCAATACAGGCCACAAGATAAAGACGGGAATTTCTCAATAACCCTCTTTTGGCCGGAGACATTCTTTGTGATGACGAGATATTCAAGATTATCTTCATCCATTGTCTCAATATGATAGCCATTCCGGCGTACATCTTTAAAACTCAACAAATTTCTCTTAGACTTGGAGGAGAACATTGCATTCTCTATGATTAACGTCGTGCCTTTGGGCAGAGTTACAATTGCTCTTCCGGAGCCTTCAATCAATTTACTACTTCCAGAGATTGTAGTAACGTTTGCCTTACACATATTTAGTTGAGAGAAATATTTCCTTTCTTTGAGTATTGTATGTGTAGTACATGAATCAACTAGGCAAATACTTTTACAGTTGGACGTTGATCCAAGTTCGCTTTGTGAGATATCCATATTTGCTATCCCATAGTTTGACATACAAAAGAGATACACGAACATAAGAATAAACAAGTTCAATTCGTTTGTGTCATATAATATTTTCAAAATCTGCTGCTAACAGTTGACTAACAAAATCAGATATGTTATCCATAATTGATTACTTTGCAGTTTGAAAATTTCAGTTTAAATATTTTCTTCAAACAATCGATTGTTAAACACAAACAATTGATTGTTTAACATTGACAATCGATTGTTAAACACACACAATCGATTATTTGCTATTTTGAAAAACTTCAGATCACACTGTCTTAAGACAATCAATTGTTATGCATAGACAATCGATTGTTGGCTATTTTGAAAAATTCTAGAGCACACTGTTTTAAGACAATCGATTGTTAAGTATAGACAATCGATTGTTGGCTATTTTGAAAAATTCCAGAGCACACTGTCTTAAGACAATCGATTGTTATGCATAGACAATCGATTGTTGACTATTTTGAAAAATTTCAGAGCACACTGTCTTAAGACAATCGATTGTTAAGTATAGACAATCGATTGTTGGCTATTTTGAAAAATTCCAGATTACACTGTCTTAACGACAATCGATTGTTAGACAAAGACAATTGATTGTGGATGATTTTTGAAAAATTCCAGATTACACTGTCTTAACGACAATCGATTGTTAGACAAAGACAATCGATTGTGGATGATTTTTGAAAAATTCCAGATTACACTGTCTTAACGACAATCGATTGTTAGACAAAGACAATCGATTGTTGATCAATTGTTTTTTTTTTAGCTTTAATGCGAAAATAGTAGATAATCGACTAGTTTTTCAGGCTAGTCGATTACCCCTACTGGAAAATAAAAATATTATTGATATTTGAGCATATTGAAGATATTCTAAAGAACTACTGCTAACATTGCATCATGAACTAACTAATACGAGCTAATACTAATGACTATTAGTTTATTCACTAACTAATACAAATAAGTAGAACAAAATCAAATAACTCCATCTTCTTTCATCACGGACCCATCGCCGATTAGGTGGTCTATTTTCCCCTCGGGTTGCTCAAAGAAATCTGCCACATCCAGGTGGGTGATGTCCAAGTTGTCGTCATAGACAAAATTTGTTTCAGGGCCTTTTCTCTTTCGAGATGCTTGATAAAGATCAACCAAGTGTCTTGGTATACGGCAAGTCTTTGACCAGTGCCCTTTCCCACCACAACGATTACATATCGTTTCTGAACCATTTGCCTTAGGATCTTCATGACCCCGTTTCTGCTTTCGGCGGTTATCTCTCCTTGGGGGTTGACGGACTTCATTGGAATTTCTTCCTTGTCTACGTCCCTGGCTATGACCCCGTTTACGACCATGGCCCTTTTCATGTTTGGCATAATGAGAGTGCACCTTATCTGCTTCAGGCAGTGGTGTAGACCCAGTGGGTCGATTTTCGTGATTTCTCATGAGCAGGTCATTATTTCGCTCAGCCACTAGTAGAAGAGAAATCAGTTCAGAGTACTTTGTAAAGCCTTTCTCTCTGTACTGTTGTTGCAGTACTATATTGGAGGCATGAAACGTTGTAAACGTTTTCTCAAGCATATCATAATCGGAGATATTATCCCCGCATAGCTTCAATTTAGAAGTAATTCTGAACATTGCAGAATTATATTCAGAAACGGACTTAAAGTCCTGGAGCCTCAGATGAGCCCAATCATATCGTGCTTGTGGCAGAGTGACCAACTTCAGGTTGTCATATCTCTCCTTTAAGCCGTTCCACAAGATGAGTGGATCCTTGACGGTGAGATATTCAATCTTCAAACCTTCATCAAGGTGATGGCTCAAGAAAATCAAGGCCTTCGCACATTCTTGGGTGGATGCTTTTTCTCTATCTTTGATGGTGTCTCCGAGACCCATAGCATCTAAGTGGATTTCAGCATCCAACACCCATGTCATATAGTTCTTGCCCGAAATTTCAAGGGCAACGAACTTTCTTTTCGTAATGTCAGACATAATCGAAAATTAAATTAGGAAGAGGGAAATACCTTAGATTTTTCGAGAATGGTTCTTGAGACTGTAGAGTCTCGTGCTGATAACGTGTTATGAAATAATATAAAAGACAAGAACAATAATGCAAGAACAAGAGCAATAGAGAGAAGAGTAGAGAGAGTTCTTCTTATTGATACTTAAAGAATGTTAGGAGTATTTTACAATGGTAGAGGGCACCTCTATTTATAGGGAGGAGGAAGATTTAGCTACCAAAAATAGGACTCTAGAATCTCTCTAATTAAAGACATTCACCTTAAATAGAAGTGTATTTATAACACCACTCTAATATTTCCCCCTTTTTTCTTGTCTTTTTAACAAAAGTCGAACCAGTCATTTAACTTCAAACGGATTTTCTCATATTAGAAACCTAAGATCAACAGTTGGGGAATCAATAATGGTCAGTTCTTTTAATCCATTCCTTATTTCCGCCTAGTGTAATTAAGAAGCATTATTAATTAATTTGACTTTATGCTTATTTAGAGGCCCAATTTACCAGGAAAAAAGGAATATTTGACTTGGAATATTTTGAAGTTTGAAATAAAAGAGTTGTTTGTTTAGTTGCTTGCATGTACAAATTGAGGATAATATCTAAACTCCGTAATAATTGAACAAAAGTTTTTAAAGTATTATTATATTATTAGTGACAAAGAAAACACATTTTCAAATACATAGCTAAGTGTTGAACTGATGATGGATGGATAAAGCTATTATTGAGACAATTGACACACACTCCCATTCGAAGGAAGTATCCACCAGCCTGTCATTAAATTATTACTATATTGAATAGAGTAATGTATTAAATTAAAATGAGGTTAATTTGGGGCAGCATGCACATAAAAGATTCATCTGACTATCCTGACTTATTTGTGATTATATCGAAGTTATTGAATACTCCATATTGTATTAACTGAGATATTTATGGTCCTAGGGATTATAGTACCATGTATTTTATCCTTTTCTGAAATTCAATCGTAAGTTTTTATTCAAGTTGGACGTAGAAACCTTTTTTTTTGGAAAATTCGCAGTCACTACCCTTTTGGTGGCACTAATAACCTGCTCACTGTCGAATACCTCACAAATTACACAAAAAATAAAAATTGCACTAGACATTTTCAGTGCAACAAACTGCAACTGAGGAGACTATTGGTGAGGAAAATAGATCTCAGATCTCCCATATGTAAAATCACTCAACCAAGCAGAGGTGGCCGAAGGGTAAGGCTAGTGAAGCCATTGCCTTAAGCCCCCAGTTACTAAAGGCCCCAAAAAGTATTATACTCTATTATTATATATAACATCTAATTTTTAAAATAATTATTAAAAATGTATTTCAAAGTTTTATATTTTTAAATTTGGTTGAGGTTGTATAGATGAGTGAGTCAATAATGATAAATTTTCTCTCTCATTAGCTAGGTATAATTAACTTCTTCAATTCTGATTTTTCTTCTTCTATATACAGTCATTTCCTTTTATGTTTATTGACACTTCTCTTTCTAATTACGGACTTAGTTTTTTCAAATTATCTATTTATTTTTTTGTCATGTTTGATTGATTATAGATTAAAAGACTAAGTTCTTTTGTTTGTTATTATTATTATTTGAGATTTATCAAATATGTTTAACATGCTTCAATATAGTTTGACTTTAGGACACCAATGTCATCGAGCCGCCACTGATTTCAAGTGGATTATTAAATTCCCCATGTGAATGACGACCTTGATCATCTTAAACTATGTTAGAAGCTTAGATATTTGCTCTTGGAACAGTTTAGTATTTAAGTTATAATAATATATTTTGACCTACTCATCAACCATTGTTACGTTATTCCAATGATTTTAAACTTGTAATGACAGTTGTTGTTTGTATTCTCGAGTGTCGGATGTGAAAGTCCAAATTAGAAGAGAAGCACTTTGAAGCACGAGTCTTAATAGGTAAATTTAACAAAAAAAAAACGAATACCAGCCACGTCATCAAAAGAATAGGATAATTAGCAGAAAGCCAAACCTAGGCTAGATTATGTGAGTTAAAGGCGGACTAAGCTTAACCTAGATTCATAAACAAAAGTGGTCAAATGTGTCAATTCTTTTGTTACTCATAAATATGGACATATAGTACAAATCTAGGGTAGTAGATTTCATGAGATATCAGATATTTTATTTATCCCGGAATCAACACTTTTCCTTTTTTGGTTCATAAAATTATGATGTTAAGTTTTATCCAAAAAGGGATTTTTTTTTTGGTGAAATGAGAAATTTTTATTAATCGCCAGCACAAAAATTTACAAAAATTCCCTCCCATTACCGTCCCTTCCTACTTTATCTTCTAAACTGTTTTGACATATTATTCCTATATATTCATTAAGCAAATTACAGTAACTTCTTTATCCACAGCTTCTATCTTCTCGATGTTGTCCTTCGCTCCATGATTGCATGTATCTTAATCCTATATTCTTCTAATAGTGTTTACTATCTTTTGAGGTCTGAGCACTTTTTGATTCCACAAAGCAACATTCCTAACTTTCTATATATGATAGATTGTCGCTGTCAAAACTGTGCTTACAATTGATCTGCGTGTTTTGTCCCTTATCTTCCTCGTCATTTTTCTCCAAATGCCTCATATTCTGCACTGCTGCACTCTTATATTAAGCCATTCTAATATACCATTTAAATAATTTTGGAATATTTACACTCAAAGAATAGGCGGTATTGTTTCTGCTTCCTCCCCACATATGATACAGTGATATTCTCAACATATCCCCAGCTTTGCTAGCCTTTCTCTCATTAGGAGCCTTCGATGCATAGCTAACCTGCAAATAAAGCTATACTTTGGGATGTTATTACTGTCCCACACCCATCTACCACTGCCCCAGTTGTCCCTTCTTCCTTGTTTCCATTTGTATCCACTATTCGTTGTATACTTTCCATCTCCTGCTAGCCAACCCTGTTATGTATATCCTGCAGTAAAATAATCTCTAATGGAGCAGATCTTTCTCCAATACCAACAACAATCTTTTGGAGGTTGGTACTCCCACCAACCCTTCTATTTTAAGTATATGTGATTCACCCATTGCACCCACAAATTATCTGCTTTCTTTGCTATGTTCCAAACATATTTAGCAATGCCTGCTTGGTTCCAAACCTCACAATCAATGATCCCAAGTGCCCCTTCTATTTTAGGCCTGCAGATAAGATCCCAAGCTACTAAAGGAACTCTATTTGTGTTCATTTTGCCATGCTATAAAAAGTTTCTGCAAATAGCTGTAATGCTTTTTAAAATCTTCTTAGGAAGTATAAAGATAGAGGACCAATAGGCATGGATATGCATTAGTAATGAGTTAATTAATAGAAGCCTCCCTGCATATGATAAGTTACTAAAACCCCCAACTCTTTATTCTAGCACACATCTTATTCACCAGCATTTCACAATCAACAGCCGAGATGTTTTTTTTGCTGAAATTGGCACCCCCAAATATCTAAAAGGCAAAACACCTCTTTTGTACCCAGTCAGTTCACACAGATCAGTCACTTTTTGTTGCTCCATGTTTGCACTGTAGATGTTACACTTAGAAGCATTAGTATGCAACCCTGAAGCTTCTGAAAAAGCAGCCAATTCCCTTAACATCAATAGCACTGATTGCACCTCCCCTTTGTAAAACATTAGTACATCATCAACAAAACAAAGATGATTCAGTTTCAACCCTCTACATTTTGTATGGTAATCAAATCCCTGCATTGTAGCTACATATTGCATGATCCTTCTGAAGTATTCCATGCATATAACAAATATTAGAGGTGAGATGGGGTCTCCTTGCCTTAACCCTCTTTTTCCCTCAATTTACCATATATCCCACCATTAATTACTATAGAGTACTTCTAACGGATACTTTCCAGTTGTATAGCCTAACCAGGTCTTGACAAATTAGGACATTCTGAACTTTTCTTCTCCATGCCACAAATACACTATGATTTGCTGATATAATATCTTGTAACTGTCACGACCCTGGTTCACCGATCGTGAACCTGTCATGGCGGTACCTAGTCTTCACGACTATGTGAGCCTAACAAATTGCGGAATTTACAAAATTTACGAAAATAATAATTTAAACGCTAAATAACATGAGGAAATGTATATAGTTGCCGCCTGACACGTACACTTTAACACTACAATCCTGAAACAATCCCAAAACCCAGAATTTCACGGGTAACAGAGGCTAAAGTTTCTCATAATATGCCCTACACCAGAGTATCTAGAACAATATGAAAAGAAGGAAAAGGGGGACTATCTACTACAGCTGGAATGGAATAGAGACTTCAGGTCTGCGAACGTAGCAGATATACCTCAAGTCTCCACTAAAGCTCTCCGCTGCAAGGATGATACGCCTGGGAGGAAGTACCGGGGTCTGCACATAAAAACCATGCGCAGAAAAGGCGTGAGTACACCACAACGGTACTCAGTAAGTGTCAAGCCTAACGTCGGTTGGGTAGTGACGAGGAAGGTCAGGGCCCTACTGAGATAAACAATAATAATAAGGTGCATTATGAAAACATGTAAAATAATAGAAATAGCAGTGAAATAAGATAGAATCTACGAGTCAACAACAACTAATCGAAATAAGAAATAAACACGGAGAACTACACCTCAATACTAGTGATGCCATGAGGATTTCCCAGGATACCGTCCTGTAGTCCCTTTTCAACTGTCCATTGGATCTCCCGCGATACCGTCCTGTAGTTCATCATACAAGTGTGTCCGAGGATCTCCCGGGATACAGTCGTGTTGTCCAATTATCAATGTGCAGGGGAATCTACCGGAAATCTAACCCGTAGTCCCAAAGTAAACAAACAAGGGGGAGCTACCGGAATCCCACATTCGTAGTCCCAAATATAAATGCGCAACCACAACCAGAGATTTAATCGGAACACAGAATTAAACACAAAGGCAACATTGAATCTAGCCTAACATGCTTCACGTAGTACAATTTAGGCAAAATGAGCAATTAAGCAATTAAATCTAGCTAAGTAGGATTTTCTAACTAACACAGATTAAGCTTGCATTTAGAATAGTCAAGTAAGCAAGAAAACACAGTTTAAACGTTTCAAGTAAAGCGAATTTTCAACAATTAGCTCAAGTACACGCTCATCACCTCGCATACAAGGCATTTATAACATAAAACAACATATTCTAAGGGGAGAGGTCCGCCACAAAAAGTAAGGCAAGCCACTTACCTCGAACCGGTACAAAATCAACAAAGAAACCACGCCCTTTCCACGAGTATCCGAATCCGAATGGCCCAAATCTATTCAATTCAATTACATAACATAAATAACAATGCAAGCAACTGATTTAATTATTAAAATCAAAGCTATGGCGCAAAAATATGTAAAATAACCAAAATGCCCCTCAAGCCAATGGCTCGGAATCGAATAATTTTTACATTTTTAGAACCCTCGTACTCTCATGAGTCTAACCATACAGAAATCTCCCAAATCGAATGTCAAATTCCCCCTCAATACCCCATGGTTAGGTCTAAGAACTTTTCCCCAAATTTCATTCCAGAATCCAAAATTAAAGGTTGAATTTGAGATTAGATTAGTGGGTTTTAGTCATATAAGAGTATAGAATCGTTACCCAATGATTGCCTTTGAAAAACCTTTGAAATTGCTCCCATATTCGAGCTCCAAACCTTGTGTTTTGATAAAAATTGCAAAACCACGTTTTTGAAATGTTAAGTACTGTTCAGATCATTTGTTCATTGCGGATGAGGAGAGAATCTCGCGTTCGCATAGAGGAAAATTTTAAGTGGCTGAAGAATGCTCTTGGTGATCGCGAAGGTAGAGATGCAAATGCGAAGGCCTGGAGTTGGGACTTACACGAACACGACGCGTTACACGCGAACGCGTAGAAGGAAACAAAAGGGGTCCAGAAGTTGACCTACGCGAACGAGTAGCCTGGGACGCGAACGCGAAAGAGGGGAAGGCTGGGCTTCGCGAACGTGGGTTGGGGAACATGAAAGCATTGAATGGAGAGGCCTAAGCTATGCGAACGCAGTGGCTTCTTCGCAAACGCGAAGAAGGAGTTCAGACCTGCAATTTTCTGCTGCATTTCCAAAATTCAAATTGCTCCGGTGAGCACCCAAAACACACCCGAGGCCCTCGGGACCTCAACCGAACTTACGAATATATCCCATAACATCATTCAAACTTGTACCAATCCTTAAACTACTTAAAACAACGCTGAAAACTTGAATTAACCAAAGATTTGATCCTAAGAACTTCAAAACTCAACCAAACTAGCTTTCGATCAAAAACCTACCCAAACCACATCTGATTGACCTGAAATTTAGCACGCACGCCCCAAATGACATGATGGTGCTATATCAACTTATGGAATCCCGTTCTGACCCTCGGATAAAAAATTCACCATAGGACCGGAAACTTCAAAATTCTAACATTCTACATTTCTTGTCTAAATGAGCTATAGACCTCCAAAACATATTTCGTACACACTCCCAATCCTGAAATAACCTAACGAAGCTAAAGGAACCATCGGATTTCCATTCTGAGGTTGTCTTCACACTGTTTCGATCACGGACCACTTTCCAACACTTAAGCTCTCACATAGGGATTAAGTGTCCCAAAATACTCCGAGTCCTAATGCCGAACGTCCCGGCAAACAAAAATAGCAAAAACAAACTTACAGGAATTAGTTAAAAGGGGAATGCGGCATAATATCTAAAAATGACCGTCCGGTTCGTTACATCCTCCTGCACTTAAACATTCGTTCGTCCTCGAACGAGCATATAGAGCATACTTGAAGTAGTGAAAAGATGAGGGTATCGGCTACGCATATCTCACTCGGTCTCCCAAGTCGCCTCCTCGACCGGCCGACCCTGCCACTAAGCCTTTACTGAAGCTACATCCTTTGACCTGAGCTTTCGGACCTTCCTATCCAATATCGCCACTGGCTCCTCAACGTAGGACAAATCCTTGTCCAACTGGACTGAACTGAACTCCAACACATGAGACAGATTACCGTGATACCTCCGAAGCATCAAACATGAAATACTGGATGAACCCCGATTAAACTGAGAGGTAAAGCAAGCTCATAAGCAACCTCCCCAACTCGCTTCAAAATCTCAAAAGAGCCAATAAACCTCGAACTCAAATTTCCTTTCTTACCAAACCACATGACGCCTTTCATAGGCGAGACTCGAAGCAGAACCCGCTCACCAACCATGAAGGAAACATCACAAACCTTTCTCTGGACTGGGCTGTATGGAGTCTGTCCTAAATCACCTTAACCTTCCCTACCGCATCCCGGATCAAATTAGTGCCCAATAGCCTGGCCTCACCCGGCTCAAACCAACCCACTGTGGATGTGCATCTCCTACCATATAAGGCCTCATACGTTGCTATCTGAATGCTATACTGATAACTGTTATTGTAAGAAAACTCAGCCAATGGCATGAACTAAACCTAAGACACTCTAAACTTAATCACGTACGCATGGAGCATATCCTTAAAAATTTGAATTGTGAGCATGGACTGTCCGTCCGTCTGAGGGTGAAATGTTGTACTCGGAGTCACCTGGTGTTCGAGATGATAGAAACTTGAATACCGTACAGTTGTACAATCTCTCTGATGTAAATCCCTGCTAACCACTCTGCTGAGTAAGTAGTACATACTGGTATGAAATGAGCAGACTTGGTCAGCCGATCCACAACAACCCAAATAGAATCCAATTTCTTTGCTGTAACGACCTGACTGGTTGTTTTAAGCTCAGGTACGTCATTCAACGGTATGAGGCCATGAGAAACTTTATTTTAGGTATATTGAATTGTGCGTATGGCTGGAACTGGGATTCAGGAAGACCAGAGTTAAATTAAAATGGAAATTCTCATTTTGAAAACTTAAAGTTGAAGAAATGAACTAGGATTATAATTTTGAGTAAATGACCTTGGAATTGGGAGCTGAAGGTTTCACCAGGATCCTGTGATGATTTTGGACTTGGGCATATGCCCAGATTGGATTTTGGATGACCCGAGAGCATTTTGGCACCCATTGTGGAAGTTAACATTTTAGAATAAATTGCATCAGTTTGGCTTAAAGTACATTTTAGTGTTATAGATGTTCGTATGGGATTCCGGGACTGAGAGTAGCTCCGTATGATTATTCCGGAGTTATGAGAGGGATCGGAAGTGAATTCGAAGGCTCGTAGGTCATATTGAAGCCATTTGGCTAAAGATAGAAATTTGAAGGTTTTTGAGAAGTTTGACTGGAAGTGGACTTTTTGGTATCAGTGTCGGAATCCAATTCTGGAAGTTGGAGTATGTCTGTAATATCAAATATGACTTGTGTGTAAAATTTGAAGTCAATAGGACGTTATTTGATAGGTTTCGGAATCAAAAGTTGAAGTTGGAAACTTCAAAGTTCATAAAGCTTGAATCGAGGTGTAATTTTTTATTTTTAGCGTTGTTTGATGATATTTGAGACCTCTAGCAAGTCCGTAATATATTTAGGGACTAGTTGGTATGATTGATTGGGGTGCCAGGGGCCTCGGGTGAATTCTGGGTGGTTAACAGATCGAAAGTTGGATTTTGGGAAAAAACTTGGTAGTTGGTATATGGTTTTCCGCTTCTGCGAAAATGGGACTGCAGAAACGGCCCCGTAGAGGCGAAAATGTGGACCGGATAAACGGTTTGACCAACAGAGAAGAGGACCGCAGATGCGGTCTAGCAGCCGCATAAGCGGACCGAGCCTGCGGTTGGCGAGTCCCAGAAGCAGAAGAGAGGGAACTCGTTCGGAACCGTGAAAGCAGATTGTGTGTCTGCATAAGCGGGACCACAGGAGCGGTCCCTACACCGTAAAAGTGGAAAACACTGAAGGTAGAGGGTTCTTTTAAGTTCGGGTTTGAGGTCAGTTCAACCCCATTTTTCTTCCATTGGAGTCGATGGGGAACTTGGAGGTGCCATTTTTGTCACTTGTCATGAGGTAAGTACTTTATGCTAGCTTTGAGCTAAATACAAGGTTTATTCATGGATTTGGGCAAGGAAATTATAGAAATTTGGGGTTTTGGTGGAAAACCTAGGAATTTTTTATTTTTTCGAATTTGACCATGAATTTGAGCATGGAACTAGGAGTAAATTATATATTTGAGTTCCTTAGGTCATGGGTAAACGTTTTCTTTGAGAAATTTTGTACTTCCGGGCACGTGGGCCCGATGGCATGTTGGCCATTTTACAAATAGAGTTGGGAAATTGCAATATTTGAATTGTTAGCAAGTAATTGAGTATATTCTCATTAGTTTGCCGTTATTTGGCTAGTTTTGGAGCTTTGTGCATTGGTTCGAGCTTTCGGAAGGATGAAAAAGACCGGTTATGAATCTTCGGACGAGATGAATCTTCGGTACATCGATTTCCTCGGTGAAATAGATGCATCTATGGTACGGGCCATTCGACCCTCAGTAATGCACAAATTTACATTTCTGTTAGAGCGGGTCGTCGCCTCGACACGATTCGCGCATGTTTGTGTTGTTGTCTTGAACTCATTTGAGTTGCTTTATGCTACACTACGACTCAGGATCATTTTATTAACAATAACAAAAAATCTAAGGAAATTTTTCATGAAACAATTAGATGACTACTTGTTTCTCCATATCTGGATTAGAATCGTATTTATAAAATAAATCCACTGTTAATATATTTATTAAGGATAAATAGTCATTCGACTACTAGTGAGTGACAAAGTTGGCCATCTCGTCACTACCCCAAGGGGATTAGGCGGGATACTCACTGGGTACACGTTATTTTTGTACTCATACTACGTTTGCTGTGCATTTTGTTGCACAGATATATGTGATTCCAGTGGTCCTATGGGCATTGCAGCGCGGATGATTCTGAGACTAGATGAGCTGTATCATTCAAGACGACCGCAGCTGGGGTAGTTCCTTTGCAGTACTGTATTTATTTTCCATCCACTATATTCCGGATGGATGATGTATTTTTATTTCTCTTATCAGTAGATGCTCATGCACTTGTGACTCCGGGTTCTAGGATGGTTTGAAATATTGTATTACTGGACTAACTTTAAAATTTGATTTGAAAATATATTCTTTAAAATTTCTAAATATGGAAGAAAAATCCTGTATTTCAAATGTGTTAAAATGAGATTTAATTAAGTAATTTTGTTGGCTTGCCTGACAGTAGTGTCCGGTGCCACCACGACCAGTAGTGAGTTTTGGGTCGTGACATTTGAAGTCAGAGGGAGACCAACTACAAAATCCATGGTGATCCTCTCCCATTTCCACTCTAGAATCTCCATCTTTTGAAGTAACCCTCCCGGTCTCTAGTGCTCAGCCTTCACCTGCTGACAGTTGAGGCATCTGACTGCATAACCCTCTATGTCTTTCTTCATCTGCCTCTACCAGTAATGTTGTCTCAAGTCCTGGTACATCTTCGCGACACCCTGATGAATGGAATATCGCGAGCTATGAGCCTCTACCAGTATCAACTCCCGAATATCATCAACATTGGGTACATAGATCCGACCATGCATCCTCAACACTCCGTCATCTCCAATGGTAACATACCTAGCATCGCCATGCTGAACCGTGTCCTCTGGCGCAAGTTCGGATTTTTTTGCTTGAACAAGTGCTGTAAACTCTAATAATCCATGTAAATCTCACAGGGCATGCCGTACAAATAATCATTCCAGATATTCAAGGCATGAACAATAGCAGCTAACTCAAGGTCATGGCAGATCGGAGGCAACCGCCTCGGTATGAGCAGGAATAGCATAATATCTGCTGGCCCCTCCCATGAGGGCGACCTCTATCTCCCCGATCTCTTCCCCTCGCTTGCTGGGCAGATGAGGTGGTAGCTGGAGTTGTGATCATGGCTTGAGAACTCTGAGAAGCACACTGTGGCTGAGCAGACTGTAAAGATGCACCCCTACCAAGTCTGGGGCAGTCCCTAACCTTTGACGTGTATCGCCACACTCAAAACAAGCTATGGGAGGATGTGGTGGCTATGAATGGGAAGGGCTAGGTCTGGTGAACTGACCCCTGGAAGTTCCCCGCGCAGGAGGCGCGCTAGAAACTAGAGGCGCATAATAAGGCTCTTGAGGTATAGGTGGAGCTGGAGCACTGCTGGCTGCTAGAAGAGCTGAATGAACGGGGCGACTCGCAAAACCCCTACCATATCGACATGCTGTTGGAATACGGGCACCAGAGTAGTAGCCCGAATCTCGAGACCTCTTGGCCTCTCTCTCCCCTGGCTCCCTGGCGAGCATAGCCTCAATCCTCCTAGAAATGCTCATTACCTGCTGATAAGGGATTTCCATCTCCAACTCTCGAGCCATACTAGATTTGATGGGTGGGACAAGGCCCTCAATGAACCTGCTAACACTCTCGAGGACTGTAGCAACCAAGGCCGGTGTATGCCTTGCCAACCTGGTGTAATATATGGCACTCTGAAACTATATAGTACCTTGGTGCAACTTCTCAAACTCCATACGCCATGCATCCCAGATGCTTTGGAGAGCAAGCTCTCACGAAAACATATCTGAAAACTGAGTCCAAGTAAGTGAAGCAGCCTCGCCCGAATTGTCTATTTCGTAAGTATGTCACCAATCATACAGAGATCCCTGAAGCTGAAAGGCAGTAATTGAAATCCCGCTGGACTCTACTATGTCTATAGTGCGAAGAATACGATGACACTCCTCGAGAAATCCTAAAGCATCCTCCGATGCTAAATTGCTAACACAGGAGGCTTATATTTCTTAAACCTCTCAAGCCTCAGCTGCTCGTCCTCTGATACAGCTGACCCATCCTCGGGCTGAATTGGTGCTGCAGGCGGCACATGAATGATCTCTGGGACCTGCTCCATATGCACCCTCTGGTCAGGAGTGCGGGCTGCAGGAGTCTTGGCCCCTCCCCCGCCTGGGATGTGGCTGCAGCCATGGGAAGCAACCCCGCCTCAGCCAAGGTGGTGTACATAGACACGAACTGAGCTAAGGTCTCCTGAAGGGGTGGAGTTGTAGTGGCGGTAGGCATGTCAGGTGCCTAAACTCCGACTGGATCACCTTTCGGTACCTCAACGAAAGCTCACACAGGTGCTATGGCTGCACCACATGCATGTCCACGCCCTCTGCCCCAGCCACAGCCTTTGAGGGCTGCAGCAGGGGGCGTGGATGCCTGATCATCCTGAGTAGCGCATATCCTCATCATCTGTGAGAATGAAAGACATAAGTTTTAGAATTGATGTCAAAATATAGCACGACAAGGAATTTGATAAAGTGAAGAATTTTTCTAAACAGTTACATAGCCTCTCGTAGATAAGTACAAACGTCTCCGTACCGATCAGCGAGACTCTACTAAACCGGCATGTGTTCTGTGACTCCTATGAACCTAGAGCTCTGATACCAACTTGTCACGACCCTGGTTCACCGATCGTGAACCTGTCATGACGGCACCTGGTCTTCACGACTAGGTAAGCCTAACACATTGCGGAATATACAACATTTACGAAAATAGTAATTTAAAAGCTAAATAACATGAGGAAATATATATAGTTTCCGCCTGGCACATACACTTCAATGCTACAATCCTAAAATAATCCCAAATTCGAAATCTCACGGGAAACACAGGTTAAAGAGTTTCATAATATGCCCTACACCAGAGTATCTAGAACAACATGAACAGAAGGGAAATTGGGGCTATCTACTACAGTTGGAATGGAATAGAGACTTTGGGTCTGCGAACGTAGCAGATATACCTCAAGTATCCACTAAAGCTCTCCGCTGAGAAGATGATATGTTTGGGAGGAAGTACCTGGGTCTGTACATGAAAAACATGCGCAGAAGTGACGTGAGTACACCGCAGCGGTACTTAGTAAGTGCCAAGCCTAACCTCGATCGGGTAGTGACGAGGAAGGTTAGGGTCCTACTGAGATTAATAATAATAATAATAATAATAATAATAATAATAATAATAATAATAATAATAATAATAAGGTGCAGTATAAAAATAGGCAAAATAATAAAAACAACATTGAAAGAAGGCAGAATCTATAAGTGAAAAACAAATAATGCAAATAAGAAATAAACACGGAGAAGTACAGCTCAATATCAGTGATGTCGTGAGGATCTCCCAGGATACCGTCCTGTAGTCCCTTTTCAACTGTCCATTGGATCTCTCGGGATACCATCCCGTAGTCCGTCATATAAGTGTGTCTGAGGATCTCCCGGGATACCGTCCCGTAGTCCAATTATCAATGTGTAAGGGGGATCTACCGGGAATCTAACCCGTAGTCCCAACATAAACAAACAAGGGGGAGCTACTAGAATCCCACATCCGTAGTCCCAAATATAAATGCACAACCACAACTAGAGATTTAATCGGAACACGTAATTAAACACCAAGGCAATAGGGAATCTAGCCTAACATGCTTCACGTAGTACAGTATAGGTAAAATGAGCAATTAAGCAATTAAATCTAGCAAAGCATGCTTTTCTAACTAACATTTGTTAAGCTTCCATTTAGAATAGTCAAGTAAGCAAGAAAACATTTTTTAAATATTTCAAGTAAAGCGGATTTTCAATAATTATCTCAAGTACATGCTCGTCATCTCGCGTACAAGGCATTTAAAACATCAAACAACATATCCTAAGGGGAGAGGTCCCCCACACAAAATTAGACAAGCCACTTACCTCGAACCAGTACAAAATCACTTAAGAAATCACGCCCTTGCCACGAGTATCCGACTATGAATGACTCAAATCTATTCAATTCAATTACATAATGTAAATAACATCGCAAGTAATTGATTTCGTTATTAAAATCAAAGAAAAGGCGCGAAAATAGGTAAAATGACCAAAACGCTCTCAGGCCAACGACTCAGAATCAAATAATTTTTACATTTTCAGTACCCTCAGACTCTCCCGAGTCTAACCATACCAAAATCCCCCAAATCGAAGGTCAAGTGCCCCCTCAAAACCCCATGGTTAGGTGTAAGAACTTTTTCCCAAATTTCATTCTAAAATCCAAAATTAAAGGTTAAATTCGAGATTAGATTAGTGGGATTTAGTCATAGAAGAGTAGAGAATCGTTACCCAATGATTTCCTTTGAAAAACCCTTGAAATTGCTCCCAAATCCGAGCTCCAAACCTTGTGTTTTGATAAAAATGGCAAAACCTTGTTTTTGAAATGTTAACTACTGCTAGAGTCATTTGTTCATCGCGAACGCGAAGAGGATCTCCGTTCGCGTAGAGGAAAATTTTAAGTGGCTGAAGAATGCTCTTTACTATTGTGAAGGTAGAGTTGTGAACGTGAAATCCTGGAGTTGGGACTTACGCGAATGCGACACGTTTCACGCGAACGCGAAGAAGGAAACAAAAGGGGTCCAGAAGTTGACCTACGCGAACGCAGAAGAGGGGAAGGCTGGGCTTAGCGAATGCAGGTTGGGGAACGTGAACATGATGAATGGAGAGGCCTAAGCTATGCGAACATGGTGACTTCTTCGGGAAAGCGAAGAAGGAGTTCAGACCTGCAATTTTCTACTGCATTTCCTAACTTCAAATTGCTCCGTTGAGCACTCGAAACACACCGAGGCCCTCGAGACTTCGACCAAACTTACTGACATATCCCATAACATCATTCAAAATTGTACAAATCCTTAAACCACCTAAACCAATGTCGGAAACTTGAATTAACCAAATATTTGAACCTAAGAACTTCAAAACTCAACCAAACTCGCTTTTGATTAAAAACCTACCCAAATCACGTCCGATTGACCTGAAATTTTGCACACACATCCCAAATGACATGAAGGTACTATAGAAACTTCCAAAATACCATTCTGATCATCGGATAAAAAATCATTATCGGGCAAGAAACTTCAAAATTCTAACTTTCGGTATTTCTAGCCTAAATGAGCTACGGACCTCCAAAACACATGCCGAACATGCTCCCAATCCCGAAATCACCTAATGAAGCTAATGCAACCATCAAATTTCCATTCCGAGGTTGTCTTCATACTGTTCCTATCACATACCAATTTCCAACACTTAAACTCTCATTTAGGGACTAAGTGTCCCTAAATACTTCGAGTCCTAACGTCAAACGTCCCGGCAAACCAAAATAGCAGAAATACACTTAGGGGATCAGTTAATAGTGGAACGGGTTGTAAATTGTAAAAACAACTGGCGGGGTTGTTATAGTAATACAACCTTCAATCTTATGCATAGCATCTTCGAAATTGATTTGAACAGGGTGTTACAACAGGATATTGGCCTATAGTCTCCCACCTTTTCTGCATGGATATTCTTTGGGACTAGGTAATCGTGGATAAGTTAAGGTTTTTTGGCATAGTACCTTTTTGGAAGAATTCCAGCACCCCCATCAACTACGACCTTGCTAATAATATCCCAGTCCTTAAAGAATTGACTATTGTACTCATCTGGCCCTGGGCTTTTTCCCCTACATTTGACCATACTCCTGCCTTGACATCCTCCTCCTGATAACTCTGTACAAGCCATTCCCTTTGTTCCTGAGATAGAATTGATCCCTTTCTTACTAATTCACTACATAATTTTGTCTGGATCTCGTCTAGATATGTGACGACCCAAGGGGTCATCACATGTTTTCTTTCTTTTTTCGTGATTCCGAGGCCTTCAAAACCTTGAATTTAGTTGCCTCGATTTGTATGCTTGGTCCAGGCGTGTAGCCGGAAAGCTTATGTGTTAATTATATGAAACATTGTTTAAATTTGTTATTTAAAATGATTAAAGTTAACTTTAGTCAACGTTTTTGGGTAATCAGACCCAGACCCGTAATTTGACAGTCCCGGGGGATCCGTAAAAAAATATGGAACTCGGGCGTATTCCCGGAATCGAAATCCGAGGTCCCAAGCCCTAGAAATGAATTTTTAAAGGAAATTGTTTTTCTAAAATTTCTATGGAAATTTGAAATGAAAATGGATTAGAACGTATTGGTATCGGGCTCGTATTTTGGTTCCAGTACCTGGTACAGATCTTATATGTGGTTTAAGGCGTTGTTTTGAAATTTAGTTGAAATCAGACGTCATTTGGCGTATTTCAGACCTAAATATCTAAAAATAAAATGTTTAAGAAGTTTGATGAAAAAATGATGATTTTGAGGTTTGATTCCTCGTTTATGATGTTATTTTGGCGATTTGATCGCACGGTTGAGTTTATAGGATGTTGCTGAGTTAGTATGTGCATTTGATTAGCAGCCCCTAGGGCTCGAGGTGTTTTAGGAGGTGTTTCTGAGTGGTTTTGGCCTTAGGATGATTTTCTGCAATTTTTGCACAGGGATTCCTTATTCGCGATCGCACTCTGCCTTTGTGTTCGCATAGATATGGGTTTTCTCTTCTCCGCGTTCGCGTCTCCATCATCATGATCGCATAAGTAAAACTCAGGCCCCCTAGAAATTCTCTCTTCGCATTCGCATTCCAATGTTCGCGAACGCGTAGTTTTACAGCCCTCCTTATTACGTTCGTGTGGTTCTTAACGCGTTCGTGTATAACAATAGCTGGACCCCCTCCCCCCAGCTTCCTACTTGACGTTTGTATCCTTTCTCATCACGAACGCGATGCACCAACAAGTTGGCCATCGCGAACGCGATCACTCTCCTACAAACGCGTAGGGCAAAATCGGCCAGTTATAATTTAAGTCCAGAAACAGAATATTTACGGGTTTAACTCAAATTTCTCACGAACCCTCTTCTCCCCCAAGCTCTTGGAATCCATTGAAGCCCCCATTCTTCAAGACCACTTGGGTAAGTAAATTCCCACTTATTTTCTTCATTAATTAGTGAGTTTCTAAGCCTACTCATGTAATCTAGGGTTGAAATTGGAGAAAATGGGTAGAGTTAGGGATTTTTAATTTCCTTTGCTTTAGACATCGTTTTGGGGTCGAATTTAATAATAAATTGTATATTGGGGCTTGTGGGGGAATGGGTGATATAAAATTTGTTCGAACCATATGTTTGACCAAGCGAGCCCGAGGTCGATTTTTTGAAATTTTTGGAAGAAAGGTTGGGAATCTATATTTAGGCATTGGGTTTGATTTGTTTAGCTATTATGGATATTATTTAGTTGTTATTACATAGATTTGATTGAGTTGGAGCCGAATTCGAGAGGAGAAATGGTTATGGATTGATTCTGTCGTAGAAGTTTGAGGTAAGTGTTTGATCTAACTTTGGCTTGGGGGAATAAGAGTTGAGTTATATTTGCTACTTGTTATGTGTTAAGTCCAACATATAGACATAGTGACAAGTATTTACGCGTTTAGGGTCGAGATGCTTATGAGAACTTGGTTCAAGATTTTGAAACTGAGCAAGTAATAGATATGACTGAGCATTTGTATCAATTGTGTTAAGTAGAAATTGCATAAGTTTGGTTATAGCTGGATCTCCTTTGCCGGGATAATTTATTATATTATCTTGTTCCCTTATCGGGATAGTTTATTATATCATCTTGTTCCCTTGCCGAGATTATATTGTGTATTGTGTTGAAATAAATGAGAGCGAGTGGTATGACTACCACGTGATATTATGAAATGGGATCGAGTGACACGCCTACCATGTGATATTGTGAAATGGGATCGAGTGGTACGCCTACCACGTGATATTATGAAATGGGATCGAGTTGTACGCCTACCATTTGATATTATGAGAAATGATATCAGGTTTCACGCCTGTAACAAGATAAAAAATTTAAGAGAGACAGGTTGTATTTATGTTTACTCCGCATGTAAGTTAAAGTGTAGTATTTCCATAATATTTCCTCAGATTCTACTTTCATGTGTTTCCCCAAAGCATGTTCCTCCCCTCCCGGCTTTACTTGTTTAGTTCTACTCTTTCTTTGTTGTAATTGTATATATATCTGTACAGGTTTATGTGGAGTCTGGTTCTAGCCTCGTCACTACTTTGCAGGGGTTAGGTCAGGCACTTACCAACATATGCGTCGGTTGTGCTGATGCTACACCCTGTGCATCTTTTTGCACAGATTCAGGTGTTGGAGCAGCATTTGAGTAGCAGTAGCATTCTGGGAGCGAACTTTCTGTCCAGAGACATCGAGGTAGCCTTGCAGACATCCGCATGCCCGGAGTTTCATCTATCCTTTCACCTCAGTTTTATCTCTCGTACTCGAGATAAACATTCTACATTTTCTTTAAAACATTGTATTTAGAAAAATCTTTGTAGTTCGTGAGTTTGTGACTCCAGTTCTTGAGTAGAGGTTGTTGTTGGAGATTTTTCTGTATTTATTTCAGTTATTTAAAATTTAAGACTTCCGCTTATAACTATGTTTTTTATTCCTCTTACTTAAATGTGGCAATTATTAAAGAGGGATATGTGTTCAAAGGAAAATGATTGAGTTGGCTTGCCTAGCTTCTATTAATAGGTGTCATCACGAATTCTAAAAGTGGGAAATTTAAATTGTGACAAGATACCCTTGAGAGCCAATACAGAGAAAATTCTATTCTTGTTTCTCCTCTCCAAAAAGGGAATTTTGAACCTATCTTTTGTTCCTCGCGTCCTCTATCTTATTTAGAAAAACTTAACGTCCATTTTTCGTTCTATTTCCTTTGTTTTTAGCTGATATATTTATCAATGAAAAATAAAATATAGATATTTGTACGTACGTAACAAGTTCATGTTATACTTGACTTTAGGTGGTTAGACTACCAGTGTAGTTTAAGAGGTCAAAGTTTAACCGAATCTGGTATCTATATTAAATCGTACTAATTTATTATAATTAAGAAATAATTAATATGAAAAATAAAATAGTTACTCATTGATTGTGATTACATGATAATATTATACGTTATTTTCATATAATATAATTATTTAATTAGTGAGGATATTGGATGTCAATGTCACCGTTTTTTTTCTTCTCAAAACACGTTTGCTAAATACTTGTTTGTGGCCAATTGATTTGGCTTTTTGCAAAAGCAAATGGATAAAATTTTTCATAGGATTCTCAACAATTAACAATACTAAAGTCGGCAGAAGAAAAAGTGAAACTTTTGCCACCAAAATCTTATCCATTTTTACATGCAACCATAGTCCGTAAGTGAACTTTAGGAAGCTCTTTCCTATTGGAGCCCACATAGATAATGTTCTGTATCTAAAAGAGTTTTAAGTTTTGTGTTGACGTGTATAAACTTTTTGCATTATCAAGTAAAATCGACGTGTATAATTAAGTTACTCTTTAAATTAAATTTAATATGATAATTTAAAACTTAAATTAATAATTTATTATAACCTATTATATTACTAGTATGATAAGAAATTTTTTTATACTATTAATGTAGATCCTATCCGGTATATGTCATGACGCTTTAATTTGTCTCATTGGCCTTGGAAAACACTATCAAGAATCACCAAAAGTCTATAGCTTTGTTCCGCCGTGTTTCGGACCTTGGATATGACAAATACAGAGTACTGAGTGCTGTCTGTTTCTATAACCACAGATTTTCAAAAAGCAACTCAAACTTTGTTGTTTTAACGGAAAAGGCCTAAAAAATCACTCAATTTTTAGAAATGATCTATTCGTGAAAAAAATACCATTTCGTGTTACTGTCTTACACATTTGACTCATCCATGCCATTATTGATTAACAAAATGGCATGGATGGGCCAAATAAAAATTGAGTCATTAGTCAATAATGATATGCATGTGCCAAATGTGTAACGACAGTATTATGAAATGAGTATTTTGTTAACGAATGACATAAATAGACCATTTCTGAAAGTTGAGTGCCATTTTTAGGCATTTTCCATTGTTCTAATATGTGGTTGTTTTTGTAAGTTTTTTTGTTTTTCTCATTAATGAAAAACTATCAAGCGTCTCCAAAACACGTGTATTTGACAATTTATAATCACTTTTCTTTATAAAAAACAACTATTATTATTATTATTATTATTATTATTATTATTATTATTATTATTACACCAAATCCTTAATCATATCAATCAACAATGACTCTCAAGCCAAAAAGAGCTAGATTTAGTACTATAGATTAGATGTTTATCATATGGTTGATAATAAACTTATTGCAACCATCTTCTTATTCAAACTTGAGATTGGTAATATACTCGAGAATGATGGAATAATACCTTTTTGAATTTCACCTAAGTAGAGTTTATTTAACATATAATCTCCTATGAGTAAAGTAGATTCAGAATTGGAATATTATGACTTCAAGTTCTGCATTCCACTATAATTCTAAGTAGAGTTTATTTAACATGTATCCTCCTATGAACAATAGTAGATTCAGGATTGGAATAATATGGTTTCAAGTTATTCCACTATAATTCAATCGATTAATTGTATCGAATATCATTTATACTTTTTAAAATAAATCTTTTAATATAGATATAAAGTTTGAGACAAAATTCGTCTCTGACTATTAATTACCGTTGAAGTGTTAGAATATACAGCTGGATGCCAACTATGCCAAGTTAGTGGAGCATTATAAGTTAAGTATGTACTTAGTAAATAACTTAGATAGTGTATATATATATATATACACACACACACACACATATACACACACGTCAATGTACAGTGTAATAACCAATTCAACAGAAAATGAAGAAAATCACTTTCATCTCTTTCTCTGCGTAACTTCTTCTTTGATCACCATCATAGTTCAACAGCTCAATCTAGATCTAGGATTTCATTATGGTATCAGAGCTCGCGTTGAAGATCCTTGCATCGTTTATCAAGTTCCTAGAGTCTTAGCTGCATCCAGTAATCGAGTTGGAGCAAGTTAGAGAAAATTTTCGATATCTTCGAAGCTAAGGCTCGATCGACAATCAATGACTACATTTCCTCTGTTCTTCTTCATCTAAGCTTGATTATTGTTCAACCGATCGAGAGTGAAGAAATTGATACAAGTGCAGCAACAGTCGGAGGAGGTCCAATCTTAGTTCAAAGGATTATCGTTATCTTTCTCAGATCAATGGACAAAGCATTCATATGGAAGTTAACCTGACGAAAGTTAAATAAAGAGTTCAGGTTTAACCTTAGAAATTTCAAATTGACGCAAAATTTCAGCATCACTCAATTGAGGAAAGTAAGAGGTAACTGGAGATGTGCAGTAGAGACGAAGAAGTACCCAGTGAAGTTATGGAGAAGAATGCAAAAATAAAGTGGAATTCCATATAAAGCAATTGTATACTAACCTTATAAACAAATTAAAATCTCCATGTTTCACTGGTTTGAAGTTTAGGTTCATAGATGAAATAGGTATTTAACTGTCGAAATTAGCTCATACGTCAAATAACTTAGCTGCATTGAAGTTCTCCTTTGCTGTGTAACTATCTTTGTTTTAAATGATAATTCAGTAATCTCAATAATGTAGGAGTGTACAATCCTATGAAAAAATATATCTGTAGAGGTATTAAAAAATAATCACATATATAATAATTACACCAAAGAATATGAAGAGAACTTAAAAATCATATGCATAACTCAACTGGCAGCCATATGTCATGTACTCACTACAGCTTTGTTTGCTCATGCTCGTGTTAAGAGAGCCTCTATTTTAGAGGAAACTGCTTTGCTTAGTAGCAAAAATATAGGTGTACCAAAACAATGGCATAGGCCTTTTCAGTGGGAAAAGTCATAATAACTCAGGAGGAAACAACTACTTTGGTGGACAATTCTATGCTGGAGGAAACAATTATATACAGAAAAGGAACTCTTTATATTGTGATTATTGCAATTTCAAGGAACACACTAGGGAGAACTGCTATCAGATAAATGGATATCCCCCTGAATTTAAGACTAAGAAAAAATTTGGCTCAGGGAATACAATGCATCATTATTAGATTATATGAGTCCACCAAACAATAGAGTACATGGTCTTCTATGAGGTTATGCTGAGAATGCTAGTAAAAATGTAAGTAAATGGGACACAAGATTTTTACGTGAAAAATTCCACACAAGGGGACAAAAACCATGATCTATACTTGTAGGCTTTCAACTTTACTAACTTGTAATCTCACTATTACAAGCCACTTTGTAATACCTCTACTACAAAGAGTTCAACTTAACTAACTTGTGATACTCTTATCACAAGCCACTTTGTGACTCTCTTGCTTCAAAGGCTTTAAACTTATGGATAAACCTAGTCATAACATAAACTCAGAAAGTTTACGGATTTTGGATTTCCTAAAATAAAGCTTCCAAGAAAGCAAGATAGGATTTACAATGAAGAACAAATAACAAAATTACAACTTGACTATGGATACACATAGACTCCTTGTGAAACTGATCCTTTTGTGGAGTTGTCTTCTTGTTCTTGACATACCAGTGACTTTAATGCTGAATGAACACTTTAATGCTTGAGAGAATATCGCTGAATGGACAATTGAATGTGTTGTTCCTTTCACCAGGTCGTTATACTACAAAAGACATCATAGTGGTGATGCCAAATCTTGGTATACGCTTCTTCCCAATGAGAAGTGACTGTTGCACTGTCTGCTACATTATCGCGTATACAGTTGCGGACAGACACTTTCTGCTGTTGTGTTCCAGCTGTATAGTTGACTTATACTTATGTCAGATAACCCTAAGGGAACAGGTCCTTGTTGTGTTCCTCTTTATAACAGTTTTGGATAGTCATTATCTGCTATTTCGTTCCACCTGTACAGTTGACTTGTACTTCTGTCGGAGAACTCTAAGCGACCAGGTCCCTGTTGTGTTCTTCCTTATGGTTGTTCACTCACTTGCTCGAGATCAAACTGAACATTGTTCATTTGAAAAGCACACCAGGTGGGTAAGGTTCTTTATCTGGTTCTTGACAATAAGTTTGTTAGATCATCAAAACATAAGAAGCATAAGGCAAAGACATTGAAAACCCATCAATCATGCTCAGGATGGATTAAATGATGCAGGAAATAGTCAAGCTCTTACTACTGCTAATTTTGCAGGTCCTTCATAGGTGAAAAATAATACTACAACCGGACAGGAAAATCAAAATGTGATACTTAGCATTCCTTAATTCACTCAGGAGCAGTATCAACATATGATTCAGCTATTGGGAAAATGGAGTAAAGGCAATAGTAGTAGTACACCAAGGTCAGCATGTATGGGATCTTGTGTAATGAACTCATAAATGTTGGCTAAGTGGATAGTAGACTCAGATGCTTCAGGTCTTGTAATATCCTTAATTTGTTGATTAATCCTAAGTTGATTACTAATAATAAGGGTGGTACAGTTCAACTCCCTATGGGAAACATAGCTCAAATTAGCCATATAAGATCCTTGTACATTGCTTAGGTCAAAGGATTAGTAATGTTCTACACATACCTGATTTCAAAAAGAACTTACTCTCCGTCTCAAAGCTAACTAAGAAGATAAGATGGATAGTGATGTTCTTCCCTGAATTTTGTATTTATCAGGAAATCTTTAATAGACATGTGAAGGGAATTGGTAGAAAAGATGATAATCTATATGTGTTATACTCTCGAGATGTCAGCACAACTGTACTCCAAGTTCCTAGTACAATTTCTAAGCCTTTAGTTCCTAAACCGCAACCTACTATAAATATGATCAAAAATAAAAAATAATAAATGTAGCCTTGTGGAATAAGAGATTAGGGCATACAAATGAAAAGACTTTAAGGAGCATCGCTGTATTTTAGGAATTTGAACGCAAGAATACTACCGAGTCATGTATTGTATGTCCTTTAGCTAAATAGACCAGGCTTCCTTGTCCTTTGAGCACTACTAACACTAATGAGGGTTTTCATGCATTGCATGGTGATTTGTGGTGACCATACAGAGTCATTACCTATGATGGGAATAAGTATTTTCTTACTCTCTTAGATGACAACTCTAGATACGGTAGGATATTCTTGCTGCCTACTAAGGCACAAGTGAATGTTGCTCTTAGATCCTTTATTCTAATGATTCAGAATGTGTATTGTGAAGATATTTAGGTCAGATAATGGGAGTGAATCTCTTAAAAGTGGCTGATTATTAAGGTCTAAGGGAATTATTTATCAAACCTCTTGCATATATACTTGTCACGACCCAAACCCCACTCCGATCGTGGAGCCTCTATGAAGACAAGGCCAACCAACTAAGACATATCACATTTTAAAAAATAGCTAAACATAAATAAAAAATTTAAATATGGCATAATGATATAATTAACGGGAGTACAACCCAACACAGCCCAAACCAGGGTGTCACAAGTCACGAGCATCTATTAGAGTAAAAATACAACAACAAGGTCTAAAATTATACGAAGCGTGAATAATGAACAAAAGGGAGAAATGCGGTGCTGCGAACACTGGCAACCACCTTGCTAAACTCTAATAGCTCAGCCATCGATCAGCTCAAACCCGCTACCGGGTGAATAAATACCTGCATTTGCACACGAGGTGCAGGGAGTAAAGTGAGTACTCCAACTCGTTGAGTAATAAAGGTAAATAATAACTGAGCAGTAAGAAACCACATAAAGCAACCAACATGCTGTATAGAAGCAGTGTGAAACCCTTTGATAAAAGCAGTGAAGTTGTGAAATCTTTAGAAATATCTTAGCTCAATTTAAACCTCTTTTGAAAATGACTTTTTCAACAATTATGCAATGATTGCAAAAACAGTTAGTGTCGATAAGCACAGAAAATCAGCCTCTCGGGCACAAATACAACAGTATAACAAGTAAAATGACAAATAAATATGAAAGATGAACACATGGAAGTTCACCCCCCGGGCAATATCTCAGAACAGTACCTGCTCCTCGGGCTACCTCACAATCACTTGTATCATCACTCATGCTCAATAGGTAACATATAGAAATCTCCGCGGCGTGCAGCCCGATCTATATACATAGTCGGATGCGCTTACTGGGGGTGTGTAGACTCCGGAGGGGCCCTTTAAGGCCAAGCACTATATCAAGCCACCTCGTGGCATCATCTCTCGGCACTTGGCCTCACATTACTCAAGCCACCTCGTGGAAAATAAAAGTATCTCAGGCCCTCGGTCCCATATCACTCAGTATATCCGCGCATACGACCCTCAGCCTCTCTCAGTCCAGAAATAATCACAAGCCCCTCGGGCATTTGTAAAACAATAGTGCTCAGCCTGAAACATCATTAGAAATATCATTTAATTTTCAAGTCAGAGTAAAAGTGGTTGAGTTTGTAAAAAAGAATTAAGAAATAGTACTGAGTTCTAATATATATCAATATTGTGAGGAAACAGTGATACCAAACGTGAAGGCCAAAATTCTGCAACAGAAACTTTAGAAAATCTGCAACTTCAAAATACCAAAAATTGTCTGATTGACCATCCGAAACTCACCTGAGGCCTTGAGGACCTCAACCAAAAGTACCAACATATCCTAATACTTCATTCAAACTTGTTCGAACCATCAAAACACGCCAAACAACATCAAATCACCCAAAACTCATTGAATTCAAGCCTAAGTTTCCAAAAATTGCTGAAATACACCTTTGATCAAAAACCCGACCAAACGACGTCTGAATGACCTGAAATTTTGCACACACATCCCAAATGACATAATAAATCTATAGAAACTCACGTAATTCCATTCCGACCCTCAGATCACAATCTCTCTTAACAACTGGAATTTCGCCAAAATTACTAAATTCGCCAATTCAAGCCTAATTCTACACCGGACCTCCAAAACCAATTCCGATCACGCTCCTAAGTCATAAATCACTCAAAAAAGCTAATCAAATCATAAAAATTCTGATTCGAGATCATATACAAATAAGTCAACTCTTGGTCAAATCTTTCAAATCAGAGCTTTCAATTGAGATTGTTCTTTCAAATTCATACTGATTTCCGTAAAATCAAAACCAATGATCTACATCATTTATAATACATCATACGGGGCAAGTCATGCCCGAGAAGTGGTGATCAATGTACAAAAGCTCAAAATGACCGGTTGGGTCGTTACATCCTCCTTACTTATGTTGGAAATAACGCTTTACGCTAGAGGGGGGGGGGGTGAATAGCGTTTTAAAAATATTAAGCGTTTTAGTGCGGAATTTAAAAACTTTGCAGAAATTAAAACAAGTGCAGTAAAATAAACTTACACAATGATGTATCCTGGTTGGCCACAAACGTGGTTAGTCCAGTCCCCGAGAGACTCTCTCGAGATTTCCACTAAACTTGTCAAGCTTACGGGTGCTTAACAAACCGTTACAGCTGAGGACACAAGCCTCACCTAGGTGCTCGGGGATCACAATCCCAAAGACTTCAATTGCTCGGGGATACCAATCCCAATGACTTCAATTGCTCGGGGATAACAATCCCAAAGACTTCAATTGCTCGGGGATAACAATCCCAAAGACTTCAACTGCTCGGGGATAACAATCCCAAAGACTTCAACTGCTCGGGGATAACAATCCCAAAGACTTCAACTGCTCGGGGATAACAATCCCAAAGACTTCAACTGAGGAATCACAAGTTCCTCAACAAACGAGAATCGCAATTCTCTTACAAACACAAAACAAACTCACTTTACAAAGTACTCCTCAATGAGTAGATATGAGTAGAAATAGTACGCTCAAGATCACAACAACTTAGCTCAATAGAATGGCTCTTCAAAAAGCTTTATGGATGAATGAAAATGATGATCAATGTAAGAAAGCTTTTAGCAATGAAAATACTTAAATTGTATATGTTGTTGTTGTGAAAACACTGAGTTAAGCCTGTATTTATAGGTGAAAAACTCAGTCTTACCGTTGTCTAATTGCCAATTAAGGATTGCTGAAATTACTCAGTGACAATCGATTGTCAAGACTAAACAATCGATTGTTTGCCTATCAGATCAAAAATTCAATCCCAGATTTTACGTCAACAATCGATTACTTCAAATCAATAATCGATTATTTATAACGTTAAAAAAATCCTTTCCAATTTTTGGCATAAAACATCGATTATCAGGAAATCAACAATCGATTATTTTAACAACGTTCAGAAAATCTTTTCCAGATTTTACGCAAAACATCGATTGTTAAATATCAACAATCGATTACCTGAAGGTAATTTGAAAATGTATGACAACGGTTAGTTCCAACAATCGATTATCAAATAGAACAATCGATTATAAATTAATTTCAAAACTTACTGTCTCATATATAATCGATTATCAAAAGCCATAATCGATTATTAATTAATTTCAAAACTTTCTGTCTCATATATAATCGATTATCAAAAGCCACAATCGATTATTAATTTATTTAAAAACACTGGGAGACATTTTTCTCATTCTAATCGATTACCATTAGTTCATAATCGATTTTTCTGAGTTTTGAAAACTTTGCCTCAGTTAACAATCGATTATCAAAAGTGCACAATCGATTGTTATGCAGTTTGCAAAAACCTGATGTTAACTGACTTACTCACAATCGATTATCATTAATTCACAATCGATTGTCATGCAGTCTTGGCTTAGAGATACTCGATTATCATAAGTACATAATCGATTATCTTAGCCCAGATTTTTGAGGCATGTTTGAAAAACATTTTAACAAATATAAATATGCATAGTTTAAAATCATTTGACACTTAAGTTAGATATGCATGATTTTGGAAAAATAATTTTAGTAGAGAAGCCATGTTATGAGCCAAGATTGAGGAATCAAGATCACAATTAATATTGACTCAATTATAACATTTCTAAACTTTGTCTTGAGCTTCTTGTAATGCATCCATTTTGTGCTTGTCCTTGAGCACTGCTATATATCGCTTATTGCTTTGTTTGACATTCATCAAAACCTACAAAAGAACACACGTTTAGTATATTGCATTTGAAACGTGTTTCCAACAATTTCCCCCTTTTTGATAATGGCAAACATAAGCGGGATATATGCAATAATTATTTTGATAATCCAAGACAAGAGTAAAGTATGCAATTTGATGTTCCCCCTCAATTCATGTTCCCCCTCACTTTAAGCATGAATGAAGTTGAGAGTGATATAGCATACTTCTTGATATCCCGTTTCTTCCCCCTTTTGCCATTAGCAAAAATTTACACAAGGGAAGAATATGAAAAAATGTGAAATAAACACAAGTTTATTTATTGGAAAATTAAGATAGCATTACAAGGGTGAAACCAAACATAACTAACCAATCAAGAACAAACAGACCAAAAACAACAATTTCTCATAACAACAACAATTTCATCATTCATCACCCCATCCCCTTCATCATCATTGGTAGGCGCTTGATATGGCACCATCTGAGCATAGGCATAATGCACGTGATCAAAGTAACCATGGACCTCACGGGTTAGTTGAGTAATTTGGTCAGAAATGGTCCGGAGGGTAGGCTCCTGAGGAGGATGAGCACGACGGGCTTGTCGATTTTGAGGAGGAGCGGGAGCATGATCACCATCATGATGAAAGGAAGACTCCGAAATTTCCCAGATTTTGGTGCTCTTTTTGAGAGGACCATTAGCAATATTGACTCCGGAAGCTTCAAGAAATTTCATTATTAAGAGGGCATAGGGGAGAGGTATGTCATCTCTGGTGGCATTGAACATATGAGATAGAATAAGCTTGCACCAATTTATTTTAACACCGGTGACAATAGCATGAAGAAATTTGGCATCCTCTTGGGAAATGGTGGTGTGATTGAGTTTACGGGGTTTGAGAACACGAGTGATGAAATAGAGAATGAAACGATAATTCGGGTCCATACCCTTTATGGTGGGACGACGGGAAGAGGACTCATCATAGGCTACTCCGGCTTGGCGGAAGAGATTAGCTTCATCAATCATGACCCCGGCATCATTTATGTACTGGTAGATGTCTTCACCATCATGCGGAATGCCGGCAATGAGGTGGAGGTTATCTTCAGAAATTAGAATGGGAATGCCGTTAACATTGGTAACAAGTTCACCCTCATCATCTTTGTGAAGGTTGGAGTAAAAAGCTTCAACCAAAGAAATGTTGTAGTAGGGGTGAGTAAGGAGTAGGAAATTGAAAAGGTTGCACTCTCTTAGCATATTTGCGGCTGGAATGAATGGTGCAACAAGAGCGTTTGTTGAAAAGCGAGGAGGGAGAATAAGGCGTTTCTCAAATTTGGTTAAGAAACGGGTGAGCTCTTCATTGGATTCAAAGAATAGAACCGATCCATCTTGATATGGATGGCGAGAAGAAGAAGCACCTTGTTTGGAACGAGCACGTTTTGAGTTGCGGCTTGACATTTTTTTTTTTTTTTGAAAGGATGTGCTAGGATTTTTCAAAGAAAACAAGAGAATTTGATGCTTGGGAGGCTTGAGTGAGTATACAAGAGCATATGTGCAGCCTATATATAGAGAAGGAATGAATCTTACATTTATTGGAAATGATTTGAAGAGATTTGAAGTCTGAAACGGTAAAAATAAATTCACTGACCGTTCAACAATCGATTGTTTGAATGGAATAATCGATTGTCATTAATGAAAATGATCTGACACATCGATTACACGCCAGAACGGTAAGAAAATTTGAAAAAGATAGTCGATTGTCAAACTTGGTAATCGATTGTTTTTCATATTTATGACCTGTCAGGAATCGATTATGGAGCCAAAACGGTAACATAAGTTTAAAACAGATAATCGATTGTCATAGTAATCGATTGTTTTACTCACAGAGAGTTTGAATTTTGGCAAATAATCGATTGGCAGAACAAATAATCGATTGTTTGGAAGGGGGATGCTGAAATGATGAGACTTAATTCTATCAGGCAATGTAAACATTTAACAAGATTTCATGGCAAAAAAATTGAATCAACAAATAATCGACTATTGATACTGATAATCGATTGTAAGCATAAATAATCGATTATGATCGATTTTTTTTCTTGTATCAAGATAATTCATACTTTCCTCTTACCTTTTGGGGGATGCCTGCAAAATAGAATTAAACATCTCCGACGCTCAAGTCAGTAATCTATAAATGAAATAATAACTTTGAAACTCGTGTAGTCGGGTGAAAAAAAAAATGAACTCTTAAGAATTTTGTCCTAGGATGTTCTTAAGAGGGTTTAGGGTACTTACCTTCCCTTCGACTTTGCCAATTACCTGATTTTGAACATCCTCCGTTCATTTTGGTCTTTTGGCTCATTCTCCAATTTACGAAGCTTTTTCCACAATTTTGCCTTTTGAATTTTTCGAAAATACTTCCGATTTAAAAAAACATAAGTCGACTTTTCCGTCTCTTCCTCCTTCTTTGTGCTTTAATTGAAGGAATTTTGAATTCGTCTCTCGTCAAGTGTTTGGAGCATCCACTACACTTGATTCCTTCAAGCACACCTGCAAAACAAATCAATGCTCTTTTGGTACCCATGCCATTTTGGGTCCTTGAGGGTTATGCATACTATAATGATATGTTTGAGTAGCATGTCTATGTCTAGTAAAGCATGCGGGAGCAATATGACCAATTCGTCTACAATAATGACATGTCACATTTGGATTATGCATGCGTCTAGGCTCATAGTAGCTAGAATAATGCACATTGTTTACTCTATTTTCATTTCTCCTAATTAGAACACCATAGTCATTTCTAGGTTGAACATTTCGGGATCTTCTAGCATGATCATTGTTGTGCCTAAAATATGCATCATGTCTATGGTGACGATTGCTAGGCGGAAGGTCATGTCTAGGTCTCCTAATATTTTGTCTAGCATGCATGTTTGTTTTAGGAAAGGCATTTTTGTTATTAATCCTAGGTTGAGCTCTAGGTGGTTGGGTTTTTGCATCAACCTCTTCTTCATTTATGAAGCCTATTCCATGCTTGGTTGATTTCAAGTTATCAAGCACCACATTCAAGTTTTTATGAGAGGAGTTGAATTTATCTAGTGTGCCTTTTAATCTACCTACTTCATTCTTAAGGTCTACACAAGAAGCACAATTTTTTGTAGAACTCTCGGGCTTGTCAGAACTTCTTTTCCCATAAAACTTGTTTTGTTCTAGTAGCTTCTCATTTTCCAAAACCAATTTTTCTAATTCTTTTTCTTTTAATGAAAACTGTTTTTGAAAATCTTGTTCTTTTAGAGAAGCATTTTCTCTTAAACTAGTGACGGTTTTTGTAACTTTGAGAAATTCAGCATACAATTCATCAAAGGCATTTCTCATGTCATCAAGAGTATAAAAATTTTGAGAAGAGATTTGACTTACCTCACTTTGATTTTCTTCCTGTGCCATGAGGCAGAGATTTGCCGCTTCTTCATTTTCTTCTTCACTGGATTCGTCTCCGGAATCTCCTCCCCAAGATATGTATGCTCGTTGCTTCTTGAAGGGTTTCTTCTCCTTTTTAAGATTTGGGCAGTTTGTTTTGATATGCCCTGTTTCACCACATTCATAACATTTAACTTGCTCACCTTGCTTTTTCCCTTTGCGGTCATATTCTTTTCGCATGAATTTTTGGAACTTTTTGATGATGAGTCCAAATTCGCTATCTCCATCCTCTTCAATTGGTGATTGACTTGTGCTCGCCTTTAGAGCAATCTTTTGCCTTCTTTGTTCGTCAACAACAGGGTTAAGAATAGTGGATTCATAAGTCTTAAGATTACCTCTAAGAGCGTCTATGGTGACGTTCGTGATTCCAATTGACTCTTGAATCGCATCGGCCTTTGATCGCCATGCCGGTGTTAGGCTCCTAAGGATTTTTCGAACTAGTTCTTTGTCTGTGAACGTCTTCTTGAGTGCGTGGAGATCATTCACTATTGATGAGAACCGCTCAAACATCTCGTCTACCTTTTCGCCTTCCTTCATATGGAACAATTCGTAAGCATGAGTTAAAAAATCAATTTTAGCTTCTCTTACCTGGTCAGTCCCTTCGTAAGTGACCTCAAGCTTGTCCCACATTTCTTTCGCTGTTTTGCAGCAGGAGATTTTCCTGTAATCATTAGCATTAACAGCACAGAGTAATAAATTAATAGCTTTAAAATTATTTTGGACCATTCGATTATCCTCGGCGTTGAATTCCTCTTCTGTTTTTGGCACCCATATTCCTTCCACCTGTTTGACAGGAACCTCATTTCCTTTGGTGTACACCTTCCACAAGTAAGGGCTGTTTGATCTGACGAATATCTGCATCCTTTCTTTCCAATATGAATAATTAGTCCCGTTGAACAAAGGAGGTCTTGTGGGGCACTGTCCTTCATCAATACCTGCAAAAGAGTCTAGAGTAGAAGCCATGGAAAGATTCTCTCAAACGGTTAAGTCTTTCAGAGAGTATGGCTCTGATACCAATTGTTGGAAATAACGCTTTACGCTAGAGGGGGGGGGGGTGAATAGCGTTTTAAAAATATTAAGCGTTTTAGTGCGGAATTTAAAAACTTTGCAGAAATTAAAACAAGTGCAGTAAAATAAACTTACACAATGATGTATCCTGGTTGGCCACAAACGTGGTTAGTCCAGTCCCCGAGAGACTCTCTCGAGATTTCCACTAAACTTGTCAAGCTTACGGGTGCTTAACAAACCGTTACAGCTGAGGACACAAGCCTCACCTAGGTGCTCGGGGATCACAATCCCAAAGACTTCAATTGCTCGGGGATACCAATCCCAAAGACTTCAATTGCTCGGGGATAACAATCCCAAAGACTTCAATTGCTCGGGGATAACAATCCCAAAGACTTCAACTGCTCGGGGATAACAATCCCAAAGACTTCAACTGCTCGGGGATAACAATCCCAAAGACTTCAACTGCTCGGGGATAACAATCCCAAAGACTTCAACTGAGGAATCACAAGTTCCTCAACAAACGAGAATCGCAATTCTCTTACAAACACAAAACAAACTCACTTTACAAAGTACTCCTCAATGAGTAGATATGAGTAGAAATAGTACGCTCAAGATCACAACAACTTAGCTCAATAGAATGGCTCTTCAAAAAGCTTTATGGATGAATGAAAATGATGATCAATGTAAGAAAGCTTTTAGCAATGAAAATACTTAAATTGTATATGTTGTTGTTGTGAAAACACTGAGTTAAGCCTGTATTTATAGGTGAAAAACTCAGTCTTACCGTTGTCTAATTGCCAATTAAGGATTGCTGAAATTACTCATTGACAATCGATTGTCAAGACTAAACAATCGATTGTTTGCCTATCAGATCAAAAATTCAATCCCAGATTTTACGTCAACAATCGATTACTTCAAATCAATAATCGATTATTTATAACGTTAAAAAAATCCTTTCCAATTTTTGGCATAAAACATCGATTATCAGGAAATCAACAATCGATTATTTTAACAACGTTCAGAAAATCTTTTCCAGATTTTACGCAAAACATCGATTGTTAAATATCAACAATCGATTACCTGAAGGTAATTTGAAAATGTATGACAACGGTTAGTTCCAACAATCGATTATCAAATAGAACAATCGATTATAAATTAATTTCAAAACTTACTGTCTCATATATAATCGATTATCAAAAGCCATAATCGATTATTAATTAATTTCAAAACTTTCTGTCTCATATATAATCGATTATCAAAAGCCACAATCGATTATTAATTTATTTAAAAACACTGGGAGACATTTTTCTCATTCTAATCGATTACCATTAGTTCATAATCGATTTTTCTGAGTTTTGAAAACTTTGCCTCAGTTAACAATCGATTATCAAAAGTGCACAATCGATTGTTATGCAGTTTGCAAAAACCTGATGTTAACTGACTTACTCACAATCGATTATCATTAATTCACAATCGATTGTCATGCAGTCTTGGCTTAGAGATACTCGATTATCATAAGTACATAATCGATTATCTTAGCCCAGATTTTTGAGGCATGTTTGAAAAACATTTTAACAAATATAAATATGCATAGTTTAAAATCATTTGACACTTAAGTTAGATATGCATGATTTTGGAAAAATAATTTTAGTAGAGAAGCCATGTTATGAGCCAAGATTGAGGAATCAAGATCACAATTAATATTGACTCAATTATAACATTTCTAAACTTTGTCTTGAGCTTCTTGTAATGCATCCATTTTGTGCTTGTCCTTGAGCACTGCTATATATCGCTTATTGCTTTGTTTGACATTCATCAAAACCTACAAAAGAACACACGTTTAGTATATTGCATTTGAAACGTGTTTCCAACAACTTAAATACACGTTCATCCTCGAACGTACTTAGAGTCGTTCCAAAAGCCAACCAATCGTTGAATAAACTTGCCATGCATATACCTGGGGGTGATCCCACATCACCTTATCTCATATAGGTCCGGAAATTACACAATCCAATCTGGCCCACAAACCATATAATCACATTTTTCATTTTGAAACCATCAGTAGACCAAAACCTCACACTGATACTCTGCATAGATCCGAACTAGCTATAATAACCCGTGCCTGCAACCTCAGTGCAATTATATGATATACCACATAACTCAAACACATGTAGCGATAACTTCTATTCACAGCAGCTGCCCACAATAACCAAGTACCGATAGAAAACCTCTTATCAGCTAAAGTCCCATTCCAACAGTAACATCTACTGCCAACGATAAATGAACACGTAATGAACCATAATCATTTCTTAGATCAACCATTCATGAAGCCATTTCTCCTCTGGAAATTACCATATAAAAATTTGAATCGAACCTCGATATTACCCATCTAACATGCTGAAATCGAATCCGTTTGTATTCCTTAATGATCCCAACGATCTCTTCCGACCCAAATCGCTATCCTGGTGACATGACACATCAATACGGGCCTAATCCACAACTTGTATAACTACACACACCAATATGCAACGGTCCGAACATACTCAAATCATGAAAATGACTCAAATGAATGAGTTGTACCTCAAGCTCACCAGCATTACCACAACACAAGGTTGAGAACCTGTCTCCTATCATAGAATAGAACACACAAATCTAACCCGCAAGGTTATATCTCCATAGCTTTGCTGTAATGCACGATCCTATCCAAACACTACTCCATATGGGACACCTAAAGTCACTATACTCGAAATTGACAACCACACACAATTTGATATCTGGAACCAAAGCAAATCGTTACACAACAGTGAAACAAGTAACATATACCACGCAAACCCGATATAACATAACCTATACGCCATCCACCGAGCCACAACCAATTACTCTTCCCGCTCGATTTCCACGCAGATCCCTAATAAAACCACACCATATGTGCCCATAACCAACAAATCATAATGTCTCGCAACATAGAAAGGCCACTCATAGATCTCCCCAAATCACTGACCAGCTCATTAACGATCGAATCAACATGTTCCTTAATAATACAATTTGGGGCCAATCAAGCCGACTTAAGCTAAAACATACATCCACATTGGCCTGCCAATGGACTCATTATCAAGGTGGCTTGAAACTGCTCCTTCCACTACTATAACTCCTGCCTGAGCCATACTATCTAGTGCCCAGCACCAAAATCAATACCAAAATCCAGAACCTCGCTCGGCGACATACTCGGCCACAAGAAACATATTTGAAAGTCCCTCAATACCGAAACCGAATCAATAGTGGAACCTTTGCAGTGACATCCAACACGAAGGCCCAATCAAGAAAATCAATCCTTCCTGGCTGTCCGTTGGTTCTTCGAAACATAAGCCACGAACATACTCCGACGCGCCTCGCTGCTCAATCCGTGGCATTCCAGCATAGCCCATAGAGCAATGGTCCAGAATAACCCAACACTGAGACAACTAGTCTAAACCCAATTATCATATCCAAAGTCTAACATATCAAGCAAGGAATGATCCACTCGGGCCTCCAAATCTCAGTAGTCACTAAAGAATGTCGATACAAATGATTTATAATCACAATATAGCCTGAATATGAGAACTTTCGTCTCCAAATCCACACGACCCATGAATCACAGTATCCGATCCAAATTTTGCCGTCCGAATACATGCTATACCCCAAATACCTAATCACTCCACGATAGATACTCAAATATTTCCTTGTGCCACCAAGCAAAACCCGAATATCACTTGCCGATCTAGCCTAAAGTGTCGCAATACTACCGAAGTACCATCAAATTAATCACATAGACTCTCGGCAATCACCTCCAATTAGCAGTACAATTTTCTTAATTATCCGAGGCTGCCCGCTGCCTAAGAGCTTTATGAACTTCCTTTCAAAACTGAAATGTAACTCATCTAGCCAAGAACTTCCATTGATCCTATCTAGAAGAAAAATCATTACACATCCCATGCCTCTCACATTCATAGAAAATGCACCTCTCCAACCACGGTAGAAATCAACAAGAGCTCTCCCAATTCTATTTGGAAAATTAGACTGCCAGGACTGAATCCTTCTAACTAGACGAAGTTGAGAAAGCCATCAAAACCCAAGAGCATTGCTGCAAAATACCTATCAAGAACTCATTAACTCGAACACCTACAAAGAATTAATCATATCCTTACCATACCGATTGGGTTTGCTATCAAGCTACTCGATCAATCTGAATTTCCTTCTGATCCATTTTCAACTTGATATTCCCTCTTACCGTAGCACCACAATTTCTTAACCCAGGCCTACGACCAGAGACTCAAGCATAAGACTGTACTGTCTAAGACCCATAAACCGTCGAATACTCTCTTAAATATTCCCAAAAACACCACATTCCAGAATACTTTACTCTGAAGAACTTCCTGCGAATCTATGTCTGTTACCTTTACTTCCCTAATACTGATACATGGAATCCTATGGTTCACATAGAAATACCACAAGTCTTGACCTCTTCCATTGAAAACAACAGTTCCTAGCCTCATATACAGCTTTGGAGCCTCAATTAATGTATACAGACTCTTGAACACATTACAACTATTCTCACAAGTCATTCACTCTTATTCAAACTGCAATTTACCTGACCCAACAAACAAAATCACCCGTGCCTCATTAGAACTCCGACACCGTAGAATGAAATCCTCATCCCAATACAACCCAACAACTTTCTGCTCTATGCACCGATCATTCTTTACCAACAACTACTTAAGACACCCCGTGATCGAAATCTTCCTTTACTCAAGCCATTCTCGGTCTCAATTTCCGCTAGTCATTGTTAATTTACTTGCACGCCTTAAACTGGAACCAACATATCACATAAGCCATCAATCCAATGCTCACAACAGACTCCTCCACTTGGCTCGAATCCATAGATCGGGATATACTCAATAACTCACAACACTTTTACTCTATTGATTCCACAATACTATAGTGAGATTACACTCAAGTCATTTGTAAGCTTGTGAAAATACAGATCACCTAGTATTGTAACTTTTCTAAAAATCTCAAATTCATCACCATAACAGTTAAGCCCACTCTCTTAAGCGACCCGAAATTCCAAATTTCAACACGTCATTTTCAGTTACACATGAGATCTCCTAACATACACATAAGGATCACACCACTTTAGAACACTCCGCATGAGATAACCCACATGCTTCACCTCAATATTAAATTTTTGTATGCCTTCCACCGTCATACACATTACACAGTCACCAAGTCTCCCTCAGTATGAACTCATACCGCAACATGAAAATTACTTCACCATCAACTGGGAAACATGAAAAGATTCTTCACATACCTATAACTCGCCGCTCCCAATTCATAGAATGCATGTTTCAGTCACAACATACTAGTCACATAGCCATGCGACCATCACTTCTACTAATAGGGATAACACTGAACATATCAATTCAAAACACTTGCCCACACAATTAGCACCTAGGTGCTCAATCCATAGGCAAAGATCCGGCCTCAAGTCCTTCAGATTGGCCCAACATCAACTCATAGAGGTCAGATCTCTCCCCTCGATTGGGGAATCACAAGCCATCAAGGCACATCTGATACTGAGCGCTTATGCGCGCATGCGAATGCGTGGAAGGAATTTAAAGAGTTACCTTTCAAGCTGAATTAAGGATGCATGATAAGAATTCAAGAATTGCGAAGTTCTCCTAAAGGTTCTACAACCTCTGGAGGATAAATACAGACGTCTCCATACCGATCCACGGGACCCTACTAAACCTGCTCCTGACTAGTGAGACCTATGTGACCTGGGCTCTAATACCAACTTGTCACGATCCAAAACCCCATCCGATCGTGACGACACCTCTCGTGAAGACAAGGCCGGCAAACTAACCCATATCACCATTTAAGAAATACCTAAAAATAAATAAATAGTCTAAATATTAATGATATAATTAACATGAGTACAACCCAGCATAGCCCAAACCGGGATATCACAAGTAACGAGCATCCGTTAGAGTGTAAATACAACTACAAGGTATGAAATTATACGAAGAGGTAATAATGAACAAAAGGGAGAAAAGCGGTGTTGCTAACGCTAGCGACCACCTCGCTAAACGCCGATAGCTCAGCCTCCGATCATCTCAAACCCGCTACTGGGTGAATAAATACCTGCATCTGCACACGAGGTGCAGGGACTAAACTGAGTACTCCAACTCAGCGAGTAATAAAGGTAAATAACAACTGAGCACTGAGCAACCACGTAAAGCAACCAACATGTTGTATAGAAGCAGTGTGAAACCCTTTCAGAAAAGCAATGTAGCTGTAAATTTTATAGAAATATCTTAGGTCAGTGTAAACCGCTTTTGAAAATGACTTTTTCAACAATCACGCAATGATTGCAAAAACAGGTAGTGCCGATAAGCACAAAATATTCGCCCCTTTAGCAGAAATACCACAGTATAATAGGTAAAATGACTAGTAAATATGAAAGATGAACACATGGAATTTCACCCCTCGGGCAATATATCAGAACAGTACCTGCCCCTCGGTCTACCTCACAATCACTCGTATCATCACGCACGCTCAATAGGTACCATATAGTAACCGTTGCGGTGAATAGCCCGATCCATTTATCGCTGCGGCATGTATCCCGATCCATATACATAGTCTACTACGCTTACTGGGGGTGTGCAGACTCCGGAGGTTCCCTTTACGGCCCAACCGCTATATCAATCAAACTCATGGTATCATATCTCGGCACTGGGCCTCACATCAATCGGCCTCATATCACTCAAGCTACCTCATGGCATATAAAATTATCTCAGAACCGAAACAATAGTGCTCAGCCCGAAACATCATTAGAAATATCATTTAATGTTTAAATTAGAGTAAAGGATACTGAGTTTGAAAAACAGTATTGAGCAATAGGACTGAGTTCAAGTAATATATCAAAATAGTGAGGAAACAGTGATAACCATCCCCGAAGGGTCCAAATAGTTGGCATGAAGCCCAAGTATGCAAACAACCCAAATCATAATGCTAACAATTTAAGTTTCAGTCAAATATGCCAAACATCAATCTGGACAGACCAAGTCACAATCCTCAATAGTAAACGACCCCGCAATCATTGTCAAGTGCGTGTCTCACCTCAATATAGCACTACGATGTGCAATACGGGGTTTCAAACCCTCAGGATATCATTTACAACCATTACTCACCTCGAACCGGCAAAACCTCTAGCTCTCAACGCCTTTGCCCCTCAAATCGGCTTCCACGCGCACTGAATCTATCCAAAATCAGAACAAATACATCACAATATGCTAAGGGAACAAAGCCCAAGCAAAAACAATCAATAACGGGCACAATTACCGAAATTACCAAAACTGAGCCCCAGGCCCACGCCTCGAAACTCAAAATTTTCATATCATTAGTTTCCTTATCTCCTCAGGAGTTCATTCATATAAAATGTTCTCAAATCCAACATCGAATGGCCCCTCCAATCCCAATTCAAAAGTTCAATTTCTCAAGCTCTCGTTCTTCAAGTTTAAGCTTAGTTTTCGTAAATGTCCAGGTGGATTTTACAATATAATCGAGTTTTAAGACAAAGATTCTTACCTTAAGTCGATTCCTCTTGAATCCCTCTTTAATTCCCTTCAAAAATTTCAAAAAACGAGCAACCATAGGTGAAAATAGACCCAAAGACACGGATAAGACGACTTAAGAACATTCTTCCCCGCACTAAAATCCTTCTTCACGATCGCGGTCAACCCCCCGTGATCGCAATGCACAACATCTCATTGACCATTAATTGCCTTACGCGAATGCGATGTACTAGATGTGAACGCGATGCCTATTCCGCTTAACCTTCGCGAACGCAGTATCAGTCATGCAAATGCGTAGCTTTCACTTGCCATACCATCGCGAATGAGAGAACTATATTGCGAATGCAAAACATAAAAGGGCCAGGATCCTAGAGCTCTAATTATACTATGCGAACGCGGGAAACACATTGCGTTTGCAAAACACTCAATGCCTCACCCATGACGGACGCAGGACCAACATCGCAAATGTGAAGGACAACTTCACAGCCTCCTCATGAATCCCTTCGTGAAGGCGAGAGCCTTCTAGCGAACGCGAAGGCCAAAAGTCTGCAACAGAAACTTTAGAATATCTGCAACTTCAAAATACCAATAATGGTCCGATTGACCATCCGAAACTCACCCGAGGCCCTCGGGACCTTAACCAAAAGTACCAACATATCCTAAAACTTCACTTAAACTTGTTCCAATCATCAAAACACCTCAAAAAACATCAAATCATCCAAAACTCTTCGAATTCAAGCCTAAGTCTCCAAAAACTTCTGAAATACACTTTCGATAAAAAACCCGACCAAAGGACGTTTGAATAACCTGAACTTTTGAACACACATCTCAAATGACATAACAAAGCTACAAAAACTTTTGCAATTCCATTCCGGCCCTCAGGTCAGAAGCTCACCTAACAATCAGAATATTGCCAAAATACTAACTTCTCCAATTCGAGTCAAATTCTACAACGGACCTCCAAAAACAATTCCGATCATGCTCCTAAGTCATAAATCACCCGACTAAGCTAACCAAATTATATGAATTCTGATTCGAGCCCATATACAAATAAGTCAAATCTTGGTCAAACCTTTCAAATTCAAAGATTTCAACTAAGATTGTTCTTTTAAATATATACCGATTTTCGTGAAAACCAAAACCAACGATCTACATCAGTCATAATACATTATACGAGGCAAGTCATGCCGGAGAACTGGCAATCAAACTATAAAATCTTAAAATGACTGGTTGGGTCGTTACAATACTCCACAACAAATGGAGTTTCATAGAGGAGACACAAATATATTTTAGATGTTGCCAGGTCTCTAAGGTTTCAGGCAGTTGTTCCTCTTCGATTTTGAGGGGAGCGTATTACCACAACTATGTATATCATCAATAGACTACCCTCGGCTGTGATTCAAGGGATCTCCCGTTGAAGTTTTACTATGTCATGCTCCTTCCTTGACTATATAAAAGTGTTTGGTTATTTTTTATATGTTATAGAGATGAGGAAGTCTGATGTCACGACCCAAAATCGGTCCCGATGACGCCCAACCCCAAGGCTCTGAAAGCCTGACCAACAATCACTTCTAATTTAACATTTAAGTCTAAAAAACCACCCATTTAAGGAGAAATGGAATACTTTTAGAATAATAATCCAATAATATTAGTAAAATAATACGAAAAGATACGAAAACCGCTAAACGCTCCCATAAGATCTGGGGTCACGAGTCAAGAGCCTCCAAAACAATCTAGATAATAATATCTAATAAAAGTATATATGTCTGGAAATGTATATAAAAATAATAATCTGAAATAGGAAGAGTAGCCACGTACTGCGAATGTCATATAAAAATAATAATCTGAAATAGGAAGAGTAGCCACGTACTGCGAATGTCAAGAAGCTACCTGAACAACTCTGGACAATCTGCGGAGACAACGACTAATAAGCTAAGCCTCCGGTGTACCTGAATCTGCACACAAGGTGCAAGGAGTAGGGGTGTGTACTACCAACTCAGTGAATAATAAGCATAGAAAATGTCTGAAGATAAGAAATCCACGAAATGCCACAAAGCAAAGCTAAAACTTTCGAAACTTGCATTTGATCTAAAACTCGACCTAAACACCTCTGAATGATGTGAAAGTTTGTGTACGTTTCCAAAATCACCTAACGGAGCTACTGCAGCTGTCAGAATTCCATTCCAACCCCCGGATCAAAATCTCACCTATCAAATGGACTTCGCCAAAATTCTAATTTTGGCCAATTCAAGCCTAAATCTACACCGGGCCTCCAATTTATATTCCGACTGCACTCCTGAGTCATAAATCACCACCCAAAACTAGTTGAATAGTTCGAAATCTATTCCAAGCCCTCTAACTCATATGTCAACATTCGGTTGACTTTTCCAAAATAACCTTCTCATAAAGAGACAAATTGTCTCATTTCTTACCAAGCTCTATCCGAATTACTTCAAATTCTCCAAACTCATATAATGAAACATATAAAAGCATAAAATAGGGAAAACTGGGCGGTAACTCACGTGACGACGGGTCTGGTCGTTACACCTGACAAATTTGCTCCTAGAGCAATCCCGGCTGTGATCTTAGGCTATTCTATGATACAAAAGGGTTACAAAATGTACGGTATTCACTCCAGGACTTTCACTATCATTCGAGATGTAGTGTTCAAGAAAGATGTATTTCCTTTCAAGTATGCTCATACTACCTCTTCCATATTCCCTATCTTGTATCTTACTTCTGCTATTCTCTCATCTCCTGAAAATAAGTCATCATCTCAGCATTCTCAGCTTATTCCTTCTATAAGATCTTCACTTGGTGATGAGATTCCTCTCCACAACACAACAAGTGAAACTACAACAGTCACTGGTGAATCTTCATCTATTGGTCGTTGAATGCTTCCAACTCAACGCTACACGAATGTAGGGAGAGCGAGTCGCTACAATTTTTACCCGAATAGTGGTTCAGGATCGAATTTCCATAGAGAGCTTGGAGTGGAGTTGCATTGTCTGCTTATCCTAGAATTGCGTTTGTACTTCTAATTGCACTCCCAGCATTTTTGGGGTTTTTATATTTCAAACTACTATTGTGATCTAAGAATTAAAGCTAAATTATGCAATTAATATGGAGAAAGGCACAAGGGTCGTGGCATCACCTGGGTGGTCAGCTAACGGGTAGAAACTACTAAGAATATATTGACATATTTGGGATTTATGCCATAACCGTTTCAAAATTGTACATACTCTCACGCCTCTCAGTAGAGAGAGCGATTTTGCCCAATTGATTCGCTCGAGACAAATTGGGTAGGCCAATTAGACCAAGCAACTAGAGTTCAAGTAGGGTGATTACTCTCTCAAGATTTAACCCGTTAATTGGGACTACCATTTCTCATGGGTCCATCCCAATTCCTTGTCGGGTCAATTTTGGGGTCATAGACTCTCTTTCTCAATAAGAGTCAAAACCAACTAAGCTAGAATCAATATTCGCAACCACCAATCCTTAATTAAAGCATAAAACAAAATCCATCAATCGTTAGATGGAAATACCCATCAATTACCCACATTAGGCTTGAGCTACAACCCTAGATAATGGATTTAGCTAGACATAATTGAAGAAGAAACAAAAAAAGTAGAAGAAGAAATAAACATATTAATTAATAACTAAAGAGAAACTACAAAAATTTATGGAGAAATTGGTGTTAAAATGCCAAAATAGGCTAAAACTATGGTCCTCACAAGCGCATCTCTGTTCTCCAAATACAACTTAACCTAAAAATGATAAAATATTCTATTTATAGTGGGATAGAATAATAATGATAAAATATTCTATTTATAGTGGCATAGAATAACTGGATAAAATTACCCCTGCGGGGTCAGTGCAGACCGCACAAATATGACCGCGACCGCACTGGCTCTTTAACTTCAATTTCTATCTCTCTGAACTTGTCTGGAGCGGGCATCATGAAAGTGTAGCGCGGCCGTGAGAAGCTCTGACGCGGACCGCATGAAGATGTCCGCGGCTGCGTGGTTTAAATTTGACAATTTCTCCAACTCTGTGAACCTTGTGACGCGGGCCGCATGAAAGTGTAGTGAGGCCGCGAGAAGCTCTGACGCAGACCACATGAAGATGACCACGGCTGCGTGGTGAAAGCCCTGATAATGCACTTCACTGAATCTCCTGGTGCGGTCTCATCCAAAATTGTGCAGTCTGCAGTAGGCTCTTATTCCATCACTTATCTTGGCCTTTGATACTTGAGCAGGTTTCACTCTGTTTTGAGCCGATCTTTGACATTTCCTCAATTTGTCACTCAAACCTGCAATCAAGCACAACTTGTGAGCATTTTGGGACTATTTTATAGCAAATTATACTCAAAGCATAGGCAAGTATGGTCATAAAACACGTTAAAATCCTACTTATCAACTCCCCAAAACATAAATGTTTTCTTGTCCTAAAGCACACAAAACAAGACCACCCCTTAAAGGAAACATCCAAGTAATTCTAGCTATCCTAAAGTAACCTCAACAAGCATCAATTGGAACTAACAATCGCCCTCAATACGAATGCATTATTAACACATTTACACTTTGAAACTGTGGATCAAGTGTGACATAAGAGCATCAAGAGTTGACACACAAACCTAAGCGAACCTCACTTTTTAGAGTATTGACACACAAACCGAGGTTGATGAACTTTCACTCATCTCTCTCAAGAAGAAGGTCACAAGTCCGGCTCTAAGTACATATTCTTGCCCTTTATGTAAGTATCCACTAATGTAGGTTCCTTTCAACTCAAGATCATGTAGGGCTTTTGTAGAGTCATTGTGAAGGCTCTTAGGTATGAGTAGGACATGTTTTTTTGTTCAAGTGGGTTCAATCTTCCTTCAGCACTTCTTTTGATTCATTTTAGCACACTTTCTTGACTCATTTGAGTATTTCACTTCTTTTCAAGGGGTTAGAGAGACATATTGTCGCTCTTTCTTATACAATTCAAACATTTCCCCTTTTTCTACTTTTTCCACACCTTTTTCATTATTGTTTTCCTTCAATCCCTTTTTTGTTCTTATTCACATAGGCCTTTCTTTTCTGCCTTTTTCTTTTTTTTCTTTTTTATTGCTCCTTTTCTTTTGCTTTTGTACCTTTTACCACTTTGTTTCCTTTCTTGTCTCCCCCCCAAACATAGACATTTGCCATTACTCAAGGGAAGATTTGGGTGCCAAGAGAGCGTATCATTAAGAACGTGTATAGACTTGTAGCTTTGGTTCTTGAAAGAAAAAGGTTCAAGGCACAAAAGGGTTGGCTAGGGATCATTTCGTTGGTAGACCATGGAATTGTTCAACTTAGCATTTCGACCAAGGAGAGCCTATAATCACTTCTTAAGTCAAATTTCTCCTAGGATTTAGCCTCAATAAACATTTAGGGCAAGTTCTAGACCATCTCCTCGGGACTTGGACTCACAGTTTGAATTCTCACCACACACACTCAAGGATTGCTATAGACATTGAGTCTAGGGCCCATAACGACCTTATTTACGATTCAAGCGCACAATGGTCCAACATAACCACATGATGATTGATTGGTCAACACAAGAGTCTCAAGGCCACGACTTTCACCATCCTAAACACAACATTATGTGTTTGATCATGTGATCAAAGGCAAATGTGCTAGGCTTAACTGAAGCTTTGCCTGAGGTACCTTTAACTATGAAATATCAAAATCAAAAGAAAAAAAAAATTGAACCAAACCCTTAAAAAGGTTGTCACGCCATCTATCATTTGGAAGAGCTACCCGGTTCACACAATACTCCACCCTTGGAAAGAACCGCGACATTAAGAAAATCAAGGGCTTATTAAAAATGCCAAAAACAAAACAAAAGGCTACGAGCCTATCTACGAAGCTAAAAATGATTTTTTTTGCGAAAATAAAAAACTGAATGAATATGTACAATAGGGGAGTAGAATATACAACTGGGGATAAATACATACAGACTAAGAGATAATAAAAAGTACAAGAAAAGTAGCTAAAATGTAAAGTTATATACAGACCAACTAGAAAATCAAATCAAAAGAACATAAAAGGAGTATCTAATATGTACAGTCATCCAAATAGATAAACAGTAGGGTGCACCCCCACGAATAAGAGTTGACATTGTCCCCAATGCTAGCTACCAAATAAGCACAAAATATCAAAACAAAGGATATAAAGGAGCTCCCTAGGCCTGGTCTGTATGCATGGGATCCTCAGTGGTCCCCTAGTCCTCTATGTGGGCGTGAACTTCAGACTGGTTCCCAGCCTCCTGCTGCTCAGTTGCTGGGACTGGGATTGGATCATCGACCGCCTGAATGCTGGGTGCATCACCGGAGGGAATCTCCCCAATCTCTGCAAGCTCAATCACTAAACCCTCGGTACTGGAGGCAGCTTCCTCTTCCTCCCCAGGGGCCTGTGTGCCTGCTCCTGCTGTGGGTCTGACACTGGTGCTGCTGCTGGAAGGGCTGACTCCTCAAATAACAAGTCTAAAGGAAGTTGATATGCCAATATCTTGTGCACATCCGCTCGAAGCATCTTTACTGACTCCTTGGATGCCCTTGACTTTTTCGTCTTTTTGTGCTCTATGGTGAGCTCATTCAGAGCTATGCCATGTGAATCTACCGCCTTAGCCAAGGCGCCCTAAGTCTTCATAAGTTTCTTCTAGTTGGCCAGGAGCTTCTTCAATGTTTCCTCAATAGACTGAGGAATATGGACAGTGGCTTGTGCAGAATGGGCCTTAGTTGAAGTGGCCAATGTGGACAACTTGGATGTCGCAGCTGACATCTATTTGTTTAAACTGGCCAAAGTCTTTACTAACTTCTGGGCTGTGAAATGGTTGGTCGGGGAAGAGAGGACTGTCGCGCCAGAGGAAGAACTAGGGCCCACAGAGGAGGAAGGCACATCAAAGTAACATTGGCAGGGGAGCTCAGTAGAAGGCTCGATAGTAGACTCCACCGCAACTGGCTCCTCGGACTGGCCCGTCGGGGCAAAGGTGGATGCATTGTGCTTTTTGTCCTTTGGGTTGTCCAGCCCCCGCATGCTGAACCATGAGAATGGGGACATTGGCCGAACTATCACTTCATAGGACTTCTTCTTTACCTTTAAGTCCCGGAAATACATGGTGAGAGGTGGGGGTGTGGGTAGTTCCAATTGTTGTCAACCCACAATGAAGTGATCGCCATGTACATCAAATTCCCCGCATTGATAGGGAAGCCTGCCATGATGCAGGAAACCATCACAGCACAGGGGAGTGGGATAGTCTGGCCATGGGAAGTGGGGTCAAGCCTGTTGCACATAAAAGTAATCCACCCTCTAGCTTCGAAGTTCAAGTTCTTCCTCAAAATCTTCACCACCGCTTGTATACAATCCGGAACAGTACACGGATGAGCCAAATACTTAGCCAACCATGGGCAAACCTCCTCCTTCATCTCCAACTTCTCATTGTATTGGGTGTCTTCTTCATTGTCAAAACCCAAATATTCATTGAATGACTTCAGGGAAAATGTCACACCTCTTTTTTCACTACACCCCGTAAGGGTATAAAGGAGTTTTTCCAATTAAACGACAACCGAATTGGGATTATTATTAAATAATTCAGAGTCACAACTTGGGAAATTTATGGTGTCCCAAGTCACCGGTTGAATCCCGAATCAAGGAAAATATTGACTCTTTTTAACAGCCCGCGAACCAAAATCGGAGTAAGGAATTCTGTTAACCCGGGAGAAGGTGTTAGACATTCCCGGGTTTCGTGATTCTAGCACGGTTGCTCAACTGTCATATTCGGCTTATATTATTTGATTTTAAAGAATTATGGATCTATGTGCAATTTTAGTTTTTAACCACTTTTATTATTTTTAAAGAGAATTGCAACGTCGTTAAAACACGTCACATAAATGCACCCGTGGTTTTTGACATATTTTAACATCGTTGAGATTTGGATTTGGGTCACATAAATCCGTAGCCGAATTTAGGAAAGTAATATTATCAAGTACGCGCCTAAAGCAACTACGCGTTTGCACTTTGCAAGGGCCATGAAATTTGCTAAATGACACGCCTCGAAATCTAAGGATCAATTCAAGATTAAGTAAAGTGAGGGCCACAAAGCTGTTATTTTATTTGGCGCGCCGCACCTCGATTATGGTTTAAGGTTACGATACTAACTCAGGAAGGCCATAAACTAACTTACTTAGTGCAGTTCACCTCAAACTTATTTTTAAGAACACCAACTAATTGACTAAGGAGCAGCTTAATGATTCTAATATTTGTGCCAAGGGTTTAGATTAGCTTACAGTTAAGAGGCCTTGGAAAGTGAGCTGTTGTTTAGAAAATTGGGTAAAAGGGCGACATGGGGGCAGTTTCTATTCATGAACGTTTGGGCCCAAATATAAAACCACAATTGGGGACCCTGAGTCACTTCAAACAAGAATCTGCATTGAGCCTCCGTGACATAAAAAAAGTTGTCTAAACAATAGGAAATTACTGTAACTCCAAACGGCTACTATTATCCTTTGACTTAATCAATAAATACTCACATTAAAGCCTTAACAATGCTTTGATTGTTGAAAATAACTCAAAAGCCCGCTCTTGAGGAATTATACAATATATGACCCTAATTTTCGAAGATCTCAAATAATTTGAGGCAATGATTGGAAGTTAAATTTCAACTAAACTTACATCAACACAATTCAAAAGATTAAAAAACTCAAATTTTAAGCTAATAAATGTATTCAGTTAATTCCCCACAATTTGATAGTGTCCACACAATTTTAGAAAAAAAACTAAACCTCAAAATTCGCACTAAAAGTTCCTATCTAAGCCCAGGATTTCACACTTAGCAAAGATAGGTATAGAGACACAAAACATGCTTGTTTGCCAAATATCAACTTATCTACTACTACATCAACTGATCCAATTCATTTCTATAAAAAAAAACAAAACCATTATATCATTACGCCTCACAGAAATCCCTAGTAACATATCAAGCACTAATCATTGTTCCCCTTGAGCCTCTTTAGCATTAATCCAAACATGAAATTATTACCAAGCACTACTAGTTACTTTACTCAATGCCAACACGCATAGGACACATCAGACCCGATTGAGCCATATACATATATTCCAGACAATCCAAAATCGAATACAATTCACAGAACTCAGCTATTAGGAATAGAAATTAAACAGCATGCATAATTAATCAAGTAACTAAAATACACTCCATGTAAAATACTACAAATAAATTATTTTCATTTTCCAACTTTGATTCATTCCCATATTTATATCCTTACATTGAGTAGAGTTCAGAACAGTGTACCTGGATATAGAAGGAATAGAGAGAAATAGTAAGGAGTCAATAACAACAACACAGTAGCCAACACAAATTTAAGACCAGCTTCAAACCCAAAATTTGGTATAAAGCAATCCAGAAAGCAATTTCAAGCACATAACACCCCAACAAACATCAGACCAGGCTCGAATGACTCGCTTTCAAACCATTTCAAACTCAAATGATCTAAAAGTCACTCCAGAAATTAAACATTGATCGAACACGGATAAAAACCAATGAAACAGTAACTTTTTGGTATTTTTCTCAGCCTTTTCTTTATTTCTGGAATTCTATCTCTTGAACTCTATCAAATAGTAAAATTTATGCAGCTTTGTATTTTTTCTCTGATTTTCATGTTTTAAAATCTGACTTTAGTCTCAAGTATTGACGCCTTTACAGGCAAGCTATTAGGGCAGCCTAAAGGGATTAGTTTTTGCACTTTGCACCTTTTTGAATTTTGGTTTTAGCTTAGGTAGCCTTAACTAGTTTTTAGAATTGCAAAACAATCCCTAAGTCAGCTTCCATTAAGCTTCCTATTCAGTTATACAAATATTCCCTAATCCAAACTACCCAAATTACCCCCCTTAACCCTATTATTTACCTTCAGAAACCAAAACAAGGTCAGCTTAAAATAGAATTCCACCCAACCCACGGGCCTGAATACTATTGCCCAAACTCTTAAATTTCAGAGCATTAATCAACGAGCACTGATGCTCAAATGACCAAGGTTGTTTGGGCCAAACGATAGAAAGAAAGAAAAAATAGGGAGGTAAAAGAGTTGAATCTCAGATAACTCAAATGATTCAAGCAAAAACAAAAAGGAAACACTTAATCAACCTAGCAACGAATAGAAACTTAGGAACAAACAAAATTAAAACAAACAATCTAACAAAACAACAATTCTGGAAAAACTAAAAGAAAGAAAAGATCCCAAGAGAAGAAGGAGGAATGAAATATAGATTGAAGAAAATACCTACTAAGACCTGAACACATGAGAAAGAGAGTCTGAATCTTCGTTTTCTAGGATTTTTCGGCCAACTATGATATTAATCATGTGTTCTTAATAAGAACACATGAATACTATCAAAATAAGACTCAAAATATCAAAACAGACTCAAACCAGTGGCTTTGGGAATTAGGGTTTGACTTCAATCCGATATTTGAGGATTTCTGGGGTTATTTAAGGGAATATGATGGGGGATTCATGATAAGGGAGGGAAGAGGGAGCTTTGGTGTGAGTTTGGGAGTGGTTGGGTGGCGGCGTTAGGGATCTCTAAGTGGCGTTGTGAGAGATATGGGAACGGGGGGGGGGGGGGGGTAGGCTTGTTCAGACACTTATATAATAAGCAGAACCCACTTTAGGGTTGTGGATCAAAAAAATCCTCCTCGGCCTAGATTGAATCAAATCCAAAACGGGGTCGTTTGGTTCCACTGGGGACAGACTGGGTTGCATGCGGGTTTGGTCCGGTTCTCTGAATATTTTGACCGTGAACAATTGGGCTCGAAATGTTTTGGCCGAAACATCCTATTATTTTCATGTTTTAATTTCATTTTTTTCATTCTCTATTTTCAAAAAAACAACTGAAACTAAAATCCTAAATTAAATTATAAAAACTAAATTAACCTATCAAGTCATATTAAGTCCTAACTAATAATCAACATTATCAATAAAATACCAATTTAAAGAAAACTAATAAAGCTAAAATTCAAACCGAGAAAAACAAATCAATTTTTTGTGATTTTTTTTTGTAAACTCCCAATTACTAATTAATTCTAACAATATGTAAAATTAAATCCTACATGAAATGCATATTTTTGTATTTTTCATGACTTAAATGCACAGACAAAATGCAAACAATTAACACTAAATGCCGCAAAATCCACAAAATTGTAAATAACGATAGAAAATATTTTATTTTAAAATTATGGGAGTAATTCACATAGGACAAAAATCGCGTGCTCACAGAAAACAAAACACTTTTGTCTCGCACTTTGGTCGCAGTTGAGTCCTTTTTGGTGTAGGCTACATGCAATAAAATTCCTTGACCATGTGCTCATTGGCATCTATCAACTCATCTCTAATTCTCCCACCCTACTCTGGTATGAAATTGCTCGTGTACATTGGTGAGTATGGGAAATAGGTCTCATGTGATTATGCTTTTCTCTGGAATGAGTTTTCTTTTTGGCCACATTTCTCTGAATTTGTGGAATGCCTTGACTAACAAAGCGGTCCTCCCGAACATCATCTTTTCTTGTTCACTCAATACCACCAACCCCGGGCACCCCACTATCCGGAACCTCATCATCACTATTGTTACCACCTACTGCACTCTCCCTAGATACAGAAGCTGCGGGGGAGGTGCTCAGACTATTCATTTTATGGGGTTTGGGCTGTAGATGGAGATGGTACAAGGAGAGCTTGTCCCAAATCAGCTGAGATGTCCTGAGAGGGTAGGTACTCACTCCCTGACTGGTTGTCATCACTCACTACTTGCTTTCTTGTTTTCAGTTTTGATCGGGGAATGAGTTTTGTTTGTTTAGCTTTTCCTTCCAGGGAGGAGTCACCTCGTCTGGGTTGTTTTGAACCTCTTCCTCTTTGTTTTACCATTTTTTGCAAACAAACATGTCTAACTTTGTTAGTATAAGCACATGCAGTGTATCATTTGATGAAAATGGTTGCAGCACAGCAGATGAACAAAAGTGCAGGAACCATTGCAGAACAGATTGCAGCACAGGCCACCGCGGACCACACAATCAGGGGTGCGGCCGCATGGGAGGCTCCGCGGACTGCGTGAAATGGACTCGGGCCGCACTGATCAAACATTAAAATTCCACCCTCTCTGAATTTCCCAACATGGACCGCATGAAAAGAGGGCGTGACCGCATTGGGCTAGCGCGGACCTCACAATTAAGGATGTGGCCACACTGGAAGCACTTTGAATTTAAGAACAAAGTCCACCCCAGGCCGCATCATTGGTAGTGCGGCCGCGTTAGGGCCATATGGACCGCGAGAAAATAACAGCGGTTGTACTGAGTCAACCGTTAGGGATTGAACTAGGGTTTAACAAATTTATCCATTATTGTTCAATTATTTGAATCCTAGTCGTCCCTACTTAATTTCCCAACATGAAAATCCTACTCAGCATTCAAAACTTACATATAAACTAACTTAAGCATTCACCCTAAGAAAAACAGGAAGAAAAAAGAAGCTGCATCTACAGGAAAGCAAACAAAACTACAAAAATGCAAACTAATTAATGATACTTGTAAGAAATTGTTACCAGGAATGTGAAGAATCAAAGCAGTTATGCACGCACATAAGAAGATTTGCTCAGAGGCGTATGAATAGTAGAAAATTTTGGGCTCAGGCTTCCAATTGGTAAAAAGTGTAAAATGAGGCCCTAGGTCTCTATTTATAAAAAACTGTGCGGCCCCTCACTTACCTTCCAGGGCGGCCGCGTAGAACTGACCGCAAACTATGGTGGATTTAACATTGAACGTTTGCAACTGAAGCCTATGCGGGCCGCACAAAAGAGGACTGCAGCCGCGTAAGACCACCATGGACCGCATAATCATGACCGCAGCCGCGTAGTAAACTTCAGAGACCATACATGTTCATATTTTTCCTGTGTAGACTGCACAAATCTCACCGTGGCTGCACTGGCAATCTTTTGATACTGTGCATTTTTACACTTTATTTTGCACTGCTTCAACACAATCTTGCAACATCTCACTAATATTTAGCTCAAAAATCCCAATCTACAAAGAAAATCAAAGAGAAAGAAAAAGACGTAGGGTGCCTCCCAAGAAGCGCCTGATTTAATATCACGGCACGACACATATTACCATAATATTACTTCAAATCAAGAACCGCCACCACGTGGCTCTCATTAAATTCTCCAAGAAGCAACAGAAAACACGTCGAGCAAGTTTGTTGAGCATCCGACTAATGAATGGCAAGGGATAATGGTCACTGTGGGGCACTTTGTTCCAATCACCATGGCTCATGCAAAACCGCCAACTTGTATCTGGTCTTGTGGGCAACACACATTATGGAGAGTAGGCATTATCTCATGCTATGCAGCAGGTAGTCTCCCTTGAAGCTCCAAAAGAGGTGTTGCACTATCCTTCAAGATAGCATCGGGCTCAAAGATTGTGAGGCACATGTGTGGCACAACTTGTTTTATCTCCTACACTAGAGGAACCTCATTTGTTGGCTTTTCTAGAGGAGTTTCCCATTGATCGAGATCCAAAGACAACTTACTAGGCTCACAGGATTCCATGACACGTAAAGCATCTATGCACATCACTCTACTTGCATCATCATTTACATCACGATCTAGAGGTGCAGATACAATGGGATCTTCAACCTCAATCACAGAACTTGTCTCAACCATTACCACAGCTGTGACAATGTTAACAAAGGAGTACACCTCGGTGCTATTAGGTTGCTTCATGGATTTGCAAACCAGGAAACCTACTTTCTCATCACCCACTCGAAATGTCAACTCTCCGGCCTCGACATCGACCAAAGCCTTCCCCGTAGCTAGAAAAGATCTTCCAAGAATAATTGGGACTTTAAATTACACCTCACAATCCAATATAATGAAGTCAGCCGGTAAGATGAAACTATTAACACGATCTAAAACGTCATCAATTATACCTAAGGGTCTCTTCATCGACCGGTCTGCCATTTGAATTCTCATTGAAGTTGCTCAGGGTTGCCCAATTCCCAAGGTCATAAAGACTAAATATAGCATCAAGGTTATACTCTCCCCTAATTCACAAAGAGCTTTGGCTAAATCCGCACTTCCGATAGTACACGGGATAGTGAAAGCTCTTGGATCCTCAAGTTTTGGGGACATAGAATGCACTATTGAACTCACTTGATGCATCATTAGTATTGTTTCACAATCCATTGCCCTATTTTTCGTAACCAATTCCTTCATAAATTTTACATACCCTGGCATTTTCTCAAGTGCCGTAGCCAACGACATATTGATGGTAAGCCTCTTCATCATATCTATGAACTTCTTGAACTGATGGTCACTATTGTGCGTTGCTAACCGTTGAGAATATGGTTGAGGGGGACTAGGAAAAGGTTCCTTGGCTTTGGGTACCACTGGCTCGGGAATATCAATCACGTGTTCCCTAGACGGGTTCACGGCTTCTTGAGTCTCCACCTGAGCCTCATCATCTGTATCAATTTCCACATCATTGTTCACACATTGTTAAACCATATTATCAACATTCAATGGTCCATTATCATCATGCAACTCAACATCAATATCCATAACACGCTTTTCTCTTGAGGCATGCAGATCACCGCCTCTCCCACTTCTTATTGTGACCGCCATAACTTGATTGGTATTTTTGCCCTTTGGATTTACTACTGTGTCACTTGGTAGAGTGCCCTTGGGGCGAGTATTCAGGGCTTGAAAAAGTTGTTCTAGGTGCACTTCCAAGTTCCGGGTAGAAGTATTATGAGAAGCCAATTGTGCATCAGACTCTTGGTTCTTTTTCATCATGTGCTCAAATATATTTTCAATTATACCCAAATAATTTCCAGAAGAACTCGGAACTTGAGGAGGAAACGGAGGTGGATTGTTTGGTTGTTGATACATCGGAGGCCTTTGAAAGCCTTGCCCGCGATTACCTTGACCACCATTGTTATTCCACCCACCTTGACTATTGTTGTTGTTTCAACTGTTGTTGTTTTTACCATTTCAATTCCCTTGATTACCCAAATTGTTATTCCCCCAATTTCCACCTTGGTTGTTGTTATTTTTCTAACTACCACCTTGTTGATTGCCCCAATTTTCTTGTGGTCGCCATTGTTGGTTCCCTTGATTTCCTCTATTCCCTTGCTAGTTACTGACATATTGGACTTCCTTGCTTTGATTACCATAGCATTCATTTGAATAACCACCACCATCATCATAGTTATCGAAATTTCCTTGAGTTTGTTGCCCTCTTTGCCTTCTTTTAATCATATTCACTCCTTCCATGGCATTGTCTTAGCGCAGGTTTTGGACTTGTTGCAATTGCACCTTTGCCAATTGATTCATTATTGTTGTGAGTTCAGCAATTGCTTGTCCATGATCATGCAACTCCTTATGCAAATGTATGACATTAGGGTCATCTTGAGGAATGTTTGCTCGGCTTTGCCATGCCGAAGAAGTATCAACCATTTCATCTAAAACATCACAAGCTCCATTGTAGGGAAGCTTCTTAAAATTTCCTCTGGCCATTTGGTTGATTGAATCATCACATCATTTATGTCATTGTGTGGTTACTCTTTCACCATAGTTCTAAATCTCTCCCATATTTCGTGCAAGGGTTCCGTCAGCTCTTGTTTGAAAGCCAAAATTTCATCATGGAGTGCCGCCATTTGACTTGGAGAAAACAAATTGGCAATGAATTTGTCCGCCAATTCATCCCATGGGGTGATAGAATGATTGGGGGGACACTCTAACTAGTCCAACGCTTTACCCCTGAGAGAGAACGACCTCAATCTCAATGCATCCTCCGCGTTTGTCTGCTTGTAGGCATTTTGGTCGGAGGCGCCCATGAAATATCCTCTCTGCTCGAGCAGGGTCGACATAACATTTGTAATTTGAAAGTTCCACGCTCGGATTCGGTAGAGAACAATGGCACTCGCGTACCCTTGATTAGGGAGAACTCTTGGGGCCACTCTTGGTGGAGGCGGAGGAGGGTCTGGTATGTTCTCATTTGCATTGGCATTTGCGTTGCATTTCGACCTCTCCTCGGAGCTTTAGGTAATACATCTTGATGTTCAAGATCCTCAACCTCCTCCCCCCCCCCCCTCGACCACGTTGTCACGAGGGTCATTTGCATTTAAAGTCATGTGTACCTGAGTGATTGACACAAATAAAGTTAGTAAAAAGAAGGAATGAAAAGCAAAATACAAAACTAGCTACACATATATTCAACACCGTAAGCCCCCCGGAAACGGTGCCTAAAAGTGATCGTTGCCAACTCAACGCTACACGAATTTAGGGAGATCGGTGCCTAAAAGTGGAGTTGTATTGTCTGTTTAACCTAGAACTGCGTTTGTACTTCTAATTACACTCCTAAAATTTTTTGGATTTTTATATTTAAAACTACTATTGTGATCTAAGGATTAAATCTAAATTATTCAAAGTAAATAATATTGCTAGGTTGTAATTAATAGGGATAAAGGCATTAGGGTCGTGGCATCACCTACTTGGTCAACTAACGGGTAGAAACTACTAAGAATAGATTGACATATTTGGGATTTATGCAATAACCATTGCACAATTATATACACTCTCACACCTCTCGGGATAGAGGGTGATTTAGCCCAATTGACTCTCGAGAGACCAATTGGGTAGGCCAGTTAGACCAAGCAACTAGAGTTCAAGTAGGGTGATTATTCTTTCAAGATTTAACCCGTCAATTGGGACTACCATTTATCATGGGTCCATCCCAATTCCTTGTTGGGTCAATTTTGGGGGTCATAAACTCTCTGTCTCAAGAAGAGTCAAAATCCACTAAGTTAGAATCAATGTTTGCAACAACCAATCCTTAATTAAAAAAAATAAAATTAACCAAACTAACAAACACCCAATATCCTATCATTATATGGAAACACCCATCAATTAGCCACACTAGGGTTGAGCCACAACCATAGCTAGTGGGTTTATCTGCACATAATTGAAGAAGAAACAGAAGAAATAGAAGAAGAAATAAACAAATTAATTAATAACTAAAGAGAAACTACAAGACTCTATGGAGAAATTAATGCTAAAATGCAAAAGTAGGCTAAAACTATGGTCCTCACGAGCACATATCTTTTCTCCAAATACAACTTAACCTAAAAATGGTAAAATATTCTATTTATAGTGGGCTGGAAAAACTGGACAAAATTGCCCATGCTGGGTCATTGCGGGCCGCATAAATATGACCGCAACCGCACTGGCTCTTTGACTTCAATTTCTATCTCTCTGAACTTGTCTGGCGCTGGCCCCATGAAAGTGTAGCTTTAACGCGGACTGCATGAAGATGACCGCAGCCGCATGATTTGCATTTGATAATTTCTCCAACTCTTAGAACCTTGTGACTGTCACACATCCTTTTTACACACCTACCCTGAAGGATAAATGTATACGGAAGTTTTTTCAATTTAAGTGACATTATTAGAAATGGGATTATTTATTTATTTAGAGTCGCCACTTGAGAAAGGTTTAGCTTTTGGTGTCCCATGTCACCGGTTTTATCTTGAATTCCAAATCGAGGAAATTTTCAACTTTCCAAGTGAAGTGTGTGAACCAGAAATTCTAAGTAAGGAATTATGTTGACCCGAGGAAACGTGTTAGGAACCCCCGGATCCCGTGGTTCTAGCACAGTCTCTTAAACTATTATAAATGGCTAAATATCTTATTTTAATGCATCTTTCAATTTAAAGTGCAATTTAAATTACTTACAGGTTTGAATTATTTTTTTAAGGAATTTGCAACATTATTAATATAAATCTCGAACCACATCACATAAATGCAGTCGTAATTTTTGACAAGTTCTAACGCCGTTGAGACTTGAATTTGGGCCACATAAATGTGCACCAGAGTTTAAGAAGGTAATATTATTAAATGACGGTCCTAAAGAAACTAGTGTATTATTAACTTTGCGTGAGGCCATGAAATACGCTAAATGGCACGTCTCGAGGTCTAAATATTTAATGTGAACATTTAAAGAGAGCCACGCAATTTGTGTATTCGACGCGGCGCACCTCATTTTTTTTTAAAAGGTATCCTAAAGAGACTATTTTTCTCTATTAAATATTGTCTCTAAATAATCTTGTAGCCTCATTATTTGTTTTTGACCAGACCTATTATTAATTTAACTGGGCCCAATATCAATGTTTTAGCTAAGAAGGTGACTCTTATATTTGGGCCTCTGACAGGCTTAACATGCAGCATCTGGACAACTTTAATATAGGCCCAAGTGTGATGAATTGACCTTGAATTTTTGGTATCTTTTCTGAATCCTACATTATGGCAATAAATGATTATTTTTAAGAGTTGAAATAAATCAATTTTGTCAATTCAGTACATACAACAATTAAACGAATTAAAATCATTGAAAACATGTAAAACCCTGCACAATCAAATTTTTCATGGTAATTAGGACATTTTGGAACAGTTAAGCTTCAATCTCATAGGTTGATTTTAAATCTCACCTTCATACTTGCACCTTGAGTGTATATATCCCTAAGAATACGTGTTTACCCTAGATTTTATTTCCAGAAACATATTCAAACATGTATAATATACATTGGTAGCATTTATCAAATAGGAATCTAAACATAACACTAGTGCAACACCAATACTAACATGATGTAAAATTTTAAAATAAACTAAACTATACGAAAACTTTATCGAACAAAATGCTAATATATGCCAAAGAGTGATTCCAACAGTCTAATTAACACGACACTAATCAGCAAGAAACATGTGATAACATAATTGTCTAATGAAAATACAGCTTCACAATCCATATTAGTTACAATGACTAATTGAATTACGACGAAGTAATGTTATAGATCCACAAGAGAAAACAAATACAACTTCATCTTATATCCAGTTTTAGAGGCTACATTAGGGAAGATCCAGAAAATGTACCCGGAATTCGACAATAGAAGCCAACAAATGATGGACAAGTGAGTCAAAGCAGCAGCAAAGACAGTGTCCACCAAGTGAAATCAACCAGAGAATCGAAGGAGAATCGGCTTCAAACACAGACTTGAACCATTAACAGTACCAATAAAACCAGCAATCGAAATTTCTACTAAAATTGACCCTAAACTTGAATATCAATAGAACTTAACCCATTTTTGACTCATGAATACACAGGAATTGTTCTAACAATGAAAACCTCTAGGAACTTCTGGAAAACAAGAATGAAACAGTGTTGTTTTTGAATTTTTAGTAATTTTCAGTAGCTTTAGAGTCTTTGAATTTTTTTTTGGATTTTTTCTGATTTCTCTACGATCTGGGTTTGAATTTCAAAATTTTTAGAGTTTTTGAATCTCTAGTGTTTCTAGAAACTTTTGGGAAATTTTCAGATTTCAAACTTGTGAAGGAAGGCTAGACTGCCTTTTATAGGCAAAAGTTGAGGGTTCTCTCAGATTTCAGATTTACACCTTCAGTCCCTTATTTATTTTTACCTTTTAGCTAGTTAGTCCCTAATTTTTTGACTTGTTTCTCAAGTTTTAGCACTAAGTTACTGAAATTTTAACTAAAACCCTTTTCTAGAAGAGTCGAGGGGGTTCTAGTTCTATTACTAACAGATTACTCAGGTAAAATGACTACATTAACCCTTTATTCAAACTGAATTTACCATCCCATACTAACTAACCCAACCCCTAATAAGCTTGGCCAAATGACCATGGTTACCCAACAAAAGGCTAGAAACTTTCAGCTATAACCAAACATCACTAATTATAATTAGAACGCCTAATAATTTTAATTAGCACTAATTAACCAAATTGAAAAAAGCTTTCAGCTATAACCAAACTGAAATTACTCTTACAAGAAACAACATTATGCTTTCAGTCATTCAATCAGTAGAAAGTTCAATATCAAACCAAATAAGATCATCACAGAACGAAATTAACAGGGCAAAATCAAATTAGAACCCTAAATTAATCCTAAAACCAAAAGAAAGACACACTAAGCATGAATCGACAGAAGATAAAGTGGAAAACTACACACTAAAAGGAAAAATCTACATACAATGAAGGAAAATGACTTAAGAACGACTTACTGATAAACTTAAAACTAAATGAACTTGATGCTAACCATTCCTAAATCTCGAAGAACATATGCTTGAGTTGTCGAATCTCAAAATTTGATTCGAAATTTGAAAATTCCTGGACGATTTCGATGAAAACTAGTGCATATTAGGTGTGGGTGAGGTATGAGGATTATAGGGTGTTGTTTTGAAGTGATTTAATTGCGGCGCCACCACTGGGACTTAAGGTGGCGGCTAGGGTTAGGGGATTTAGGGGTGTTTTAGTGGGTTTTGAGAAGAAATAACAGTGGATCGATGATGGGAAGATGAAGATGAAGCCCTGGTGTGAATTTGGATGCCATCTGACGAGTTAGGGTTTTGGGATCGAGACTTTGATTTAATATTCGACGGATTCGGCAGGGATTGGAAGGAAACTAAGTGTAGATTTAGAAAGGGGGTGGAGAAGGGTTTACGTTGTAATTTTGGAAGGGATAGGAGGATCGCCGGCGGGGTGTCGTACTAGGGGTGTGAGAGAGACAAGTGGATAGGGGGTGGCGTGGATTTCGAATATATATATATATATATATATATATGTATCAAGCTTAAACCAGTTGATGACCGTTCAATCAAAAGAACCTAGACAGCTGAGATTTGTTCTACAGAAACGACATTGTTTTTTTGTCACTTACTGGACCGGACTGGGTAATACAATTGGGTTGGGCATGTTTGTGTTCGGTTTTTGGGGCAGGATTGGGCCCAAAAATTGGGTATTTATTGAAGACAATTATTTCTTTTTATTTTCCCTTCTTTTTGCTTTATCTTTATTACTCATTTTTATTTTTTTATTTTGTTTTTTTAGTTAAATGCAAAATTAATTAAAAATAAAGACCTGATTTAACTCCATAGCTACACTAATTAATTTCGAAAATTAGCTAAATCCATCTAAAAAAAAACTAAAAAAAAGTCAAAATTAAAAGTAAAAATGTAAAGAAAGGGTTATTTTTGTTCTTTTCCTCCATTTTTTGTGATGTTAGTTAATTAATAAAAATATTAAAATGAGCCCTCAATGCAAGTGTACTATTTTGTATTTTCTATGAATTATTCCAACTTAAAATGCACACACAAAAATGCAAACAAAATAGAAAGTCATGCAATTAACTCCCTAAAATTCAAACAACAAAAGAAAAATCTTAATACTAATGAATATTATAGGATTAATTAAACGAGGCAAAAATCACATGCTCACAGCTGCCCCTCTTTTCTCGGAGACACAGAGCAATTTCGAGCAAAGATAAATGAGCAATCATGAAACATTTTTGCCTGCTTGGCACTCCATGAGAATCGTTTTTGAAAACTGTCTGACTGAACCCTACTTCAAAGGTTGCCTACATATCCTTGGCTACAAAAGAATCAGGTCAGTGTAGTTTTGAAAAGTTTGTTAGCTGGGACTACCAAGAGCTATGATTTCACTGCTGTTGTTGCTACTGCTTGCTGACTTCCTTATTACACCAAAAAGGAAAATAAAAAGCTAAGGTAGCTAGGCTTATCAACTACGAGTTACAAGATTTCTATCTATAAATCTCTTGAAGGTTAATCTTAAGTCTTAGCTCATTTTGCTATGGACTCCGATCTGAATCTTGATGCTTGTAAGTTGTAGGTGTTAGTTCTTTCTTCAGCATAGGATCAAGGCGGGACAAGCGAGGCTTGTGGCTTCAATCAAGTTTTGAGCAGTCTGTGTCCTTGTCTACTTCAGCATTTTGAATTCACTTCTTCTATTCTTTTTCTTTGCTTTCCTTGTTTTGGATTGAGACTCATCTTTGGTCATCTCGAATCCTGTGCCTTGAGGTAAAACCTATTCAGACACCAAAACAAATAAATCGAACGAAATTTTCCATCCAGTTTTCACTAAAAAAAATTCGTGAGTTAGCTGTGGAACATATCTAAGTGGTAAAATCAGGATTGTTTATCCTTGGGAAATGAAGTCAGGTTATGCTGGAAAAGCAAAAGGTCCTCGGGTTATGCCGGAAAAGAGAGAAAGGTCCTCGGGTAATGCTGGGAGGTCTATGGGTTATGCCGGGAAAGTCATCAGGTTATGCCAAAAACATCCACGGGATATGCCGAAAAGGTCAACGGGTTATGCCGGGAAAGTCATCGGGTTATGCCGAAAAATTCCATAGGTTATGCTGGAAAAGTCCACCGGTTATACCGGGAAAGTCATCGGGTTATGCCGGAAAATTCCACGGGTTATGCCGGGAAAATCCACGGGTTATGCCGGGAAAGTCATCCGGTTATGCCAGAAAAGTCCACGGGTTATGCCGGGAAAGTCATCGGGTTATGCCGGAATGGTCCACGGGTTATGCCGGGAAAGTCATCAGGTTATGCGGGAAAGGTCCACAGGTTATACTAGGATAAAAGAAAAAGGTCCTTGGGTTATGCCAGGGAGGTCCACGTGTTATGCCGGGATAAAAGAATGAGTCCTTGGGTTTTGCCAGGGAGGTCCGCGGGTTATGCAGGGATAAAAAAAAGGTCCTTGCGTTATACCAAGGAAGTCCACGGGTTATGCCGGTATATCTAGAGAATGGGGGCCTTATACTACCTTGACCTTTGGGGATTTTTTTTTTACTTTTTCTTTTTCATTTTCTCTTTTGATTGTTTAGTGAAACGCATGAAAGAATTTGGGGAAACTTCCCTTTTTGGTCGGTTCCTTGCTGCAAAGCTGTTCAACACTCGCGCATTTCTTTTCCCTTTTGGGTTGCACCTGCTTCTTGCATGGTTGCTTTGAATTACACCTGTTTCAACTTCTCAAACAAATAACATTTTTTTAGTTTGAAACGGTGGTTGGTATTGTGGTCTTTATCATCTCAATTGCTTGATATCGGCCCAGTTTCCGTTGAGAACTTTGCGGCTTGCTGGTTTTGAGGATGAATCTCTTCCCAACCGACAAGACTCAACTTTCAGGATCTCATGATGGATCGTCCGTGTGGGGCTCTGGCCTTTTCACTTTATTCTGCTCTTAAGACCTTTGTCTTTGACTTTCTTTCCTTTCCAATATTTTTGCTTTGAAAGATTTAACAATCACAGCCAGTCGGGATTGGCTTAACACATCCGTGAGGTTGGGTACTTTTCTTTATCTTTTCCGAGGGAGAGCCCTATAACAACTAGTCCTGCCACCTCTTCTTTGTAACAATTTTGAAATCAGAGTTAATCCAAAAAGGATTCAAAGAAAAAGTAAACAGAGCAAGAGAATGAATTTAAATAGAAGCGTCCCTTTTAGGGGAAGAGAAGGACATATCTGGGGTGCATACTGGCTTCAAATGGACATGACATGCTTCTTGGATTGGATGCCCGAACCGCACAAACTTTCCCAACTTCTCGTAAACCCATTCTTCACATTTCAAAACCAGGGACACTTGCAAGGACTCTTTCAGTGGTCAGATATGTCTTCCTTTCGGCCAACGGCACCCTTTGCAGGTTTTCGCTAATCAGCCTCTCTCATTTCTCTTCTCATCGTCGCCCAATGGTGCTCTTTACGAGTTTTCACCAAACGAACTCTCTCATTTTCAATTTCTCTACTCTCATCGCCTTATGGTGCCTGAAGGTTTTCATCGATAAGACTCTCTCATTTTATTTCTCTAAATTTAGCATGTATCGGATTTCAACAATGATGTTTCAGTTCCCGCGGCTTTTCCAATTGATCGGAAGGACTTGTACAAGGGTTTGGGCAAAAAGAATTTTGGACAGAACTACAACTTTGGAACCGTTTTAGTGGGGCTCATGACCGAACCATTATAACATCTCCCCCAGTTTCACTTTTGGGGGAATTTGGATTTTTGTTTTGGTGTGATTGAACCCCAGAGAGAGGCTGCCTACGTATCCTTTCAGAATCAAGTTGAACGTAGTGCAGGAAAACATTTGTTTTTTTTCTTTTCTCTTTCACTTTATTTTCTTTTTTTTTCTTCTTTTTCCAATAGTACTTCCGGGTTCCAAATAGAGTAATCAAAGAAGGGAAACTGGCTTAAAGGGTTTGTGAAGGGTTGATAGTGTTTGGGTAGTGGGAATAAAAGCCTTCGTCATCTCAACTGCACAAAAGTAATTACCGCAGAACACTTAGACATAGTACCTTTTTACTGCATCCACATTCACGGCTACATCGGGATCATTTCCTTTAATGTCACCCATATACAATTCTCCTCTCGGTAATATCTTTATAATGATGTATGGACCCTTCCAATTAGGAGAAAACTTTCCTTTTGCCTCCTGGTGATGAGGAAAAATACGCTTTAAAACCAGTTGTCCCACTTGCAAAATTCATGGGTCGTAGTTTCTTGTTATAAGCGGGGGCCATTCTTTGTTGATACAACTACCCGTGAAAAACTGCGGCCATCCATTTTTTGTCAATTAAAGACAACTGTTCCAGTCAAGTCTTGACCCACTCACTATCCTCAATATTTGCTTCAAAGATTATCTGGAGCGAAGGAATTTCTACCTCTGTGGGTATAACAGCCCTCAGTTCCATAAACCAACAAGTATGGGGTTTCTCCCACTGATGTGCGCACTATAGTGCGATATCCCAATAATGCAAAATGAGGTTTTCATTCCATTGTTTGGAGCTCTGAACCATCTTTCTCAAAATCTTCTAAATGTTCTTGTTTGCTGCCTCAACAACACTATTGGCTTTAGGCCGGTAAGGAGTGGAATTCCTATGTGTTATTTTTAATTGTTCGCATACTTCTTCCATCAAACGACTATTCAGGTTTGCAGCATTATACATGATGAGAGTTTCAGGAATGCCAAAATGACATATAATATTAGAATGCACAAAATCTTCCACAGCTTTCTTGGTGACTTATTTGAGAGTGATGGCTTCAACCCACTTTTAAAATAGTCAATGGCAACCAATATGAATCTATGCCCATTTGAGGCTTTTGGCTCGATTAGCCCAATGACGTCCATATCCCAAGCAACAAACGGCCAAGGTGCTGACATGGGATGCAGTTATGTTGGAGGTTCATGAATCAAATCACCATGCACCTGGAACTGATGGCACTTCTGGAAAAACTAAAGCAATCTTTTTCCATAGTTATCCAGTAATACCTTGCTCGGAGGATTTTCTTTGCCAAAATATACCCATTCATGTGGGGTTTGCATACTCATGCGTGCATTTCATGCATAATTCTCCCAACTCCTCAGCATCAACGCACCTTAACAAATTGAGATCCGGGGTTCTTTTCTACAAGACATCACCACTCAAGAAGAAACCACTCGCATGTCGTCTGATGGTTCTCTTTTGATCTCCAATAGCTTATTCAGAGGTATTATGGTGTTCTCAAAAACCTCTTAATATCATGGTACCATGGCTGGATGTTTGGTTCTGCCTCAATTGTATTACAATAACCATGTCTTTCCCTGATTTGGATTTCCAAGGGATCAATGTGACCATTGCCTGTGTAGGGCAACATCGAGGCTAGGGTATCAAGTGCATCAGCTAGTTCATTGTGACACCGAGAGATGTACCTAAACTCTATCGACCTAAACTGCTTGCTGAGATCCTCCACATGTTGGCGATAGGGAATAATCTTAACATCTCGGTTTCCCATTCTCCTTGGGCTTACCGGATAATCAAATCTGAATCCCCCATAATCAATCTCTCTTCAACATCTTGGTCAATTTCCATATTCATGCCCATGATGCAGGCTTCATACTCAACAGAATTGTTTATACAGAAAAATCGAAGCCTAGCAGTGGTCGGGTAGTGTTGACCAGTGGGTGGAATCAAGATTTCCCCAATTCCTACACCTTTGGAATTTACTGCCCCATCAAATAACATTTTCCAAGCATGAATATCTTTCGATATTGTTTTTATTGAATTTACCTCTTCATCTGGGAAGTAAGTGCTCTACGGTTGGTATTCCTCGTCAACCAGGTTTTCATCCAGATGATCTACCAACGCCTGAGCTTTCATCGCCCTGCGAGTGACATAGACTATGTCAAATTCAGTGAGCAGAATATACCATTTTGCTAACCTCCCGGTGGGCATCGGCTTTTGGAATATATATTTCAAAGAATCCAACCTGGTTATGAGATAAGTGGTGTGGGCTTGTAGATAATTTCTTAGCTTCTGAGCAACCCAAGTCAAAGCACAACAGGTTCTCTCTAACATAGTATATTTAGCTTCATAACTGGTGCACTTCTTGCTCAAGTAATAGATTGCATGTTCTTTCTTCCCAGTTACATCGTGTTTCCCAAGGACACAACTGAAATAATTATCTAAGACCGTCAGATAGAAGAAAAGAGGCCTCTCTGGCTCCGGTGGAACCAAGACTGGAGGATTTGATAGATATTCTTTGATCTTGTCAAAGGCTTCTTGAGATTCATCCGTCCACATGATTGCTGCATCTTTCTTTACTAACTTGAATATGGGCTCATATGTAGAAGTCAATTGAACAATGAACCAGCTGATATAGTTTAATCTACCCAACAATCTCATCATATCTTTCTTGGTTATTAGAGGAGGAAAATCTTGGATAGACTTTATCTTTGTTAGGTCTAACTCGATACCTCTTCTACTGACTATGAAACCCAGAAGTTTGCCTGATGGGACTCCGAATGCATACTTGGCTGGGTTCAGCTTTAGATCATACTTGCGCAACCACTCGAAGAACTTTCTTATTTCTGGGACATGGTCTTCTTGAGTTTGATACTTGATGATTACATCGTTCACATATACCTCTATCTCCTGATGCATCATATCATGGAAAATTGCGGTCATGGCCCTCATGTAACTTGCCCCGGTTTTCTTCAGACCAAACGGCCGAACTCGGTAACAATATGTACCCCAAGATGTGGTGAAGGCTGTCTTTTCTGTGTCTTCTTCATCCATCAGTACCTGGTGATATCCTACGTAACAATCCACAAAGGACTGTATCTCATGCCTGGCGCAATTATCAACAAGGAGATGGATATTGGGCAAAGGGAAATTCTCTTTGGGACTCACCTTGTTCAAATCACTCTAACCCATACATACCCGATTCTTCCCTTCTTTCTTTGGAATTGGGACCACATTAGCCAACCATGTACTATACCTGACTTCCAAAATTACCCCTGCTTTCAACTGTTTTGTGATCTTTTCCTTGATCTTATCACTGATGTCAGTTTTAAAATTTCTTTGTTTTTGTTGTACCGGATGGTAGTCAGGGAAAATTGGCAACTTATGAACCACTAGATCAACACTCAGCCCTGGCATATCATCATACGACCAAACAAACAAATCTTTAAACTTAAATAGGAGGTTGATTATTGCAACCCGAGTTTTCTTATCCGCGTGAATGCTTATTTTGATTTCCCGGATTTCCTCAGAAGTTCCCAAGTTAACCGGCACTGTATCATTCAAGTTTGGGTTAGGTTTATTCTCAAATTGCTCTAGTTCTCGATTTATTTCCCGAAAAGCCTCTTCTTCATCATATTCTGATTCTTAGTTCATTATTTCACAATTAGACAGCGTGTTTGGATCTGGGCACGAAGTCTGCAAGAATGTCATGTTATTTAAAGCCACATTATTAGAACTGAAAAGAAGAAATGAAAAACAAAAAATAGTAAAATCAGAAAGAATAAAGAAAAGTGAATGATGAAATATTGATTTCATTTCTTGGAATTTGAAGATAACATGGTTTATATCTGGAAATTTAAAGAGAGAAAACTAAAGAAAATATCCGAGTTACACAGAGGGATAACTCGTAATGCAGAAAAAGTAGTAGGACAGGTCTACCGGGACTCCCGCTTGATTGGGAATGGCGTAGCCTTCCAATTTTGAAGCTTGGCATTTGGTCCCATGCATAACACCTTAGCGGTGCTAGTGCCATCTCCCGGATGAACCATCTAGGATTCGTAAAGTACGTTTCTCATTGTCCCGCATATTTCCTCAATTTCTTCAGCCGTGAAACCCTGATCTTCCTCTTCACTGTACTTTGACTTGACAATGGTCTCATAAACATGTGGCAGTGGCTGTGGCAGGACCCATCCCTATTTCTTTTTCTCATCTACCCACTTTGTATCATTTGGGATAGGTAGGAAACCTATCCCGAAGAACTTTTCAGTTGTAGGCAGAGTCACTAGCTCAGATATTCCTTGCAAAGTTCTTCCATGTCCCTTTCCTGGCTTGAAACTATGTCTGATCATTTCCTTGGCCACCATAATCGAGGCATTGGATAAGAAAGGTTGGGGACACGGATTTCCCTCTACGTGTTGGTACGCCACCACAACTTCAAAATCTTGGTAAACTATGTGTTCACTGCCTTCCCTAGCTCCTAGGCATGGGACAAATGGGTCTTGATAGATTTACTATTCATCCTCTCCATGGACTACGATCTCCTGATCCTCATGCTCAAATTTCACCATTTGATGGGGGGTAGAGGGTACAACTCCTGTAGCATGGATCCAGGGCCTTCCCAAAAGAAAGTTATAGGACGTGTCCGTGTCTACCACTTGGAACGTCACCTCGAAGTCCACCGGGTCAATGGTCAAAATTAGGTCAATTTCTCTAATTGTGTCTCTTTTAATTCCATCGAAAGCCTACACGCATACATTGTCGGGAAGAATCCTTCCAGTCCCAATTTCCATCGTTGGAGTGTAGAGAGTGGGCAAATATCTACCCCAAAAACCTCCATCTACCATGACCCGCTTCACATAGTATCCCTCACATTTGACAAAAGTGCAAAGCTTTGTAATGAGCAGCCCCTTCTAGAGGCAAGTCATTTTTAATGAATGAAATCTGATTGATAGCGAAAATTCTTTCCGCTATTCTTTGTAATTTCTCCACCGAAGTTTCAGCTGGCACGTATGCTTTATTAAAGGTCTTCACTAAAGTTTTCCGGTTTTCGGGAGACTTCATCAGCAAGTACACTTGTTCAAGGTACTTTCGAAGTTGATCAACCACCTCATAGTCGGCCATTTTCATTTTCTGAAGGAAAGTTTCTGCCTCTTCGGCACTTACATGTTTCTTAGGCGGGAAATGCCTTTTGGTTGTGTTGTTCACTTCTTCGATGTTAGAATACTTCTTAACGGGACAGTTTCCTTGTGGTTCCTCCAATATCTCTTTGCCTTTATATGTAACCACTATTTTTGGTAATTCCATGGCACTGCAGTAGGATCTGTGGCGCGCGTCCAATAACCACGGGCTCGTTCGGCCACGATGGCTTAATTGTTCCCTGCACCACATAAGCTCCCTTGGGTACGTACATCTGGGCTCCTCTTCTTAGTTCAAATATCTTTGGTGGGCTCAAAGTTAGCTATTTTTCTTTACGGCCTCGTGGGACATAGAGGATTCTGTCTTTGGGAAGCATTGCCTTTGTTCCTGTTTCAGTTTTCTTTTCTTGTTCAGGATTGATGACTTTGTTCTTCTTTTCCCCTTTATTTTTCTTTAGGGAAACTTTTGGCGTTCTCTCTACATCAACAATAGCATATATGGCCTGTAGTGCCGGGTCAAATTCTTTATCTTTGCAAATCATACCAATCATTGCACCATTGTTGTGGGCTGGCAGTGGGTTATTCGTCACATTGGGGACATCCTCATCGCTTAGAACTATCTTTTTTTGCTCTATCAAGTCTTCCACGACTCTTTTCAAAGTCCAATAGTTTTTTGTATCATGACCCTCAACTCATGAATGATAAGCACATCGGACGCCCCGCTAAAAGGAGGGTGATTCCGGGTGCCTGTTTGGAGGTATGGGCTGCACCAAATTCATTTGAACAAGCTTAGGGATGATACTGGAGTAGGGTTCACCAATTGGTGTAAAGTTTGGTATGCTGCGTGGTTCCTAAGGATGGAAGTTATTTTGTGAAAAATGGGGGTTATATTGGTATTGGTGAGGTGGTTGCTTTCTTTGAAATGGAGCTTGGTTTCTATTGGCATGTTGTTGTGGTTGTTCAAAAGGTTGAGAATTTATGACCACATACGATTGAGGAGCATAGGCCATGTCCTAATGAGGGTAGCAATGCTGAGGGGTTCTTTCTGAAAACATGGGTCTAAGAGAGCGGTGTTAAAAAGACCCGGCCGGTCGTATTTAGAATTTACAACATGTTCTCCAATTAACTGCTTCCATATGTTTCATTAACGGAATTGAGTAGGTTAGAATTGAATTGGAGTGATTTTTGATAAGTAATAATACACTTAGTCTCTTTTAAGAAGGCTTAAGTTGGAAACGTCAATTGAGCATTGACTTATGAGTTAGAGACCTCAGAATGGAAATGTGATGATTCCATTTCAGGGTTGGGAGCGTGTTCGGAAGGTGTTTTGGAAGTCCGTAGTATGCCGAAAGCTAGTATTTTGGCGATTTCTGGTTGATAGGTGAGATTTTGATCTGAGGGTCGGAACGGAGCTATAAAAGTGTCTTTAGCTTCATTATGTTATTTGGGATATGTGTGCAAAATTTCAAGTCAACCGGACGTGTTTAGGTCGGGTTTTTGATTAAATGCGAGTTTCGGAAAGTTTGGTTGAACGTAGGCTTGAATCCGTTGAGGATTGGTGATTCTGTGTTGTTAGATGTGTTTTATGATTAGAACAAGTTCATATGATGTTTTAATATGGTTTTTCACTTTTGGTTGAGGTCCCGGAGACCTCAGGGTGATTTCGGATGGCAAATGGGGACTATTGAAGTTGGAAAATTTCATAATCGACGAAGTTGTAAATGAGTGCGCACAAGACCTCACTTAAACGATCATATCTCCAATTATATAAAGATTTGTGTGAGGATCTACCTATAAAATAAAATCCCTTTTAGTATTGTTTCCAATGCAATAAACCGTCTGTAATTTGGACTTGTATACAGAAAGTTATGATCATTTTACTAGGCAATTGTCAGTAGCACGGCCTTAGCGCAGAGCGCATAGCCAGCTAATTGAGTTTTATTCTGCTTCACTAGCGCCGGAATTAGCGCGGGATTAGCGCGGGCACGCTAGTGTCAGGCCTATAAATACACCTAAGGACGGGAAATGACATTATTTGAGTCATTCCTCAAGCCTAGGGCTTCCCCAACACCCCCAATTCGACCAAGGCACCCAATTTCACTCCTAAGGTAAGATTTTAAGTGTGTTTTCTTGGTGCTTTAACTTCTCAATCACTAGTTACAACATGATTTTGATTGGATTTTCATAGGATTTCTACAAAATCTCAAGAACACCTAAAGTTGACTTTCAAGATTTGGTCTACAAGAGGTAATCCTACACTTTAGACTTACACATATGGGGTTAATATGGAATTATGAGTATGAATCAGGTATTACAACTTATGATATGTTGATTGGAGGCCACAAATTTCCAATTTAAATACATGAATATGGTAGGGATATAAAGGTGTTTATTTGATGGAATTTTGTTGGTTGGGTATAAATGGATGGTCATACATGTGTAGTTAGAAGTTATAAATTGGTTAGGAATGATGGTGAGATGAATTGTTGGTAAATGGTGATAATTGGAGGAACCAATACTATAGTTATGAGGTGTAAATATCTATATCTACAAGGTATTTGAAAATATGCCTAAATGGCATAAGTTATGGAATTTATTACTAGTATTTGCCCTATTTAATGTTGTATTGTAGATTGAAGCACATAAATGTATTGGATCATTGTAGTATCATTAAAGGGCAAATTTCAGATATGTATGGCTAACACCCCGTCTTTTTGAAATCGAGCTTCATCGATATTCGTGTGATTTTGGTCATTTTCATGTAATATCGCGTATTAGCTTAGACTTTACTTGCGGAATCAATTACTTGAATTATTATTTACAATATACAGTTTAATTGAATAGACTTGAGCTATTTGGAGTCGGATACTCGTGGAAAAAGCGTGGTTTCAGGTTGATTTGCACTTGTTCGAGGTACGTGGCTTGTCTAACCTTGCGTGGGGGACTTTGTCCATTAAGATATGAAATTGGTAATTGAATGCCTTGTACGTGAGGTGACGAGCGCGTACTTGAGCTAATTGTTGAAAATTCCAATTTTTCAAAAAAATACTTGAGCTGAGTTTCTTTCGTATTTGCTTTATCATGTTTGCTATTATAGCCTGTGCTAGTATAGAAAAGCATGTTTAGTAGACTTACTTGCCTATTTTTTTAAACTGCCTTGTTTGCACTCTATGAAGCATATTAGGCTAGAATCTACTACTATTTGCCATGAGTTTGGTAAATATTTGATATTTTGAGTTGTTGTTGTATTGATGTACTTCACTTCTGAATATTCTTTGATTGTGGGTGCGCATTTAAATTTGGGACTACGGGACAGCATCCTAGGAGCTCCCCATGCACGTGTTATGTTCTAAGACTGAGTGTGCGGGATACCAAGAGATCTGTGGCACAGAAATGATTATATATGGTGGATATCAATAGATCCCCGAATTATTATTATGGATACCAAGAGATCCCAGAATTATTATTGAGGATACCAATCCTAGAATTTTCATTGAGGATACCAAGAGATCCTTAGCACAGAAATGATTATATATGGAGGATACCAAGAGATCCTCGGAATATCAAGAGATCCCCGAATTATTATTGTGGATGCCATAAGATCCCACAATTATTATTGAGGATACAAAGATATCCCAAAATTTTAATTGAGGATACCAAGAGATCCTAGAATTATTATTGAGGATACCGGGAGATCCTCGAGATACCAAGAGATCCTCGAATGATTTATTCTGGATACCAAGAGATCCTCGGGATACCAGGAGATCCCCGATGATAAATATCCAGATGTGGTTTGTACCTCTATTCATTGATTGTATTTGTTCTCTGTTTCTGTTTTACTTACTTTCTTGTTGGATATATGCTGTGATTATACTCATATTGTCCTTTTTATCTTATCAGTTATTACGTTTTTCTCAGTAGGGCCCTAACCTTCCTCGTCACTACCCAACCGAGGTTAGGCTTGGCACTTACTGAGTACCGCTGTGGTGTACTCATGCCTCTTCTGCGCATGTTTTTCATGTGCAGCTCCAGGTAACTCCACCCAGGCAAACTATCCTCGCGACGGAGGGATCTAGCGGAGACTTTGAGGTATATCTGCCACGTTCAGAGACCAGGAGTCTCTATCTTATTCCAGCTTTAGTAGACAGTCTCTCCTTTATTTCAATTGTGTAGACATTCTGGAGTTAGAGCACTGTATTACATTTATATTAGCCTGTGGTTTCTGTGAGATTTCGAGTTTTGGGATATTCTGTTTCAGAATTGTTGTGTCGAAGTGTATGTGCCAAGTGGCAAGTTGTATACTTCTTATGTACTCAACCTTTGATTTACTATTATCTATTAGTTGATATTTCCACACTGTTAGGCTTACCTAGTCATCGTGACTAGGTGCCGTCATGACGGGTTCAGGAATTGTGAATTAGTGTCATGACAAGTTGGTATCAGAGCTCTAGGTTTATAGGAGTCACGGGACACAGGCGAGTTTATTAGAGTCTCATTGATCGGTACGGAGATGTCTGTACTTATCTACGAGAGGCTATGTAACTGTTTAGGAAAAATCTTCACTTATTTCATTCCTTATCGTGTGTCATTTATTCAGCTAGAGCTTATATCATATGTTCTTTTGTATCCACTCGTGTATTGAAAATTGCACATTCGGTATCAATTATGCGTCGATTGTTCGTGATGCTACAGAAGGATTACAAGCGAGCCAAGAATTTTCTCAACCATTGTTAACACGTGTTATCCATATCGATAATGCAGAATTATCGAGATACCATTCAATTGTACACATGAGGGTGCAATAAGTTCTGACATCTGGTTGATAAGAACGATCTTGAGAAGGTTTACTTAATCGCCTAAACGTCGCAATAATGGTAGAATCACGAAGTGGATGTAGGCCTGAAGATAGTTGGTAGCAATATAGACTATGTGGTTCGTATGAGATGTCTATTTAGCGAAGGGTACAACTAGCAACCGAGGATGGTGGGAGGAAGTGAGTTTAGTTGTCCTAAGAAGGACTTGTACCAATCGAATGGATTAAGTAGTCTTATGATGGTGACGTACAAGCGATAAAGGTTAGTATCGTGGATTATAAGGATGTATCTTATGGCTTTGCCCCAAGTGAAAGGAGTTTACTCTCAACGATTAAATTGTGGGTCATATGTCATATCAGATTTGGCATGCGATGTATTTAAGTGGTATTCAAAAGTCCTCTGAAACTTGCATATGAGTAAGAGCTGATATTTGTATGGGATGATGTTGAGACTTTCGATGTTCCTATGTCCATAATAATTTTACATTTTAGTATCATCCGGGAATTGGAAAACAATTTCAGGATACTCGTAGTGCTCCAGTTAATCAGGGCATTTCCATGGGACAATCATCTTTTAATGCACCACTAACATGAGATTCCTTAAATGGTTATTCTAGTTATCCGGCATAGACTCAGCATGAGCAGCAGAACTGCAAATGGGTTGTTACAAATATGGTGAAACTATAAATATCATGAGGAATTATCCCAGAATTGGGACAAAACTATTTCATCAGAATGCAAAGTCAACACACTCCATTATAGTTACTAATCTACATACGCTACAAGTTACGTATGGATAACGAACGGGTAGATGGAACCTAAGAAATGGATGTCCGACCCATTGATATAATTTCTATAGTGTGGCTTAGGCTACTACACCAGATGGTGTCATTACAACTACAATTTTGATTTTTATAAAAGAAAAAAAAATGATATTGTTCCTTAATTGAATTGATTTTGAAAATTGTGGCGAGTCCTCTTAATATGCTCCACTCATGAGTGAGTTTCGTAATCCTGAGATCTACTTATGTGAATACTCACGTTGGGATATTATATGGAGATAGCTATCCCTATCATTATGTGTTGGTCACTAAGAATACTTATGAGGGCTAAAAGAAACTTTCTATTATTTACTACAGTGGGTTTTGATGTGATTTCAGGATAATTAATTTCAATTGTCAATTATATTCCCTATCGGTATGAGAGTTCATTTTATGTTATGATTCTCTTTGACGGAAATTATTGAAAAGAGAAAGAAGGAAAAAAAGTGAAAAAAAATTCAGGTGGCACAATATGCTAATACTTGTGATATAGAGTTGAGGATGAGATCCTCAAATTTTTATATAATGTGAAATATTTTGAACCGAGCTAGAAGCTGTGATGGATGTCATATAAGGACAAGGTCCTGGCGGTGAAAAGTTAGTGTTTAAAATTCTCATTTTACGAAATTCTAAATTCTGTACTATATTTTAAATAGGAGTCATGCCCGTTAGGCTTATTTGATAATTCTTGTGTATTTTCTATTCATATTCAGTCATTTTTGTGTTGTAAACATTGAGTTTTAGCCTTCGAGATGGGCGCCCAGGTGGCGTTAAATGTGACTCGTCAATTCGGGTATGTAATTATGAGATCTCCATTCCTTGTTGTGAGTAAAGCGGAGGTTTGAAATGAGATGTTTGTTAACATAAGGTTATTTGGTAGGGTTGTGATTTGTGAACAACTATTATGGCCAGAGATGAGGTTATGGGCATACCGATGATGTGTTTCATACCCAAATATCATTATGATAATGTGATGCTTGTAATGTAGAGATTAGTATTATTGATATATACATTGTGGTGTTTCATTGGGTTGTGGATGTATTGTTGGAAGTTATTTTGGTATTACTCTTGCAGGTGGATCGGCCTAATTACAGGGGAGGCTCTGCCGAAATTTTTGAAAAAATTTGGGAGTTAGAAAATTTTGAGACATTAAGATGTGCGAAGAAAGAGATAAGCTACATTGTGTATTTGAGGATGAATGACCCTAAGTGGGAAAGAGTGTAACATCTGGAATAAAACAATTTCGAAGTAATTAAGCGCTATTAAAAGTTGAAGTATGTTGAAATAAAACTAATGCAGTGTGTCAATGTGGAATCCAGGCCCAATGATGAATGTTAGATATTGAAGTTTGGGTCTTGTCCTAAGGTTATAGACTAAGAATGAAGTGAAACCTTCAGTTAAGTTGAAGGATCTGTTATAGGAATTTCCTTGAAAAAGGGTTTTATTCGGTCTAGTGTATCGCTTGGGATGCTCCTGTGTTATTTGTGAAGAAAAGGGATGGTTCTATGTGTATGTGTATTGATTATCGCTAGTTGAATAAGGCTACACTAAAGAACCGTTATCCTTGCCTCTTATTGATGATCTGTTTGACTAGCTTAAGGGCGCACATGTATTTTATAAGATTGATTTGCACTCAGGTTACCATCAATTGAAGGTTCGGGAGCCAGATATCCTGAATACTACTTTCAAGACTTCGTATGATAATTGCGAGTCTTTTGTATGTCATTTGGGCTGACCAGTGACACATCAGTTTGTACATTTGGTGCATAGAGCTTTCAAAAGCTCAAGACAACTTTGACCACGACCCCAATTTTGATATTGCCTACTGGATTGGGGTCTAATATGCTGTATTGTGATACTTCATGGGTTGGCCTTCGAGTGGTGTTGATGCATGACGGTAGGTGATTGCCTACACATCCAAGCAGTTAAAGGTAAGTTAGCAAAATTATCCTATACACGATCTTGAGTTAGTTGAAATTGTTCATACCTTAAATGTTTGGCATCTTTATTTGTACGGTGTGCCTTATGAGATTTATATTGATCACCGGAGCTTGTAGCACAGGTTCAAGAAAAATTATCAAAAAATTTGTGCCACTGGATGTGGTAAGAGTTGCAAAAATATTATGATATCACTAATCTGTATCACCCGGGCAAAGCTAATGTAGTGGCTGATACTTTGAGTCGCTGGGCAGAGATTTTGGGAAGTTTGGCTTACCTCGCAGTGTCAAAGAGGCATATGGCGATGTATGTTCATGCCTAATCCATCCAGTTGTGAGGTTAGATCTTTCAGAGCCTAGTCAGGTTGTATCTCGGTGCCTCAACTGTGAGCAGGTTAATTATGAGCACCAAAAGACCCGGTGGGTTGGTTCGAGTCTGGTGAGGTTGGATTATTGGCCACTAACTTGGTTTAGAATGCTTTGGAAAAGTTTAAAGTGATTCAGGATTTACTCTATATAACCTCGTCAAAAATTAAGAGTTGTGCGGACCGAAAAGTTCGTGGTGGTTCCGATATGGTTGGAGAGAAGGTTCTGACTCGTGTTACGCCTACAAAGGTCATTATGAGGTTTGCAAAGAAAGGGAAGTGGAGCCTAAGGTTTATTGGACCTTTTGGAATATTAAGGCCTGTTGGGGAGGTATCCTATGAGCTTGCCTTACCTCTCAGCTTCGCATGAGTTCATCCAGTATTTCAAGTTTCGATGCTCCGGAGATATCACGGGGACCCGTCGCACGTGTTGGATTTCACCTCAGTCCAATTGGACAAGGATCTCTCATATGTTGAGGAACCAGTGACAATACTGGACAGGCAGGTCTGAAAGCTCATATCAAAGGAAATAGCTTCAGTAAAGGTTCAACGGCAGGGTCAACCGGTCTACAAGGCGACTTGGGAGATCTTTTTAGAACTCCAGAAATGTCCTTTATGCTCATTCGAGGACGAACGAATGTTTAAGTGTAGGAGAATGTAACGACCCAGCCGGTCGTTTTTAGAATTTACAACCTGTTCCCCTATTAAATGCTTCCTTATGTTTCATTAACGGTATTGACTGCATCAGAATTGAATTGGAGTGATTTTTGATAAGTAATGAGACACTTAGTCTCTTTTAAGAAGGCTTAAGTTGGAAAAGTCGATTGAGCATTGACTTATGAGTTAGAGACCTCAGAATGGAAATCTGATGGTTCCTTTAGCTATGTTAGGTGATTTTGGGGTTGGAGCGTGTTCAGAAGGTGTTTTGGAAGTCCGTAACTCATTTGTGCTAGAAATGCCGAAAGCTAGTATTTTGGCGATTTCCGGTTGATAGGTGAGATTTTGATCCGAGGGTCGGAACGGAGCTCTGGAAGTTGCTGTAGCTTTGTTTTGTTATTTGGGATATGTGTGAAAAATTTTAAGTCATTCGGATGTGTTTTGGCTGGGTTTTTGATTAAATGCGAGTTTCGGAAGTTTTGGTTGAACGTAGGCTTGAATCCTTTGAGGATTGGTGATATCTGTGTTTTTAGATGTGTTTATAATTAGAGCACGTTCATGCGATGTTTTAAGATGGGTTTTCTCTTTTGGTTGTGGATCTCGGGGTGATTTCGGATGGCTAACGGGGAGTTTTGAAGTTGGAAACTTTTATAATCGACGAAGTTGTAAATGAGTGCGCACAAGACCTCACTTTAAACAACCATATCTCCAGATATATAAGAAGTTCTGTGAGGATATACCAATGCAACAAACCGTTTGTAATTTGGAGTTGTATACAGAAAGTTATGATTATTTTACTGGGCATGTGTCAGTAGCGCGGCCTTAGCGCGGGAGCGCATAGCCAGCGCTAATTGACTTTTATTCTCCCTCACTAGCGCGGGAATTAGCGCGGGATTAGCACGTGCGCACTAGTGTCAGGACTCTAATACACCTATGGACGGGAAATGACATTATTTGGGTCATTCCTCAAGCCTAGGGCTTCCCCAACACCCCCAATTCGATCAAGGCACCCAATTGCACTCCTAAGATAAGTTTTTAAGTGTGTTTTCATGGTGATTTCACTTCTCAATCACTAGTTACAACATAATTTTGATTGGATTTCATAGAATTTCTTCAAAATCTCAAGAACACCCCAAACTTGACTTTCAAGATTTGGTCTACAAGAGGTAATCCTACACCTTAGACTTACATGTATGGGGCTAATATGGAATTATGAGTGTGAATCAGGTATTACAACTTATGATATGTTGATTGGAGGCCATAAATTTCCAATTTAAATACATGAATATGGTAGGGATTTAAAGGTGTTTATTTGATAGAATTTTGTTGGTTGGGTATGAATTGATGGTCATACAAGTGTAGTTGGAAGTTATAAATTGGTTAGGAATGATGGTGAGATGAATTGTTGGTAAATGGTGATAGTTGGAGGAACCAATACTATAGTTATGAGGTGTAAATATCTATACCTACAAGGTGTTTAATAATATGCCTAAATGGTATAAGTTATGGAATTTATTACCAGTATTGGCCCTATTGAATGTTGTATTGTAGATTGAAGTACATAATTGTATTGGATCATTGTAGTATCATTAAAGGGCGAATTTAAGATATGTATGGCTAAGACCCCGTCGTTTGGAAATCAAGCTTCATCGATATTCGTGTGATTTTGGTCATTTTCATATAATATCGCGTATTAGCTTAGAATTTACTTGCGGAATCAATTACTTTAATTATTATTTACAATATACAATTTAATTGAATAGACTTGAGCTATTTGGAGTCGGTTATGTAGAAAATCATTCTATCTATGATATGTGTGCTTTGGTTGTATTAGCATGATTTTCAGGTATAGGTTTTGATGAATGACAAACAACGAAGTCGATGAATGACAAACAATAAAGTCAAGTGTCGAACAAAGTTATTATATGACAAACAATCAAGATTGAATGCCGAGAAGCATATTGATGACGGAATTGCATAGATAAGCCAAAGACGAGCTCAAATGTTCAAGACCGAAGACCCAAGGCGTAGGTCGTTAGGTAGAACCAATATAAGAGCAACGTTTAAGTTATCTCGTCCTTTGGCTCAACATAGGTCATCATAAATATGCATAAAATCATTTTATCAAATCATATTTATCATAAACATATTTCAAATACTTCAAAAAATGATTTTAACGTTTTCATTTTAACCAAAATGATTTTTGAAGTAAGGTGTGAATAATCGATTATGCAAAAGTGATAATCGATTATTCTGGGAAATTCCATTTATTGGAAATTTCCGCGGAGTAGGATAATCGATTATCAGAATTGCATAATCCATTATCTTGTGTCCGTTGCCAATTTTTGAACACAGTAACAACATAATCGATTATGCATATCACAATAATCAATTATCCTGCATAAAATCAGCTTCCGATTTTGTAACGGTAAGCTGATAATCGATTATCCAAATCTGATAATCGATTATCTTGGCATAAAATCAGCATAATTGATTGCCAATTAAGCAACGGACATACTACTTCTACCACCTATAAATAGAGGTCTTTTGAGCTGAATTGAAACACACAACACCTCTCATTATTCATATACATATTGATATCATTTGTGCATCATTATAGAGCTTTTGTTGAGCCATTTGAGAGACAACTTTGAGTTGTTCATAGAGCTAATATTGTATCACTTTATCTACTCTTTTGAGAGAGTTCTTGTTGTGAAAGAGAAAGGTGTTTGAGAAGACCATATCTTCTCATTAATTGTCGGGTTTGCTAAGTACCCTCAATCTTAGTGTGTGAAGTCTTGTGGTGAGGTATCCACGAGCAAGGTGAAGTCTTGAGGTGCGGTATCCTCGAGCAAGTTGAAGTCTTGTAGAGTGTACATCTACGAGCAAGTGTAACGGTTTGTTAGGCACCCGTAAGCTTAACGGAGTTAGTGAAATCTCGAGAGAGTCTCTCGGGGACTGGACTAACCACTTGTTATGGTGAACCATGATAAATTCGGTGTGTTCTTTCCTTACTATTTTAATTACCGCATTTACTTTACTCCTGCAATTTTAATTCCGCAATATTTATCAATATTCTCGTGCCGCACTATTCAACCCCCCCCCTCTAGTGACGGGCATAAATCCTAACAATTGTTATCAAAGCCTAACTCTCTGAAAGCCTTAACCGGTTGAGAGAATGATATATATTTTTTGTTGAGAATATTGAACGCAGGAATGATAAGCGAAGGACACTCTACCATTGAGCCTCCACTATTTGATGGAACAAATTATACATACTGGAAAGAGCGGATGAGAATCTTCATCCAATCAAATAACTTTCGCTTGTGGAAAATCATTAAAAACGGTATGCCGACAAAGAAAGTTGGGGAAGCCATGGTTCCGAAGTAGGAGAATGAATACAACGCCAAGGCAATCAATATGTTATATTGTGCGGTGAATCCGGATGACTATCGGAAGATTTCCTATTGCACAACCGCCAAAGAAATGTGGGATAAACTTGAAGCCATCTATGAAGGTACGCCTCAAGTCCAAAAGCGCGTGACATGGGACTCGGACAGCTCGTGTGATGAAACGACTGCCCTATGCTTCATGGCCGATGAAGAAGAAGAGGTAAGCACTTCTAATTCTTACTCTTTTGAAGAATTACAAGAAGCTTTTAAAGAACTACTTGGTGAATTGAAAAAGACTTCAAAAATCTCCAAAGAGGCCACGGCTAAAATTAAAGTTTTAGAAGAAGAAAATAATTTTTTGAAAAATGATAGTATTGATCTTAAAAATAAAATTAAGGCGATGAATGAAACTTCTTCAAATGATCAAAGTTCTAATTGTTCATCTTGTAATTCCTTGAAATTAGAGAACATAGAACCTAGGAGCACACTAGAAAAACGTAGTGTAGAATTTCCTAAAGCTGTTGAAGAAACTAAGAAGAAAAAGACTAGGAAAAATAAAAGGCGTAAAAAGAAGAAGAATAATGTTAGAAAGAATGATAGAAATAATATTGGTCAACCTAGAAATAATTCTAGGGTCTTCATTAATGAGCCTAGAAATAATCATTTTAGGCCACCTAGAAATGATTCTAGGATTTTTATTAATGAGCCTAGAAATAATCATTTTAGGCCACCTAGAAATAACTCTAGGAATTTCAGCGCTTCTAGGAATAACGACTTTAGATCACCTAGAACGTTTTTGGCTCAACCTAGACATATGCACAACCCGAATGTTATATGTTATTATTGCAACCGGGTAGGACACATAGCACCCGTATGTTTTGCAAAACATAGAGATTTATCATTTGGCTATGATTATTATTTGCCTAACCCCCAAGCACCCAAAAGCAGTTGGTACCGAAAACCTATTTTTAGGTACGTTTGCAGGTGTGCTTGAAGACTACAATATCGTAGTAGATGCACCAAGCACGAAACCTTATTGCATCGAGGGGGAATTTTGGTTAGTTATCATATTTTTGATAAAAACATAATAGTTGATATGTGTTAACAATTAATATATCTTTGTTAACAATTGATATTAATTATTTTTGTTGATTCATGTTTGATAACTTTTATCTTGAATAATAATTGGTATCAATTACTTTTGTTAAAAATAATAATTGATTCATGTTTTGATGAATATTATTTTTGGTTTGAATAACAGTTGATATATTCTTGAAAAATAAATGATTCGTGTTTTTAATACAACCATTGGTTTGTTAAAAATTAACTGTTGATATGTTCTTAAGCAATATGATTTGCAAAAAATAATCATTATTATGGTTGTTATGTTTTTACTAACATTTGGTAGTATTTCATGTTGGTACGATTGTTTAAATATCGTCAATGTATATTCCTCATTGTATTTCCTACTTTACTCTTGACACTAACAATTGGTATACCCAAAAGGGGGAAGTGTCGAAAGGGGAAAAGTAGCCTTTGTATACTCCTTTTTGCGATGCCAAAAGGGGGAAGAGTTTAGGCGATATGCATCAAATAAAGGGGAATGTATCTACGTTATAGTATGCCTTATTTGAGGGGAAATTATCATTAAGGGGAATTGTTTGCATGAATTGTATGTTGAGATATAGCATGAATTTAGGGAAAATCCGATATGCATATCTCCTGTTGTTTGTCATTATCAAAAAGGGGGAAATTGTAGAAAATCATTCTATCTATGATATGTGTGCTTTGGTTGTATTAGCATGATTTTCAGGTGTAGGTTTTGATGAATGACAAACAACGAAGTCGATGAATGACAAACAATAAAGTCAAGTGTCGAACAAAGTTATTATATGACAAACAATCAAGATTGAATGCCGAGAAGCATATTGATGACGGAATTGCATAGACAAGCCAAAGACGAGCTCAAATGTTCAAGACCGAAGACCCAAGGCGTAGGTCGTTAGGTAGAACCAATGTAAGAGCAACGTTTAAGTTATCTCGTCTTTTGGCTCAACATAGGTCATCAAAAATATGCATAAAATCATTTTATCAAATCATATTTATCATAAACATATTTCAAATACTTCGAACAAAATGATTTTAACGTTTTCATTTTAACCAAAATGATTTTTGAAGTAAGGTGTGAATAATCGATTATTCAAAAGTTATAATCGATTATTCTGGGAAATTCCATTTATTGGAAATTTCCGCAGAGTAGGATAATCGATTATCAGAATTGCATAATCGATTAGCTTGTGTCCGTTGCCAGTTTTTGAACACTGTAACAACATAATCGATTATGCATATCACAATAATCGATTATCCTACATAAAATCAGCTTCCGATTTTGTAACGGTAAGCTGATAATCGATTATCCAAATCTGATAATCGATTATCTTGGCATAAAATCAGCATAATTGATTGCCAATTAAGCAACGGACATACTACTTCTACCACCTATAAATAGAGGTCTTTTGAGCTGAATTGAAACACACAACACCTCTCATTATTCATATACATATTGATATCATTTGTGCATCATTATAGAGCTTTTGTTGAGCCATTTGAGAGATAACTTTGAGTTGTTCATAGAGCTAATATTGTATCTCTTTATCTACTCTTTTGAGAGAGTTCTTGTTGTAAAAGAGAAAGGTGTTTGAGAAGACCATATCTTCTCATTGATTGTCGGGTTTGCTAAGTACCCTCAATGGTGCGGTATCCACGAGCAAGGTGAAGTCTTGAGGTACGGTATCCTCGAGCAAGTTGAAGTCTTGTAGAGTGTACATCTACGAGCAAGTGTAACGGTTTGTTAGGCATCCGTAAGCTTAACGGAGTTAGTGGAATCTCGAGAGAGTCTCTCGGGGACTGGACTAACCACTTGTTGTGGTGAACCAGGATAAATTCGGTGTGTTCTTTCCTTACTATTTTAATTACCGCATTTACTTTACTCCTGCAATTTTAATTCCACAATATTTATCAATATTCTCGTGCCGCACTATTCACCCCCCCCCCTCTAGTGACGGGCATAAATCCTAACAGGTTTCTCGTGGCAAAAGCGTGGTTTCAGGTTGACTTGCACTTGTTCGAGGTAAGTGGCTTGTCTAACCTTGTGTGGGACTTTGTCCCTTAAGATATGAAATTGGTAATTGAATGCCTTGTACGTGAGGTGAAGAGCGCGTACTTGAGCTAATTGTTGAAAATACGAATTTTTCAAAAAAATACTTGAGCTGAGTTTCTTTCGTATTTGCTTTATCCTGTTTGCTATTATAGCCTGTGCTATTATAGAAAAGCATGTTTAGTGGACTTACTTGCCTATTTGTTTAAACTGCCTTGTTTGCACTCGATGAAGCATATTAGGCTACAATCTACTATTATTTGCCTTGAGTTTGGTCATTATTTTTTAATTTGAGTTGTTGTTGTGTTGATGTACTTCACTTGTGAATATTCTGTGGGTGCGCATTTAAATTTGGGACTACGGAACAGCATCCCGGGAGCTCCCCATGCACGTGTTATGTTCTAAGACTGAGAGTGCAGGATACCAAGAGATCCCTGGAACAGAAATGATTATATATGGAGGATACCAAGAGATCCCCGAATTATCATTGTGGATTCCAAGAGATCCCAGAATTATTATTGAGGATACCAAGAGATCCTAGAATTTTCATTGAGGATACCAAAAGATCCCTGGCACATAAATGATTATACTTGGAGGATACCAAGAGATCCTCGGGATACCAAGAGATCCCCGAATTATTATTGTGGATACCAAGAGATGCCAGAATTATTATTGAGGATACCAAGAGATCCAAGAATTTTCATTGAGGATACCAAGAGATCCTAGAATTATTATTGAGGATACCGGGAGATCCTCGAGATACCAAGAGATCCTCGAATGATTTATTGAGAATACAAAGAGATCCTCGGGATACCAGGAGATCCCCGATGATAAATATCCAGATGTGGTTTGTACCTCTATTCATTGATTGTGATTGTTCTCTATTTCTGTTTTACTTACTTTCTTGCTGGATTTCTATTGTGATTACACTCATATTTTCCTTTTTATCTTATCAGTTATTATGATTATCTCAGTAGGGCCCTGACCTTCCTCGTCACTACCCAACCGAGGTTAGACTTGGAACTTACTGAGTACCGCTGTGGTGTACTCATGCCTCTTCTGCGCATGTTTTTCATGTGCAGCTCCAGGTAACTCCACCCAAGCGAACTATCCTCGCGACGGAGGGATCTAGAAGAGACTTTGAGGTATATCTGCCACGTTCGCAAACCAGGAGTCTCTATCTTATTCCAGCTTCAGTAGACAGTCTCTCATTTCTTTCGGTTGTGTAGACATTCAGGAGTTAGAGCACTGTATTACATTTATATTAGCGTGTGGTTTCCGTGAGATTTCGGGTTTTGGGATTTTCTATTTCAGAATTGTTATGTCGAAATGTATGTGCCAAATGGCAAGTTTATACTTCTAATGTATTTAACCTTTGATTTACTATTATCGTATTAGTTGATATTTCCGCACTATTAGGCTTACCTACTCATCGTAATTAGGTTTCGTCATGACGAGTTCAGGATTTGTGAATTAGGGTTGTGACAGGTTTCTTCTCGCACCCGAAGTCACTATGGACGTTTCCTCTTTCTTCCTACCCTTTGCTATTCCTCCAGACCCGCCTTAGATGGCTTGGGAGGTTGCTCTAATAGCTTATTGGCTCAAAATTCTGCCCGTTTTCAGTCCATTCTCCACCATTTCACCAATTTTAATAGCTTCGGCAAATGGTTTGCCCATAGCTGACATCATATTTTGGAAATAATCAGCTTCATGAGCCTAAAGAAATACAGTGACCATTTCCACTTCATCCATTGGAGGTTTTACCCTCGATGCTTGCTCACGCCACTTAATTACATTTTCCCGAAAACTTTCTGAGGACTTCTTCTTCATATTCTCCAAAGAGTTCTTGTCTGGCGCTATGTCTATGTTGTACTGAAACTGTCTCACAATATCTCTGGAGAGGTCATCCCAAATGTGCGATCGAGAGATCTCCTAATCTGTATACCATTCTGAGGCAATACCTACCAAGCTTTCTCCAAAGTAAGCCATTAACAATTCTTGTTTTCCGCTAGACCCACACAATTGATTGCAGTACTTCTTAAGGTTAGCAATTGCATTGCCATGCCCATCATATTTCTCAAACTTTGATATTTTGAATCCCATGGGCAGGTCCACGTGAGGGAACATGCACAAATCAGTATAGGAAACACTCTTCTGCCCGTTTAAAACTTGCATGTTTTTTAAGCTCTGCTCCAGGCTCCTCAATCTTTTTGTCATCTCATCCTATTCGGGATCTTTAGGATTTTTATCTTGTCCGGGTGTGAGCTCAAACGGGGATGGCTGAGAGTAAGTGTTTGTGGGGTATTAAGGAGGCTCCACTTGAAAAATAAGATTTTGGAAAGTGAAGGCCTAGGGATCAATAGTGGATCTAGGTAGCACAGACTGTGTTGAGGCCAAGAAAGGGGGAGTGTTAAAGATATCGGGAGCCGCTCCAGACATGAACACCTAGGGGCGGACCTCGAAAGGTGCTCCTACAAAATGAGCCAGTATGATGGGCTGTCCCAGTGAGATTTTTCGATGACTGATGGGGATATTGGAAGTAGCCCCTGATCTAGGGAAGAGCTCGGGAAATCCCAGGATAGCAACTGGAGGCTCCCTTCTATTTGTCCATGCATCCCACATCTCCATAATGCAGACACGTAATATCGGGTTTTCTTGAGCTGTGGCAGTCTCGGAGGCCGGGATCCTTGAGATAGGGCTGTCTTCAATGATGAGAACTGGGGCAAAGTCATTTCAGACGACATTTCTGTACTTCCTTTTGATCTGGTAAAATACTGATGCGATGCCAGCTTACTAAAAACCAACCACCATTTCTAAAAACCTACGCTGGACATGACAGCAACAAACGATTAGTTTGAGATAAGTAACTGATAGGGAATTGCACATTGGGGTGTGATGCACATATATAGTTAAACGGATGTCTAAATATTTGCAATGGTTGCATGCGTCATCCCGACTTTTCATTTCTATTTTCTTTTCTATTGATTTTCACTCTTTGTTTTTCTTGCTTATCTCTTTCTCATTTTTCACATTTTTCTCTTCTTTCTCTCTTTTCTTTTCTTTCATTCTCATCTTTGCTTTTTTCTACGGTTTCTTTCTCTTTGCTTTCTTATTTTCTCTCCTTTTTTCGTTTCTTTTCCTATCTTGTTTTTCTTTTATTTTCTTCCCTCTCTTTTGTTTTTCTCTTAGGGTTACAGTCGAATTTTATAGAGATTGCCTACGTATTATGACCCCGCATGAATTAGACCAAGCGTAGTTCGTGAAAAAAATAAATGTTCAATATTGGAAAGTTTTACTTTTCATAAACTTTTATTATCAAAACAAAAACCCCGGGTTTTGCAGATACGACCTTTTAACACTTTGGGGAAGAAGATTTTGAGGATGTGCCTGCTAGCCATTGAAAATGACCCAAGCTGGTTGTTCTTGCAAAAACAGCCTTTTGGCATTCTCTTGGGGACATTCAGATTGTTTTTGACAAGTATGTCATCACCTGATTTATTTTTAACAAAATTGTTTATAAAAAATTGCAATTTTTGTTATTTTTTGGGTATTTTTGCAAAAGAGAAGTTGGACCCGATGGGTGTTGCCTACATATCTCACATCCGGTGATAATCAAACTGGCGTAGTTTGGGCAGTTTTGACAAAACCAACTATTTTTTAAGACACTTTCTTTTCTTTCATTTTCTACAAAAATCGGCAGAGTTTTGGTACCATTTGGGCATTGGACTTTTCAAAACGGGTGACCAACTCACTCAACCCTAAAACTATTATTACTTTTCTTTTCTTTTTCCAGATTTCTGCCATTATTTAAAAGCCAGTCAACATGCAAATCCAAAGCAAATAAGTTCATAAAAAGCAAGTAGGATGCATCATGATGGTCTTATTCATTTTAGGTTACCTGTCCTAAACGGATCTAACCCCTATATTAAGTCCCCAAAGGCAAATTCACATGATGCAAACAAGCATTCCTACTACCGGCATAAGGTCAAGTTATTCTTGGTTCAAAACTTGGGTATATGTTCTAGACTGTGTACCTGAGAAGACAAACTCGAGTCGAGGAGGGGGCTACGTACCGGGAACCAAAAGGTTATCCGGCTTAGTAACTTATCCAGCTTCTTTCTTATTTCAGAGTATGACACTAACAAAATTGGGAGTCTCGACCAGCGAGCACATCCCCGGAGATGAGAAGAGAAGGGTTTCATCACAGTTTATATATACAATTTAGATAATATCAAGGCGGTAAAGCATTTAGCACATTTAGCATGAAACATGTAGGAAAATCAGATAAATCCAAGTAAAACAGTTATTCTAAGCTCGAATTCTTAAACCCTGAACCAAAATTCTGGGTTTGTATCCCTAGCAGAGTCGCCTGAACTGTCACACCTCCTTTTTAATCACCTACCCCGAAGGATAAATGTATATGGCAGTTTTTACAATTTAAGTGACATTATTCGAAATAGGATTATTTATTTATTTAGAATCTCCACTTGGGAAAGGTTTAGCTTTTGGTGTCCCAAGTCACCAGTTTATCTTGAATCCCAAATCGAGAAAATTTTCGACTTTCCAAGTGAATTCTGGGAACCAGAAATTCTAAGTAAGGAATTATGTTGACCCGAGGGAAGGTGTTTGGAACCCTCGGATCTCTTGGTTCTAGCACGGTCGCTTATATTATTATAAGTGGATAAATATCTGATTTTAATATATGTTTCAATTTAAAGTGCAATTTAAGTTACCGCTTTGAATTAATTTTTTAAGGAATTTGTAACATTGCTAAAACACGTCACGAACCACGTCACATAAATTCACCCGTGATTTTTGACATATTCTAACGCCGTTGAGACTTTGATTTGGGTCACACAAATGTGCACCCGAGTTTAAGAAGGTAATATTATTAAATGTCAAGCATAAAGAAACTAGGGTATTATTAACTTTGCGGGAGGTCATGAAATTCGCTAAATGGCACGTTCCGAGGTCTAAATATTTAATGTGAGTATTTATAGAGGTCCACGCAATTTGTGATTTTATTTCACGCGGCGCACCTCATTTTATTTTAAAGGTATCCGAAAGAGACTATTGTTATCTACTAAAGATTGTCTCTAAAAAATCCTGTAGCATCATTATTTGTTTTTGTCCAGGCCTATTATTAATATAACTTGGCCCAATATCAAAATTTCAGCTGTGAAGCTGACTCTTATATTTGAGCTATTGAGAGGCTTAACATGCAACATCTGGACAGCTTTAATATAGGCCCAAGTGTGATGAATTGGCCTTGAATTTTTTGTATCTTTTTTGAATTCTATACTATGGAAATAGATGATTATATCTAAGAGTTGAAATAAAACAATTTGTCAATTCAGTACATACAACAGTTAAACGAATTAAAAATCATTGAAAACATGTAAAAACCCTTCACAATCCAATTTTTCATGGTAATTAGGACATGTTGGAATATTTAAGTTTCAATCTTATAGGATGATTTTAAATCTCACTTTTATACTTACACATGGAGTGTATATATCCCTAGGAATACATATTTACCCTAGAGTTTATTTCCAGAAACATATTCAAACCTATAAATTGGAAGCATTTATCAAATATGAATCTAAAAATAACACTAATGCAACACCTATACTAATACTAAACTATGTGAAAACTTTATCGAACAGAATACTAATATATGCCAAAAATTGATTCGAACAGTCTAACTAACACGACACTAATCAGCAACAAGCATGCGATAACATAATCTAATGAAAATAAAGTTTCACAGTCCATATTAGTTAAAACAAATAATTGAATTACGATGAAGTAATGTTCATAGATCCACTAGAGAAAACAAAAACAACTGCATCTTATATCCAGTTGTGGAGGCTACATCAGAGAAGATCCAGAAAATGTACCTGGAATTCAACAATAGAAGCCAACAAATGAGGAATAAGTGAGTCAATGAAGCAGCAACAAAGACAGTGTCCAGCAAGTGAAATCAACTAGAAAATTGAAGGAGAATCAGCTTCAAACACATACTTGAACCAATAACAGTACCAATAAAACAAGCAATAAAACTTTCCACCAAAATTGACCCAAAACTTGAATATCAAAACCACTCAACTCATTTTTCACTCATGAATGCAAAGGAATTGTTCTACCAATGAAAACCTCAAGAAACTTCTAGAAAACTTGAATGAAACAGTGTTGTTTTTGAATTTTTAGTACTTTTCAGAAGCTTTTAAGTCTTTCAAATATTTTTGATTTTTTTATTTCTGTAAGATCTGTATTTGAATTTCAAAATTTTCAGAGTTTTTGAATCTCTAATGCTTCTAGAAACTTGTGGGGAATTCTTAGATTAATAACTTGTGAAGGAAGGCAGTATAGACTACCTTTTATAGGCAAAAGTTGAGGGTTCTCTCAGATTTCAGATTTACACCTATAGCCCCTCTTTTATTTTCAATTTTTAGCTAGTTAGTCCCTAATATTTTGACTTGTTTCTCAATTTTAAACACTAAGTTACTAAAATTTTAACTAAAACCCTCTTCTACAAGAGTCTAGGGGGTTCTAGTTTCAGTTACTAACAGATTCCTTAGGTAAAATACCTACATTAACCCTTTAATTAAACTAAATTAACCATCTCATACTAACTAACCCAACCCCTCTTAAACTTGGTTAATTTAACATGGTTAACCAACAAAGGGGCTGGATACTTTCAGCTATAACAAAACATCACATATTATAATAAGAACACCTAATAATTCTAATTACCACTGCTTAACCAAATTGAAATAAGCATTCAACTATAACCAAACTGAACTTACTCTAATTAACACGAAAGCACTAAGGCTAAATTGAAAATGAATAAAAAAAAAGCCATCGAAATCAAACAACAAAATTAAAAGAACAGCATTATGCTTTCAGTCATTCAATAGTAGAAAGTTCAAAATCAAACCAAATAAGATCATCACAGAACGAAATTAACAGGGCAAAATTAAATTAGAACCCAAAATTAATCCTAAAACCAAAAGAAAGACACACTAAGTATGAATCAACAGAAGATAAAGCGGAAACCTACATATTAAAAGGAAAAATCTACAAACAATGAAGGAAAACGGCTTCAGAACGACTTACTAATTAAACCTAAAACTCGATGAACTTGATGCTAATCATTCCTAAATCTCGAAAAACACAGGCTTTAGTTGTTGAAGCTCAAACTTAGATCTAAGATTTGAGAAGTTCTAGACGATTTCAAGGGAAACCAGTGCCATATTAGGTGTGAGGGAGGTATGAGGATTATGGGGTGTTGTTTTGAAGTGATTTGGAGGCGGCGGCGCCACTGGGGACTAAAGGCGGCGGCTAGGGTTAGGGTATTTGGGGGTGTTTTAGTGGGTTTTGAGAAGAAATAATAGTGGATCGATGATGGGAAGATGAAGACAAAGACCTGGTGTGAATTTGGATGCCATCTGACGGGTTCAGATTTTGGGGTCGAGACTTTGATTTATTATTCAATGGATTCGGCAGGGATTCGAAGGAAACTAAGGGTGGATTTGGAAAGGGAAGGTGGAGAAGAGTTTACAGGGTAATTTTGGAAGGGATTGGAGGATCGCCGCCGCTGTAGGGCGATTTACGGAAGCGGTATAGGGTGGAGCCGGCGGGGTGTCGTATTAGGGATGTGAGAGAGATGACTGGATAGGGGGTGGGATGGATTTCGGGCTATATATATATATATATATATATATAGGGGGTGGGATGGATTTCGGGCATATATATATATATATATATATATATATATATATATATATATATATATATATATATATATATATATCAAGCTTAAAACAGTCGATGGTCGTTCGATCAAAAGAACCTAGACGGTTGAGATTTGTTCTACAGAAACGACTTCGTTTTGATTATTTGCTTGACCGGACAGGGTAACACAATTGGGTTGAGCATGTTTGGTCCAGTTTTGGGCGAGATTGGGCCCAAATATTTGGTATTTATTGAAGACAGTTACTTTTTTTTAATTTTTCCTTCTTTTTGCTTTCTTTTTTATTACTTATTTTTATTTTATTTTTTATTTTTTGTTAAATTCAAAATTAACTAAAAATAAAGACCTGATTTAAAACTACACTAATTAATTTCAAAAATTAACTAAATCCTATCTCAAAAGAAAACTAGAAAAATTCGAAATTATAATAATGTAAAAAAGGCTATTTTTGTTCTTTTCCTCTATTTTTTGTGATAATAGTTAATTAATAAAAAATATTAAAATGATTCCTAAATTCAAGTGTACTATTTTGTATTTTTTTGAATTATTGCAACTAAAAATGCACAGACAAAAATGCAAACAAAACACAAAATCGTGCAATTAATTCCTTAAAATTCAAACAACAAAAGAAAAATTCTAGTTCGAATGAATTTTATAGGAGTAATTAAACGAGGTAAAAATCACATGCTCACAGTGACGCGTGCTGCATGAAAGTGTAGCGCGGCTGCGAGAAGCTCTAACGCGGACCGCATGAAGATGTCCGCGGCCGCGTAGTGAAAGCTTTGACAATGCACTTCTCTGAATCTCCTGGTGTGGCCGCGTGCACAATTGTAAGGTCTGCACCAGGCTCCTATTCCATCACTTTGCTTGAACTTTGGTACTTGAGCAGGTTTCACTCCAGTTTGAGCCGATCTTTGATATTTCATCACTTTGTTGCTCAAACCTGCAATCAAGAAGAACCTGTGAGCATTTTAGGACTATTTTGTAGTAAATTATACTCAAATCATAGGCAAGTAAGGACTTAAAACGTGTTAAAATCCTACTTATCAGTGGTCATGATGTCTCAATGTCTCTACCAGCTGAGCCAAGCTTGCTCTTACATATCATTGCCTGCTCCTGAGGCTCCTCCTACCAAAAGGTCCAGCAGAAATAGCAGACCTCCTATTTGGATGAAGGAATATGTCACTCACAATAGATGAAAGGCTCATTGCTGCTATCCTATTTTCACCTGTGTCAATATTAATGTCGCATCATCCTTTGGCAGTGCCTTGGTAACTTATTCTATTAGTTGAACCAATGGCATTTGCTGAAGCTGTCAAAGATCCTAAGTGGACTGCTAGGATGAAGGATGAAATTTTAATTTTGGGGGATAACAACACCTGGAGTATAGTTGCTTTGCTTCCAGGAAAGATGCCCATTGGCTGCAAATGGGTCTTTAAAGTTACCTACAAGAGAGGTATAAAGATATAGTCAAAGATTATAGTTAACAAGAAGGTCTGGATTACACTAAAACCTTCTCTCCACTAGCTAAAATAGTCATTGTGAGGTTTGTTTTGGCCATAGCTGCTTTTAGTAGAGGTTCATCTATTAGATGGAGGTTCCTCATGGTTTTGCAAGCCAGGGAAGGAAGAAGATATCTTGCAAACTTCATAAGTCCTTGTATATACTTAAACAAGCCTCTAGACAGTGGAACAAGAAGCTCACATGTGCATTAGTTCAGCTTGGATTCACTCAAAGTCATTTTGACTATTCATTATTTACAAAAAAAAAAAAAGTACAGATAGAACTGGTACTAGTACTGGTCTATATTGATGATCTACCGGTAATAGGAAGCAGCCCATGTCTGATCTTACAAACTAGAAATGATATAAAGCTCAAGTTTAAGATGAAGGATCTGGGTGAACTTAAGTTCTTTCTAGGTATATAGTTTGTCAGGTCAAAGCAAGGGATTGTAATGAGCCAAAGAAAGTATGCATTGGAGTTGGTTGCTGAACTGGAATTGGTGGTGCCAAACCTGCTGGTATACCCCTAGAGACCAGCTTTAAACTCACCTCCGTTGAGTTTGATATTTTCATGAGAAAAAGTTCTTCCAATAAAGTTGATACTGAAGACAAAGAACGGGAGAATGGTCTTTATCAAAGGTTGATAGGTTGACTTATGTATCTTACCATGACTAGAATTGATATCTCATATGTAGTTCAGGTACTTAGTTAGTTTATGCACAGACCTAAGCAGTCTCATATGGATTCTTCTCTAAAAGTTTTCAGTTACATCAAGACAGCTCCAGGACTTGGTCTGTTGATGCCCTCAGAAGGATCTGGAAAACTTGAAGCTTATTGTGACTCAGATTGTGATGGTTGCTTACAAACAAGAAGATCAGTAACAAGGATATGTGGTTAAGTTTGGTGATGCACTGATATCTTGGAAGTCCAAGAAGGAGGAAACAGTTGCTAGAAGCTTAGCTAAAGTAGAGTTTACAAGCATGTCTTCAACTGTTGCAGAATTAACTTGGTTTGCAAGTTTGTTCTCAAAGTTGGGAGTAAAGGTCACATTGCCTATAGACCTACACTGAACAGCAAAGCTGCATTTCAAATTGTAGCTAATCCAATTTTCCATGAATAAATCAAACATATCGATATTGATTGCCATTTTGTGAGACAAATCCGTACAACGGTTGATCAAGACTTATGATGTGCCTACCAAAGAACAACAAACTGATTTACTTACTATGAGCCTTGGGAAAGAACAACACGACTATCTGATGTCCAAGCTGAGGTTGAAGGATCTGTTTCAACCATCAATTTCAGGAAGGATGTCGAAATGTTAGTGAGAGTATTAGTTAGAGTGTTACTTTTAGTATACTGTATTTGTAAAATAATTCTGGAAATATAAAAAAATATAAAAAATAAAAATAAACAGAAATGGCAGAAAACCAATTCGAGACCACTAAATTCACAGTGTTTCCTTTAGGAATTTAATCCCTTCCTAGTACACACGGTTATGGATTATTTCCTCCCAGGATAGAATGAATTACACACTGGTATAGTGGTACTTCAAACCGTAATATTTCAGCGAACACAAAGTTAGGTAGCAAATCACACTTACTTTTTACTTTGTTTGATGCTAAAGGTATGCAGATATAGGAGAAAATACTCAAAAAATCGTAGTGAAATTTTGAGTAGACTAGTGTTGTATTTATAGCCAAACTTGGGCTGAAATCCAAAGAGGTGCAACTCTTCAGAATTGTCATTTCTGCAAAACGACCACAGCATAAATGTCATGACATAAATGACTATTTACCCAACAATAAAGAGGGAAAATAAAGAGGGAAAAATTGAAGGATATTAATTTTCTGTTACAGAAACAGAAAATTGAAATTTAGATAACTGAAATGGATTTACAATTAATATTTATTTTAATATTAATATTCTATTATTAAAACAAATATTTAATAACATTTCAAATAATATTTTACTATTAACAAATAAATTTGGTCCAAAACATTTATCAATCAATCGATCATTTGACCAAATCCAAATTCGAAGCCGAGCCGAGCAAGAGACGACGATGACGGCGCGAAGCTTGCCTTCTTCTCAACTCTTTAAAGTGGAGCATGCCCCGCCTGATAGATGTGTGGTTCCATAGATTCCTTTTCTTGAATGATTTTGGAGTGCCACATATGCTGAGCTCCGCACCTGTGTGGGCTATCATCATCTTGGAAATCAGCTCTGTAATGACTCATCTTTTCCACTCTTGGTATAATCTTCTTCCTTCCGGCTTGCCTCATGACTCGGAGAGGGACATAAGGGTAAGTTCCTCTCAAGCCGATGAGTACAAGTAATGGTGCATCCCTTGACCGAATGATGAACTCTCCGGTCGGAAACCACTCGTACATCCATTGAACCTGCTCCTCTCTCAGATTTCTTAATAATTCCACCCACCCACTGGCGTATTCCGGGTGAGAAAACATATCCGGCATGAAGTGCATCCGCTTTGGATGATGGAAAGAAATGTGATCATCCCAATCCCGGAGTATGATCTCCTGTCTATATTCTCCCTTTTGAAGATGTTCAATGATCCAGATTTGTAGTAGTAGATTGCACCCTTCAAAGTGTGGTGCCCCTTGCTGACATTCTCTAAGACTCGGTACAGTTCTGCAAGGATCATGGGTGCTATGCTGAACGTCTGCCCGTCAATACCCTCCATTACGGCTTTGGTTACCATGGCTAGTCTTGTATAGATCCTAGCCTTCTTCATCGGGAAAATTATTATTCCCAAAAAATAGAACATGAACACGAAAGCCCTCCTATGTATGTGCCCCAAATAGGGGAGGGCGAATTCGTCCATGTGATTGCGATATGATTTACTATGTCCGAACCTTTCATACATGAAGTCGAAGGATATGTAGGATTCCTTCAAGCTGGTCAGAGTAGGGTTCCTTTTTAGCCCCATCATTTTCAAGAACCCTCTACCTTTGCGGTTTTCTGGCATGAGAAACCCTGAGCTATCCCAAGGAATTCCGACTAGACCCCCAATTTCTTCCAATAGCAGCGTTATTTCAATACCCCCAAAACGGAAGACGGACCGTTCACTATCCCAAAACATAGTAGAAACTTCCACAATCTTGTTATCTGGACTAACTTCCAGGAGTGAAGGAAGATTTCCTAAGTGCTTGCAGACGACAAGCTGATCACTACCATGCAAATCGTCCCACCAACTTAGCAACTTTGGATGAATGTTTGATACCATACTGAACATGGGGATCTCGTGCCTCATTTCCTGCAAAAAAGAGATTTAGGAGCTTAACCCCACCGGACTCGACCATTTAAATCAATAATTAGCAAAAGGCATTTAGTTCTCCAAGTCAATGCGCATAACGTGAATGTCTGTTTGGGTTTCGAGGAAACACGATGGACTTTGGTTTAGTCTATCCTAGTGAGTCATTATGCGGACGACATAACTGACTCGGCTAAGTTTGACCATGATGCATGAACAATTAAATGGATTAAGGTTTTTACTTTTGAAATGCTAGACAAGGTACCCTTGAGCGGACAACTCAAGAGGGAAAGGTGCGGAACCGTCACCGTTGATCGACTGGTTTTTACCGCAAATATGACTTTGCCAAATTTAGGGGGTTTGTAAGTATTGGAAGGGCGCAACCACTCATTATAAACATTGCTATAGGATTTGTTTGGCACGAGTGGAAAATGATGTTGAAGGATGCAATTACAACAAGGAAATAAGTACATGTATTTTCACGTTCGTACAATAACGGTTACAAAGAATTGATCGAAATTAAAGACAGAATTGAAATGAGGTAAATACAATAAGGCCGTAAAACAGTTAAAGAAAAAAGATAAAACATGAAGAAACAAGTTAGTAATTGTGAAAAATAATTGAAGCAATAAATAAAGAAAACAATAAAGTCACAAAAACACGTAGTGGTAAAAGCCTAAAAGAAGTCCCCAAAGAGTCGTCATGCTGTCGACGCCCCCTTTTTGAAAGAGAAAAATCGGGTTATACGACATTATGGGCAAAACAACTCTATTTCCCATTTGAGAATCGGGTCACGGAATTTGGAAGAGTCACCACCTAATGATTATAGAATATTAGGACACTTTAAGAGAGTGTTTTTGAGAAAGAAACCAGAGTTGGGTAAGGGCTTGAAATTATCTCGAGGGGAAGGTGTTAGGCACCCCTCAAGATCAGCAAATGTGGTTCCCGGTCGTGTCAATTGTGACTTTAAAAGGAAGTGAAGCAAGAAGACAAATGAAGTGCACATATTTAAATAATTTGAAAGCTTTAAAGGAAGAGACATAAGTTTGAAATAGGAGAGAGGGTTAGTTTGAAAAGCACCAGGAAAAACATTTAAATAAAGAACGTAAGAGAAAGATGGGTCCTAGGTTTAACTATGATATGGACCATTCTATGCAATATCTAGCTCATATTCCCAAAGAGGGGTTGCTTCATGATATTATCGCATCGTCATCATCTCCATATTCTACCCTCCCACCCCGTTAAGGTGTTAAAGCGTGTTGGTATCGTTTACCTATTGCATGCCAATACCCGCCCAAACCTATTAGTCCCGGGGTATTAGGACTTCTAGTCCTAAAAGGGGAAAAGGGAGAAAGATACATATATGGAGTATTCAAAGGTAAAAATGCTAGAGCGACAATCAAAAACAAGTAGCAAATAAGGGGGATGCGAATAAACAACTAAATGCTCAAGTAAACCACGTAACATACAACAAGTAGTTTAGCATGACTGCAATTACTGATTTGGTCTTTAAAAGAGGTTAGGAGAGCGGGCGGATTAGTTTAACAAATAAGAATTGGATAAAATCTGCTTCGAGCTCCCCGGGCCCATTTTAGAAGTTGACAGACTTCAGAAAATCAGTAAGACTTTAGAGAAGAGGTGCCAGTTGCAGACAAGAATTTGTTTAAAATATTCAGAGTTGCAGACAACTTTTAGAAAAGAAAAACACGAGCTTCAGATGGAAGTTTGTTAAAACTTTAAAATTGCAGACGAATTTTTTGAGAAAAAGGACTGTAAATAAATCGAGTAAGAAGGAGAGTTTTAATGACCTTGGAGAGGTTTTAAGATCTTAAAGCACCGGATCTAAGCAATTACAAACTTAATATAGAAAATAACTGACAGTTACAAAAGAGCAGACCTAGGCTGACCCGTTTTAAAATAAGCCAACAAGTTTGAAGAAACTGAGACGTTTGAAAGCGTTAACGGTCCGAACTCATGACTTGTTGCTACCCTTTAGTTGTTGCTTTTATACCATTACACGTCCTACTGTTTGCCTAGCGTTTATATAATTCCTATAGGCATACTCTCTAGGTGAGTTTATAAGATGAAAACCTAATAGCATGGTCTCTATGTGAAGTTGGTGCAGTATAAAAGAACCTATAGACATGGCATCTACATGATATGCAACAATGTAAAAATAGGCATAGTAGCAGTTCGCATGGATAAAGTAAAGGTCCTAAGGCATTGTTTCTATTGATGCAAAGATGAATAAGCCTATAGTCATGGTTTCTATATGACATTGATGCAATGAGGTAAACTCCTATAGGCATGTTATCTATGTGGTGATGCAGCAGCGGTAAGATTATATTCATGGTAACTATATAGAAACGGATACAATGAAGTAAAGTGACCCTATAGGCATGATCTCTAATGCAACTGAGAAAGTAAATCCCCCATGTCCATTTCACTATTCCCCGAGTTTTACATTACACATTATTACAAATCTGGGCAGAAAAGTAAAGACATTAAAAGAGATAAAAATTTTAAAAAGTACATCAGCAGCTATAACAGGCCTGAGGGGTCTCGAAGCAACTTTAATGTCCGACATATGCCTTCTACCAAATCTGAGCTCCCAAGATCCGAGGCTTTTCTCATTTTTTAGAGTGTTGCAAAGTTCCAAAGGCCTTCAAGTCATTGCTTACACCTTAGTTGGAATAGTGCAAGTGTGGAATTACCAGCCCTAAAGCATCCAAGTTCAGAGGAGACTCCAAAGTCCCTAAACATGGCTTCCTAAAGGGGGTAGGAACTTAAAGGGGACTAAGAACAAGTGTAAAGTGAGGATTAAAGGGAAACCACTATATGAAGTGATCATACCCAGCCTATTGATTGAGACTGGCACACCCCAGACTCCTTACAAAGGTTACAAATAGGAGCAGACTTGTAAACAAGTCAAATAAGGTCCTCGAAGGTGATTAAGACACCAACAGGCCTTTGTCCATGCTCAAACACATAAGAGGGGGAAAAGGGAGTGGGATCATTCTGAGTATAGGCAATTAAGCCTTGGTCCTAGATTAGAAGTGGCAATGAGATGCCATTCTCATCCAAAACAAACTCATAAGCAAACAGGGTTCAAAGGGGGAGGGGAAATCACATAGGACTTAACAGAAAAAATTAAGTTGAAAAGACTAGGAGGAAATAAAACATAGTGATGGACAACACAAAAGCAGAAGAAAGGAATTTAGCATGCTTAAATACTGAATATATACAACCAAAGGGAAAGTGAAAAGGACTAACATGTTGAAATTTAACACAAACAGGTAAGGGATAAAGGGAAAGGGGATTGAGCATGCTGGAAATTTAAACTGAAAACATGAAAGCCCAGGGAAAGGGAGATGGAGTTTAAACATGCTAGAACTCAAGTAAAGTACTGAAAGAAACAAGCAAGGGGAAAAGGAAAGGGATTACATGATGAAGTTAAACTGTAAGCATATCAGGCAAAGACAGGGTGAAAGTAACAAGTAGTTGAAAGATTAGCAATTGAGATTAGAACCTACCAGTTGCACTTGAATGACAAAAGCAAAGAGAAATTCTATAACTAGCCTTGGCTATCAGTCGGCTAGCCTTTAACAGAGAGAGCAAGTAGCAAGAAGATAGAAGCAGAGAGTTTTAGTGAGTGAGAATAAGAAAAACTCGAGAATGAGTGTGTGTGTGTGTGTGCGTGTATTGAACTAAAGTTATTCCTTGTCTTTGAAATTAAAAGGTTTGAGGTATTTATAGTTCGAAAACAGGCAAGCAAATAAGGCATGAATAAATCAGTACCAATTAGAATCAATCAGAAGAAGGGAACTCCTTTAATTAAGGAATTCAAATTTTAATAGGAGAGGACAGAGTTGTATTTAAAGGAAGAAAATCAGTAACACATGGTGCAATCAAGGGTAAATACATGAGAGAAGCTTTTAAAAACTACATGGTTAGGTAAATAAGGTAAAGGCTAAATGAATTATCACCTAGTAAATCAGGGATTCAAATATTCGTACTTAATAATGAATTAAGTCAAGAAGAGGTCCAGATAAAATGAGGGAAGAATCAAATAAGGTTACATAGAAAATCAATCCCCAGGAATTGGGGTTAATTTGAAAGGAATGGCCTGACTATAAAGAGATGCACAGATTTAAGCATGCGAGGCTAAAAAATAAACAGATTTGAAGAGCACAGTCACGAGATCCATAGGTCTTGCAAAGCTTAGCAAGAATCAAAGAGTTTAGAGAATTAAGGTTTCGAAATCAAACAGGCAGCAAACAATCACATACAAATGGTGTGAAACCCCCATAATCTAGGGTTTCTTCCACAAGTCGAGTCTAAAAGGCGAAAGCATAGCGAATCAGTCAAAGAGTAAACCCAGAAATTCCAAGGAACACAAACATTCAGGGAAACTTAATGAAAGAAGAACAGTAAAGAAGCTACTCGAAAATACTAAAAAAAATATAGTGACGAGAATACATAGAAAACACAGATAAACACTTAGGAATTACAACGAAGTAAAATAATAGAAGAACTCACAGTGAAACAAGTAAAACAAGTAAAACCACAGAAACCCTATGTTTTGAGAAGATGAACAGTTTTTTTTAAAACACGACTAGGTGGAGAAGAAAACGAGAGATACTAAAAAACCTTAGAAAACAAACAAAATCAGAGAAGATCGTAAAGTAATGCAGAGAAACAGGAGAAAGAGCCTCGAATCGATTATGGTTTTCAGAGTTTTAAAAATGGCGAGAAAAGCCTGAACAACTCATCGAAGCTTGGCAAAGATCTAAGGCTTTGAAGACTTGCCGGAGAACAGTCGTGAAGATCCATTGAAGGACCTCTGGCCTAGTTAACCTCGAAACAAAATCCCAATCTTCGAACCCAAAGGTCATGAAGGTGATAAATGGGCGAGCATGTGAGTTTCAGGCCCTAAATAACCATTGACGCCGGTGAAGAGGAATGGAGAAGACTAGGGTTCTCAGACACCCTAGAGAGCATTTGGGAGTGAAAGGCGGCTCGTTCGAGTGTAACTGATTAGGGTTAGAGGGATGTGGGGGTTTAATTAAGGCAAGTGAATTGAGGGCCATTGATCTGTGAGATCAACGGCCAGAATAAAAAGAAGAATGAGGCCGGTTAGTTTAGGTGGGTTTTGGGTCGGGTAGTTTTAAGATTGGGTTAGGTAATTGGCGGGGTGAAATGTGGCTATAATTGAAAGACCAAAGGGCTACCATTTAAATGACCAATTTCCCCAAATTTAATTTTAATAAATAGTAAACCATTTTATAAAAATCCAATAAAATTATTTAGATAATAAAATACATTTAGGAATTAATTAAAAATACTAGGAACGATTTTATACTTGAAATACTCGTTAAATTGATAAATAGGCTATAATTCCAATTTAATGCAATTTTAATTTACAAATACCTAATGGCTTTGTAAAATCTTGTAAAAATTACATAAATTATATTTTAATATAAATGAGAGATTAAAATAAATTTTTATTAAAATAACAAGATTTGACACTAAATATTAGATTTTACAGTACAAAAGTAAGTTATAAATTGGTTTTGAAATGCTTGAAAAATTATAGAAAAATATCAAGCCTCTTGTGGATGCTTATATATTCATTCATAAGCCATTTTGAAAGTATTTGGGTACAAAGATACATGGGGGAAAATTGGGTATCAACGCACGCACTGAAGGAAAACTCTTCGACCTCAACCGTCGAACCTGCCGGTCTAAAATAGCCACCGGTTCTTCCTCATATGATAGTTCCTTGTCTAATTGGATAGTGCTAAAATTTAACATGTGGGCTGGATCATCGTGATACCTCCGAAGAATGGATACATGAAAACCTGGATGCACAGTTGACAAGCTAGGCAGCAAGGCAAGTCTATAAGCCACCTCTCCAACGCGGTCAAGAATCTAAAATGGGCCAATAACCTAGGGCTAAGCTTACCCTTCTTCCCGAATCTCACCACGCCCTTCATAGGCGATACACGGAGAAATACTCACTCACCAATCATGAAAGCAACATCCCTTACCTTGCGATCTACATAACTTTTCTGCCTAGACTGAGCTGACCGAAGTCAGTCCTCAATGATCTTGACCTTATCAAAGGCCTCCTAAACTAGATCTATGTCCGATAACCGAGCCTCTTCCGGCTCAAATCATCCGACTACTATGCAACGCCTCATATGAGCCATCTAAATGTTAGACTGATAGTTTTTGTTGTAGGCAAACTCCGCTAAAGGCAAGAATTGGTCCCATGAGCCTCCGAAATCGATGACACAGGCTCGGAGCATATCCTCAAGAATCTGGATAGTCCTCTCAGACTGACCGTTCGTCTAGGGATAAAATGTTGTACTCAACTGAACCTGGGTTCCCAACTCTTACTGTACCGCTCTCTAGAAATGCGATATAAATCTCAGCAAATCTCTCGGACGAATAGGTGGTGGCAACTAGAATAAAATGCGCTGAATTGGTCAGCCTGTCAACAATAACCCATATAGCATCAAACTTCTTCTGAGTCATCGGAAGGCCAGAAACGAAATTCATGGTAATCCTCTCCCACTTCCACTCGGGAAGCTCAATCCTCTCAAATAAACCACCAGGCTTTTGATGCTCGTACTTAACCTGCTGAAAGCTCAGACAACGAGCCACATATGCAACAATGTCTTCCTTCATTATGCACCGCCAATAATGTTGCCCCAAATCCTGATACATCATCGCGGCTCCCGTATGAATAGAATACCGAGAACTATGGGGCTCCGCTAAGATCAACTCCTGAATGCCATCAACATTGGGCACACAAACTCGCCCCCTGCAATCCCAATACACCATCATCTCCCGAGGTCATTTTCTTGGCAGCTCCACGTTGCACCGTGTCTCTTAGGACACACAAATGGGGATCATCAAACTGCCGCTCACGGATACGCTCCATCAACAACAAACGAGCAAATGAGTAAGCTAACACCCTGTTAGGCTCAGAAATATCCAACCTCACAAATTGATTAGCGAAGGCCTGAACATCCAAAGCAAGCGGTCGCTGGCTGACCGGAATATAGGCAAGACCACCCATGCTAGCGGACTTCCTACTCAATGCGTCGGCCACCACATTAGCCTTTCCCAGGTGGTATAAGATAGAAAAAGCATAGTCTTTCAACAACTGCAACCACCTCCTCTGCCTCAAATTCAATTCCTTCTGTTTGAACAAGTACTGAAGGCTCTTGTGATCTGTGTACACCTCACACGTCACACCACATAGATAACTGCCTCGAATCATATGTTATGACTCTGCCATTCTGAATCAACACTGCGCCAAGCCCGATACGAGAAGCATTGCAATAAATAGTGTAAGGCCCTGATCCCGTGGGCAAAACCAATACCGGTGTCGTAGTCAAAGCTTTATTGAGTTTCTGGAAGCTCGCCTCACACTCATCTGACCACCTGAACTGGGCACCCTTCTGGGTCAATCTCGTCATTGGGGCTGCAATGGATGAAAACCCCTCCACGAAATGTTGGTAGTAGCCTACTGCTAATACGACATGACCTAAAAATGCGACCGAACTCAACCAAAACGTGCACTTCGAGTGCTTAGCATACAACTGACTATCCTTCAGAGTCTGAAGAACCACTCTGAGGTGCTGCTCATGCTCCTCCTAACTATCGGATTATATTCGAATGCTGTCAATGAATACAATCACAACCAAATCCAAATAGGGCCTGAACACTCAGTTAATCAACTCTATAGATGCCGCCCGGGCATTGGTCAACCCAAATAACATGACCAAAAACTCATAATGCCCATACCGAGTGCGAAATGCTGTCTTAGAGACATCAGACGCCCTAATCCTCAGCTGATGATAACCATACCTCAAATCTATCTTTAAGAACACCCTAGCACCCCGAAGCTGGTCAAATAAATCGCCAATCCTTGGTAGTGGATACTTGTTCTCAATCGTCACTTTGTTCAATTTCCGGTAATCAATGCACATCCTTATCGAATCGTCCTTTTATTCACAATAACACTGATGCGCCCCAAGGCGAACCACTAGGTCTAATGAAACTCTCCTCAAGCAAATCCTGAAGTTGATCCTTTACTCTTCCAAGTGCACTGGCACCATACGATACGGCGGAATGGAAATAGGCTGAGTGCCCGGTGCCAGATCAATACAAAAATCGATATCCCTGTCAGGCGGCAAGCCTGGCAAGTCTGAAGAGAAAACCTCGGGGAAACTCCCGAACATTAGCAACAGAACCAATGGAAGTAACCTCTATGATGGAGTCGCGAACATACGCCAAATAAGCTAAACACCCCTTCTTAACCATGCATCGAGCCTTCACATACGAAATAATGTTGCGGGTGGCATGACCTGGGGTCCCTTTCCACTTGAGTCAGGGCAAATCTGGCAAAGCCAAGGTCATGGTCTTGGCTTGACAATCCAAAATGGTATGATATGGGGACAACCAATCCATCCCAAACTAACGTCAAAGTCCACCATATCTAAGCGCAATAAGTCGACACGGGTCTCAAGACCCTCAAATACTACCACGCATGAATGATGTACTAGGTCGACCACTATAGAAGCACCCACTAGTGTAGACACATATACAAAAATACCCAAGGCCTCACTAGGCACAACCAAATAGGGTGCAAAAAAAGACGACACATATGAATATGTAGATCCGGGATCAAATAGCACAGAAGCATCCCTATCACGGACCAGAATAGTACCTGTAATCACAACATCTGACGACTCAATCTCCAAACTAGCTGCTGGCTGACCGCTACTTCTGATGGTTTGAACTCCACCTTTAAGTCCTCTACCTCTACCTCTATATCCTCTACCCCCACCTCCAGCTGGTTGGGCGGGCTATGGGGCAGCTGGTCCCTGAACCCTCGAACGAAGATCCTGCTGCTGATAGCCACCTAATACTCGAGGGCAAAATCAAACAATGTGCCTCAGATCACCACAAGCATGGCAAAACCTCAATTGTTGTGGCTGAGCACCCCTCAAACTAGGGCAATATCTCCTGATGTGACCCAATTCTCCACACTCTTAGCACTACACAAACGCTGCAATTGAGGAAATTACGGCTGGCCCTGTCGACCGGATTGATCACCTGAAGTACCATGAGTGACATGAGAAGTTGACTGAAAGGTCCTGGAAGGATGTCCTCTACCATAAGAACCTCTACCTCCAGACAAGGTACAGTTGAATCTGCCTGCATGACGGGGCCTCTTATCTAATCTATGACCGCCTCCCTGTGGCAGTATCGTCTCAACTCTACGGCCCACATCGGTCGCCTCCTGAATAATGATCTCGCTCCCGGCCTGAGCCATTGCGCTCTACTAACCTTCCACCACTGGCTGGACCACTGGAAACAAACCCGCTCGAATGACGCTCTCCACAAAGCCCGCCAATCTGACCAAAATGTCCTGAATCTTGGGTGGCTATGAACCCCTATGGGACCTGAACTGGGTCCACCGGAGATGCTAGGACTGGAACCTCCTCCTCAAACTCAACCTGGGGCTCCACCTCAAGGGCTGCTACTCGGGGCTTGGACTGCTGAGCATTAGATAAAGAAGCGCGTGTTTTTGCAATCTGCGAAAGAATATAGTAGAAATTCAATCAGTGTTTGAGAAACAGAGACGCACGACAAGAAAGAACAAATGTGAAGTTTTTCCTTACTCAGTAGCCTCTGGGGGATAAATATAGACGTCTCCGTACCAATCCCTCAGACTCTACCAAGTTTGTCCGTGAGTTGTGAGACCTAAGTAACCTAGTGCTCTGATACCAACTTGTCAAGACCCGGATTTCCCACCATCGATAGTCATGATGGCGCATACTATCGGAGCTAGGAAAGCCAAACATTTCAACAATTCTAGTGATTTTTTAAAATAATTATAATAAACTAAAATAATAATTAAAGCGGAAGACTTTTAGATGCTTAAATATCTAAAAGCGGAATACAAAAGTTTCAAAGTACACTTCTATCCAGTATCTGGTGTCACTACTCACGAACTACTAAGGAATACTAAAACAAGAGTCAAGAGCCGGTCTCGATACAAGGGAAACAAACTAATAATATAGAAGGGATTTCGGCCTGCGGACGCCAGCTAGACTACCTTGAAAATCCCTGGATTGAAGTTGGCGCATGAGCAAATACTGCTACTGGGGTCCAACGGCTGCTCCTGGATTTGTGCAAAAAGATGCACAAAGTGTAGTATCAGCACAACCGACCACATGTGCTGGTAAGTGCCTGGCCTAACCCCGGTGAAGTAGTGACGAGGCTAGACAGGACTTACCAAAAATAGCCCCTGCAGATACATATGCAATAACGGAAGAAAAAGGAGAATATACAGAATTTAAACAGCTAATAGGGAGGGGAGCATGCTATGGGGTGTAACAATTCAGGTATAGGATCAACGAACAAAGAGAAAGAAATGTACACTAACATCAATTAAGGAAAACAGGTAAAACAAAAATAGCACGGCACCAACCTTTGTGATTTTACTCTCATTATCACCCAAACAGTAAAATAGAGTGCACGACATTACCTTTCGTGCTTTTCCTCACATAACTCTCATATCAAGGCACGGAATTACCCTTCGTGCTCAATTATTCAAAACATGGAACAGAATGACCCTTCGTTCATAATTATCAAACACATGACACGGAATGACTCTTCGTGTATAATTATCAAACATGGCACGGATGACCCTTCGTGCTTTTCCTCAGATAACTCTCATATGAAGGCACGGAACGACCCTTCCTGCATAATTATCAAACTTGTCACAGAATGGCCCTTCGTGCATAATTATCAAACATGGCACGGAATGACCCTTCATGCATAATCGCGCTTCCTCACCCAAACAACAGTCACAACCAATCAGGGGAGGGGATAAATAACAATATTAAGCATCCCAGCAAGGGAAAACAAATCAACAAATAAGTCCCGGCAAGGGAATAATACTACACTTTCTCCTTTAACTCATTTTCTTCTCAACTACCATGTTATATAGAATTATCAATTAAACAACATAATTGTGTCACATCTTTTGAATTAAAAGCAATTACGACTCACGGTCATGCTAGACTCCGGTACATAGATAACTGTCACCATGGCTATATACCGTACTTCACATTTAGCACATAGTAATTAATATTCTAATCCTATTCCCTCGAGCCAAAGTTAGAACAAACACATACCTCGAAAGCTCCAAACTAAACTCACGCCTCTAGGATAGCTTTACCCCTCGAATTCTCCACAAAATCGCTCGAATCTAGTCACAAGTTACTCAAACAAATCAACAAACACTAGTTAAATCAATTTGAATGCATAAGAATGAATTTCCCAAAGTTTTACCCAAAAATTCGTAAAATGCCCCCGGAACCACGTGGTCAAAAACCAAGGTTTGAACCAAAACCGGGTTACCCACTCCCCCACGATTCATATCTATATTTTGCTTTGAAATCAGACCTCAAATTGAGGTCCAAATCTCCAATTTTAAGAAAACCTAGGTTCTACCCCAAATCCCTATTTTCACCCATGGAAAACCTTGATTTAAGATGAAATCATGATAAATGATGTTTAAGATTGAAGAAATTGAGTAAAAGTTAACTTACAAATGATTTGGAGAAGAGAGAGTTCTTGAGAAATCGCCAATGGGTGTTTGGGTTTTGAAAATATAAAAAATGAGCTTTAAAATCATCTAAGTATGAAATATGCAGGTGTAGGTATCGCATTGCGAAGCTGGGCACGCAATTGCAAACCTAGAAAGCTTGGGATTTGGGAGATTATTGTTCGTATTTGCGAACACAGCACAGCCCTGGGACCTTCGCATTTGCGACTCCAATGTTCACATTTGCGATCAGGTCGTGTCCGCATTTGCGAGATAAGAGATCACATTTGTGATCCTTGCCCAGCCTGCTCAGACTTCGCTTTTGCGACTAATATCTCGCATTTGCGAGCCTCCCCTTTGCAAATGCGAAAACTGCAGAAGCCTACACACCAGATTTTCTAAGGTTCAAAAATGCAACCCAACAGATATCCAAAACTCACCTGATCCTCAGGGCTCCAAACCAAACATGCACACAACCCCAAAAATATCCTACATACTCACTCGCGCGATCAAATCGCCAAAATAACATCTTTTACATAGAATCAAGCTTCAAAACTCATGATTTTTCTTCTAAACTTTCAAATTTGGAAATTTATAGTCCGAAACACGTCAAACGACGTCCGTTTTCAACCAAACTACACAGAAAGCGCTTAACGCATATATAAGACTTGTATCGGGCATCGCAACTAAAATACGAGCTTGATACCTATATTTTCTAACTCATTTTCATTTAAATTTTTTATATCATTTTCAGACAAACAGTTTCTTTCAAAAATTCTGTACTCGGGCTTGGGACCTCGGAATTAGTTATCGGGAATATGCCCGATTCCCATATTTTCCTACGGACCTCCGGGACCATCACATCACGGGTCCGGATTTGTTTACCCAAAATATTAACTAAAGTCAACTATATCAATATTAATATAAAAATTCTTTAAATTTTTCACAGAATTCACATATTCTAACACAAAATTTTTCGTCTTCGCGTCCGGACTTTGCACGCAAATCGAGACAACTAAAAGTGAAGGCCTCGGAAGTACGGAAAAAGGGAGAATTACGGTAATGACTCTTTGGATCGTCACAGTTTTATCCAAATTTTACACAATAAAAAACTATATACAAGTTATATGTAAGTTGTATGGTTTTATTGAATTTACATATATTTTATAAAATCACTCTGGCTATTTTTAAAAAGTTCAGAAATCAAGCTAAAGTACATAAATAATGTCCTATTTTTTGTATCTATAGGAAAATATTCCATGTAAGATCCAGTAACTTAATTACGGGGCATTTGCATTTATATCCGTTTTTTATTTTACATTTTAATTTGTGCCTGCTTTGCAAAAATAAATTACAAGTGCACCCGTTTTTTCATATTATCTTCAGCACATGGCTAAAGTAGCAAAGGCAATCATGCAAAACTTCAGCATTCCAATAGTCGGGCCTGAAGTTCACCTCTAGAGCTGAAGTTTTCGTGTTGTAAAGCTGAAGTTTTTTGTGTTGTAACTCGGAAACTTCAGCTCTAGAGCTGAATTTTTGTATTGTAACTGAGAAACTTCAGCTCTAGAACTAAAGTTTTGTGTTGTAATTGGCTACTTTTTACTCCCTCTCTGTAATGCACATGACACATGATACTCATCTTCACTGTTATGTTAGCTTTAAGCTTTATTTTAATGATCACAATGCAAAATTAATGAATTCATTAACAGCTGAATTACTTTATGACAGTAGCCAAATCCAATCATCACGAGATAGATGAACTACAGGAGATGACATGTACAAGGATGAAACTACACAAGAATCTAGCCAATCTAATTTAGTAAAAAGGAATAAAGATGATGTGAGAAAAATAAATCAAAAGAAGAAGAAAGGAGAAATTGTACGAGTAAGAATAAGAACTGAAGTTATTAACCGCTACTCCCAAGGTAAAGTATTGTTTTTGGGATTGGTCCAAAAAAAGATTTTCGACGCAAGACTAATAAAAAAATACGTTCTGCATTTTGTCTTTTATTGAGAAGAAGAAAATAAAGGAGAAGAAGAATAAAGAGAAAGGGGCTGAAGTTATTTAAGAAGTATGTACAGGTTAAAAATTTTTAAAAAATAAGTATAGATTAGAGAGAGATTGACAAAGTTAGCCGCTCGGCTAAAACAATAAACAACCGCTAACCCACAATTGCATATTATGACTTGTAGCCAAAAACAATTAACTTATGTTAGCCAGCATTCCTTTTTTCCGTTCTTACTATTTACAAAAGGTTAAATTCTCATAATTCTTTTTTGTCTATAGATTCTCATAGTACTCTGTTATTTTTCTAGAATGGTAACTATTAACTATGTGTGGAAGAAAATGAAAATACGATAAATTTAACTACTGAAAATTAAATTTCTAGTCAACTATCATAGAAACAATCTTTACCATTTTTTTTCCTTTTTTGAAAAGGATTCTAATCAGTAGGGGTGTATATGAATCGGGTTGGCTTGGTTTTTATCAAAACCAAATTAAACTAACTATATCGGTTAGGATTGGTTCGGTTTCATCGGTTTTTCGAATTTTCGGGTTTTTTTTACATGAATATTACTTCAATCTTACTTTGTTAAAATTATAGATAAAGCTTTAATAAGTGAATACATGTTTAGTAAATATGGAAAGAATTGATAAACATATGATCTATTAAAATATTCTAATGGAAGAATTTTTTTAGTTACACATGATAGTTATTTTCTTAGTCGTCTAACAATAAATTTCGTTAATTTACGCTTTCACGGTTACTACATGAGAGGATCCCACATATTTCTATGTTTTCTAAAGAAAGATCACTATAAACTCATTAAAATATAAATAAAATTTATATATTTATATTTCGGTTTGGTTCGGATTTTCTAAACGATTTGCTTTTATTTTTCGATTTGGTGGAATTTTTCGGTTCGGTCTGAACATCCCTAATAATCGAAATTTGTTCCAATATTTATTAATTTATTATATTATATCAATCGTGTCTTATTGAAAATGATTAATAAATGGCACATTAACAATATCATCTGTCATATTATGTTAATCTTGTTTCTTTCTAGGAAACAAATCATTCTCCCCAAAAAAAAAGTAATAAAAATCAATAATCCACACTCTTTTTAAGTATCAAAAGTATTTAGTCTTTGAAAATAATAAATTTTCATGTCATTTGAGGTACCTAACTTTTTCTGACTATCAAAAGATTATGTAAATTATTTTTAATTTATTGTTATTGTGGGCTCTTAATTGGCTAAATGAAAGTAGTCGATCATCCTCAAAGTAATAGATCTTTATTGATATGGTTTTCATTTTATGGGTTTATTTATTTATCTAATACGCAATAATATATTTTTTACTCTTTAAATCAAATACCCCGTACAAAAAACGTAAATATACATTCATAAATACTATATACTAGATATAAATTATCAATAACTATCATCATCGTAATTTTTAACACAATATTAAATTCTAAAAAATCTTTCATATATACGTTTCACTACATCACTACGTAGTAAAATGCACGATACACTATATATATATATATATATATATATATATATATATATATATATATATATATATATATATATTGAACAATCTATACACTTTAGATACACACAAGCGCACAGAATACATTAATAATATATTATGGATATGCAAAATAGACTGTCACTATGCAAAATAGACTGTTACTATACAAAAAATATACAAAATAGACGTCACTATACGAAATTGACTGCTACTATACAAAGAATATACAAAATAGAGTGTCACTATACAAAATCGACTGTTATTATACAAAATTATATACAAAATAGAGTATCAATATACAAAATATATAAAAAATAGACTATTATTATACAAAAGTATACAAAATAAGCTGTTATTATACAAAAATATATAAAGTAGCCCGTCACTATGAAAAAAGTATACAAAAATAGTCTGTTATATATAAAAGTATACAAAAATATACATTTCGTATAACCTGCATTACATATTTCATTCAATTGTTAGCTAATACTAATCAGACCCAGAGGTACATTTATAAAGGCAAAAAAGAGTTGCTCTATCGCGCTAAGTGAGAGTCAAACCTGCGACCTTCAGCTTAGTAAACATGCACCCAACCATTGAGCTACAAGCGCTTATGCTATAAAGCTTATTCATTTATGCTACTATATCCAATCTGTTTGGGCCGAAGGGCCATTTTTGTAAGTAGAACGAAACATGAGCTATTAAAATTTAAAGGAACTATAAAGGGTAGTTTTCTCTAGATTAAATGGGGGGCGACCAAATAAGACGCCCCGTGCAATTTTTACCTTAATTACTCGTGCATTTCGTTTCTATTTGTTGGGCCAGGCAAACATGTCATCGAATGTCCAAATAAATCCTGGACAAAACATTAAAAGGCCCATGAAAATCCAACATGGATAGCTCCGAAATATTTAAAGGGATCTTTACGTATATAGACGGTCATATTCATTATTTATTTTTTCTTGCCAAATACATATATATTATATATTTATTATATATAAATAATATTTAATTATGCATGTATTATATCTTTACTATCTATTTTAAATTTAAAGGGTTTGATTAACAACTATTTGGGTTAGTTCTTCATATTTAAAAGGAAAATTACTAGCTATATCCATTTATAAGTAACTCATTACAAAATTGGTCAATTGATAAAATATTACTAATATTAGTCAAATTGGCCAATTAGCTATTTCTAGCAAAAACATATTAAATTTTTTCTTTGTTTTGAGCGGGTGTTATTAGAATAGATTGGGCACTACTTAAGGAGATTGAATCTCAATTTTGGAATGAGTTGGTGAAGTTTTGAGGTGGTTTGAATTGAAAATTTGAAGTAAAAGCTGAAGATGAAAAAAATAATATGTGTATCATTTATGTATCACATATGTATCATATTTATATCAATTGTGTATCATATATATATATCCATGTATAGATAGCCGTGTGTGAGATCCATGCGTGATACATGTGTCGCAAAAGACTTTTTTGAACTCGATTAAAATGCAAAGTTTGAGACACAACCAATCCAAATCACCTCCAATCTTCCTCAAATTTGTATATCGACTTATCTTTATATTTTCAATGAATTTCAACTATACCCATTGAAAAAGTTTCTTTTTTGTTTAAAATTTTAAAATTTGTATAGATTTTTGTATTTCATCACCTTATTTGCTACCCCGTCCATAAAATTTCCTTTCCGTCTTGTATCTAATGTTGCTAATCACGCTTAAAAATATGGAAGGTGATTTTTGCATGTGATTCTTTGATAGAAAGAAGCCTAATATTTATTTTTTCAATTTTTGGTGGCTAATTTTGGTAAATTTATGACTAATTAGAGGTTGGTAAGTTGAGATTTATTTGAGACATTTGGGTAAGTTTTCCTATTTAAAACTATTTATTGGTTTTAAGTTTTCATTACTTCTATTAATTATATACAAGGCTAAATTTTTAAGCTTTGAAATGTATTCATTAATTCTGAATACTGAGGGAAATTAAGTATATTCACTTGAATTCGTCTCCATATGGAAATTTTTTTTGTATAGTTTTAACTATTTAAAATTTGTTTTGATGTGAGAATGTGACAAAAGTAGGATGAATTTACTTTTTTTGATAAATTGAGGGTGGGTAACCGACAGAAATAAAGAGCCACATATCTATCTATATTTATCTATGGGAGTTTTACCTTCCTATACTATGAAACTTTATTACTTTTAATGTTTAAGGTTTGAGTTAATTACATTTTAATATACCAAATTATCATTTATATACCATAATTCAAATCAGGGATATAATTAAGGGTGCATTTATATTAGGCATAATTATAGGACCGTATCTTCCCACTCCCTTCCCCCTCCCCACATTTTACCTTTACCAGTAAACCCCCCACCCCACCCCACCCCCCCCCCCCCCGAAACGTTTCTATTTTGAATTCCACCATTGACCCCAATTAAAAAGCTTTGAAACTTTGAATTAAAATTTGAGTTTTTAAAAATCATTATTTGTTTTGATTGGGTGTTGTTGTAAATAATTTGGAGTATGTTTAGGAGTTTATATCTCAATTTTGATGGGTTTAGGTGAAGATTTAGACTTGATTTTGGCTGAATTTTAGATTGAAACTCGAAGAAGAAGACATATTTTCTAGAATTTGTAGATAAATTATAGTCAAATCAGAAAAATTATAGATAAATTGTATATTGTTTTTTTGTAGAAGATTTTGTAGAAGCTTTAGTCGTTTTGGATTTGTGAAAACAGAAAATAATGTATCTACAATCATCTACAATTTATCTACAAGATATCTACAAACCGGATACATTGAATTTTAATATACCAGTTCCCATTTTAATTGTAGCATAATTGGCATTTTCGGCATAATTGTAAAAGATTTGTAGAAGTTTTAGTCTTCCCAATCTACAATTTATCTACAATTCTACAATTTATCATCATCTTCTTCTTCTTCTTCTTCTTCCTCCTCCTCCTCCTCCTCCTCCTCCTCCTCCTCATCCTCTTCTTCTTCTTCTTCTTCTTCTTCTTCTTCTTCTTCTTCTTCTTCTTCTTCTTCTTCTTTGAGTTTCAATATGAAATTCAGTCAAAACCAAATATAATCTTCACCAAAACCCCTCAAAATTGAGATATAAACTCCAAACCATATTCCCGATTATTTACAACAAATTTTTGAAAACCCAAATTTGAATTCAAAGCTTTCAAGCTTTTTAATGGCTATCAATGGTGGAAAATATATGGAAGAACAAATGAAGAGGAAGATGAAGACCAGAAATCTCCTTTCCTTTTCAAAAATACGCATCTTCCAGATCTCCTTTCCATTTCAAAATTTAAATTTAATGTGGAATAAATCAATCACAGATTCTGTGGCTGATTTTTCGCGCGTTAAAAATGGCAGAATCAGCCTAAATAACGAATGGTATATATATTGTAGGTAAACTTTGGTCTAGGCGAGTAATATACATACTATGCGCATATTTTGTAATAAGGTTTCATATATGGTATAGTTAGGAAAAACTCTAGAGCCGTCAATATGGGCTTGGCCCGTTAGGTCGGCCCAACCCAGCCCTAATTTTGCGTGGTTTGGCTAGAATGCTTACGACCATTTAAAAATGAGGCTTTTAAGCCCGGCCCAAAAAAATACTAAATACATCACACGCCATTACAAAAAGATCGAGATATTTCTAGAATGATCCTTTCAATACACCTGTTGAAAATTTTCAGTTATGGCTGAAAACTCAAATGTTTGTTAAAACATGTTTCTTTAAAAATTTTGCAAGTGTGCTTTAAATTTTTTGGTGCGGGGCTATTTTTCTTAATAGAATCAAAATATAAATTGTGATTTTAAAAAGGTCGGTCCAATGTCGTTTAACGTTGGATTAACCTTTTAAAAAAAATATATTTATATTTTGGCCTCATAAAGATTTTTTTTTTTTGGAAAATTGCCCCATAACATATTTTTAAAATGCGCTCGCCAAAATTTTGAAGCACCCATCCGAATTGTGAAACATCAAAAATCGTAACGACCACCAGAGTTTTGAGCAATCCGGGACGATTACCATTACTGCTATGTGCTTTCATTTTGGCAATCGAAAAAATCCCATCGAACTAAATTTTAAATTTTGTTATGAAATAATATAAGAACAAAAACAATAATACAAGAACAATATAGAGAAAAGTAGAGAGAGGAATATTCTTATTGATACTTTGGGATGATTTACAATGGGAGAGAACCCCTTTATTTATAGGGAGGTGGTGACTTAGCCACCAAGAAGTAAACCCTAGAATCTCTCTAAATATGGACATTCACCTAAAATAGAATATTTTATAACACTCCCCCTTGAATGTCTATTCAATAATGTGCCTCGTTAAAACCTTAACTAAAACAAAACCCAATGGGAAAAATTAAAGAAAAGGAAAAAGAGTATACATGTTTGAATATGCGCTTATTGGTTGCCTCGTTAAAAACCTTGCAAGGAAAACCCATTGGGACAAAACCTTGTAAGGGAAAAAGAGTGCAACGCGCATTAACTCCCCCTGAAAGAGCATCAATTCACATCCTTGAGCATTTGCATTCCAATCTTGTGCACCATCTTCAAAACGATCTTTTGTAGAGATTTGATAAATAAATCAGCCATATTGATTTGAATAAATATTCCGCACCTTGAAATTATCATTCTTGATAGATATGAACATCTTCATATAATGTCGTGGAATGACTCTTCAATATCTCCATAGTGGTATTCTCGATGCCTCATGCTTATAGTTATAGCAAGATACATATGTACACAACTTGCACTTAGGATGTGGTACTTCAGGACCAAGAATTGTATATGCTTCAAGCAACTTCAATCATTGACTTTATACTTTCAAGTATTTGAACTACATGTCTTTCATATGGAATCAATTCTGCTTGAATTGTATCTCTTCCATTTAGCCAATATTTTCGTTTGTATTCGACAAACATAAGATCCTCATCGATATTTAGCGCTATCATAGATGTCGTCGACGAACATTTTATATCGGTTCCAGTAAATTTTCATAAAGACATAACATGGAGATCTCTTTATTCATATATTCAGGTACCTGAATCTCTCATGAGATTTTATGAAGTGTTATGTCATGTGATCTTCTAGATCACTTGCCTCCCCATTATGATCACTTTGATCATTTGCTCATCTTCTTTATTAAGAAGTTATTTTGAAACCGATTTGTCTATACGCTTTAAGCGTATCAAAGACTTTGTCCTTCTGGGACTTAATATGAGCATTTGCAGTGAGAATATAGTTACTTTCTTTGGGTCAGCAAATGCGTATAGCATGCTTTGCAATATGTTGCAATTGAATTATCCTTTTATGAACTTCAGGTTCATATTATGATATTCGAGGATCTATATATACAAATGATAATTCATCCCATGTAACATTTTCTCAAGTGTTTATCATGTCTCCCCCTCATGTTAGAAAAGCTAACTTATTTCCTCAACTTTGAGAGTCCATCTTTGTGCATTATGGTATTAATGAAAATATACACTGCACATCAATAATAATAAGATGAAATTATTTGGTTCCTGACCCTGAACCACTTGTGAGGGGAGAATATAATATACTCTCGTATACAACGTATATCAAACTGATATATATATAACTTTATTCTCATAAGAAACAGATTAGCTATTAAGTGGAGGCACTCAATAATTATCTTGCTAAACCAACTATGATATAAACCAACTTTCAAGATGAACTATCTTGAATAGAAAATCTGGAAATTATGCTCGAAGTTATATTACTGAGCAATTTACCTCGCAAGCACCGGCCAGGCTGCGGGTTAATAACAATCGCACATGTAACCATATCATAGATGCATCATATGTGGTATACATGGCAGGTGAATGGGCCCATATTCACCTTTGATATTTCCAGAATTTATGGGATTCAACCCGAACTCTTTAGTTGGTCAATTAATTAATGAGAACAAGTAATACAAGAGAATCGTAAAGAACTTTCTAGTTCTTTAATATTTACCCATGTGAATTCTCTATTACTGCACATCATACTTAAAATGATATGGCTAACCCGAATGCCAACTGAATAAATTATCAATATTGATAAACTTCAAATTTACACCATGACATGTGCAATTATCAATAAACTTCAAGTTTATTATGATATGGGTTTTTATATCACTAAACGTCCACTTTATTGTGGTATTCTTGTGTAGTACAAACTGGAGAATAAAGCGGGTAGTTTTTCACATACAGATTATCCCGCTACAAGTTATAGTAATAGAAGATATCAAATCTTTCCTTTATTTATAGTCTCAATATAATCAATCGCTTTCGCATATACTTTGGAAACTGAATAAGTTTCTTTGAGACTTACTACAACACAATACCTTATTGGTAATCAATTGTGTTTCTCCAACATAGTAATAATTGGCTCTTCTAGAGCTCTCAATTAATTTTGTACTACCACAAATTCGTCAACATCCATGTGGTGAATATCTCTTTTAAAGAGAAAGTTATACCATTATGGCCATGTCAAAATTATATGCGAGATATGTTTCTTGCATTATTATTGTCCTTTGATAATCACATTGACAAATTATTTTGGCGTACAATAGGTACGTGACCAATGACTATTCATGCCATAACGATGACATTATTTTCATATATCATCTCAAACCTCCTTCTAGGGGTGAGTGTGGTATATTCAATACCAATTTCATGTTCATATTCTTCCAATAATGAATATGTATTCGTGAATCAGATGTTGTCACATTCACTGCGGGGATATGTGATTTTGTTATCCTTTTCAAATCTGTAAATGCATCTGGCATTCGATTTGCTATTCTTTGCAGATGGATAATATTTTGCACCTCTTTTTCACAAATAGAGGTATGTGGATCAAGATGAGATAATGATACATTTTTCCACAAAATTTCCCGTTTGGTTTCACCAACTTCTCCCCCTAATTTTGGGAAAAGTGTCTCATCGAATTGACAGTCTGCAAATCGTGCAGTGAACAAATCCCCTGTCAATGTTTCGAGGTAGCAAATAATGGAGGGCGATTCAAAATCAACATATATTCCAAACCTTCTTTGCAGACCCATTTTGGTGCAATATGGCGGTGCTACAGGCACATATACTGCACATCCAAAAATTCTTAAGTGGGACAAAACTCATTGCAACGGGGAATATTTGTGATAATTCGTCGTTCTGAGACGAACTAGCATTGCTGCATGCAAAATGGCGTGACCCCAAACCGAAGTGGGCAGCCTCGTTTTCATGAGTAAATGAGGAATTCAAGATTATTCTTATCTATTGTCTCAATATGATATCCATTTTGAATGATTACTTTAAAACTCAACAAGTTCCTTTTAGACTTGGAGGAGAACATTGCATTCTCTAAAATGTTGTTCCTTTAGGCAGAGTTATAGTTGCTCTTCCGGAGCCTTTAACCAATTTACTACTACCAGAAATTGAAGTAACATCTGCCTTACACATACTTAAATGAGAGTAATATTTCTTCTCTTTGAATATCGTATGTGTGGTACATGAATCAATTAATCAAAAGAGATATACGAACATGAGAATAAACAAATTTAATCCGTTGCTTCATAATTAAACAATATTTTCAAAATCTGCTGAGGTTAGTCGATTAACTTAGTTAATAGTCGACTAACTTGGGAAGCAGTCATTAGGTTAGTCGACTAACTAAATCAGATAGTCGACTATCTTGCCTTATGGAAAAGTACAGTTTTAATGCGAAATATTAGTTAGTCGACTAACTAAGTTGATAGTCGACTAACTTAATAAACAGTCATCAGGTTAGTCGACTATCTAAATCAGATAGTCGACTAACTTAGCTTGCGGAAAAATCCAGTTTTAATGCAAAATATTAGATAATCGACTAACTGTTAGGTTAGTCGATTAACTCTAATGGAAAATAAAAATATCTTTGAAATTTAAGCATATTGGAACATTCTAAAGAACTAATACTAACATTATATCATAAGCTAACTAATACGAGCTGATACTAATGACTATTAATTTATTCACTAACTAATGCAAATAAGTAAAATAAAATCAAACAATTCCATCTTCCTTCATCACAGATCCATCACCAATTAAGTGGTCTAGTTTCCCCTCAGGGTGCTCAAAGAAGTCTGCCACATCCAAGTGGGTGATGTCAAAATTGTCGTCAGAGACAGAATTGGTTTCAGGGCATTTACTTTTTAGAGATGCTTGATAAAGCTCAACCAAATGTCTTGATACACGGCAAATTTTCGCCCAGTGCCCTTTTCCACCGCAACGATAATATATAGTTTATGAACTATTTGCTTTTGGATTCTCATCGCATCGTGCTTGTGGCAGAGTGACCAACTTCAGGTTGTCATATCTCTCCTTTAAGCCATTCCACAAGATAGGTGGATCTTTGACTGTGATATATTCAATTTTCAAACCTTCATCAAGGTGATGGCGCAAGAAAATCAAGGCCTTAGCACAGTTTCAAACCTTCATCAATGTGATGGCGCAAGAAAACCAAGGCCTTAGCACAGTTTCAAACCTTCATCAAGGTGATGGCGCAAGAAAATGAAGGCCTTAGCATAGTCTTGGGTGGATGCATTATTTCTGTCTTTAATGGCGTCTCCAAGACCCATTGCATCCAAATGGATTTCAGCATCCAACACCCATGTCATATAGTTCTTGCCCGAAATTTCAAGGGCAACGAACTTTCTTTTCATAATGTCAGACATAAAACAAAATTACATCAAGAGCGTGTCCATACTTACGGGCTTTATTACAATTATCACATTCACTTTAGGGAATGGATCATAATCATCTGTATGTGCTATATACAATCTCATGTCAAATATTACTTTCATAAAGTAAAAGATTATTTTGAGAATCTTTATTATTCTCATTATCACAATGATGACGATTATAATTCCGTCTATTGCCACGTCCACATCCATTGATACCTTCACGGTAATAATTTTGTCTTCTTTCAGACTTATCACATACTGCTATCACATTCTCTAAAGGGAATGAGAATGAAGCAAATTCAATGGGACGGATTTTCAATTCTTTGCCCACAATCATACATGAATTTAATCATGGCAAGACATAGAAATTTTACCACTTCACGTGTTTATAATTTCTTACAAACTCCATTAGAGTTATAATCAAACTTTGTTGTCTATGTTTGTATATGAAATCAAATCGTAGAATTTCAAGAATTTGAAAGGGAAAAGTAAATTACTTACCTTTAAGGTGTACCAATAAATATTGTGATATCAAATATACCTCTTGAGTTTCCATCCCGTTGCATTATTTTATGATGATACCATCTCTTCTATTTTTCCGTATAGAAATTCTCCACTGAAATTACAACGGCTGAATCGGCGCCAGATGGACCCCAACAATGAAAACCCGCCTGAACTTGAACAGAAAATACAGCGGCTTGTCTTCTGGCTTCTTTCCTTCTGTTCTTCTTTTCTTTCTTTTTCCTCCTCTCTTTTCCTTCTATTCTTCTTTTCCGTTTCCTTTTTTTTTTCGTTGTCTTTCCTCTTCTATTTTTCCGTATAGAAATTTTTGAAAGAAGGAAGAAATCAAATTCAATTGGTTAGAGACTCGTGCTGAAAACGTGTTATGAAATAATATAAGAACAAGAATAATAATACAAGAACAAGAACAATATAGAGAAAAGTAAAGAGAGGAGTATTCTTATTGATACTTTGGGATGATTTATAATGGGAGAGAACCCCTTTATTTATAGGGAGGTGGTGACTTAGCCACCAAAAAGTAAACTCTAGAATCTCTCTAAATATGGACATTCACCTAAAATAGAATATTTTATAACAAACTTCAGTATAGAAATTTCGCCTAAGCTTCTATTACTGGGGTCAAAAATTTAAGGGAAACTTAAAAAAATATCTCATATAAATTTCAACTTACCAACATCTAGTCAATATTTCAAAAATCGAAACAAACAAGGAATTTTTTTAATGGGTATTGTCGAAATTTATTGAAAACATATAGATAAGTCAATATACAAAATTTGAGGAAAATTGGAGGTGATTTGGACTGGTTTTGTGTCAAAATTCATAATTAAATCGATGTCAATTTTTTTTTCTGTGACACATATATCAAACATATATCACGCATGTATGTCACACACAGATATACATGTATATACATGTGATACACAATCGATACAAATATGATACAGATATAATACACTGTGTGATACACGTATCATTTTTTTTCATACTCAGTTTTTACTTCGAATTTTCAATTCAAACCAGCTCAAAACTTCACCAAATCATCAAAAAACTGAGATTCAAGCTCCTTAAGATATACCCAATTTATTTTAGTAGCATCTACTCAAAAGAAAATAAAAATTTGATATTTTTTTGCTACAAATAGCTAAGCTAATTGATATTTTAAGGCTTCTTTATTCCTAAAGCTTTAAAATAAATTGGTGCACAATCTGTAATAAAGCAAGTTATTACTGCTACTATTTTAAGACTACATCATTTGATTGGACAAAGATTATAAAATGTTAATTTGAATTTCATTATCTAAGTTGCATGAAATATTAAAATAGTGGGTTAAAATCTGTTTGTTATGTGGAAATTGATTATTGAAATTTATGATATCTGCATAGAGAGAGAACAATGTCGAACATTTAATAATGTTTAAAAAATAAAAAGCATCATAAAAATTGAGACAGAGAGAACAAAAGTCTGAAGAATTTGATTGATATTATAGTTCAAATCTAAAATCATCAATATTTGATCGCCCAGTTTCAGTGGGTATGGAGAAACTTTGACTGCTTTTCATTGGGATACAAATATAAGATCAACTTCCCCTATTTTTTTTTTTGTTAGAGTTTTAATTAAAATTATTTTCTATTTTTAGGAGTCTAAGATGATTATTATTATTAGAACTTCAATAGGCTAAAATTTTAAATAGCTTCCTTATTAAATTATTCCCTTCGAAATAGTTTTTCTTCTTGCAGAATGCACTATGAAGAGTAAAAGTCCTAGTACTACCAGCCATATGTCCTTATTCGGGAGTCTTACTTCATCAGAATTTGAGATTAATTAATTAATATAATCAGTTTTTTTTATATCAAGATATATGATTTTCTAATAGTCTGGATGCTTTTTATATTTATAGGAGGGTATCAGTTCTTATACAATATACACAAATAAAGTAAAGAAATTATTTCTAGCATTGTTTCACTTCATATATTCTTCTTTTTTAACATAAAGACTTCGATTAAGACATTAGAGGATGATCCTAGACGTCTTAACCACAATCAAATTCTCAATTGAGTAGAGAATGGACCACAAAAAGCATGCTCAACTTAAAGTTTTCAAATTATAGAGGACCAGAATAAATATTTCAACACAAAATGAGTAAATCTAATATTAATAATAGATGGAGGCTATAGTCAAATAAAAAGAGAATAATGATGATTTAATTTCTGTTTTCCTACTAGATGGTCGATAAGTATCTATTGGAGGAGACTTAAAAAAATATATTTGGAGTTTGAAGACAGCTTTCTGCCTTTTAGCTTGAAGTTGACGAAAAACAAACATTGAATTTTCATTGGATTATGGAGGAGAAAAGAAAAAAATAGGGTAGGGAAAAAGAAAGTTGGAAGATGCTTTTTCTCACTTCTGAAAAGTGGATTAGCTTTTTGGATGGCTGATAAATACAGATTGACTTGAGCTCTTATATATGATGATTAATAAATAACCGGCCAAATTTAATGTTTATTTTGCCTAACCGATATACATATTTTTTGGGTCACACAATAAAATTTTATTTAACCAAATATAATATATACATCCACTAGTTCATTGTAGACTCTAGAACTAGTCCTAATCTTCGTACCTTTCATAACATTCTTCATTTTCTCTAATTCTATTATAATAAAGACCTATACTAGATTTGGGTATCAGTTTTAATATATCTAATATCTTTTTCCAACTGTTTCTATGTTGTCCTTTTCTGTGCAATTGAATTATAATCTCCCTCAGTCTTAGAGTGCGATCTCGTTGTTGCTCTTGAAATCTTCTAGCATTCCGTTCACTTCAAACATGGTATACGGTCGTAGCTAGTAACCATCCTAAGATCTCTGCTTGGGCTTTGCTGTTATATCTTTTGGTCGTTAGCCTCTCAACTTTATCTTCCCAGCTTCCCACTTGACGACACTCACCTGTTCAGTATAGAAAGGAGCTCCATAACTTCCTTGCGTATTCACACTCGAAAAACAAGTGTGTGTGTGTGTGTGTGTGGTGTTTCTTCAGCATCACACATACATAGAAATAATTTCTAGGAACTTGAATTCCCCATTTTGTACAATCTCTCAACTGTAGAGAGCCTCTTCTGAAGTGCAAGAGTACAAACTGGTACTTTGGCACAGAACATGGTCTCATAGTAAGGCCTCTCGACATAACTTTAAAAAATTTAAGGGATTAGGTGCATATATGCCTTCTTGATTATGAACTTACCAGCAAGAGTGAATTGTTGCAGCTCTGTGTAAGGATCACAATTCCCATATCATTTTCTTGCATCAAATATTTTCCTAACAAGCCAGCATACTTGTTTTAGTATTTCCATCTCACCGATTTCCCTTCTTTTTATGTAGAAACTATGAATACATTGGACCCACAGGGTGTCTTTCTTAGTTGCGATAGCCCAAAGTAGCTTAGATATGGGTGCTTTCTTCCAACTCAATGATGTTCAGACCCCCTGCTAATTTTGGCATACACAGCCTCTCCCAAGCCACTAATGCTCTTCTTGATGTGGTACATTGTCCGGTCTACAAGAAATTTCTACAAGCACCTGTTATTAGCTGCATTACCTTCTTTGGAATCAAAAATACTTGTGCCCAATAAGTTTGTATCTCAAATAGGACACTCTTGATCAGCTGTACTCTACCGGTATATGAAAGGAATTTGGTGGTCCAACATTTAATTCTGGCCGTCATTCTCTCCACCAGCGGCATGCATTGTTAAACTGTTATTTTCTTGGATGATAGGGGAACGCCAAGGTACTTGAAAGGTATCTCTCCAAGTGCAAAATGCATTTCAGAGAGGATCTGATCCTTCAGTCATTAATCCACCCATGACCAGGGGCTTTTCTCCATGTTTGCTTTGAGGCCTGAAACTTTTGAGAAGTGCTCAAATGCCTTAATCATCAGTTGAATAGACATTTGGTTAGCCCTGCAGCACATTATTAAGTCATCAGCAAAACAAATATGGGATAGTTTCATTTTCCGGCACTTTGGGTGATAGTTGAAGTTTGGGTTGTAGTTTAGCTACTTCAGAGATTTGTTCAGGTACTCCATTGTTAACACAAAAGGTAGTGGTGACATAGGGTCTCATTGCCGTAGTCTTTTTCTTGCTTGGAATTATTAGGGTGAGCCCTCCACTAAAAATAGAGTAACTCATAGTCGAGACACACTCCATGATTATATTTACAAACTTCATTAGCATTCCAAACTCCAACAAAACCATTCTTAGAAAATCCCACTCAAAAGTGTCATATGCTTTCCTAATGTCAATTTTTACTAGGCATCTAGCGGACATTCCTTTTCTGTAATAACATTTGACTAGTTCATGGGCCACAATCACATTATCTAAGATGTTCCTTCCTTCAATAAAAGCTGATTGTGATGGCCCCATAATTTTGTCCACTACTAGTTTCAGTCTGGAAGTGATCACCTTAGCTATCAACTTGTACAAAGTTGTACAACATGCAATAGTCCTGAATTCCTTAACATATGTGTCACGACCCAATTCCTGAACCCGGTCGTGATGGCGCCTCTCGTGAAGACAAGGCCAACCAATGGATCAACAACACCTCATTTAGCAATTACTAAGCATAAATAAGTCTAAAACATAGATAACACAGCATGAGCGCGGAACAAACTGATAAAATATGGAAACTATCCCGACATAGCTCGAAATCGGGGTGTCACAAGTCATGAGCTACTACATAGTCTAGTAAAATAATATAAGTATGGAACTAGGTACAAAGTCTGAATATGACATAAGTAGGGAAAGATAAGGGGAAAATGGGGCTATGGACGTCAACAACTACATCGTCACCCCTAGTCCGCCTGGTCTGGAAAGAAAATCAGTGCTCAGGGACGAACGCTACTCTACCTGTATCTGCACACACGGTGCAAGGAGTAATGTGAGTATTCTGACCCAGTGAGTAATAAGAATAAATAATCACTGAAAGCACGAAATCTCATAAATGTACAAAGACTCGCTATCTCAAACAGTAAATCAGTCAATTAGTAAAATAGTGAAATATCAAATAACTCTCTTTTAAAACAATTAAAGACAAATATTTTCAACAAGTGAGAAATAATCAAAAACCTGCCCCTCGTGCTAAATATCAAACTTTCAATACAGTATCAACCCCGCAGTCTTAGCATCAGTCACTCAATACAACATCAGCCCCTCGGGCTCACTCTCAAATCACATGGACTGCGCTCAGTGTGGGCGTGCAGAATCCGGAGGGGCCCCTTATGGTCCAAGCACTATATCATCATAAGGCTTGAAAGCCTGATCATATCAACATAAGGCCTGAAAGCCTTCTCACATTAAACTCGAGGCGTGAAAGCCTCCGCCCATAACACTCGAGGCCTGAAAGTCTCCTCACATGACACTCTAGGCCTGAAATCCTCCTCACATAACACTCAAGGCCTAAAAGCATCCTCACATAACACTCGAGGCCCGAAAGCCTCCTCACAATACTCAACATATCCTCACATATGGCCCTCGGCCTCAATCAGTAAAAATATGATCGTATGCCCCTCGGGCATAAGTCAAACAATAATGCTCAGCTCAAACACTAGTTCAAATATCATTGAAATCTCAAATTTCAGTAAAAATAGCTGAGTTCATGAAACAATGTAATTTAATTAAACTAAGCTCAAGTAATATTTCGAATAGTGATGATAGTTCGCAAAGGATTTCAAATAGTCGGCAATAAGCCTAAGTAAGGTGAAAACAACAAGTAATAGTCAAATACGCGGTAAAGCATCAACCAGGATGGACCAAGTCACAATCCCCAATAGTAAATGACACCGCACTCGTCATTGAGTGCGTGTCTCATCTCAACATAGCACTACGTTGTGCAAATCTGGGGTTTCAAACCCTCAAAACATCATTTACAATCATTACTCACCTCTAGCCGAGTCTAGCTTGCTATGCCCTTTCCTCTCGAATCGGCCTCCTCGTGCATCGAATCTGTCCAAAACCACGAGGAATATGTTACTATAGGCTAAGGGAACATAACCCAATCGAAAAGACTCGAAATTCACAAAATTTCAAAAACCCGAGCCCCGGGCCTACTTCTCAAAGTCATAAAATTTAACACCACCGGATTCTTTATCTCGCCACGAGTCCACACATACCAAAAACTTCCAAATCCGAGCCCAAATGACCCTTCAAATCACACTTTGAAATACCCAATTTCCAAGCCCTAGCTTTACCTTCTCTTGATGAATTTCGCTAAATTTCTATGTTAATTCTACCATTAAATCATGTATTAAGGTCAAGGAACTCACCTCCAATCACACCCAGTCGAAATCACCTTCAATTCCCGTCCAAAAGTTCTTAAAGTTGCTTTAAAATGGTGGAAAATACCCTTAGCTCATGGAACAAAATGAATTTTAAAACCTTTTCACTGCCCAGAATTTTTCTCTTTTGCGATCTCAACACCGCATCAGCGGATTTCGTTTCTTCGAAATTCACTAACACGCACCAAACCGCTTCTGCAGTCCCCCAGCCGCATCTGCGGCTCCGCAGGTGTGGTTCCATGTCTGCATCTGCGGTCTGGCCTAACCTCCTCACATACCTCTTTTGCGACTCCAACGCCGCTTATGCAGTACCGCACTTGTGACCCTATTTCCGTAGGTGCGGAAATACGAGATACCAGCAAACTCAAAAATGTAACAAGTCCAAAATTCATCCCGATGGCTATCCGAAACCACCCCAGACCCCCGGTACCTTAACCAAATGTGCCAACCATCTTAAAACATTATTCAAACTTGCTCCAATCATTAAAATGCCACAAATAACACCAAAACCATCAAATTACATCGGATTCAAGCCTAAATCCTTATAAAACTTCCGAAATACGTATTTGATCAAAAAACCGATCAAAACGCCTCCGAATTACCTAAAATTTTGCACACACATCCCAAATTACGAAGCTATTGCAAATCTTGAAATTCATTTCCGACCATCGGATCAAAATCTTACCCAAATAACTGAAAATCGCCAAAAATACTAACTTCGCCAATTCAAGCCTAATTCTATACCAGACCTCCAAAATCACTTCCAATCATGCTCCTAAGTCACAAATCATCCTATGGAACTAACCAGATCACCGAAAATCATATCCGAGCTTTCTAACTCATAAGTCAATATTCGGTTGACTTTTCCAACCCAAACCTTCCTTAAAGAGACTAAGTATCGTATTTCCTTCCAAAACCAATCCAAACTAACTCTAATACACCGAATACTAATAACTAAATATGAAGAAGCATAAAATAGGGGAAACAAGACAGTAACACATGAGACGACGGGCCGGATCATCATAATATGTAGGATTTGGGACTTTTGGTACTAGAGTAATGGTAGTACAATTTATCTCCTTCAGAATTTCCCATGTTTCAATAAATTGGAGGATTGCTACAGTGACATCTTCTCCAACTATGCCCCAATTAGCTTTGAAAAATTCAGCAGGAAAATCATCTCCCCCTGGAGCTTTGTCAGCCGGTAAGTCATGTAGAGCCTGCACTATTTCCTCTTGCATCACTGGTTTAATCAGACCCTGCTGATCCTCCTTGTTTAGGCAATACCCATCCTTTGCAATGTTTCTATTTAGACAAGGCAATTCTGAGGCCTTAGTTCCCAACAAATCTTGAAAAAATTTGATGCTCTTGCTGAATTTGGCCAGGGTCAATCAACGTTATTACTTAATCATTACAAATTGAGGAGATGTGATTCCTTGCTTGTCTTGTCTTTATTTGTTCATAAAATATCTTGTATTTTAATCTTCTTTTTCTAACCATATAGCGCCCTTGATTTCTGCCCTAGTGCCTCCTTATGGATGTTAGACCACTTTTCTAGCTCAAGTAGCAAAGCTCTCTCCTTTTGTATCAAGTTGGAGTTATATAGATCTGAATTCAACATTTGCTGAGTGTCTTGCAGTCTTCCGCAAATGACCTGAACTCTGTTTTAAAGGTTAGAGACTACTTTATGGAGATGTTTTGTGTTAAGCTCAATCAGCTTGAGCTTTTTACATATTCCATACATAGCATAACCAGGGATTTTATACTGCCATATAGTTTGGGTCACATCTTAGAAGTACTGATTTTGTAGCAGTACATTTAGTAATATGAACGGCCTTGGGAGTGATTGCCTGATTCTCCCAGTATTAACAATAATTGGGGTATGATCTGAGTACCCTAGACTGTGATATACTGCTTCTAGATGATCATAGTTGTCAAACCATCTTTCATTCCCAAAAGCCCAATCAATGAGGCTATGAATTCTGATTTGTGCATCCCTTTTATTACTCCAAGGGAATAGGCTTCCTGTTCTTCTCAGCTGCCCAAGTCCTATATCTTCAATACATCCTTAAAATCTTTCATTTCAGTAGGATGTACTGGAACACCATTCTGCCTATCATCCACAGAGAGAATAGCATTAAAGTCCCCTAATACAATCCATGGATCAATTATGTTATTATTAAGATTTCTCAATCCTTGCCATAGAACCTTCCTTTCATTTATGGTATTCAAGACATAGATAAAGTTATTTGGCTAGCAAATGGAGACCTCTTATCTTTCACTATAAAATGAACAAACTGCGGCCTGGATATTAATATTTGAACTTCCACATGTTGAGTTTTCCGACATATCCATATTCTTCCATTCTAGCCTTGAGTGTAGTCATTAGCTACTTCCCATTCATTCCCTTTTTTTTTTTTACTTTTCCCGCCTTGTTGGCTTTAACTTTTATCTCAAGACAACTTATTAGGGCTACCTTATTTGTAAGAATAAAGTTCTTGAGCTCTTTCTACTTAAAGGGCTTATTAAGCCCTTTTATATTCCATGAGCAGAAGATTATGGAGGTAACCTCCTTGGAGGGTAATGGTCCTTTGTCACTTTTGGAGTGACTATCACTGGTTGAGTTCCCAAATCACTGAACTGGTTTTGCCTTAGTAACCTTTCAGTCTTTTCACTATCTTCATAAACCTTGCCATGTCCCTCCTCTTGGATAGGATTAAAGTTTTTCTTTCCTCTGCTCTTAGCCTGTTGTATTTGAAATTCTATCTCCTCCGACTGTTCTGTTTCATTCTATGTAGCTGTTGTTACTTGTGCCTCCTTTGTTGCATTAGGTTCAACTTGTTGCTTATCAACTGGGCCTGTTTTATGAGGTTCCTAAATTACCTTCACTCTCCAATCCATCTTTTGCTTTCTTTGACTGCTGCTGTTTACCAACTATTTTGCCTTCTTGAAGTAACCATTTTGATGCCCTATACTCAAGAAACTGTGGCAATATAACAGTCTCCATTCATACTCAATAGAGTGTAGTCTGCTCTTGCCTTCTGGTAGTTTAATTGGTATCTCCTCTGGTAGTGCGAGTGAGATATCCATCTTAATAAGTATTCGTGCATAGGACACTCTTTCTCCTTTGGCTGTAAACTTATCCATGCAGATTGGTTTCCCCAAAAAACTCACAATTCTTCCTAGGCTTCTTGGTACCCAGTACTCAATAGGTAAGTTAGGTTGTTACCCACACTGGAATAACTTGAAGAGGTTCCTTGCTCATTTAGAACTATGGCTCCCATTGTTTGAGAACCATGGGTCTATTATTAAAGGTGTATGGTCCATTTTGTATAAAGGTTTCCTTCTCTGCCTCAGACATGAATCTAAATGTAAAGTGGCCATCATTATGTAAGAATACTTGGGGGTTTCAACGGAATTCCAGACCCCATACACATATTTCAGCATTTCCTCGAAGGAAAGGTTTCCCCCAATTACATAACCAATTAGAGCTGATGATTTCCATTTCTGGCATTCTTCTTCGACTTTTGATTTAACCAATTGGATAGTCTTTACCCCGTCTTTCATTATCGGAGGAAAGTAGTCAAGATTCAGCTCTAATTGTTGAGATATGTTACTTTGGACAACATCCGCCGCTGTAGGTTTATCTGGTCGCACTACTGTAGAAAAGCTAAGCTTCCTAGCAGTTGTAGATGATGAAGTGCCTTCATCTTGTGCTTCAGGGGTGGTAATTTCAGCCGATGGTCTTCGTTGTAGTACTGTTGGAGAACTACCCATTCCTTTTAGCCATTGACCAAAGTGCCTTGGGCCTAAATCTTGTGGGATTCCATTTTCTGGCGTAATAAGTCTATTAGGTTTTTCATTCTGTGGAGGGAGTTGACATCGCTGGATTGTGCTTGTTACATCGAGCCATATCCAGAAGCGCACGTTATTATATTGGATGTACACTTTCTAATGAAATGACATGCCACGTGACATTTACCTAATATAAGGCCACATGAGATGATATTGGACATGGAGAGCACTTGTGAAGGAGGAATATTTGTGCACTAATAGTGTAATTTGGGGGTGGGGGTGGGTGGGAGGGGCAATATTACAACAAAAGTATAACAAGGAGCATACATGAATATCCTTTCCGCATAGTAAAGGAGTATTTTTGCCCATTTTCCTTATTTCATTTATTATGGGTAGAAACTTATTTATATATCCAGTAGTACCAAAGCACTACAAAGAAGAATGAAATAGTACACATGGGCAGAGGGAGAGTAGAAGCTACGGGTTCGGCCAAATTCAGTAATTTTGATTCAAATTGTGTTGCCTTAAAATTTTTATTAAATATACATAAACTATTAATTTAAAATCAGCAATATAATCCTAAATTCATAAGTTTAAAATTCTTGCTCCGTCTTTGATTGTACGTACAATTTTCCATTGAAACTCCTAGGTGCAATTTTTAATTTGTTCTCATATCCATACTACTAATTTGCAGTACATTTATAACTATGGATATTATTCAAATTGAGAGACCAAGCACGTATGAATAGAAAGGAATAGGTGTTTGGTCTCTCAATTTGAAATTATATTCATGTTATAAAATGTACTGCAAGTTAGTTGTATGACTATGCGAACAAATTAAGAATTGCTCCTAGGAATTTTATGGGAAAATTGCACGTATAGTCTCATTCTTCTTTGTGAACCCCATAACCGACATACATAAATTAAACATTTATTATGTGTAGTTATACATATATTACATATAAATTATACAAATATACACATCTGTTAATTATTTTTAATTTAAAAAAATTAGGTAAGGAAGCACTTGGAATAATTCTTCATTATTGAATCTCGTTAGCATATTTACGTGTTTCCTTTTCTTTTTTAGAAAAAAAAAAATTAAACTCCTTGGTGAAGATGTATGAGGAAGGATAGAGGTGCACCAGAAAAGTCTTGGGAGGAGAGGTTATTAGGCGGGATATGACGCAACTGGAACTTACTAAGGACATAACATTTGATAGGAGGATGTGAGGGTCAAGAATTAAGTTAGAAGGCTAGTAGGAAATCTAGCGTTCCTTTGTCTTCCTCAGTCGATAGCATTAGTGTTAGTTTATCCTCATATGTCATTGCTACCTATCGTATAATTATTATCTTGGCTTCAATGTTTTTAATATCGTATTTTTTATAATGAGTTGCCATTGCTTCCAACTTTCTTTAGTCGAGGTTTACCGAAAATAATATTTCTACTCTTTCAGAATAGAGATAAGACTACGTATATCTTACCCTCCTCAAACCTTATTTATAATAATTCGCTTTTATTGTTATTATTGAACTCCTGGGCGAAAATGTTGCCTCCACCACTGGAGACGACACATCCATGCTAGATATTTAGGCACACTCATACCAATATGTATTGACAGTCGAAGTCTATGATGGCCAAAGCAAAAGGACAATGGTCAAATACAATTTATAAAAATAATTAAAAAAACACTAAGTACAAGTTTAAGATAATATAGTAATTATTAATTAATTTCACATAACACTTGGCAACCCCCTCCATTTTGTTGTGTAGTTTGTCTGGGTGACATATGTCTGCATCAAACAGATAATCAAATTGTTTTTAAGACCTAATTTTACGTGATTAACAACTGTGATTGCCTGCAAATCCCAGAAAGTATTGATTTGGTAAATGCATAATCCTATCTTGGGTCCGTCAATATTTTTTTAAATGCTTAATTAGTAATGCAGCCCATGTGACATCCATTAATCCGAATTTGGCAGACAATGTTACCTTCCTATCTTTTTTTTACTCTGTTATTTAATTAAAATTAGGATCGAGAGGACTAGTTCAATTTCTTTTGACTAACTAGAGAAATTTAAAAACATATAAACGAGACACATATATTACTCTTTCAGATTTCATTGATGGTGGAAAACTTAGGTTTTGCTGACTTTTGAATAATATTTTTTCAGGTTATATTGACTTGATTTTCTTGAACACAAAGTCGAAAAGTATAAATTTTTTAATCCTATGAGTTAATGGATATTAGATGTATCCCTCATTGATTGTGTTCTAAAGGAGTTAATGTTCTGAGCCGTTCTATTTATTTGGTTGGAATTTTGGATTATTTCACATGGTATTATATTCAAACTTTCGTAGAATCATCTCACAAGAGTTGGTTTATACATGAGAAGATTAGTTTATTGAGGTATTACCAGGAATTATTTATATTCGGTAGTAGAAAAAAGTATATAAAATTTGAATAATTTTTGTATATAACATGCAGAATGTATACACACACACACACACACATATATATATATATATATACATATATATATATATATATATATATATATATATATATATATATATATATATATTATATTTTCCGGCTATTATTTTGATAGAGGGTATACAATATTATTTCCCTAGTTTATTTAGTGAATTACTAATTGTTCAACAAAAAAATGATTTTTTTGGTCAAAGATAAAGATAAAGAGAAATTCGGGTTACTGATAATCAAGAGACGACAATAATAGAAGACTCTTGAGAATAATAATAAAGCAATAAGTAAGTTTGTATTTCAGTGTAATCTCAATAGTGAATCGTGTCCTTACAGATGTTGAGTCTTTCTCCTTTTATAGTTAATTTTAGGAGAAGGTGTAATGCCTTTGTCTTAATGAGACAATTATGAGCAATAAATGACATAAAAAAATGTTACACAATCAAAATATGTTACACGATCATTCATATTTAATACAAATTTCATAACGTATTTAACATTTAATACTGAATTTGGACTCCTTTATGTCATCAGATTCGTATCATCAATTCCTTCTGATCTCTTTGGCTTTAAATGATTTAAATAGGTATGAGACTCATTCCATTTGAATAGCGTCTTGTGCCTATTTAACTTTCTCCTTCCCGTACATGTTGTGGCTCGTTTCCTTTAGCTATTCATTGTGTTTTGACCTTTTGACCAGTCCACGTGTCTTGACACATCATCTTCAATATATAAATTTAGTTTTTTCCCAATGCAGATAGTCCCCCCACTTTTCGTATATTTATTACTTAAATATTTGGGAAGTGGATTTTCACAAAAAGAGAATTTTTGTCGTAATCAATACTATGACAGTACTGACGCTTCAATTGTCTTTTCTATTTAATGCTCTGCACACGTGTCACCTTCTGATTGACTTTGTAATTCTGCAGCCTTTTTTCAAGACTTCTTTATCCCCTCTATTCATGAAGTGATAGTTGCCTTTATTATAGGCTTTCCATCAGTACACTTCTTTGACGGTTGCTATTATATACATATGTAACCTTTTGTTTTCCTTTGTCTTCTTCTTCATAAACCCTTAACAAATACTCTACTCTTCACTTTTATTCTTTTTCTCCTTTATTTCATCCATTCTCTACAATGGAATCTCCGAATCCTAACCTCAAGAGAGTTCTAATTCTTGATAGCTTCCCCAATGCTCCTATAAGGCATAGAAGTGGCAGAGGTGGCAGGCTTCGTAGCCTGGGATCTGTTCGTGGTTGTTCTTTTGCTTCTATCACTCCTTCCTCTAGTTCTAGCACTATCCCTAGAGGTTCTATCTCTAAGAAACCTTCTTCTAAAGGTAAAAATGTTTTTGAGCCTTTACAAGAACCTTTAGTCGAAGAAATAGTACCCAATGACTTATCTTTTGGGAGTAATAGAAAATCTCTTCAAGAACAGGTTATTAATTTAGATAAAGCGGACACCTTTTCTTCTTTAATAACTGAACCTTTTATTGGATTTTCTTTTGTTTATACTTATCTCTTCACTTTAGGATTTAAGCATGCTATTGACCCAGTTATACTTGACTTCTGCCGTTTTTTCAAAATTTACTTAGCACAAGTTGACCCTCTCATATGGAGAGCTGTGGCTTGTTTGAGATACTTATCCATCAAAGCCAATGTTAGTTTTTCCTTTTTCCATCTTATTCATCTCAACCATACCAAATTATTCCGCCATGGGATTTTTACCTTACTGCAAGGAGTAAAAAAAATTTGGTAAGCCCTAAGGATGAAAAAGATCGTGGGTGGTACTCTCATTATGTGGCAGTATGTACAGTTCATTTTGTGGGAGAAACAAACATCCCCTTTCCTGAGAAATGGAACTTTGCACGTAAGCTTTTTTTTTACTTACCGTACATATTTGTAAAAGTTTTAACTTCTCCTCTAATTTCATTCTTTTCTTACTTTTTTGTAGCAACCATGGGAAATGTGAAACCCGTTCCTAATTTCCGTGGTTGGGTAGACTCAATCTTAAAAGATGTGCCTATGGAGGAGAGAACTTGGAAATTCATTTCCAATTTACATGGTTGGAAAGTAAAGACTCATGGTACGTATCTCTTATGCTTTTTCGTATGCTAAATTCTTGCTTGCTCTTAACCTTTCATCCTTCTTTTTATCAGGATTTGGTATCAGGGCTATGACATGTGAGGTAGTCGTTGCCCTCCGAGCTTCTTCTAGCTCTTCAATTTCTTTGGAAAGAACTCAAGTCATGCTGTTAAAAAGGAAAGTTATAGAAGAAGAATATGAGAATAAGGAAGATGAGGATAACTCTTTGATAACTAGACTAAGAGCTATGATACACATTGTTTCTGAGGATGAAGCTGAAATTACTCCTACCCGTGCCTCTCTCTCCGGTCCCGTTCATATTCCTTCTGATGATGAAACCACTCCAAGAGACACCTCTGATTCTATTCAACATCTCTTTGTTAATAGTTTCGAAAGTGGAGAACTCGGGCTAGTTCTTGATGAAACTCCTCTCTCTTCTTCTATTCCTGTTTCTTCTATTCCTCCGTTGGTTTCAAGTGCTTCATTGGTTTTTTTATCTGTTAATGCTCCCTTGCCAGTTTCTGATCCCTTACCTGCTTCAGATCTTTCGACTTCTCTTATTTTCATTGCTTCCACCGCTCCTCCTTCCGTAGCCCCCTACCTTTGTTCATCAGGCAGGGGAGGGTTCTAGTAATAGAAGCTTAGCTATGAGGAGCGTTACACCAAAAGTACCTGGTAATATTAGTATTTTAAGGAAGTCAGGTGGAGCTAATGTTTGGCTTGAACAATTGACTTGAGATATTGAAAAGAAGAAAATGAACAGTCTCAGTTGCATAACGCTGATGAATGACATAGTTCATTCTACTTTGAAGGTACTTTTCTTTGCGATGTATATCTATGGTGGGTTGGTTTGAGCCGGGCGAGGCTAGACTATTGGGCACAGATTTGGTTCAGGATGCTTTGGAGAAGGTTAAGGTGATTCAGGAAAGACCCCGATTCCAGACAGAAGAGTTACGCGGAATAGAAGGTTCATAATATTTCCTATATGGTTGGAGAGCGGGTTCTGCTTCGGGTTTCGCTAATGAAGGGCGTTATGAGATTCGGGAAGAAGGGAAGTTGAGCCCGAGGTTTATTGGCCCTTTTGAGATATTAAGGCGTGTTGGGGAGGTTGCTTATGAGCTTGCCTTACCTCCCAGCTCGATAGAAGTTCATCCAGTATTTCATGTTTCGATTCTCCGGAGGTATCACGGTGATCCGCCGCACGTGTTTGATTTTAGTTCATTCCTGTTGGACAAGGATCTATCCTATATTGAGGAGCTAGTGTCAATATTGGACAGCAGGTTAGAAAGTTGAGGTCAAAGAACATTGCATCAGTGAAGGTTCAATGGCGGGGTCAGTTGGTTGAGGAGGTGACCTGGGAGACCGAGTAGGATATGCATAGCCATTACACTCATCTTTTCACTACTTCAGGTATGTCTCTATGCTCGTTCGAGGATGAACAAATGTTTAAGTGTAGGAGGATGTGATGACCCGGCCAGTCATCTTAAGAATTAATGCACCGATGCCCTATTAACTGCTTTCCCATGTTTATTTTTGCTAATTTGATTTGCCGGGAGGTTCAATTTTGAGTTTCGGATATATTTGGGACACTTAGTCCCTAAATAAGAGCTCAAGTGTTAGAAAATTTACCGTAGTCAGAACAGTGTGAAGATGACTTTTTACAAACTTTTGTTTTTTACTTTTAGACTCTGTCTCTTATATCTTATCATTGTAGGCTAACCTCATTGGTATTGAATTGATGGGAAGAATTTTCCTTTTGGAAAATAAAGCCCGTGAGTCTGATAAGTCTATCCAAGAGGCTGAGCAAAAAGCCAAGGGAGCCCAGCTAGAAGCAACTAACTGGAAAGGACATTTTGAGAATGCTCAGGGAATCATAGAAGAAGAATTGCGAGAGAGTAGAAATCACCTTGAGCAGCAAAAATGAGGTTTGACTTCTAAATTAGCAATTGCCAAGGCTTCTTCAAGCCAATTTGAAAAAATTAGGAGCGTCTTGAATGTGCATTTTCAGAACAATTATCAAAGTCAAATGAAGAAGTCAGAGAACTCAAGGCACTCTTGGCCAAGAAAGAAGAATATGCAGGGGAATTAGTGCAAAGCTTGACTCAAGCTCATGCTGATCTAAAGATCTCCTCTGACAAAAGACATGCCTTAGAGAGTTCTCATGCCTCCCTCGAAGCTTCCCTTGATTCCTATTTAGCTAAGCATCAAAATGACCTTGCTATGTGGGAAAGGGAGTATGAAATTCTTGAGGAGAATTTCAATATAGAGGTTAGTTGGGATTTTCTAAATTCCTGTCGTGATGATTTGATGGAGGCCACTCAAGAAAACTTTGATTCACAATCAAAATTGGCCAATGTTTTAGACACTATTGAAGAAACCCAACAACCACTCGACTCTCCCGCACTCGAAACTCCTCTGGCTGAAGAACCTTTGAACAATGAAGCCATTGTTGTGGCAGTTGAAATAGAGAATGTTGCAATTCCAGCTCTTAAGGGTGAAACTTCTATGACATAGTCCGTGGAAGTTGAAGCTCCCGTGACTCTTGCTTCCTCGATGAACTTAGAACTTCAGTCCCAGCTAAGACCGTTCCTGTTACTGCTTCTTCAGATGTTACTACCGCATCTTTGGTTTGTTTCTGAAACATCTATCAATCCAACCCTTCAGTAACCAGTTGAATACGTTTCAAACTTTTTTTTTTAATTAATTGGTGGTTTGGTTTTGTCCCTTGGAAATTTTAAGGGATCTTTTGGTGAAGTCCCCAATTATCATAATGAGGCGTTGTAATAAATATTTTGATGACTGTTATGAAACAATATAAAAGACAAGAACAATAATGCAAGAACAAGAGCAATAGAGAGAAGAGTAGAGAGAGTTCTTCTTATTGATACTTAAAGAATGTTAGGAGTGATTTACAATGGTAGAGGGCACCTCTATTTATAGGGAGGAGGATGATTTATCTACCAAGAATAGAACTCTAGAATCTCTCTAATTAAAGACATTCACCTTAAATAGAAGTGTATTTATAACACTCCCCCTTGAATGTCTATTCAATGATGTGCCTCGTTAAAACCTTAAAACAAAACCCAATGGGAAAAATTAAAGTAAGGAAAGAGTACACATGTTTGAATATGCGCCTATTGGTTGCCTCGTTAAAAACCTCGCAAGGAAAACCCGGTGGGACAAAACCTTGTAAGGGAAAAAGAGTGCAACGCGCCTTAACTCCCCCTGATAAGAACATCAATTTATGTCCTTAAGTCTTCGCATCCCGATCTTGTGAACTAGCTTCTTGAAGGTTGACTTTGGTAGAGATTTTGTAAACAAATCAGCAATATTGTCGCTTGAACGAATCTGTTGAACATTGATATCACCATTCTTTTGAAGATCATGTGTGAAGAATAACTTTGGTGAAATATGCTTCGTTCTATCTCCTTTTATGAATCCTCCCTTCAATTGAGCTATACATGCTGCATTGTCTTCATACAAAGTTGTGGGTAGTTTATCACACTTCAAACCACATTTGTCTTGGATATGATGTATTATCGACCTTAACCACACACACTCCCGAATTGCTTCATGAATAGCAATTATCTCGGCATGATTAGATGAAGTAGCCACAATTGATTGCTTAGTCGATCGCCAAGATATGGCGGTTTCTCCACAGGTAAACACATAACCCGTTTGAGATCGAGCCTTGTGTGGGTCGGACAAATATCCAGCATCAGCATAACCAACAATATCTGGGCTGCAATTCTTGCCATAAAATAAGCCCATATCGGTAGTTCCCTTTAGGTACCGCAATATGTGTTTGATCCCATTCCAATGTCTCCTCGTAGGAGCCGAGCTAAATCTTGCTAAGACATTAACTGGAAAAGATATGTCGGGCCTTGTAGTATTTGCAAGATACATTAGTGCGCCAATTGCGCTAAGATATGGTACTTCAGGACCAAGTAGCTCTTCATTCCTTTCTTGTGGTCGGAATGGATCTTTGTTCACATCAAGTGATCGAACAACCATCGGTGTACTTAAAGGATGTGCTTCATCCATGTAAAACCGTTTCAGTACCTTTTCTGTATAGGTAGATTGATGAACAAAAATTCCGTTTGCCAAATATTCAATTTGCAAACCAAGACATAGTTTAGTCTTTCCGAGATCTTTCATCTCGAATTCATCCTTTAGATAATCAATTGCCTTTTGGAGTTCTTTAGGGGTTCCAATAAGGTTTATGTCATCAACATATACGGCAAGTACAACAAATTCCGATGTTGTTTTCTTTATAAAAACACACGGGCAAATGGCGTCATTTATATAGCCTTCTAACAAGTACTCACTAAGACGATTATACCACATTCGTCCAGATTGCTTTAGACCATACAAGGATCTTTGCAATTTAATTGAGAACATTTCCCGAGATTTTGAGTTGTGCGCGTTTGGCACCTTGAGTCCATCGGGAATTTTCATGTATATCTCATTATCAAGTGAGCCATAAAGATAGCAGTAACCACATCCATTAAGTGCATGTCAAGCTTTTCTTGGACAGCAAAACTTATGAGATAACGAAAGGTTATCGCATCCATTACAGGCGAATATGTCTCTTCATAATCGACACCAGGCCTTTGAGAAAAACCTTGTGCAACAAGGCGTGCCTTATATCTTCGTACCTCGTTTTTCTCATTTCTTTTGCATACAAAGACCCATTTATAGCAGACAGGCTTAACACCATTAGGTGTTTCAACTATAGGGCCAAAAACTTCACGTTTTGCCAGCGAATTCAATTCTGATTGAATTGCTTCTTGCCACTTTGGCAATCCTGTCTTTTTCGACATTCTTCAACAGATTGAGGTTCGAGATCCTCACATTCTTGCATAATGCTAGATGCTACATTATAAGCAAAGGCATTATCCACCACAATATCCACTCGATTAATATTTGCCTCAATATTAATTGGATTTAGGGATAGTTCCGTATTTTCCAGAGTCTCGGGCTCAATGGATTCTTCATGAATCTCAGAATTTATTAAATCATGAGATTCTTTCGTGGTGTCATTTTGATCGTTCTTTTTCCTTTTTCTAGGATTTCGATCTTTGGAACCTAATGGTCTGCCACGCTTCAGGCGTGCATTCGACTCATTGGTTATGACACTAGATGATTGTCCAACAGGGACATCAATACGGATTGGAACATTTTCCGCGGGAATGTGGGATTTCGTTATCCTCTTCAAGTCCGTAAATGCGTCAGGCATTTGATTTGCTATTCTTTGCAAATGGATAATCTTTTGTACCTCTCTTTCACAAATAGAGGTATGTGGATCAAGATGAGATAATGATGCATTTTTCCACAAAATTTCCCGTTTGGTTTCACCAACTTCTCCCCCTAATTTTGGGAAAAGTGTCTCATCAAATCGACAGTCTGCAAATCGTGCAGTAAACAAGTCGCCTGTCAATGTTTCGAGGTAGCGAATGATGGAGGGCGATTCAAACCCAACATATATTCCTAACCTTCTTTGCGGACCCATTTTGGTGCGGGATGGCGGTGCTATAGGCACATATACTGCGCATCCAAAAATTCTTAAATGGGATATATTGGGTTCATGACCCAAAACCAATTGCAACGGGGAATACTTGTGGTAATTCGTCGGTCTGAGACGAATTAGCATTGCTGCATGTAAGATGGCGTGACCCCATACCGAAGTGGGCAGCCTCGTTCTCATAAGTAATGGCCTTGCAATCAATTGCAGGCGTTTAATTAACGATTCTGCAAGACCGTTTTGAGTGTGAACATGAGCTACAGAATGTTCAACTTTTATCCCGATTGATAAGCAATAATCATTAAATGCTTGGGATGTAAACTCAACAGCATTATCCAGTCTAATGGACTTGATTGGATTATCTGGAAATTGTGCTCGTAGTCGAATTATTTGTGCCATTAATTTCGCAAACGCAAGGTTGCGTGATGACAACAGGCACACATGAGACCATCTACAGGATGCGTCTATCAAGACCATGAAATATCTAAACGACCCACTAGGTGGGTGAATAGGTCCACAAATGTCCCCTTGTATACGTTCCAGAAACGTGGGTGACTCAGTCCCAACCTTTGTTGGTGATGGCCTGATAATCAACTTGCCTTGATAACACGAAGTGCAAGGATATTCATTATTCGAAAGAATTTTGAAGTTCTTTAACGGATGCCCATATGAGCTTTCTATAATCCGTCTCATCATGACCGATCCTGGGTGTCCCAATCGATCATGCCAAAGTACAAAGGTATTGGAATCAGTAACCCTTTGGTTTACTGTTGAATGTGCCTCAATTGCACTAATTCTTGTCCAATACAGGCCACAAGATAAAGACGGGAATTTCTCAATAACCCTCTTTTGGCCAGAGACATTCTTTGTGATGACGAGATATTTAATATTATCTTCATCCATTGTCTCAATATGATAGCCATTCCGGCGTACATCTTTAAAACTCAACAAGTTTCTCTTAGACTTGGAGGAGAACATTGCATTCTCTATGATTAACGTCGTGCCCTTGGGCAGAGTTACAATTGCTCTTCCGGAACCTTCAATCAATTTACTACTTCCAGAGATTGTAGTAACGTTTGCCTTACACATATTTAGTTGAGAGAAATACTTCCTTTCTTTGAGTATTGTATGTGTAGTACATGAATCAACTAGGCAAATACTTTTACAGTTGGATGTTGATCCAAGTTCGCTTTGTGAGATATCCATATTTGCTATCCCATAGTTTGACATACAAAAGAGATACAAGAACATAAGAATAAATAAGTTCAATTCTTTTGTGTCACATAATATTTTCAAAATCTGCTGCTAACAGTTGACTAACAAAATTAGATATGTTATCCATTACTTTGCAGTTTGAAAATTCCAGTTTAAACGTTTTCTTCAAACAATCGATTATTAAACACAAACAATCGATTGTTGAACATTGACAATCGATTGTTAAACACACACAATCGATTATTTGCTATTTTGAAAAACTTCAGATCACACTGTCTTAAGACAATCGATTGTTATGCATAGACAATCGATTGTTGGCTATTTTGAAAAATTCCAGAGCACACTGTTTTAAGACAATCGATTGTTAAGTATAGACAATCGATTGTTGGCTATTTTGAAAAACTTCAGATCACACTGTCTTAAGACAATCGATTGTTATGCATAGACAATCGATTGTTGGCTATTTTGAAAAATTCCAGAGCACACTGTTTTAAGACAATCGATTGTTAAGTATAGACAATCGATTGTTGGCTATTTTGAAAAATTCCAGAGCACACTGTTTTAAGACAATCGATTGTTATGCATAGACAATCGATTGTGGATGATTTTTGAAAAATTCCAGATTACACTGTCTTAACGACAATCGATTGTTAGACAAAGACAATCGATTGTGGATGATTTTTGAAAAATTCCAGATTACACTGTCTTAAGGACAATCGATTGTTAGACAAAGACAATCGATTGTTGATCAATTATTTTTCAGTTTTAATGCGAAAATAGTAGATAATCGACTAGTTTTTCAGGCTAGTCGATTACCCCCACTGGAAAATAAAAGTTTTATTGATATTTGAGCATATTGAAGATATTCTAAAGAACTACTGCTAACATTGCATCATGAACTAACTAATACGAGCTAATACTAATGACTATTAGTTTATTCACTAACTAATACAAATAAGTAGAACAAAATCAAATAACTCCATCTTCTTTCATCACGGACCCATCGCCGATTAGGTGGTCTATTTTCCCCTCGGGTTGCTCAAAAAAGTCTGCCACATCCAGGTGGGTGATGTCCTCATCGTCGTCATAGACAAAATTTGTTTCAGGGCCTTTTCTCTTTCGAGATGCTTGATAAAGGTCAACCAAGTGTCTTGGTATACGGCAAGTCTTTGACCAGTGCCCTTTCCCACCACAACGATAACATATAGTTTCTGAACCATTTGCCTTAGGATCTTCATGACCCCGTTTCTGCTTTCGGCGGTTATCTCTCCTTGGGGGTTGACGGACTTCATTGGAATTTCTTCCTTGTCTACGTCCCTGGCTATGACCCCGTTTACGACCATGACCATGGTCCTTTTCATGTTTGGCATAATGAGAGTGCACCTTATCTGCTTCAGGCAGTGGTGTAGACCCAGTGGGTCGATTTTCATGATTTCTCATGAGCAGGTCATTATTTCGCTCAGCCACTAGTAGAAGAGAAATCAGTTCAGAGTACTTTGTAAAGCCTTTCTCTCTGTACTGTTGTTGCAGTACTATATTGGAGGCATGAAACGTTGTAAACGTTTTCTCAAGCATATCATAATCGGAGATATTATCCCCGCATAGCTTCAATTTAGAAGTAATTCTGAACATTGCAGAATTATATTCAGAAACGGACTTAAAGTCCTGGAGCCTCAGATGAGCCCAATCATATCGTGCTTGTGGCAGAGTGACCAACTTCAGGTTGTCATATCTCTCCTTTAAGCCGTTCCACAAGACGAGTGGATCCTTGACGGTGAGATATTCAATCTTCAAACCTTCATCAAGGTGATGGCGCAAGAAAATCAAGGCCTTCGCACATTCTTGGGTGGATGCTTTTTCTCTATCTTTGATGGTGTCTCCGAGACCCATAGCATCTAAGTGGATTTCAGCATCCAACACCCATGTCATATAGTTCTTGCCCGAAATTTCAAGGGCAACGAACTTTCTTTTCGTAATGTCAGACATAATCGAAAATTAAATTAGGAAGAGGGAAATACCTTAGATTTCTCGAGAATGGTTCTTGATACGGTAGAGTCTCGTGCTGATAACGTGTTATGAAATAATATAAAAGATAAGAACAATAATGCAAGAACAAGAGCAATAGAGAGAAGAGTAGAGAGAGTTCTTCTTATTGATACTTAAAGAATGTTAGGAGTGATTTACAATGGTAGAGGGCACCACTATTTATAGGGAGGAGGATGATTTATCTACCAAGAATAGAACTCTAGAATCTCTCTAATTAAAGACATTCACCTTAAATAGAAGTGTATTTATAACAATGACTAAGTTTTTACTTAGTCTTTTTTAATCATATTGGGAAGTTTTCTCAATACTTCTATATGTTCTATTCTTGCCTTTTTTATTTACTAAGGACTTATGGAATAACTTAGCATTTTTATCCTTTGAAAATGCTTTATGATTCTTCTCATGAATTATTAGCATGAGGTTTATACAATAGGGCCCTTTTATATATCGAGACTTAATAAAGAAGACATTTCAACTTCATAATGATATTACAATACGATAAAAGAAATAGGAACACACATGTTTTGTTTGTAATAACTTTGATAAGTTTTTATTCATGAACTCTGATAAGCTTTTGAAGATTAAATGTATTAAAATAAATCTATAAGTTTCTCGTAGCTGTTGTTCTTGTATATTTTTTTTTACAAATTATTAAATAAACAAGGTCTTTTCACATAACCTATTTCAGTACATAGGTTTTTTCTCATAACCTATTTCAGTACATAGTCATGACCCTATCTTCATATATTAGGAAGAGTTTGAGAGGTGACTCCATTGTTTTCTTGGGAAAAAACATTATTATGAATGTCTTATGTTTACATTTGTTAAACACAATGATGAATGCTGAAGACTCCGTAACTTTTGCTCAACACTTATCTCTGCTCAATCTCGATCGATTTTTGTTCAATATTCTTATCTATTTTTCTGCACGTATCCGAGTATAATATGTAGCCTCCCAAGTGTTTGAGCGGTGAAGTATGAAGCCTCGAGCACTTGTTTGTTTCTCTAAATTCGGTCCTTTCCATCAGATTAATTGTAACCCTGGGCTGGAAATTATAGAATATTCCATTTTGCCGTGCAGGTCGTGACTCATCATTTGGAAATGTGACAAGTCGGCCCGTCATCATGTGAGTTACCGCCCCGTTTCCTTCATATTATGCTTCACTATGTTTCAATATCAATATTTGAGTTGATCAGGTAGAATTGGATTGGTTTTAGTTGGAAATGAGCCACTTAGTTTCTTAAAGGGGAGCTTGTTTTGGGAAAAAGTCAACTAGAAGTTGACTATTTAGTTATAGGGCTCAAATTTGAATTCTTATGATCCGGTTAGCTTCGGTGGATGATTTGTGACTTTGGAGTGCGATCGGAATTGAATTTGGAAGTCCGGTGTAGAATTAGGCTTGAATTGGCTAAGTTTGAATTTTGGCGAATTTCGGTTGATAGGTGAGATATTGATCCGAGGGTTGGAATGGAATTTTGAGAGTTTCAGTTTCTTCTTTAGGTGATTTTGGGTATGTCTGCAAAATTTCAGGTCATTCGGACGTCGTTTGGTCGGGTTTTTGATTAAATGCGCATTTCAGAAGTTTTGATGAAAAATAGGCTTGAATCTGATGCGTTTGAATGGTTTTAGCATTTTTTTGCGTGTTTTGAGAATTGTAATAAGTTTAAATATGGTTTTTGGATGTGTTGGTGTTTTTGGTTGAAGTTCCGAGTGCCTCGGGGTGATATCAGATGGTTAATCGGGAGTTTGGAGCCTTTGTTGCAGTCACGTTTTTCTATCTTCTGGCATTTCCGCATCTGAGGAAAAGGAGCCGCTTAAGTGGTTCCACAGATACAGAGGGGGAGCCGTATAAGCGATTGCCAGTGCCCCAGGGGAGCTCCGCATAAGCGAAGGGTTGAACTCATAAGCGGGTCCGTAAAAGCAGAATTTAGATCGCAGAAGCGGTCGAGGGGAAACCGCATAAGTGGTGTTTGGATCGCAAAAGCGGTCCCATCGATTTTAAATGAGACCGCATAAGTGGTCAATTCTATCGCGTAAGCGGTACCGCAGGTGCAGAAAAAGGGCCGCAGAAGCGGATTACGGGCCTGTGTTATAGTGAACAATGTTCACGAACTTGGAAAAGAAGAGAAAATATTTGGGACTTCGACTAGGGTTGTTCTTGGGCGATCTTTAGGAGAAATTGAAGGAGCTTCATCATGTATGAACTATTCGCCTCGTAATATGTTATTTTGGTGTAAAAACATTGATTAATCACTGAACTTCAAGGGATTAAGGGCTAAAAATGGAGTTTAGGGCTTGAAACTCAAGAGAGTTTAAATGTGAGTTTTGGAGGAGCAAACGATCTCCGATTTTGATAAAAATTATATGTACGGACTTGTGGAGAGACGAGAAATCTGGAGATGTAAACTTTAAGAATTTTTTGAGAAGTGGGCCAAGGGCCCAGGTTTATCCAACTTGGTGATTTTTAGTATTTTTCGAGTAATTTTAATTGGGTTATGTTTCTTTAATATATAGTAATGTATTCGTTGTGGTTTTGACTAGGTTCGATGTGCGAGGAGGTTGATTCAAGAGAAAAGGGCATTGCAAACTAGTCTATGGCCGACTTGAGGTTGGTAATAGATGTAGATGATGACCTGAGGGTTTGAAACCCCGGTGTCTCACATTGTGATGCTGTATTGAGGCGAGGCACATACTCTACTGTGAGCGCGGGGTCGTTTGTGGACAGGACTATGGGTTAGTCCGTCTGAGCGATGTCTTTACTGTGTTATTTATCTAGAAATAGGCTAGTAAAAAATCCTACTTGGATTTTTATGAGCACATTTGGACGCGAGCCAACTATTTGGATTCCTTAAGGATTATTATCACTGTTTACATGATATGGAGCATGTTTTCATGATATTAGTCCTGAGTTAAACACTGCCTAGAAGTAATATGTAATCTTGTAAGGTTTTACTCATTTAAACTATTATACCTGTTAAATGGAACCGAAAAATTTAAACTTGAGTGTGCCCATGTAGCTTGCTTGCATATATAATTGGATTGATTATGGGCTGGGTTGCACGCCACAGTGAATGCTACTATATCATTGTGCTTGGTCTGTAGGAGCCCCTCCGAAGTCTGAACCCCCATAGTGAGCGCGGGTACCCAATGGATTGGGTTGTACGCCGCATCGCTCATTTGCATTGCATTGCATTCATACATTGATATCTATTTTTCTATCTGTCATTGATTTACTATTGTTTCATCGCTAAATATGCTAAGTGGTTAGTTTCAGCTTTGCATTGTGGTATTTCGGGATTTCATACTTTCAAGTCATTATACATGTCTATTACCGCTGAGTTAGAAGTACTCAATTTACTCCCTTCCTCCTTGAGTGCAAATTTAGGTGTTCCAGAGATTTAGCTGAGCAGTCATTGTCTTCCAGAGTTTTATCAGAGTTGTCAAGGTAGCTTCTCTACGTTCGCGGAACCCGACTTCTCCCCTTATTTCAGTTTTATTTCGCTTTCTAGGCTTATATATTTTCGAATACTGTTACTCAGTTGTTTAGAGGTTCTAGACTCATGACCCAGATTCTGGTGGGAGTGTTTTTTCAGATATTTCAATCTGTTCCGTATTGTTTTTATTATAAAGATCGGATTATTATTTTTAATATGTTAAATTCCCTTAAATTGTCGGTATTGAGTTATAAGGTTGGGTTCATGAGTGATAATTTGTCAAGCTTACCTAGCTGTATGGTTGGGCACCATCACGATCGGGTTTGGGTCGTGACAAGTTGGTATCAGAGCCTAGGTTACTTGGCCTCACAAGTCATGATCCAGTTCGTAGAGTCTCGCGAATCGGTACGTAGACGTCCGTATTTATCCTCGGGAGGCTGCAAAACCTTAGCAAATACTTCACTTTCTTGAAATTCTTGTCGTGCGACTTTGTTGGTCCGAGAACTAAATTTTTGTATTATATTCTCTAGCAGATGGCGAGAACCCGTGTTACCGCACATGGAATATGACCACCTTTGGCACCTGCTAGGGGCCATGGTCGCGGTCGTGGTCAAGGCGGACAGTGAGGGCAGCACCTGCAGACCCACTAGCTGCCTAGGTTGAGGAGACTCCTCCAACTGTAGATGCCCCAGCAGCACCTGTCCAGGCACTGACAGTACCCATTGTGATTCCTGGTCTTTAAGAGGCTTTTGCTCAGATCTTATCCGTATGCACTGGTATGGCTCAGGCCGTATCAGCCACTACTGCAGCAGCTACTTCTCAGATTGGGGGTGGTCAACAACCCACCTTTCTCGCACACCCGAGCAGGGTGTTCAGGTATTGCAGAAACCGGGAGTTGCCCCAGTGGCACCAGTTGCTCCTGTTACACCAGTTGGCCCAGTTGCCTCAGTTGCACCAGTAGCACCAGCTCCAGACTTTGTGGTCCCAGCTATGCCACATGATGAGCAGCGTCGTCTGGAGAGGTTCGGTGGGCTCCAGCCTCTGACATTCAATGGTACAGATGGAGAGGATGCCCAGGGATTTTTGGGCAAGTGTCAGCATATGCTTAGCACTGCAGGGATATTGGAGTCGAGTGGAGTGGCTTTTACTACTTTCCAGTTCTCAGGGCCTGCATTTACTTATTGGGAGAAGTTTGAGAGGCGTAGGCCTGTTGGAGCAGTGCCCCTTACTTGGCAGCAGTTCTCCAATCTCTTTCTGGAGAAGTATGTACTGCAGTCTCGTAGGGAGGAGTTGTGTCGTCAGTTTAAGTGGTTGGTTCCGCAGTCTCGTTGGGAGGAGCTGCGTCGTCAATATGAGTAGTTGGTTCAGGGGTACATTACCGTGACCTAGTATGAGTTAAGGTTTACGCAGCTAGCTCACCATATTACTTGGATTATCCCGACTGATTGGGAAAGGATTAGGAGGTTCATGGATGGCCTCAACTATCCCATTCACATTTTAATGACTAGAGAGAGTTGTGGCCGCCTCGTTTGACGAGGTCGGTGCTCTGTCTAGGGGCTAGTTCCAGCGCAGTAGAGGTCGTTCCTTCAGACCTCCTTAGTCAGGTCGTACAGAGTCCAGTGGGGCTTCTTCAGGTCGTGGTCATCAGGGTTATCAGTAGAGCTAGTCTTCACTTAGCGCCCTTCCAGCTCGGAGTGCTACTCCTGCCTCTTCAGCCCAGCGTTCATCTGCAGTGAGAGGTTTCCTTCAGTCCCCCTTCTCCAACTCCAGGTCGTTGCTACGAGTGCAGTGAGTTGGGTCATATGAGGACTCCGTGTCCTCAGCTCTGTGGTAGACAGTCTCAACAGAGGGATCAACCCTCGTCTTCTGCTCTTGTTTCTTCAGCACCCACTCAGTCAGTAGGAGTAGAGGCCAGGTAGCTAGAGGTCGTCCCAAGGGTGAAGACCGTACTGGCGGTGGTCAGACTCGATTCTACGCTATTAAAGATATGAGGGATTCCATTGCATCAGATGTTGTCATCACACTTATTATCTCAGTTTGTCACATGGATTCTTCTGTCTTATTTAATCCCGGATCTACCTATTCATATGTATCTTCATATTTTGCTCATCATTTGGGCACAAACCGTGGTTGCCTTGCCTTGCGTGTGCGTGTATCTAGCCTGGTGGGTGATTCTATTATTGTAGATCATGTATATCGATCGTGTCTGGTAACTATTGGGGGTCTGCAGACCAGCGTTGACTTGTTATTATTGGGTATGGTGGATGTCAACGTGATTCTGCGTATGGATTGGCTATCTTTGTACCCTGCTATTCTGGACTGTCATGCCAAGACAATTACGTTTGCTATTCCAGGTATTTCAAGGATCGAGTGGCGAGGCGTGACTGATTATGTTCCTAGCAGGGTGATTTCCTTCTTAAAGGCTCAGCGGATGGTTGGGAAGGGTTGTTTATCTTACTTGGTTTTCATTAGGGATGTTGGAGTTGAGACTCCTAGTCTTAATTTGTTTCCCATTGTGAGGGATTTCCCCGATGTTTATCCAGCGGACCTGCCGGGCATGCTGCCGGACAGGGACATTGATTTCGGTATTGATATGGTACTGGGCACTCAGCCCATCTCTATTCCTCCCTATCGTATGGCACCAGCGGAGCTAAAGGAGTTGAAGGAACATCTTCAGTAACTCCTAGACATGGGGCCCATTCGCCCGAGTGTGTCAATGTGGGGTGCACCGGTCTTATTTACAAAGAAGAAGGATGGCACAATGAGAATGTGCATTGACTACAGATAGTTGAATAAGGTGACAGTGAAGAACAAATACCCACTACCCCGTATTAAGGATTTGTTTGATCAGCTTTAGGACGAAAAGGTGTTCTCTAAGATTGACCTCTGATTAGGCTATCACCAGGTGAAGATTAGGGATTCAAACAATATGAAGATGACTTTCAGGACGAGATATGGGCACTACGGGTTTCTGGTTATGTCATTTGGGATGACTAATGCCCCAGCCGCGTTCATACACTTAATGAACAGTGTATTTTAGCTGTATCTGGATTCATTTTTTATTGTATTTTACTGACGATATTCTGGTATACTCGCTTAGACAGGAGGATCACGCGCGACACTTGAGGGTGCTATTGCAGAGATTGAGAGAGGAGAAGCTTTATGCAAAGTTCTCCAAGTGTGAGTTCTGGCTTAGTTATGTGGCTTTTCTGGGACACGTGGTGTCCAGTGATGGTATTCAGGTTGACCCAAAGAATATTGAGGCAGTGCAGAGTTGGCCCAGACTGTCCTCAGCTACTGAGATTCAGAGTTTCCTTGGTTTGGCGGGTAATTTCCGCAGGTTCGTTCAAGGTTTTTCATCTATTGCTTCGGCCTTGACGAAGTTGACGCAGAAAAATGCTCCATTTGTGTGGTCGGATGAGTGCGAGGAGAGCTTCCAGAAGCTCAAGTCATCTTTGACCACAACTCTGGTACTAGTATTGCCATCAGCTTTAGGTTCTTACACGGTATATTGTGGTGCTTCAAGAGTGGGGATCAGTTGTGTGTTAATGCAAGAGGATAGAGTTATTGCTTATGCTTCTCGTCAGTTAAAGCCCCATGAGAAGAACTACCCTATTCATGACTTAGAGTTGGCTGCAATAGTTCATGCCTTGAAGATATGGAGGCACTATCTATATGGCGTATCTTGTTAGGTGTTCATTGACCATCACAGTCTTTAGCACTTGTTTAAGCAGAAGGATCTTAATTTAAGGCAGCAGAGATGGCTCGAGTTACTCAAAGACTATGATATTACCATTTTATATCATCCAGGAAAGGCCAATATAGTGGCCAATTCTTTAAGCCGAAAGGCAATCAGTATGGATTGTTTGGCGTACATTCCAATTGGGGAGAGGACCTTTGCAATTGACGTTCAGGCCTTGGCCAATCGGATGGTGCAGTTAGATATTTCTGAGCCCAGTCGGGTGTTGGCTTGTGTGGTTTCCCGATTTATTTGTTTGACCGCATTAGAGAGCGCCAGTATGATGACCCGCATTTTCTTGTCCTGAAGGACAGGGTCCATCATGATGATGCCAGAGATGCAACCATTGGAGATGATGGTGTGTTGCGGATGTAGGGGCGGATTTGCGTGCCCAATGTAGATGGGCTCCAAGAGTTGATATTAGATGAGGCCCACAGCTCGCGGTATCACATTCATCCGGGTGCCGTGAAGATGTACCAGGATTTGAGAGAACATTATTGGTCGAGGAGAATGAAAAAGGATATTGTGAGTTATGTGGATCGGTGTCTCATTTGTTAGCAGGTCAAATATGAACATCAGATATCCAATAGTATATTTCAGCGGATGGATATTCCGGAGTGGAAATGGGAGAATATTACTGTGGATTTTGTGAGTAGTCTCCTTCGTACCTCGAAGAAGTTTGATTCGATTTGGGTGATTGTGGATAGGTTGACCAAGTCCGGCGCACTTCATTCCGGTATGTACTACCTATTCTTCGAGCGGTTTCGAAGATTTGTATCCGGGAGATTGTACGGTTGCATAGGGTCCCACTATGTACTACCTATTCATTGGAGGACTTTTCATCAGGAGTTGGCACATAGGTACAATTGAACACGGCATTTCATCCTCAGACGGACAGACAGTCCGAGCATACTGTCCAGATATTAAAGGACTTGTTGCGTGCCTGTGTTATTGATTTTGGAGGTTCTTGGTAGAAGTGTTTGCCACTTGCGAAGTTTGCTTATACAACAGCTATCAATCCAGCATTCATATGGCACCGTATGAGGCCTTATATGGGAGACGCTGTAGATCTCCGGTTGGTTGGTTTGAGCCCGGTGAGGCTAGATTATTGGTGACAGAGTTAGTTCAGGATGCCGTAGAGAAGGTGAAAGTGATCTAGGAGAGTCTTCATACCGCTCAGTCGTCAGAAGAGTTATGCGGACCGGAATGTTCGAGATGTATCTTATATGGTGGGCGAGAAGGTATTGTTGAAAGTTTCACCTACGAAAGGCGCTATGAGGTTTGGAAAGAAAGGGAAGCTGAGTCCACGGTTCATTTGATCTTTTGAGATACATATGAGGATTGGGGAGGTGCCTATATGCTAGTTTTGCCACCCATCTTGTTGGGAGTTCACTCGGTGTTCCATGTTTCTATCCTCCAGAAGTATGATGGGGACCCTTCTCATGTGTTAGACTTCAGCACGATCCAGTTGGATGAGGACTTGACCTAAGATGTGGAGCCAGTGGCTGTTTTGGGTCGTCAGGTTTGAAAGTTAAGATCAAAGGACATAGCTTCGGTGAAGGTGTAGTGGAGAGGTCGGACCATGGAGGAGGCCACTTGGGAGACCGAGCAGGAGATGCAGAATATATATCCTCACTTATTTGAGGCTCCAGTTATGTTTCTTGAACCGTTCGAGGACGAGCGTTTATTTTCCTTGGGGAGACGTGACGACCGACCCGTAGTCACATGAGTCACCTCCCCGTTTCCCTCATATTATTCTTCACTATGTTTCAATATCAATATTTGAGTTGATCTGGTAGAATTGGATTGGTTTCAGTTGGAAATGAGACACTTAGTTTCTTAGAGGGGAGCTTGTTTTGGAAAAAATTCAACTAGATGTTGACTATTTAGTTAGAGGGCTCGGATATGAATTCTAATGATTCAGGGGATGATTTGTGACTTAGGAGTGCGATCAGAATTGGATTTGGAGGTCCGGTGTAGAATTAGGCTTGAATTGTCTAAGTTTGAATTTTGGCGAATTCCGGTAGATAGGTGAAATTTTTATCCGAGGGTTGGAATAGAATTTTGAGAGTTGCAGTAGCTTTGTTAGGTGATTTTGGGTATGTCTGCAAATTTTTAGGTCATTCAGACGTTGTTTAGTCAAGTTTTTGATTGAATGCGCATTCAGAAGTTTTGATGAAACATAGGCTTGAATCCGATGCATTTTACTGGTTTTAGCAAACTTTGATGTGTTTTGAGGATTGGAACAAGTTTGAATAAAGTTTTTGGATGTGTTGGTGTTTTTGGTTGAAGTCTCGGGTGCCTCGGGATGATATCGGATGGTTAATCGGGAGTTCAGAGCCTTTGTTGCAGTCAGGTTTTTCTATCTTCTGGTATTTCCGCATCTGCGTTGAAGGAGCAGCTTAAGTGGTTCCACTGATGCGGAGGGGGAGCCGCATAATCGATCATCAGTGGCCCAGGGGAGCTACGCATAAGCGGAAGGTTGGACGAATAAGCGGGTCCGCAAAAGCGGAATTTAGACTGCAGAAGTAGTCGAGGGGAAATCACATAAGCGGTGTTTGGGTCGCAAAATCGGTCCCAGCGATTTTAAGTGAGACCGCATATGCGGTCGATTTTGTCGCGTAAGAGGTATCGCTAGTGCGGAAAAAGGGCCGCAGAAGCGGAAAACGGGCCTATGTTATGGTGAAAAATGTTCACGAACTTGGAAAAAAAGAGAAAATATTTGGGACTTTGACTAGGGTTGTTCTTGGGCAATTTTTAGGAGAAATCGAAGGAGCTTCTTCAGGTATGAACTATTAGCCTCAGAATATGTTATTTTGGTGTAAAAACATTGATTGATCACTGAAATTCAGGGGTTTAAGGGCTAAAATGGAGGTTAGAGCTTGAAACTCAAGAGAGTTTAAAAGTGAGTTTTGTAGGGGCAAACGAACTCCGATTTAGATAAAAAATTATATGTACGGACTCGTGGTGAGACGAGAAATACGGTGATATAAATATTAGAAATTTTTGAGAAGTGGGCACGGGGCTCGAGTTTAGCCAACTTCGTGATTTTTAGTATCTTTGGAGTAATTTTGATTGGGTTATGTTTCTTTAGCATATAGTAATGTATTCTTTGTAGTTTTGACTAGGTTCGACGTGTGAGGAGGTCGATTCAAGAGGAAAGGGCATTGCGGACTAGTCTACGGCCGGCTTGAGGTGGGTAATAGATAAAGATGATGACTTGGGGGTTTGAAACCCCGGTGTCTCACATTTTGATGCTTTATTTAGGCGAGACAGGTACTGTACTGTGAGTGCGGGGTCGTTTGTGGATGGGACTATGGCTTAGTCCGTCTGAGCGATGTCTTTACTGTGTTATTTGCCTAGAAATTGGCTAGTAAACATCCTACTTAGATTGTTATGAGCACATTTGGCTGTGAGCCAACTATTTGGATCCCTTAGGGATTATTATCACTGTTTCTATGATATTGAGCATGTTTCCATGATATCAGTCCTGAGTTAAATACTGCCTAGAAATAATCTATAATCTTCTAAGGTTTTAATCACCTAAACTATAATACCTGTTAAATGGAACCGGAAATGATAAACTTGAGTGTGCCCATGTGGCTTGCTTGCATATATAATCGAACTGATCCTGGGCCGGACTGCACGCCGCAGTGAATGCTTACTATATCATTTGCGTTTGGGCTGTAGGAGCCCCTCCGGAGTCTGAACCCCCATAGTGAGCGCGGGTACCAATGGATTGGGTTGTACGCCGCAATGGTTATTTGCATTGCATTGCATTCATACATTGATATCTATTTGTCTATATGTCATTCATTTACTGTTGTTTCATCGTTAAATGTGCTAAGTGGTTGGTTTCAGCTTTGCATTGTGGTATTTCGGGATTTCTAACTTTCTAGTCCTTATAAATGTCTGTTACTGCTGAGTTGGAAGTACTCACTTTACTCCATGCACCTTGTGTGCAGATTCAGGTGTTCCCGAGACTTAGGTGAGCAGTCGCTGTCTTTCACAGTTTTATTAGAGTTGTCGGGGTAGCTTCCTGATGTTTGCAGGACCCGACTTCTCCCCTTATTTCAATTTTATTTCCGCTTTCTAGATTATGTATTTCGAATACTGTTACTCAGTTGTTTAGAGGCTCTAGAGTCGTGACCCCAGATTCTGTTGGGAGTGTTTTCTCGGATATTTCGGTCTATTCTGTATTGTTTTTATTATAAAGATCGACTTATTATTTCTAAACTGTTAAATTCCCTTAAATTGTCGGTAATGAGTTATCAGGTTTGGTTCATGAGTATAATTGGTCAGGCTTGTCTAGCTGTACGGTTGGGCGCCATCACGATTGAGTTTGGGTCGTGAAAAGTTAGTATCAGAGCCTAGGTTACTAGGCCTCACGAGTCATGAGTTAGTTAATAGAGACTCACGGATCGATACGTAGACGTCCGTATTTATCCTCAGGAGGCTACAGAACCTTAGGAAATACTTCACTTTCTTGAAATTCTTGTCGTGCGATTTGGTTTGTACGAGAACTAAAATTTTGTATTATATTCTCGCGCAGATAGCGAGAACCCATGCTACCGGACGTGGCAGACGACCACCTTTGGCACGAGCTAGGGTCCATGGTCGCGGTCCTGGTCGATGCGGACCAGTGAGGGTAGCACCTGGAGGCCCATCAGCTGCCTAGGTTCAAGAGCAGCCTCCAGCTATAGATGCCCCAGCTACACCTGTCAAGGCACCGATAATGCCCATTGTGATTCCTGGTCTTTAGGAGGCTTTAGCTCAGATCTTATGTGTATGCACTGGTCTAGATCAGGCCGTATCAGCCACTACTGCAGCAACTACTTCTTAGATCGGGGGTGGTCAGCAAACCCCCGCTGCTCGCACACCCGAGCAAGGTGTTCAGGGATTGCAGACACCGAGAGTTGCCCCAGTGGCACCAGTTGCCCCAGTTGCACCACCTGCCCCAGTTGCACCAGTAGCACCAGCTCCAGACTTCATGGTCCCAGCTATGCCAAATGACGAGCAGCGTCGTCTGGAGAGGTTCAGTAGGTTCCAACCTCCGACGTTTAGTGGTACAGAGAGAGAGGATGCCAAGGGATTTCTGGGCATGTGTTAGCGTATACTTCGCACTAGAGGGATATTGGAGTCGAGTGGAGTGGCTTTTACTACATTCCAGTTCTCAGGGCCTGCATTTACTTAGTGGGAGGAGTTTGAGAGGCGTAGTCCTATTGGAGCTGTGCCCCTTACTTGGAGACAGTTCTCCGCTCTCTTTCTAGAGAAGTATATACCACAGTCTCGCAGGGAGGAGCTGCGTCATCAGTTTGAGTGGTTGGTTCAGGGGGACATGACTATGACCTAGTATGAGTTGAGGTTTACGCAGCTAGCTCAGCATGCTACTTGGATGATGCCGACTGATCGGGAAAGGATTAGGAGGTTCGTGGATGGCCTCAACTATCCTATTCGCATTTTGATGACTAGAGAAAGAGTTGTGGCTACCTCGTTTGAGGAGGTAGTTGATATCTCTTGTCAGACTGAGACAAATTGTCGTCGGGAGCGTGAGAAGAGGGGGGTTAAGAGGCTTCGAGGTTTAGGTAGTTTCAGCGATGCTCTGTCTAAGGGCCAGTTCTAGCACAGTAGAGGTCTTTCCTTCAGACCTCCTCAGTCAGGTCGTACAGAGTCCAGTGGGGCTTCTTCGAGCCGTGGTCATCAGGGTTATCAGCAGAGCCAATCTTTACTTAGCGTCCTTCCAGATCGGAGTGCTACTCCTGCCTCTTCACCCCAGGGTTCATCTGCAGTGAGGGGTGTTAGAAAATTCACTTAACGCTAGAGGGGGGGTGAATAGCGTTATAATAAAAAATAGCGTAAACTTGCGGAATTTAAAAATTGCAGGAATTAAATAAGTGCGATAAGTAAATAAATAGGAACGAACGCACCGATATATCCTGGTTCACCACAACCCGTGGCTAGTCCAGTCCTCGAGAGACTCTCTCGAGATTTCCACTAACACTGTTAAGCTTACGGGTGCTCAACAAACCTTTACAAACTGAGGACACAAGCCTCAACAACCTTTGCTCGAAGATACAACACTTCAAGACTTCAACCAAAGGAATCACAAGTTCCTTCTTACAATACAAGGGAACAACTTTCCCTTCAAGCGTATAAAAACACTTTGCACTCAAAACAAGACTCTCCTTAAGAGTAGATATGAGTAAACTAAATACGCTCAAGAACGCAACAACTTTCGTCAACAATTTGGCTCTCAAAAACTTATGTAATGAATAGAAAATGATGAATAAGAGAGTATGCAAGCTTTAGCAATAATATTGTCAGTTGGTGTTTGTAAAACTGATTTGAAGATGTATTTATAGTATCAAAACCATGCATTACCGTTGCCTAATTGCCAATTAAGAATTGTTGATTTAGTGCTATGACAATCGATTGTCAAAATGATACAATCGATTGTTTGCCAATCGTTCCAAAAATCATTCCCAGATTTTACGCATAACAATCGATTATCTAAGAGATATAATCGATTACTGGCAACGTTCAAAAAATCGTTTCCAGATTTTACTTAAAACAATCGATTGTCAGAAATATACAATCGATTACTTGGCAACGTTCAAAAAATCTTTTCCAGATTTTACTTAAAACAATCGATTATCAGAAATATACAATCGATTACTTGGCAACGTTAAAAAAATCTTTTCCAGATTTTACTTAAAACAATCGATTATGAAAAACATACAATCGATTACTTGACGGTGTTTGAAAATATTTTGACAACGGTCAGTTACATAATCGATTATACTGTATGGACAATCGATTATTTATCAGTCTTTGAAAAATCAAACAGACACTGCCTCAATACAATCGATTGTCATAAGTTCACAATCGATTATTTTGTATCTTGAAAAATCTGATGGACACTGCCTTAACACAATCGATTGTCATAAGGTTCACAATCGATTGTCATGCAGATTTGAAAAATCTGATGTACACTGCCTTAACACAATCGATTGTCATAAGTTCACAATCAATTGTCATGCAGCTGACTTAACATAATCGATTATCATAAGTACATAAACGATTATCTTAGTCCAGATTTTAGAGGCATGTTTAAAAATCATTTTGGCTAACATAAATATGCATGATTTAAAATCATTTTGCTTTAAATTAAATATTCATAATTTGATAAAAATGTTTTTACGAGAGAAGCCAAGTCTTGAGTCAAGTTATCGGATCAAGATCACAATTTAAAGAACGACTCATGTATAACTTTATTTCTTGGTCTTGTGCTTGAATCTCATTATGTATCAATTTCGCGCTTGTGCTTGGACCTCGTCATATGTCAATTGCGCATAGTTTGTCATTCATCAAAACCTACAAATATGAACACATGTTTAGTATAGTGCCTTGAGAACGTGTTTCAATAATTTCCCCTTTTTTGATAATGGCAAACTTTAAGCGGGATATGCATATTAGATAATTCATAATGACGATCCAAGACAAGTATAGATATGCAACAAGTATATAGATATGCAATTGGTTCCCCCTCAACATACGAATTCCCCCTCAATTTATGCCAATTAATATTAAGTGCATAGCCCCTTATTCTTCCCCCTTTTGCCATTAGCAAAAAAAAATGCCATAAGTAAATAACTTGTTTATTTATTAATCAAAAAGAATACAAAAGAAAGACAATAAAACATAGAACAATAAGCTAAATAAAGAAATTATTCATCATCATTTCCCGCCTCGTCATCCGGCACTGCTTCATAGGGAACAAGTCCAGCATATGGATAATGAACATGGTCGAAATATCCATGGATCTCATATGTCAATTGATTGTCAGATGTGGACAAAGAAGCAAGTTGATCGGAAATAGATTGAAGAGTAGGTTCTTGAGGCTGACGCGATTGACGAGTTGGAGGAGCAGGAGCTGCATGTTCGTTGTCATGGGGAAAGGAGGATTCGGAAATTTCCCATTTCTTGGTGCTCTTTTTGAGCGGGCCGATAGAGGTGTTGAACCCGGAGGCTTCAAGAAAATTCATTATGAGAAGGGCATAGGGAAGTGGTCTATCGTCGCCAATTGCATCAAGCATGTGAATCTTGACGAACTTACACCAATTGATGTGAGCTCCGGTTATAATGGCATGCATGAGTTTTGCGTCCTCTTGGGAGAGAGTGGTATGGTTATGTTTGCGAGGCTTGAGGACTCGGGTTATAAAATAGAAAATCAAACGATATTCGGGGAGCATTCCCGTAATTGTAGGACGACGATTGGATTGATTAGGATCATAAGCTCCAAGTCCTATTTGGTTTAGGAGAATTCGCTCATCAAATAAGGCGGCGGCTTCTCTAATGTAGCGAGAAATGTTTTCCCCACTTCGAGGAAGATGAGCAATAGAATGCAAGTTTTCATTGGTTAAAAGAATTTGAACGCCATTAATGTTTGTCACAAGCTCACCATCGTTGTCCTCATGAAGATTTGAGTAAAACGCTTGAATCAATGGAGGATTAATATGAGGATAGGTAATATATAAGAAGTCAAGAAGTTGACATTCCTTAAGTATGTTTGCAGCGGGGGCGCATGATTCAAGATATTTGCTTGTAGAAAAGCAAGGAGGAAGAATGTCACGCTTTTCGAATTTTGTCAAGAATCTAGTTAGCTCGGTTTCAGAATTGAATTGTAAAATAGACCCATCTTGGTAAGGGAAATTTGGAGGAGGAGGAGCAGCTGAAGAACATGCACCATGTCTACCTGAACGGGGACGTTTAGTGTGTCTGCTTGACATTTTCAATAAGTAGTAATGGCCTTTTTTAAGAAACTTGAGAGATTTTAGAAAGTTTGGGAGCTAAGATTGATACCAAGTGAAGAAATTGAAGGCATATGGTACCTATTTATAATGAGGAAGATGACATTGCATTTAAGGTAACAATCTGCAGAAAATTAAGAGCCAAAACGGTCAGAAACGGTAAGAAAAATTTTCGCTGACCGTTACACAATCGATTGTGAATCGAGATAATCGATTGTTATGGAATTTTGACTTGAACTCGGAATTTACAAAAATCGATTGTGGGAATCTGGCAGGACCCAAACGGTAACAAGGATTTGAATTTCTGACAGAAGATAATCGATTGTTGAATTATGGTAATCGATTGTTGTGACATAGTGTGCACAGTGATTTTCTGACTCGGAAAATAGTATGATTATATTTTTGAAACAATCGATTGTTTTAGGAAAGCAGTACTGAATGCCTGAGACGGTAATCGATTATAAAAAAAAATCGATTATTAATTAAAACCTGCATAATAAGCATAAAACGTAAATAATCGATTAGTGATACTTGCTAATCGATTATTTGGCACAGTAAACATGAGACATAAGGAAAGATAATCGATTATTTGCTGTGACAATCGATTGTTCTATGTCATTGCTTTATAATTCCCCTTGCCTTTAGGGCGATACCTGCAAAAGAGAATTAGACGTCTCTGACGCTCAAGTTAGTAATTTGTAAAGAATTAATGACTTAGATCAATGTGAAGTTAAGATGTTGGGCAATTGAGAACGTGATCTCTTAAGAATTGTGTCCTAAGGTGTTCTTAAGAGTGTTTCGAGTACTTACCTGTTGTTCAATGTTGCCAATTACCTGTTCGAGAGGATGGTCTTTGATTGTCCTCCATGCGTTAGGTAGTTTCGTTTCTTTTTCCAATTGTGGCGCTTCCTCCGATAATTGATCCAAGATTTCATCTTGAGTTTCCTTCGGAGTTTCCTCTTGTACTTTGTCTTGAGGACTTAGTGAGTTTAAAATACCTGCAAGATCAAAACCAGAATCCTTTCTCGCCAAGCAAGCATTATTTTCGGAAAATACAATATGAGGGGATTCCTCCACAGTTCCGGTTCTATTATTGAATACTCTATATGCTTTGCTACGTGAAGAATAACCAATAAAAATTCCTTCATCGGATTTGGCATCAAATTTTTCCAATTGATCTTTTCCATTGATATGAATAAAACATTTGCAACCGAATACTCTAAAATGGGATATATTTGGTTTCCTTCCCTTTTAGAGTTCATAGGGGGTTTTCATGAGTATTGGCCATATGACTACTCTATTTAGAACGTAGCATGCGGTACTCACGGCATCCGCCCAAAAATGTTTGGGAATCTTAGCCTCATCGAGCATGGTTCTAGCCATCTCTTCGAGACACCTATTTTTCCTTTCCGCAACCCCATTTTGTTGTGGTGTACGTGGAGCAGAGAAGGTGTGCTCGATACCGAGTTCGTCACAAAAATCCGCAAAGAGATTGTGATCAAACTCTCCCCCATGATCACTTCTTATTGAAGTGACAGTTGTGTCCTTTTCATTTTGAACACGTTTAAGAAAATATTTAAAATTATGAATAGCTTCACTTTTATGAGCAAGAAATAGAGTCCAAGTAAATCTAGAATAATCATCAACAATACCAAAAGCATAACGATTTCTACCAAGACTTTCAATGCGAGATGGTCCAAATAAGTCCAAGTGAAGTAGTTGCAAAGGTCTAGTAGTTGAAACAATATTTTTCGATTTAAAAGATGCTTTTGTTTGCTTCCCTTTTTGACAAGAATCACAAATAGAGTCTTTTTCAAATTTCAAATGTGGAAGACCAATAACTAAATTTTGTGAAACCAATTTGTTTAACAGATGCATGTTGATGTGAGCTACTCTACGATGCCATAACCATGTATCATCCTCTTTGCTCATAAGACAATTCACATATTCAGATGAAGAATTTGCGAGATCAACCATATAGATGTTATCCATTCTAAAACCACGAAGGATAATTTTAAAATCGCTACGGCGAAAAACTAAGCATTCATCCGAATCAAATAAAACAAAATTTCCCTTGTCACATAATTGACTTATGCTCAAGAGATTATGTTTTAAACCTTTAACTAACAATATATGCTTAATGGAAGAAAGTTCATCCTTACCGACCGATCCGATGCCGATAATTTTTCCTTTGTTGTTATCACCAAAAATAACGCTTCCTCCTTCCTTATGTTCTAGTTGAAGGAACTTGGATTCGTCTCCCGTCATGTGTTTGGAGCATCCACTATCAAGGTACCAAAGTACACTTGATCCCTCCAAACATACCTACAAGACAAATTAATGAGTCTTTGGTACCCAAGCTGTTTTGGGTCCTTGAGAGTTAGGTGTAACATGCTGTTGTGCTTGACATACATTTAAGTGTCTATGTCTAGTGAAACAAGCAGGAGCAATATGTCCAATTCGATTGCAATAATGACACACAACATTAGGATTATGCATTCGTCTAGGTTGATAGTAATTGGACGGACGAAATTCATTTACTCTATTCTTGACAATATGACTATTGCGCAATTCATGAAAATCATTTCTCCTACTATTTGTTCTAGGATATGCAGCATTTCTAGAATAGTTATTTCTAGGTTGAAAGCCATTTCTAGGTGTTCTAAAAGGTTCAAAGTTCCTTCTAGTGTTTGGCCTAGAATATGCGTTATTTCTAGAATGATTATTTCTAGGTTGCGATTGTTGAAAGCCATTTCTAGGTTTGTTATATCTAGGATGAGCGTTTGTTTTATTAATCCTAGGTTGAGCCTTAGGTTGTTGGGGGTTGGCTTCAACCTTTTCTTTAGGCTCATTTTTAAAACCTATGCCATGCTTGGTCGACTTCAAATTAACAAGGACTTCATTCAAATTTTTATGAGAAGAATTAAACTTATCTAGGGTGCCCTTAAGTCTTTCTACCTCATTTTTGAGATGCATGCAAGAAGTACAACTTTTACTAGAGCTCTCGGGTTTGTCGGCGCTTCTCTTGCCGAAAAATTTGTTTTCTTCTTTCAACTTCTCATTTTCTAAAATTAGTTTTTCCAAATCTTTTTCTTTCAAAGAGAGTTGTTTTTCAAAATATTTTTCTTTTAAAGAAGCATTTTCCTTTATGTTTTTAACAGTTTTGGAAGCTTTAATAAATTCAACATACAACTCATCAAAAGCATTTTGCATTTCCTCAAGAGAACAGAAATTTTTGGAAGAAATTTGACATACCTCTTCTTGGTTGTCTTCTTGTGCCATAAGACAAAGATTTGCGGCTTCGTCTTCTTCTTCCTCACTCGACTCGTCTCCGGACTCGCCTCCCCAAGATATGGATGCTCGTTGTTTCTTGAAGGGTTTCTTCTCCTTTTTGATATTTGGGCAATTTGATTTAATGTGCCCGATTTCTCCGCACTCATAGCACTTTATTTGATCTCCTTGCTTTTTGCCTTTTCGTTCATACTCTTTTCGCATGAACTTTTGAAATCTCTTGATAACGAGTCCGAACTCGTTGTCTCCGTCCTCATCATTTTGAGGTTGGCTTGTGCTTGCCTTGAGGGCGATTCTTTGTTTCCTTTGATCATTAACAAGAGGGTTAAGTATAGTAGATTCATAAGTCTTAAGGTTACCTCTTAATCCGTCGATGGTGACATTTGAAGTGCCAATAGATTCTTGAATCGCGTCGGCCTTGAAGCGCCATTCCGGAGTGAGACTTCGGAGAATCTTTCGGACAAGTTCCCTATCCGTGAAGGTCTTCTTAAGAGCATGTAAGTCATTTACGATTTTTGAAAATCGTTCGAACATCTCATCGACCTTTTCGCCTTCCTTCATGTGAAACAGTTCATATGCATGGGTTAGAAAATCAACCTTAGCCTCTCTTACCTGGTCCGTACCTTCATACGTGATTTCCAGCTTGTCCCACATTTGCTTCGCCGTTGTGCAACATGATATTTTCCTGTAATCATCAGCATTTACAGCACAATATAATAAGTTAATTGCTTTAGCGTTGTTTTGCACTTTTCGGATATCATCCGCATCGTATTCCTCTTCAGATTTTGGAACCCATTCGTTTTCAACCTTTTTGGTTGGAATTTGTTCTCCCTTCATTATAACCTTCCACAGATGAAAATTATTCGATTGAATAAATATTCTCATCCTCTCCTTCCAGTATGTATAGTTTGTACTATCGAATAGTGGTGGTTGGGTGGAGCATTGTCCTTCACCTATTCCTGCAAAAGAGTCACGAGTGGAAGCCATGGATTATTTCTCTCAAACGCTTAAGTCTTCAGAGAGTTGGGCTCTGATACCAATTGTTAGAAAATACACTTAACGCTAGAGGGGGTGAATAGCGTTATAATAAAAAATAGCGTAAACTTACGGAATTTAAAAATTGCAGGAATTAAATAAGTGCGATAAGTAAATAAATAGGAACGAACGCACCGATGTATGCTGGTTCACCACAACCCGTGGCTAGTCTAGTCCCCGAGAGACTCTCTCGAGATTTCCACTAACACTGTTAAGCTTACGGGTGCTCAACAAACCATTACAAACTGAGGACACAAGCCTCAACAACCTTTGCTCGAAGATACAACACTTCAAGACTTCAACCAAAGGAATCACAAGTTCCTTCTTACAATACAAGGGAACAACTTTCCCTTCAAGTGTATAAAAACACTTTGCACTCAAAACAAGACTCTCCTTAAGAGTAGATATGAGTAAACTAAATACGCTCAAGAACGCAACAACTTTCGTCAACAATTTGGCTCTCAAAAACTTATGTAATGAATAGAAAATGATGAATAAGAGAGTATGCAAGCTTTAGCAATAATATTGTCAGTTGTTCTGTTTGTAAGACTGATTTGAAGATGTATTTATAGTGTCAAAACCATGCATTACCGTTGCCAAATTGCCAATTAAGAATTGCTGATTTTGTGCTATGACAATCGATTGTCAAAATGATACAATCGATTGTTTGCCAATCGTTCCAAAAATCATTCCCAGATTTTACGCATAACAATCGATTATCTAAGACATATAATCGATTACTGGCAACGTTCAAAAAATCATTTCCAGATTTTACTTAAAACAATCGATTGTCAGAAATATACAATCGATTACTTGGCAGCGTTCAAAAAATCTTTTCCAGATTTTACTTAAAACAATCGATTATCAGAAATATACAATCGATTACTTGGCAACGCTCAAAAAATCTTTTCCAGATTTTACTTAAAACAATCGATTATGAAAAACATACAATCGTTTACTTGACGGTGTATGAAAATATTTTGACAACGGTCAGTTACATAATCGATTATACTATATGGACAATCGATTATTATCAGTCTTTGAAAAATCAAACAGACACTGCCTCAATACAATCGATTGTCATAAGTTCACAATCGATTATTTTGTATCTTTGAAAAATCTTATGGACACTGCCTTAACACAATCGATTGTCATAAGGTTCACAATCGATTGTCATGCAGATTTGAAAAATCTGATGTACACTGCCTTAACACAATCGATTGTCATAAGTTCACAATCGATTGTCATGCAGCTGACTTAACATAATCGATTATCATAAGTACATAATCGATTATCTTAGTCCAGATTTTAGAGGCATGTATAAAAATCATTTTGGCTAACATAAATATGCATGATTTAAAATCATTTTGCTTTAAATTAAATATGCATGATTTGATAAAAATGTTTTTACGAGAGAAGCCAAGTCTTGAGTCAAGTTATCGGATCAAGATCACAATTTAAAGAACGACTCATGTATAAATTTATTTCTTGGTTTTGTGCTTGAATCTCGTTATGTATCAATTTCGCGCTTGTGCTTGGACCTCGTCATATGTCAATTGCGCATAGTTTGTCATTCACCAAAACCTACAAATATGAACACACGTTTAGTATAGTGCCTTGAGAACGTGTTTCAACAAGGGGTTCCCTTCGGTCCCCCTTCTCCAGCTCCAGGTCGTTGCTACGAGTGCGGTGAGTTGGGTCATATGAGGAGACAGTGTCCTCGGCTCCCTGGTAGACAGTCTCAGCAGAGGGATCAGCCCTCGTCTTCTGCTCCTGTTTCTTCAGCACCCACTCATTCAGCTAGGAGTGGAGGCCAGGTAGCCAGAGGTCGCCCTCAAGGGTGATGACCATACTGGTGGTGGTCAGGCTTGATTCTATGCTCTTCCATATATGAGGGATGCCATTGTATCAGATGTTGTCATCACAGGTATTATCTCAGTCTGTCACAAGGATGCTTCTGTCTTATTTGATCCCGGATCTACCTATTCTTATGTATCTTCATATTTTGCTCATCATTTGGCTACCACCGTGGTTGTCTTGCCTTGCCTGTACACGTATCTACCCCGGTGGGTGATACTATTATTGTAGATCATATATATTGATCGTGTCTAGTGACTATTGGGGTTCTGCAAACCAGAGTTGACTTGTTATTATTGGGTATGGTGGATTTCGATGTGATTCTGGGAATGGATTGGCTATCTTCGTACCATGCTATTCTGGACTGTCATGCCAAGATAGTTACGTTGGCTATTCCGGGAATTTTGAGGATCGAGTGGCGAGGCATGACAAATTATGTGCCCAGTAGGGTGATTTCCTTCTTAAAGGCCTAGCGGATGGTTGGGAAAGGTTGTTTATCTTACTTGGCTTTCGTCAGGGATGTTGGAGCTGAGACTCCTAGTCTTGATTCGGTTCCCATTGTGAGGGATTTCCTTGATGTGTTTCCAACGGACCTGCCAGGCATGCCGCCGGACAGTGACATTGATTTTGGTATTGATCTGGTGCCGGGAACTCAGCCCATCTCTATTCCTCCCTATCTTATGGCACCAGCGGAGCTAAAGGAGTCAAAAAAGAAGCTTCAGGAACTCCTAGATAAGGGGTTCATTCGCCTGAGTGTGTCACCGTGGGGTGCGCCGGTCTTATCTGTAAAGAAGATGGCACAATGAGAATGTGCATTGACTACTTGGATTGCTATGAGCACATTTGGCTGCGAGCCAACTATTTGGATCCCTTAGGGATTATTATCATTGTTTCCATGGTATTGAGCATGTTTCCATGATATCAGTCGTGAGTTAAATACTTCCTAGAAATAATCTGTAATCTTCTAAGGTTTTAATCACTTAAACTATAATACCTATTAAATCGAAAATGATAAACTTGAGCGTGTGCATGTGGCTTGTTTGCATATATAATTGGACTGATTGTGGGCCGGGCTGCATGCCACAGCAAATACTACTATGTCATTGTGCTTGGGGTTGTAGGAGCCCCTCCAGAGTCTGAACCCCCACAGTGAGCGCGGGTACCCAATGGATTGGGATGTTTTCCGCAGCGTTCATCTGCATTGCATTGCATTGATACATTGATATCTATTTGTCTATCTATCATTGATTAATTCATTATACATGTCTATTACCGCTGAGTTGGAAGTACTCACTTAACTCCCTGCACCTTGTGTGCAGATTCAGGTGTTCCAGAGACTTAGCTGAGCAGTCGCTGTCTTCTAGAGTTTTATCAGAGTTGACGAGGTAGCTGCCTTACGTTTGCAGGACCCGACTTCTCCCCTTATTTCAGTTTTATTTCCACTTTCTAGACTTATGTATTTTCGAATATTGTACTCAGTTGATTAGAGGCTCTAGACTCGTGACCCCAGATTCTATTGGGAATGTTTTGTCAAATATTGCGATCTGTTCTGTATTTAAAAGGTTAAATTCCCTTAAATTGTTGGTATTGAGTTATCAGGTTGGGTTCATGAGTGATAATTGGTCAGGCTTGCCTAGCTGTATGGTTGGGCGCCATTACGACCGAGTTTGGGTCGTGACAGGCATGAGTTTGGGTTTTTGCCTGACCGTAGGTACTTTCTTAGAAGTAATATCTCTTTAAATGGACAGCATTCCAATGTGAGGGTAAAACCTTGCCATCCATTGTCTCCAACTTGTATGCTCATTTTCCTGCAATGTCACGAACTCTGTATGATCCTTCCACGTTGGACTCAGCGTTCTTGAATTTGTAGCCTTTGCAGTTTGGAAAAGCTTTTTAAGCACGAAGTCCCCAATTTTGAAAAATCCGAGACGTGCTTTCCTATTGTAATATCGTTCAATTACTTGCTTTTGTGTTGCCATTCTTATTAATGCAGCTTCTCTTCTTCCTTCGAGCAAATCAAGGTTCACTCTCATCTCTTCATCATTTGATTCCTCTGTTACTTGAACGTATCGTGCGCTCGGTTCCCATATTTCAATTGGAATTAAGGCCTCTGTACCATAAACCATTGAAAATGGTGTTTCTCCCGTGCTTGTTTTTTTCATTGTACGATAAGCCCATAATACTCCATGTAATACCTCAGGCCAATTACCTTTCGAATCTTGTAACCTTTTCTTCAAATTGTTGATAATTACTTTGTTTGTGGATTCCGCTTGTCCATTTACCACTGGATGGTATGGAGTAGATGTTATCCATTTAATTTGCTAACTGTGATGAAATTCTGTGATTTGAGCTCCTATGAATTGCGGACCATTGTAACACACGATTTCTTTTGGTACTCCAAAACAGCATATTATATTTATCCAATGAAGTCTTTAACTTCCTTCTCTCGTACCTGTTTAAATACTCCTACTTCTACCCGTTTAGTGAAATAATCTATGAGTACAAGTAGAAACTTCACCTAACCTTTTGCTTGTGGTAATGGACCTACGATATCCATTCCTCATTTCATAAAAGGTCACTGGGCTATAACAGGGTGTAGTAAGTGGAAATAAAACTGAAATAAGGGGAGAAGTCGGGTCCTGCGTTGCCGTATCTTTGACTTTTATCACACTTGGACATGAAATTGTTTGCCTCCTCTTCCATATTAGGTCAATAATACCCAGCTCGAATCAACATTTTTACCAGTGACCTTCCCCCTGCGTGTTTTTTGCAATATCCTTCATGTACCTCCCTCATCACATATTCTATTTGAGAAAGTCCGAGGCACCTTGCCAGTGGTCCACTGAACATCTTCCGATAAAGATTTCCTTGATATAAACAGTAACGAGCAACTTTTTTGTATGAGTTTTTTTTTGCCATTAGGCACAGCTCCATACTGTAAAAAAGCAATAATTTCGTTTCTCCAATCCCATGTTCAATGATTAAAATTTACCTCGTTCTTATTATGTTCGAGAATGGAATAAAACATATGTATGACTAAAGCGTTTGCGTCATTTTCTACGTGTGCTGCAGATGCAAGATTAGCTAAATCATCTGCTTTCACATTCTCGTCTCTTGGGATCTGCATTACCTTTCAAGTTTGGAATTGCTTTATTAGTTCCCATACCTTTTCGAGATATTCTTGCATTTATGTCTCTCTGGCTGTATAAGTCCCCTGCATCTGATTGACCGCGAGCAGAGAATCACATTTGATTATAATCTGTGTTATGCCGAGTTCTCGTGCCGATTCTAGACCTGAAATTACAGGCTCATACTCTGCTTCATTGTTAGTTATAGAATGACATTTTGTAGCTTCTCTAATAGTTTCTCCAGTAGGTGGTACGAGAACTATTCCTAGGCCTACTCCTTATACATTAGATGAGCCATCAGTAAATAAAACCCAAGTTCCTAGGTTTGCACCATTAAAAACTTGTAATTCTTTTTCTACTACTAAATGCATCCCCTGACTAAAATCAACTATGAAATCGGCTAGTACTTGAGATTTTATAGCAGTCCTATGTTGATAAATAATTTCATATTCACTTAATTCAATAGACCATTTTGCCAATATCCCTGACAATTCATGTTTATGCAAAATGTTTCTTAATGGAAAAGCAGTAACTACAACAATGGGATGACATTGAAAATAAGGACTTAATTTTCAAGATGCCATGATCAAAGCTAATGCTAATTTTTCTAGTTGAGGATATCGTGTCTCAGCATCTAGTAAAGACTTTCTTACATAATAGATAGGAGATTGTCTACCTTGGTCCTCACGAACTAAAACAGCACTTACCGCAACTTCTGACACGACCAAATAGATGAGTAACTTTTCCCCTTCTTTTGGCTTTGCCAATAATGTTGGGTTTAACAAGTAAGCTTTTAAATTTCTAAGGGCCTTTTGGCAATCTTCATTCCATAAAATGACCTTGTGTTTTGAGTGCAGAGAATAAATTAAAACTTTTTTCTGATGATTTGGAAATAAATCTTTCAAAGGCTGCAATTCTTCTTGTTAGCCTTTGAACTTATTTTTTATTCGCAAGGATATCAGGGATTTCCTCTGTTGCTTTAATCTGAGAAGAATTTACCTCAATACCACGGTTAGAAACAAGAAAACCCAAAAACTTACCTGATGCCACTCCAAATGCACATTCTCTAGATTGAGTTTCATGTTAAATTTTCGTAAAATTTCAAATGTAACAGATAGATGAGAAATATGATCCTGAGAATGCAGGGTTTTGACGAGCATGTCGTCTATATATACCTCCGTGGTTTTTCCTAAATATTTTTGGAACATTTTGGTGACCAACCTTTGATAGTTTGCTTTAGCATTTTTGATACCGAAGGACATCACTTTATAACAGTAAGTCCCCCTATCTGTGATGAAAGATGTTTTTTCTCATCACTGGGATCCATTTTAATTTGGTTGTACACTGAATATGCATCTAAAAGCTCAAAAGTTCATGTCCTGCAGTTGCATCAATTAATTGGTCTATATGCGGTAAGGAAAAAGAATATTTTGGGCAGACTTTGTATAGATCTGTATATTCCACAGAAACCCACCACTTACTGTTTTTCTTAGGTACAACAACTGTGTTTGATAACCAATTAGGATACTTTACCTCGCAGATTCACCAAATTTTCAATAATTATTGGACCTCATCTGGAATCACCTCATTTTTGAAAGCTCCTTGTTTTCTTTTCTTTTGTTTTACTGGTGTAAAGGATGGGTCTTCGTTTAATTTGTGAGTCATTACATCCGGTGGTATCCATGTCATATCAGCATGGGACCAAGCAAAAAAATCCACGTTTGCTTTTAAAAATTCAATAAACATACCTCGCATGTCTGAGCTTAAATTGGCTCCAACATAAACCTTCCGTTCTGGCCATTGCTCAAACAAAGTCACAGCTTCGAGCTCTTCGATTGTTGTTTTGATATTTTCATTCTCTTTAGGTTCTTGATGTATCCGGTCTCGAGTCTAAATCTATCTTCCCTCGCTCAGTTGAGGTTTGATTTTTGACACCTTCAAATGTTTCCTGTAATTGCTATTTTTCTTTATTTACGATGCTCGTACATGTTATAGTGTTGATACTCCTGGCTGTCTGCTGATCTCCCTGAATTTGGCAAATCCCCCATGGTGATGGGAATTTAATAACTTGATGTAAAGTTGATGGACAACATCCACATCATGAATCAAAGGCCTCCCCGTGATCATATTGTAAGCCATTTCCATATCAACTACCTGAAATTTAGTTTCTTTAACACCTCCTGCAACAAAAGTTGTTAGAATTACCTTTCCTTTTGTTACCACATTTGAGTTTTTGAACCCGGACAAGGTATGTGCCTTGGGTATCATTTTGTCTTCAACTTGCATTTCACGTGATACCCTTAGTAGTATAATATTTCTGAAACTTCTTGGATCAATCAAAACTCATTTTACGTTAGTATCATGTACAAGTAAAGATATTACCAGTGCATCATTATGTGGGGTTATTACTCCTTCGGCATCTGCATCATAGAATGAAATACTTTTATTTTCTAAAACCTGTCGTACCCATTTTCCGTGTGTAATTGTTACTTTAGAAACCTTGTTATAAGCTTTACATGTTATACCATGAATATCTTCTCCCCCCCCCCCCCCCCTTATCACATTCATTGTTCTCTTGGGTGAAGGGGAATTTGGTGGCTCCTACCTATTTTTCATATAGGCTTGTTTACCTTTCTCACTAATTAACTTAGTGAGATACCCTTGCTTCAATAGATGATCCACTTCACTTTGTAAAAATCTACATTATGAAGTTTTGTGCGCGTGATCATTGTGGAATTCACATCAATGGTCAGGATTGCGTCTATTTGGATTTGACCGCATCTTTTTTTGCCATCGTACAGTATCTCCCATGCTCCTCAAAACAGCTATGAGCTCAGATATGGTGACATCAAAATTATATTCACCGAACCTTGCCTTTAAACTTCTGTCATCATCTCGTAACTCTTGTTTGTTTCGATCATTTCTGAACCTTGATGAAGAACCAGATTCCCTGTTCCTTGATTTCTGATCATATTGTTGGTTATCCTATTTTGATTGTGAGTCTTTCCCTGCAGGTCCCATATATGGATCATAGCTGTTTTTACCTGATCTTTTTTCGGTTTCTGATCTCCTGGAATCGCTCCTTTCTTCGTGATGAAATTTAGGCAGGGTATCTTCTTCAATTCGCAGCTTCGTACTATACATGTTGTAAACATCATTCCACGTGGTTGCAAGGAACTCTTGAAGGCTTTCTTTAAGTCTTCACGTGGCTTCCGAATTTTTTTCATTTAAGTTGCTTGCAAAAGCTATTGCAGCCTAGTTATCAGGTACACGGGGTAAAGTCATCCTCTCTCATTGGAATCTATCAACAAAATCTTTGATCATCTCTGAGTCCCATTGTTTAATTTTGAAAATGTCTTCCATTCCTTTTTTAACTTTTTGAGCTCCTGAGTGTGCTTTAATAAAAGAATTTGCAAGTTCAGCAAACGAATTTTCTAAAATTTTCAGGTAAAAGAGTATACCAGGTTAATGCACCCTTGGTGAGTGCTTCTCCAAATTTCTTGACCAGTACTGATTCAATTTCTGGCTTGGTCAAGTTATTGCCCTTTACGCCTGTCGTAAATGTAGTTACATGATCACGTGGATCTGTTGTGTCGTCGTACTTTAAATATCAGACATTTTGAATTTTTTGGGAATTGAAGAGGAGAAGCACTTGGTTTCCAAGGTTGTTGTGAGTATTTATCCACGTCCACTCCTTTGATTATAGGGGGAACTCCAGGGATTTGCTCGATGCGCTCATTCTGTTCCTTAAGCTGTTTCTGCAAAGTTAGTACTAAGATTTGCAAATGAGAATTATTTGAATTAAGTGGTTCTCCTTCATGTGGTTCACTGGTGGTTCCTCCATTTCCATAAATAACAAGACCAAAACGAGGATTCTCCAATGTATCATTGGTGTGGGTGGTGTAACATGCAATTGATTAACTAGAGCCTGAAGAGCTTTGCTGACATGTGCATCAATTAATTTTTGTAAAGCTTCATTTTCTCCTTCAAAATGTTCAGATTGCTCTTGTTGATCAGCACGAGATTCAGGAGAATGGGTGCCTTCACGAGATTGACATGGCGAATTTTAAGGGGAGGGAACCACGTCAATGTTTTGTAGATCTCCTTGATTTTGCTGGATTTGTTTTTCATGGTTTCCTAAGGTGTTTTCACTGTTATTGTTGTTGTTGTTTGACATGTTGATAACAACGGATAGAACATAGCTTAAAAGAAAAGATTATCAGATTCCCGGTAACGAAACCAATTTATTTAACCAAAAATATGATTCTTTGGTCAAAGCTAAAGATAAAGAGAAATTTGGGTTACTGATAATTAGGAGACGACAATAATAGAAGATTCTTGAGAATAATAATAATAAAGAAATAAGTAATAGCCATTAGTTAAACTTACCAAAACTAGCCAACAAAAATTGAAAAACCAAATAATAGGGTTCTTTCTATCATAGAATCACATGCAAAAATCACCTTCCATGTTTTTAAGCGTGATTAGCAACATTACATACAAGACAGAAAGGTAATTTCATGGACGGGGTAGCAAATAAGGTGATGAAATACAAAAATCTATACAATATTCCAAAAATCTAAACAAAAAAGAAAATTTTTGAATGGATATAGTTGAAATTCATTGAAAATATATAGATAAGTCAATATACAAAATTTGATGAAGATTGGAGGTGATTTGGACTAATTTTGTTTCAAAATTCGTAATTAAATCGAGTTCAAAAAAATCTTTTGCGATACATGTATCAAACATTATCTCACACACAAATATACATGGATATACATGTGATACATAATTGATACAAATATGAGACATATGTGATACACAAATGATACACAGTGCGTTACACATATCCTTTTTTCATGTTCGGCTTTTACTTCGAATTTTCAATTCAAACGACCATAAAACTTCACTGAATCATCCCAAAATTGAGATTCAAGCTCCTTAAGTTGTGACCAATCTATTCTAATAATCAATTGGCTAAATTTTGTAATGAGATACTTATCAATGGACATAGCTGATAATTTTCCCAAAACCTACCTTATCCTCTCTTATATGTTTCCATTAATATTAATATCTTGCTTTTTAATTGTAAAAATATCTCCGCAACAAGGTTTTCATTGTTACGATACTTCTCAATCGATCATGTTATATGAGCATTATCTACCCTTGTATTTTCTTATCTCAAAATTTTAAATAATTTAATTATTTGTAACTGCCATTTTAATGATTGTAAACTATACAAATCAATGGACTACAACCATTGCAGACGTATCATAATGCTATAAGGATCAAACTTCAAAAAAAAAATTTAATGTTTAGGGGTAATACTATTCTCGCAAAAAACAAATGTGTAGTTGAAAATTCGAGTATAGGTCAAGGCATACTTATGCATTTTTGTTGAGCTACAAGATTATCTAGCTTCAAATCCTATACACATACATTGATTTTCTGATGTATATTTAATGTATATTGCTTGTATATCATGTATATCTTGTAGTTGGGCTAGAACATATATTTAAGCCCATTTTTCTTTTGGCTTTAGGTCTGGCCCGAGTTGGCCCACATATGTAATATATACACTGACCCCTTTTGTATTAAAGGTCAGTCGGATATTTTCATTTTGAAGAGTTCTTTCTCTTTCTCTGAAACTCTCTCTAGAAGGTTCTACCTAACCGACTCATCTTCATCTTCTTCTTCAATCTTCGTCTAGATTCCTTGATGTTTTCGTGGTATCAGAGCAGGACGATGATCCGACGATACTCTCCTGTATTTTGTTATCCCAGTCGAAATCTCGTTGCAAAATTTTCGGGTGTTTCTGAGATATTTGGTCAGTGATGATTTCGATCAAAATTGGGTGTTGATATGAGACCTTTATCACAATAACTGGTTGCATCTTCACTACTCGGACGTTTTGGGTTGGTTTTCCGACGTTCTCGAGTCGATTCCGGCGAGGCTTCAGATTTTAGGGTTTCTGCTGTTCAGAACTGGCATTTTTCTGTTAATCGAAGGCCGATCTTCTTCAGTCGCGAAGAAGGAGGGTAAATCTGTTCCTATTTTAGGTGCTATATGATTTTCATGAAGTTTTTTATACAACTTTTATTTTTCAAACTACTTGCAGAGATTATATTTTGACTTTAAACTCATTGTTCTTCATGGCTGCTAACATGAGTACTAATACAACTCCTGTTGATCCTACCAGTCCCTTATTTTTTTACTCCTCTGATGTTCCTGGTGTTTCTCTTGTGTCCACTCGGGTAGTGGCTATGGGGGTTGGAGAAGGAAAATGATTGTAGTGTTGTCTGCTAAAAATAAAATTGGCTTTGTTGATGGTACATGTCCCAGACCAGACACTAATATGGCTGAACAAAAGTTATGGGACAGATGTAATGATATGGTAATATCCTGGTTGACTGCTTCCTTATCCCCTCAGATAGCTGAGACTGTGCAGTATTTTGATACTGCACAGAGCATATGGGCACAGCTTGCAGCTAGATATGGTACTGCTAACAGAACCAAAATTTTTGAAATAAAAAGAGAACTCTCTCATACCTCTCAAGGATCTCTAGATGTAGCTTCATATTTTAACAAACTTAAAGAACTATGGGATGAATTAGGAACAATGTGTGCAAACCATGGACAAAGATGTATTTGTCCTGCCAGAAATGGCATCATACAGGAAGATGATGAGAATAAGGTGTTTCAGTTCCTTATGGGCCTTAATGAATCATACATGAGGGTAAGGAGTAACCTACTGATGATGCAGCCTCCTCTTACCCTTGATAGTGTCTACAATATGGTCCTCAATGATGAGAAACAGAGACAAGTCCAGTCCCTTTCTCAGTTTAATCCAGACTCTATGTCTTTCAATGTCCACACAAACAAACATTCAGCTGGATTCAATAAGGCCACTGTGCCTAATTCTTCTCATTTCAGACAAAGAGTTAACTTTGACCAAGCTAGAGACTCTTTATTGTGTAGATACTGTAAGAAATCTAGGCACTTAATTGATAAGTGTTACAAGATTCATGGGTATCCACAAAGTACAATATTTAACAATGGGAGGAGACCTACTGCTGCTCATCTAACTACTGGTGTAGATTTCCCTTCTTCTGAAATTAATATGTCTGTTCCTCATGGAAATCCTCCTGAAAGTCATCAACCTGTTCCAAAATGGATGGCCAGAGTTCTGTGATACCTGGGTTAAGCAGACAACATTATGAACAATTGATGACCCTGCTGCAACAAACTCAGTTAGGGGACTCCACTGCCCAGTCTCCTCCTCCCATGTATGCTGCCAATTTTGTTGGTACTATGCTAATTGAGAGCCCTGTTTCTGATTCCAAATTTTGCATGCTAACTCACATAAATTCTACCACCTGGATAATAGACTCAGGGGAATCTAACCATATGACCTTTAATAAAGATTTACTCTTCAATCTCACACCTTTAAGTGTACCCTATCTTGTAACTCTTCCTAATGGATATAAAGTGAAACTGACATGCACAGGATCTTTTGCATTAAATCTATTCATCACTCTTCATGATGTCTTACTTGTTCCTTCTTTCAAACACAACTTGATTTCTATCCACAAGTTAGTAAAACATATGCATTGCATAGTTTTGTTCACTGCAACTTCCTGTTTCCTCCACATGTTACAGGCCCCTTCTCTGAGGATGCCTCCGGATCTTGGTAAAGAGGAGGCTGGTCTGTACAAGCTTGCTTGGGTGCCACCTTCCTCTTCTTCTAATTGTTGTTCTTATGTTTCTGTATGTTCTTCTTCTTCTAATTCTTGTAAACCTGACTGTTCTAGTCATGAAGCTGTTAGTTTACCTTCAAATGTAAACAGTTCCATCTGTAATAATAATGTTTCCACTGACATGAATTACATTTGGCATTTGAGATTGGGTCATATTTCATTTACAAACATGAAACACATTTCTTCCTTATCTTTTCCATTTGCTTCTAAACAGCCTTTACAGTGTTCTACCTGTCCTATGGCTAGGCAAACTAGACTTTCCTTTCCTGAAAGCACAACTAGTACATCTAGACCTTTTCAATTGATTCACATAGATACTTGGGGCCCTTATCACACTCCCACCTCTTCTAGATCTAGATATTTTCTCACAATAGTTGATGACTTTTCTAGAGCAACCTGGACACATTTATTGGGGTCTAAAAGCAATGCTTTCTGCATGCTTAAGTCTTTTCTCTGTATGGTTAAGACCCAGTTTAATGCTATTGTTCAAACTATTAGGAGTGACAATGCTTTGGAATTGGGATCTAGTATTGCTGGTGCATCCTTTTTTAGTCAACATGGCATTATACACCAAACCACTTGCCCACATACTCCTCAACAGAATGGTGTTGTTGAGAGGAAACATAGGACTCTTTTTGAAACTTGTAGAGCTTTACTTTTCCAATATGGTTTACCCATCTCTCTCTGAGGAGATTGCCTATTGACTGCTACCTATCTTATTAACAGAATACCCTCCAGGCTTCTTCATGGCAAATCCCCTTATGAAATCTTGCATGGAAAGGCACCCACTTACTCCCAGTTAAAGGCTTTTGGCTGTCTTGCCTATGCTACTGTCCCAATTCCTCAAAGGGACAAGTTGAAACCTAGGGCCATTTCATGTGTTTTCCTGGGATATCCTTTTGCTAAAAAGGGTTATAGACTGTATGATCTCCGTTCCAAAAAGTGCTTTATGTCCAGGGATGTTATTTTTCATGAAACTTATTTTCCTTTTAAATTTGTTTCTTCTATTACCTCTACTCCTCCTGTTTCTCCTTCTTCTTTTCATTTTGTTCCTCCTCTTGAGCATTCCCTTTCTGAGCCAGATTTCTCTATTCCCATCTCTTCCTGTCCACCTTCACCTTCTGTTTCAGATTCTCCTTCTTCCTATCCAATTTCCAGTCCTCCTTTCAACCTTGACATTTCCCCTCCTGCTTTGCCTTCTTCCACATTAGCTGATGTTCCCAGGAAATCTGGAAGACAGCACAATCCTCCTTCTTACCTTAAGGATTATGTTTGTCATCTTCCTGCTTTCTTTGGATCTTCTTCTTCTCCTCTAGAGACTGAACCTCTTTATTACTCTCAAGCTGCATCAGTTCCAGTATGGCAGGATGCCATGAGAAAGGAGTTTGATGTTTTGGATGCCAACTGTACCTGGGATGTTGTTCCCCTTCCTTCTGGTAAGAAACCCATTGGCTGCAAATGGGTTTATAAGATCAAATATAAGGCTGATGGTAGTGTTGAAAGATACAAAGCTAGACTTGTTACTAGAGAGGATACTCAAATTGAAGGAGTTGATTTCACTGACACTTTATCTCATGTGGTTAAAATGTCCACTGTGAAGTGTCTTATTGCAGTGGGTGTTAAGAAGCATTGGAAACTTTTCTAACTTGATGTTAACAATGCTTTCTTGCATGGTGATTTGGATGAGGAGGTCTATATGAAGCTCCCTCCAGGTTTATCTGTTTCTGTCTCTTCTTCTGATTCTGTTTCCTCTGCATCTCCTCCTCTTGTTTGTAAGTTGAAAAAATCTCTCTATGGGTTGAGGCAGGCATCCAGACAATAGTATGCTAAGCTGTCTTGTGCCCTCTACTCCAGAGGCTATACTCATTCTCTGAATGACTATTCTCTGTTTATCAAAGGCCAGCCTGTTTGTCTGGTTATTGTTGCAGCCTATGTGGATGACATTATTATTACTAGGGATGACAATGATGAGCTTTCTTCCCTTAAGTTGTTTCTGGATGATCAGTTCAGGATCAAAGACCTTGGGTCTTTGCATTATTTTCTGGGCATTGAGATGTCTATGGTTCCTGGTGGGATGCTCCTTAATCAGCATAAATATGTTTCTGACCTATTGCATCTTTTTGACTGTATGAATGTTTCTCCTGTTGTTTTCCCTTTGGATCTTAATGTAAAACTCCATGCTGATTCTGGAGACATTCTCTCCTCCCCTGATCAATATAGGAGCATTGTTGGTAAGCTCTTATTTTTTACTCACACCAGGCCTGACATCTGCTTTGCTGTTCAGCATCTGAGTCAATATTTGAAGTGACCCAGAGTCCCTCATATTACTACTGCTTTACATGTTCTCAGATTTCTTAAGGGGTCTATGCATTTGGGTCTCTTCTATTCTGACAGTTCTGATTTCTCTGTACATGCTTATTCTGACAGTGATTGGGCTGCCTGTCCAGATACTCGCAGGTCTGTGACCGGTTTTTGTGTCTTTTGGGTGGCTGCTTGATTAGTTGGAAGTCTAAGAAACAACCTGTAGTTTCTTTATCCTCTGCTGAAGCTGAGTATAGGGCTCTCAGTAAGGTAGTTGCTGAACTGTCTTGGCTTTACCGTTTGCGCACTGACGTTGGTGTTTCTGTTTCTCTCCCTTTTTTGTTTTCTGTGACAATCAGGCTGCTATCCATATTGCCAAAAATCCTGTTTTTCATGAGCGGACCAAGCATATCGAAGTGGATTGTCATTTTGTGCGTGATATGTTGGTTGCTGGCCTTATTACTCTCTCCCATGTCTCTACTTCTCGTCAGTTGGCTGACCTTCTCACCAAGCCACTCCCTGGCACCATTCTCCATCCTTTGCTGGTCAAGTTGAAGGTGGTTTCCCCCTCCAACTTGAGGGGGGATGTTGAGCTACAAGATTATCTAGCTTCAAATCCTATACACATACATTGATTTTCTGATGTATATTTAATGTATATTGCTTGTGTATCATGTATATCTTGTAGTTGGGCTAGAACATATATTTGAGCCCATTTTTCTTTTGGATTTAGGTCTGGCCCGAGTTGGCCCACATATGTAATATATACACTGACCCCTTTTGTATTAAGGGTCAGTCGGATATTTTCATTTTGAAGAGTTCTTTCTCTTTCTCTGAAACTCTCTCTAGAATGTTCTACCTAACCGACTCATCTTCATCTTCTTCTTCAATCTTCGTCTCGATTCCTTGATGTTTTCAATTTTCTCAACAAAGTATAAAGCCTGGATGATCTTACAGGTTCGTCCCCTGTTATTGTTGAAGAGAAGTTCAGAAAGTAAATACACACACAAAAAAAATGTTTATTATTATAAAACAATTTTGCAGAAAATTGAACTGCTTGGCATCATATGCATTAAATACTTATACAGGATAGTACACAATATCAGACGCTTGATTAGTACTTAATATTGTCCCATTTAAAATTCCTCTAAAAAGAAAGAAATTAATCTTGTGAATTACTTGCACATTTACTAAAATATTGGCCTTTTTTTCTTTTTACGCAACAAGTTTGGATATAATTCGAATGGTGTTGCCTAATATCAGCATAGGCAAAACATTCAATAATTACTTGTTATTTGTGTAAGCGTTGATGGACAGACATTTAAATATGTATGCTAGTGGAAGTTAGTACCGGTAATTTATAAAATTAGCTGAAGTAGGCACAAATCAATTCAAACAGTGCCATTATTTTGAAAAAAATCAATAGAGGGTGAAGGGAAATAATTTCCAAAAGAAGTGGAAGGAGAAGAAATGAGCAAGAGACATGACTGACATAGCATTGGCCATTGGGGAGCCTAAAAGGAAAATGACACAAGTCACAACCTTTTCTATATATATTTTGTTAAATAGTTGGAACAAGAGCAGAGATCATCAATAGTCCAACTAAAACACAAGTCAAGAAATTGAATACAAGAAAATTGATTGGTTATGGAACTGCAAAAAAGAAAAAAGAGAAAAAGATGATGATCTAAATGGCCCATACTGCTACTTTGCCTAAGGCTTCCATAGCCACCATTTATGCAGTAGACAGTGAGCAGAGAGCAGAGAGCCACTGCAATTTTTGCAGAATGAATACTTATCCATTTACAATTAAAAAGGAATGGCCTCTGTGTGATATGGATTGGAATTGTAAAGTGGGACAAATGGACAAGGACAACCTCCCCATGTATTTGGATAACTTGCCACTAATGGAGTTGTCAATGGACTTATCATCTTATTTCTTTTTTCACCTTTACCCCTCAAATATCTTGCCTTTTCATTTTTTTTAAACTTCCCATCCGCGATTGGAAGTTGGAACCCTCGACTAATCCGGACTAGCCTCACCTAAGGTTCATTTAAACGCCCCCTAACATAATTTGAATAGAGGTTGACGACTGAGGCCACTAATTCTGAGCTGGAGCTATCATAATTTGTAAGAGACAAGTCATGATAACGTGCGCCCCGCCCGTCAAGTAGGCACCAGAAGCACTGGGCAAATGCTTGGTGAGCTAACAATCAAGTAAAGCGGGCCGGGCACACCGAACAAGCGCGACAAACACTTCGTATTAGGTGTTTTTTTTTTCATTTCCAGCTTCAAATTCGAAATTTCCATTTAAAGTGAGAAATCATATTCATTGAATACAATCCTTTGTGGTGGTTGCTCACTATTATTAGTGAGTTTGGTTTAAAGAAAAAATAAAATCAAGTTTTTGAAATTCTTATTTCCATTTTTTGCAAATTCTTTTTTCTTATTCTTCCTGTTTCAATTTGTTTGATCCTCTATACAAAACATTAAAAAAAATCTTTTAAGAACTTATGATCTAAAAAAACCCATAAATATTTATTTAATTATATTTATTTAAGTTTGTTAAAAATTTAATTTTTACCATCCAAATGGATCTGTTTTGTTTAACTAATATTTGAGTCACGGTTATTGATTCGAAAATTAACTTAAAAGCTTGAGCAATCTTTTTTAAAAATTAAATAGTAAATTCTAAAATTTGTTAGAATTGGATATTGAATTTTAACCTATTAATTTTAGACTAATTGGTTGTAAATTAAAATATAAGCTATAAAATAAAAAAAAAGGGAGTTCAATTAGTCTTATGTGAATTTTTCTCAAAATAAATCGGGGGTAAGAGTATATATTTTCAACAAATCCACGCTTATATCTCCCAACGAAAAAGCGAAAGAAAATAATCTTATTTTTGTGTCAAACGTGTTACCACGAGAAAGCTGAATTGGGCACTTGCCGCCCACCCCCCGGCCCCCTCCCCCTCCAATGCCGTTATTGTTTTAGCTTTATCTACTTGTTGCCTGCCTTTGAATGTTTTCATTCTCTTCTGGAAAAAAGAAATATCAAAAGGATTTTATCTAATTAGGTCTCGCTTCATTCTTTCAAAATGTCCTTTAGCATAATATGGATAAATATTTATAATTCGAATAAATAAGTTTTGTTATGAAATAATATAAGAACAAGAATAATATAGAGAAAGTAGAGAGAGGAGTATTCTTATTGATACTTGGGGATGATTTACAATGGGAGAAAACTCCTTTATTTATAGGGAGGTGGTGACTTAGCCACCAAGTAGTAAACCCTAGGATCTCTCTAAATATGGACATTCACCTTAAATAGAATATTTTATAACACTCCCCCTTGAATGTCTATTCAATAATGTGCCTCGTTAAAACCTTAACTAAAACAAAACCCAATGGGAAAAATTAAAGAAGAGGAAAAAGAGTACACATGTTTGAATATGCGCCTATTGGTTGCCTCGTTAAAAACCTTGCAAGGAAAACCCATTGGGACAAAAAAAGAGTGCAACGCGCATTAACTCCCCCTGAAAGAGCATCAATTCACATCCTTGAGCATTTGCATTCCAATCTTGTGCACCATCTTCAAAACGATCTTTTGTAGAGATTTGATAAATAAATCAGCCATATTGATTTGAATAAATATTCCGCACCTTGAAATTATCATTCTTGATAGATATGAACATCTTCATATAATGTCGTGAAATGACTCTTCAATATCTCCATAGAGGTATTCTTGATGCCATCATGCTTATAGTTATAGCAAGATACATATGTACACAAATTGTACTTAGGATGTGGTACTTCAGGACCAAGAATTGCATATGCTCCAAGCAACTTAAATCTTTCAAGTTAAGTCATATAAGCCATATAATAGACTTTAGATGCATATCAAGTTTTCATGTCATGCCAGACAAATAGATATCGAAAACTGATTACACATACCTTTGACTTTACACTTTCAAGTATTTGAACTACATGTCCAAAACTACATGTCTTTCATATGGAATCAATTCTTCTTGAATTGTATCTCTTCCGTTTGGTCAATATTTTGTCTGCATTCGACAAACATAAGATCCTCATCAACGTTTAGCGCTATCATAGATATCGTCGACGAACATTTTATATCGGTTCCAATAAATTTTTCCATAAGGACATAACATGGAGATCTCTTCATTCATATATCAGGTACCTGAATCTCTCATGAAATTTTATGAAGTGTTATGTCATGTGATCTTCTGGATCACTTGCCTCCTTATTATGATCACTTTGATCATTTGCTCATCTTCTTTATTAAGAAGTTCCTTTTGAAACTGATTTGTCTATACGCTTCAAGCGTATCCAAGACTTTGTCCTTCTAGGACTTAATATGAGCATTTGAATTGAGAATATAGTTACATTCTTTGGGTCAGCAAATGCATATAGCATGCTTTGCAATATGTTGCAATTGAATTATCCTTTTATGAACTTCAGGTTCATATTATGATATTCGAGGATCTATATATACAAATGATAATTCATCTCATGTAACCTTTTCTCAAGTGTTTATCATGTCTCCCCCTCATGTTAGAAAAGCTAACTTGTTTCCTCAACTTTGAGAGTCCATCTTTGTGCATTATGGTGTTAATGAAAATATACACCGCACATCAATAATAAGATAGAGTTATTTGGTTCCTGACCCTGAACCACTTGTGAGGGGAGAATATAATATACTCTCGTATACAACGTATATCAAACTGATATATATATATATATATATATATATATATATATATATATATATATATATATATATATATATATATATATATATATATAACTTTGTTATCATAAGAAACAGTTTAGCTATTAAGTGGAGGCACTCAATAATTATCTTGCTAAACCAACTTTGATATAAACCAACTTATCAAGATGAACTATCTTGAGTAGAAAATCTGGAAATTATGCTCGAAGTTGGATTACTGAGCAATTTACCTCGCAAGCACCGGTCAGGCTGCGGGTTAATAACAATTGCGCATGTAACCATATCATAGATGCATCATATGTGGTATACATGGCAGGTGAATGGGCCCATATTCACCTTTGGTATTTCCAGAATATATGGGCTTCAACCCGAACTCTTTAGTTGGCCAGTTCATTAATGAGAACAAGTAATACAAGAGAATTCGTAAAGAACTTTCTAGTTCTTTAATATTCACCCATGTGAATTTGCAGATCATACTTAAAATGAGATGGCTAACCCGAATGCCAACTGAATAAATTATCAATATTGACAAGTTCATGTTTACACCATGACATGTGCAATTCTCAATAAACTTCAGGTTTATTATGGTATGGGTTTTTATACCAATAAATATCTACTTTATTGTGGCATTCTTTTGTTTGTGTAGTACAAACTGGAGAATAAAGCGGGTAGTTTTCACATACAGATTATCCCGCTACAAGTTGTAGTATTAGAAGATATCAAATCTTTCCTTTATTTATAGTCTCAATATAATCAATCGCTTTCGCATATACTTTGGAAACTGAATAAGTTTCTTTGAGACTTACTGCGACACAATACCTTATTGGTAATTAATTGTGTTTCTCCAACATAGTAATAATTGACTCTTCTAGAGCTCTCAATTAATTTTGTTCAACCACAAATTCATCAACATCCATGTGGTGAATATCTCTTTTAAAGAGAAAGTTATACCATTATGGTCATGTCAAAATTATATGCAAGATATGTTTCTTGCATTATTATTGTCCTTTGGTAATCAAGACAAATTATTTTGGCGTACAATAGGTACGTGACCAATGACCATTCATGCCATAATAATGACATCATCTCAAACCTCCTTCTAGGGGTGAGTGTGGTATCATCTCAAACCTCCTTCTAGGGGTGAGTGTGGTATATTCGATACCAATTTCATGTTCATATTCTTCCAATAATGAATATGTATTCGTGAATCAGATGTTGTCACATTCACTGCGGGGACATGTGATTTTGTTATCCTTTTCAAATCTGTAAATGCGTCTGGCATTCGATTTGCTATTCTTTGCAAATGGATAATATGTTGTGCCTCTTTTTCACAAATAGAGGTATGTGGGTTAAGATGAGATAATGATGCATTTTTCCACAAAATTTCCCGTTTGGTTTCACCAACTTCTCCCCCTAATTTTGGGAAAAGTGTCTCATCAAATTGATAGTCTGCAAATCGTGCAGTGAACTAATCCCTTGTCAATGTTTCGAGGTAGCGAATAGTGGAGGGCGATTCAAACCCAACATATATTCCTAACCTTCTTTGCAGACCCATTTTGGTGCGATATGGCGGTGCTACAGGCACATATACTGTGCATCCAAAAATTCTTAAATGGGATATATTAGGTTCATGACCCAAAACCAATTGCAACGGGGAATATTTGTGATAATTCGTCGGTCTGAGACGAACTAGCATTGCTGCATGCAAAATGGCGTGACCCCAAACCGAAGTGGGCAGCCGACGAATTAGCATTGTTGCATGCAAAATGGCGTGACCCCAAACCGAAGTGGGCAGCCGAGGAATTAGCATTGCTGCATGCAAAATGGCGTGACCCCAAACCGAAGTGGGCAGCCGACGAATTAGCATTGCTGCATGCAAAATGACGTGACCCCAAACCGAAGTGGGCAGCCTCGTTTTCATGAGTAAATGAAGTATTCAAGATTATTCTCATCTATTGTCTCAACATGATATCCATTTTGAATGATATCTTTAAAAACTCAACAAGTTCCTTTTAGACTTGGAGGAGAACATTGCATTCTCTATGATAAATGTTGTTCCTTTAGGCAGAGTTATAGTTGCTCTTCAGGAGCCTTCAATCAATTTAATTCCCATGGTTTGACATACAAAAGAAAATATACGAATATGAGAATAAACAAATTCAATCAGTTTGTTTCATATTTAAACAATATTTTCAAAATCTGCTGAGGTTAGTTGACTGACTAAATCAGATAGTCGATTATATGTTTTCCATAATCGATTACTTTGCAGTTTGAAAATTTCAGTTTAAGCACTGTCTTAATATAATCGATTGTTAAACATACATAATCAATTATTTGCTATTTTAAAAAACTTCATATCACACTGTCTTAGTATAATCGATTGTTTTGCAGTTTTAATGCGAAATATTAGATAATCGACTAACTGTTAGGTTAGTCGATTAACTCTACTGAAAAATAAAAATATCATTGAAATTTGAGCATATTGAAACATTCTAACATTATATCATAAACTAACTAATACGAGCTGATACTAATAACTATTAGTTTATTCACTAACTAACACAAATAAGTAAAATAAAATAAAACAATTCCATCTTCCTTCATAAAGGTGATGGTGCAAGAAAATCAAGGCCTTTAGCACAGTTTCAAACCTTCATTAAGGTGATGGCGCAAGAAAAACGAGGCCTTAGCACAGTTTCAAACCTTCATCAAGGTGATGGTGCAAGAAAAACAAGGCCTTAGCACAGTTTCAAACCTTCATCAAGGTGATGGCGCAAGAAAATCAAGGCCTTAGCATAGTCTTGGGTGGATGCATTATTTCTGTCTTTAATGGCGTCTCTAGGACCCATTGCATCCAAATGGATTTCAGCATTCAACACCCATGTCATATAGTTCTTGCCCGAAATTTCAAGGGCAATGAACTTTCCATTTATAATGTCAGACATGAAACAAAATTACATCAAGAGCGTGTTCATACTTACGGGCTCTATTACAATTATCACATTCACTTAAGGGAATGGATCCTAATCATCTGTATGTGCTATACACAATCTCATGTCAAATATTACTTTCATATAGTGAAAGATTATTTTGAGAACCCTTATTGTTCTCATTACCACAATAATGACGATTATAATTTCGTCTATTGCCACGTCCACATTCATTGATACCTTCATGGTAATAATTTTGTCTTCTTTCAGACTTATCACATACTGCTATCACATTCTCTAAAGGGAGTGGAGCAAATTCAATTGGACGGATTTTTAATTCTTTGCCCACAATCATACATGAATTTGATCATTGCAAGGCATAGAAATTTTACCACTTCATGTGAGTGTAATTTCTTACGAACTCCATTAGAGTTATAATCAAACTTTGTTGTCTTTGTTTGTATATAGAATCAAATCGTAGAATTTCAAGAATTTGAAAGGGAAAAGTAAATTACTTACCTTTAAGGTATACCAATAAATGTTGTGATATCAAATATACCTCTTGAGTTTCCATCCCGTTGCATTACTTTATGATGATACCATCTCTTCTATTTTTCCGTATAGAAATTAGAAAAAGGCGGCGATTGAGTTGAGGGAGACGAATCGGCTATGAAGCAAAACCCTACACAAACAAAAGTTAAAATAATCGAAAATTTCAATTGGTTAGAGACTCGTGCTGATAACGTGTTATGAAATAATATAAGAACAAGAACAATATAGAGAAAGTAGAGAGAGGAGTATTCTTATTGATACTTGGGGGTGATTTACAATGGGAGAAAACCCCTTTATTTATAGGGAGGTGGTGACTTAGCCACCAAGTAGTAAACCCTAGGATCTCTTTAAATATGGACATTCACCTTAAATAGAATATTTTATAACAAGTTTAACGACTTTTAATATAACTACTTTTCTATTGATTGTTGCCGTTGCCCGATTAGAACTCTTGATATTGCTTCGATTCATATTTCCTAAAAATTGCTCTAAATCTAAACAATCCTTTGCTTTTGAGGCTTCAGCAAATATTAAGATTTTTTTATAGAATTAAATATGTTTATTACAACTTGCTATAATTATGATAGTTGATTTGCATTGAAACATAAAAGTGTTTGGCTAAAATGTTATTCGCACTTGTGTAGCTCAAAAAATAATCAAAAAATAATTTGGGTCAATCGGAACCAAATATAATATGATCTAGAGATTGTAGGATAAAAGCAATAAGGTAAATAGTAGATTTAGCGCAAGAGAGATAGAGAGAATCAGAGAGAGAGAGAGAGTTGTATATTATCAGTGATGAAATACACATAACACTTTACAAAGGGAAGGTCTCATTTATATATTAAGGGACATTCCTCGAAATAATACAAAAAGAGTACAAGAGTTCGTGGCCTCGATATACGAGTGTCAGAGCTTTGATGTGACGTTGCAGCAAGTCATGTCACTTAGTACGTTTGTTGGGTGAGGCCGACCTTGCTTGGGCCGTCTTTACCAAGGCCGCTTTCAGTGACGGGGCCGTATGCGGAAAGTATATGCCTGTGAGGAACAAAATTTGCCCAATACAGATAGTCCCCCTGTTTATTTGGGACACAGTTGAAGGGTGTTCCCAATGAACGGACTTACATACTCGACGCATATGGAAATTTGGCCATTCCCATTGGTACCCCTGTTAAGGGACGTGTTCGTGTACGGAGAGGTCGAACCGTTTACATATTACTCCCTTTTTCGGAGTTTCTTTTGTAGGTGATGTCATCGATCACGTGCGTGATCATTACTTCTACCCCCGAGGCAGTCTGGGTTGTGACGTGACGTATGGGTTTCCTGTGCCGGTTTTTTTAACCATGCCCCTTCGATTTCCGTGTACCTTTTCTTATAAATAGAGGGAGAGTTGTACTAGAATCAACTTTCGAGCCTTTTCTGAGAGCATTTCCAAATCTTTCTTCTATATTTTTCTGGTGTCCTTTCTTCTCTGAGATTCTTGTTTTTAGGAACCGAACTCGTGACTTGGAATATTTTCCCCTATAGATTCTATTATGGCCAAACGTCGTCACGACGATACTGGAACAAAAAATGTCGCTTTCGTTAGGGCTTCGTCATCTTCAAACGACGAGGATGGCGAAGAGGTTTTTGTCCCACTGTCGATGACCAACTTACTCCCACATAAAATGAACAAAAGGACAGACTTCAAAAATAAGTTCAAACTCCGTCCTTGGGAGCGTAGTGAGTCGAAGCTGTCCATTTAGCCTCCCTCAGGAAATCATATAACATTCCTCATCATGTCAACATGATTCCTGCGGGGCTAAATCATGCCAATGTGCCCATGCCCGGGTACTGTATCATCTATGAGTATCCTTTCCGAATTGGATACACCCTCCCGCTTTACCCTTTGGTGGAGGAGTTGTGTCGCTGGTTCCGAGCATGCCCGGCCCAGCTTACTCCGTATGCCTTGAAGGTGTGCCGGGTTTTGTCCGTCTATGCGGCGAAGGCGTGGAAAGAGGTGACCGTCCATCACCTTCTGCAGATGTTCAAAGCGGTTTTCATGAGGGGTTCAATGCTCTAACTGAGGAAACGGGGCACAAAGAGCTTCGTGTCGCAGATGGATGATAAGGCCAATCGTAAATTCTAGATGCAGTTCTTCTACGTGCGCACCGAGCATGTTGTGTCTGACACTGTAGGGTTCCCGGAGGTGTGGAATGATGCATGTGAGTATCGATGTGCGTAACTTTTACTATTTTGGTCTTACTTTGCTTGTTTTCACCGTCGAGGATTTCTTTTGTTTCCATGCAGTGGCGGCTCGCCCTCCTCATAGAGTTGAGGATATTAGATCGTGGGTGCAAGCGCTGATACCGCTAGCCGAAGAAAGCCGTTCCTGGACCGCATTCCTTAGGCTGTATGGCCCGACAGGTAACGTTCTTACATAATATTTGTTATGGTCGGGGATTTCCCATAATTTTCTTGTTCGTCTCATATGTGGACGCATCTAAGAAGGCACAGAAGAAAAAGAAACAGAAGAAGTCGAAGACCGTGGCCAGTCCTTTTATGAAGGTACCTGATCCTGGGGAGGATCTGCTCCTTGTGGCACGTCTAGGGGCAGTGCTTCACCCCCTTCAGGACAGGAGACTTCGTTGGAGCCGGCCCCAGAGGTTGTATCTGGGGCCGCGATGGAGGTGTCGGCGGCTGTTCCTGAGATTTCCCTTGTAGGGACATCTACTGCCGAACCGAGCCCCTCTGAGCCCGCTCTGTATCCTACATAGGGGGACCATGAAGAGGAAGAGATTTCGGAGGCGAGGATGCGTCGGATTATCACCGGCAAGGCTGTGGCTACTCAAACGAAGAAGATTAAGCCACCCCGCTCTGAATCAAGGCCGGTTTTTATGGCGGAGGGCATACGAGCAGGAAGGTCCGTGCTCGGGAGAGAGGCCGTTGAGAGAAGGAGCGAGTACACGGACGTGGCAGACTCGGGGCAGCCACGGAAAGTGCAAGTAGAGGGAGGTCCTTGGACCCGGTGAAAATGACGGCCGGCTAGTCCTCTCGTCGCATAGTGATCCCGAGTCACTACAATTTGTTGGAGAACTATGCGGAGGAGGCCTCCAGCATGACGCTTTTGTCCACTGGAGCCAGGCGTGCGACCTTGGCAGAACTTAGCGACAAAGTTTTGGCCCAACAGGTGGCAGGTGCGGCCTTGCAAGTACGCCTTTGTCTTTGCTTGACGACTTTTCTTTTTGCGTTTGGTGGAAGGTGATTTTTCTCTTACTTACTTGGTTTCTTTTCCAGACCCTTGTTTTGGAGGTGGAGAGGGAACGACGTCGGAAGGAGCAGATGGCCAGATACAATAGGCTGGTGCAGAAGTATGACAAAAGGCGCGAGGCGCACCGGACCTTGGCCGACCTGTATAAGCAGGACCCTAACTTTAGGGTGGTTCGTGAGGGCCTCGCTGAGTCCGAGGAACAGTTGAAGAAGAGAGTGGCCGAGCTTGAGAAAGTTGATGAACAACGCATGGCTGCCGTTGCTCGGGCCACGGAGATGGAGGTTCTTCTTCAGGCCAAGGATGAGGAGTTGCAGTTTGGCCGCGTGGTGGCGGAGGAAGCAACAGAACTACGAGCCCGGGTCGCGGCTTTAACTACGGAGCTGGACGCCACAAAGGCCGAAGTTGAGGAGCTCAATCGAACTCTGGCGCAAGCCGATACCTCTTGTAAAGCACACGAGGTATGTGTATGCGAGGCTCAGTTGGTCGTGCTCGAGGAGTTCCTGGCGGCTGGGCGGGTGTTTGAAGGGGAAGTTGAGAGCCACCGCCGGTTGGTTAGAGTCTCCCGTGAGGCGGCGGGCTATGGTCCTGAGTCACCGGCCCGGGAGGGGGGCAATTTAACAGATATCAATCGCTTGAATCCAGCTCTCTGATTTCCAGGGCGTACCCTCCCGGAAATAAGGACATGCCACCTAAGGGCCAGGCTGGGCTAGATAAGTAGCGGACTGAATTTCTTAGGATCCTTGTAAATATACTTGTTTATTCTGATTTTTGTATCACGGGTGTTTGTTCCCCTTGGCGAAAACATGTAATTTTTGTGGTAAGTAATTTTTCTACCTTTTGGCATGTCCTCGTACCTTACCTTTACCGAAGCCTCTTGGAATTTGTCGGCCATAGTGGTGTACGGTCAGCCTGATGGCTCTTAGCTGTATGAAATAGGCGGTTGTAGCCTTGTAAAATAAAAGTCGCGGCCTAATTGCCTTAGCTGTATAAACTATGGCCATAGCCATGTAAAATAAAGTCATTAGCCATATAAACGATGGCCATAGCCATGTAAAATAAAGGTCGTAGCCATGGCCTTGGCCATATAAACGACGGCCATAACCTATGTAAAATAAAGGTCGTAGCTTGATGGCCTTAGCCATATAAACGATGGTCATAGCCATGTAAAATCAAAGTCGTAGCCTAATGGCCTTAGCCATATAAACGATGGCCATAGCCATGTAAAATAAAGGCCATACCTTATGGCCTTAGCCATATAAACGATGGCCATAGCCATGTAAAATAAAGGCCGTAGCCTGATGGCCTTAGCCATATAAACGATGTCCATAGCCATGTAAAATAAAGGCCATAGCCTGATGGCCTTAGCCATATAAACGATGGCCATAGCCATGTAAAATAATGATCGTAGCCTGATGGCCTTGGCCATATAAATGACGGCCGTACCCTATGTAAAATAAAGGTCGTAGCCTGATGGCCTTAGCCATATAAATGATGGCCATAGCCATGTAAAATTAAGGCCGTAGCCTGATGGCCTTAGCTATATAAATGATGGCCGTAGCCATGTAAAATAAAGGTTGTAGCCTGATGGCCTTAGCCATATAAACGATGGCCATAGCCACTTCATTCATTTGGAGATGGTCGTAGCCTTTATACTCATTTGGAGATGGACGTAGCCTTTACATTCTGTTGGAGATGGCTGTAGCCTTTACGTTCATTTGGAGACCGTCGTAGCCTTTATATTTACTTGGAGATGACCGTAGCCTTTATATTCACTTGGAGATGGCCGTAGCCTTTATATTCACTTGGAGATGGCAGTAGCCTTTATATTCACTTGGAGATGGCTGTAGCCTTTATATTCACTTGGAGATGGCCGTAGCCTTTACATTCACTTGGATATGGTCGTAGCCTTTACATTTACTTCGAGATGGCCGTAACCTTTACATTTACTTGGAGATGGCCATAGACTTTACATTCAATTGGAGATGACACTAATCCAGTCCCTGTATCATGTCTGGCTTGAAGAGTGTATGGAGAGGCAGACATGATACACTTGTGCTGCAAACATCTCCAGGTGACCCCCTCGCCGCCTCGTTAAAAACCTTCCCGAGAAAACCCAATTAGGACAAAACTCGGGTAAGAAAAAAAGAGTAAGACTTAGGTGACTCCTTTTTATAAGTGGAAACGTTTGAGGTGACCGACATTCCAGCTGTTCTAGAGCGTCTTTCCTTCCATTGTATCTAGCTGGAACGCTTTTTTTCCGGTAGTCGCCGTGATTTTGTAGGGTCCATCCCAATTTGTGCCCAATTTTCCTTCGCTTGGATCTTTTAAGGCCAAGGTTTTGGATTTGAGGACGTAGTCCCCTGTTTTGAGCGGCCTCATATTTGCCCTGTTGTTATAATATTTTTCGATTTGTTCTTTTTGGGCCTCCATTCTGATGTGGGCTATTTCTCTTTTTTCTTCGGCTTTGTCGAGATCTTGGAACCTGCTGATGTCGTTTTCCGTTCCACTGGTGTGTGAGTACCTTAAGATGGGTTCGCCCACTTCAACGGGTATGACCGCGTCTGTTCCATAAACCAATGAATATGGGGTTTCTCTGGTGCTAAACTTGGGGGTGGTTCTGTGCGTCCACAGGACTTCGGGTAATAGTTCGGGCCATAGCCCTTTGTCGTCCTCAAGCTTCTTTTTGAGTATGTTTAGAATTGTTTTGTTGGAGGACTCTGCTTGGCCGTTGGAGGCGCGGTGGTATGGCATGGATAGTATCCTTTTGATGCGCCATTTTTCGAAGAACTCTGTCATTTTCTTGCCAATAAACTGGCGTCCGATATCACAGCTGATTTCTTTGGGGATGCCGAAATGGCATATGATGTTTTTACAAATGAAGGTGATGAATTCTTGCTCGCGTATTTCAGCGTACTCACCTGCTTCAACCCACTTGGAGAAGTAGTCAGTTAAGACAAGTACAAATCATACCTTTCCTCGTCCTGTGGGTAGTGGGCCGACTATGTCCATCCCCCATTTGATGAAAGGCCATCGGGAGGTGAGGGAATGGAGGGGTTCTCCTGGTTGGTGTATCATCGGGGCAAACTTCTGGCACTGCTCGAACCGTCGGACGTACTCAGCTGCCTCTCTCTTCATGGTGGGCCAATGGTAGCCGGTGCGTATGATGCATCTTACGAGGGCGCGGTTGCCAGTGTGGGCACCACAATGGCCTTCGTTTACTTCTTCGAGCACCGGTCTTGTCTGCTGCGGCCCTAAGAACTTGGCTAAGCGGCCACGGAACGTCCTTTTATAAAGGTCTCCATTGGCCATGCAATACCGGGTGGCCTGTATGCGAAGCTTCTTCGCTTCTTTTTTATCGGGGGGTAATTCCCCATCCTGCAAATAAGATATGAACTGGCTGCGCCAATCCCAAGTTAAGTTTAGGGAAAGTACCTTGGTGTGGTCGATAGCCGAGCGGAGGAGTGTGACCACACTTTCTTTGTTGATGTTTTTGGTGGCGGCAGCCAGCTTCGCTAGACCGTCCGCTTCAATATTCCGTGCTCTGGGAATTTGTTCGAAGCGGCATTCGTCGAATGTATCCATCAGTCTGTAGATTTCTGACTGGTACTTTTGTAATCTCCGTTCTATGATTTGATAAGTCCCAGTGACTTGGTTCACTACAAGCTGGGAGTCGCAGTGGAGGAGAATTCTGCGAGCTCCGTACTTGATGGCAGGTTTCATTCCTGCAATAACGGCCTCATACTTTGCCTCATTGTTAGTTATTTCCGGGTATCGTATGGACTGTGGAATTGTTTCACCCGTGGAGACTTCAAGTACGATTCCCATTCCCGATCCCGATGCATTGGCAGCGCCGTCCGTGTAAAGGATCCATAGGTCGTTTTTGGAGGACGCGCATTGTGCTTTAAGATATGCCTTTGGCAGGACTTCCGCGCTGAAGTCGGCGATAAAGTCAGCTAGGACCTCCGACTTGATGGCGGTCCTAGGGAGGTATGTAATGTCGTGCTCGCTGAGCTCAATGGCCCATCTAGCGAGTCGCCCTGAGAGTTTCGGGTTTGTGTAGGACACTTCTTTGGGGGGTGGTTGTTACTACCCTTATGGGTGGCATTGAAAATATGGTCGTAGCTTTCGTGAAGCTACTACGAGTGCTAATGCCAGCCTCTCAAGGTGGGGATACCGGGTTTCGGCATCCATAAGGTTCTTCTAATATAATAGATAGGAGATTTTGTACCTGTATTTTCGCGCACCAGGACGGCGCTGACCGCAACTTCCGCTACGGCCAAATATACCAGTAGCGACTCACTTGGATTGGATTTTATCAGCAGGGGCGGTGACGATAAGTATGCTTCAAGATTTTCAGAGCTTCTACACACTCTGTGTTCCACTGCAGTCCCTAGTCTTGCTTCAATACATTGAAGAATTTGTGTCATCTGTCGGAGGAGCGCGAGATGAATCTAGAGAGGGAGGCTATCCGACCCGTCAATTTCTACACTTGTTTTTTGCTGCTTAGTGTTTCCGGGATGTCCTCTATGGTCTTGATTTGGTCGGGTTGACTTCGATCCCTCTTTGTGATACCAGAAATCCCAGAAATTTTCCCGACGCTACTCCGAAAGCGCATTTTTCAGGATTTAGCTTCATGCCGTATTTCCTTAATATTTTGAAGGCTTCCTTCAGGTGGGTTAGGTGATCTTCCTTTCTTGATGATTTGACCAGCATGTCGTTGATGTAGACTTCCATGGTTTTGCCGAGCTGTTCTTTGAACATTGTCGTTACCAGCCTTTAGTAAGTGGCCCATGCGTTCTTGAGCCCGAAGGACATCACTTTATAGCAATATGTCCCTTGATGAGTGATGAAAGTTGTCTTTTCTTGATCGTCTTCGGCCATCATGATCTGATTGTAGCCGGAGTATGCGTCAAAGAAACTTAGCAGCTCATGCCCTGTTGTCGCATCTATTAGCTGGTCGATGTGGGGGAGCGGGACAGAGTCCTTTGGAAAGGCCTTATTTAGATCGTTGAAATCTACACACATCCACCACTTCCCGTTTTTCTTCTTGACCATTACGACGTTGGCGACCCATTCCAGGTACTTGGACTCCCTGATAGAGCCATTAGCTAGCAGCTTATCCACTTCTTCGCTCACTGCTTCGTTAATGGCAGGGTTGAATTTTCTTCTCATTTACCGCACGGGCGGGTGTAATGGGTCGATGTTGAGTTTCTGGGAGGCGATTTCTTGCGGAATTCTTAGCATATATGCATGAGAAAAAGCGAACAGATCTGCATGGTTAGATAAAAATTCACGGTACTGACCTGGATTAGATAGGTCGTGGTCTATGTATGCTTTATTTGCGGGGTCGCTGCTGACTATCTGAACGGGGTCGAGGTCTTCGACCGTGGCCTTGCTAGCCTCGACCTCGTCAGGATCTTCGATGGTGTTCTCTGTCGGACGGACCATAGTCCCCGACAAGGCTGATTACTATACTTCTGCACTTACTCCTTGGAGCTGTTTGGTATGCGTGTAATCTTGGGCTATCTTGTGTCATTCCTAGGCGGTGCGGGGCTCTCGGTGTATGCAGTGCACTCCCCATGGGGTTAGGAACTTGATTTCTTGATAGAAGCTAGATGAGACGGCTCTCATGGCGTGTATCCATGGGCGTCCGATAATGGCATTGTACGCCGTCTCTTGGTTCATCACATGGAATGTTGTTTCCATCGTAACCCCTCCTGGGAGGCGGGCAGCGTCACCTCGCCTGAGGTTCTCTCCACTGCATTATTAAAACCTGTTAGTGTTATGCAACGGGGAATTGTTTTATCTTCGAGTCCCATGAGTGCGAGGACTCTCGGATGAATGATACTTGCGCCGCTTCCATCATCGACCATGATCCTTTTGACATCCGTATATACTATTTGTAAATTAATAACTAAGGCATCATAATGAGGAAAACACAAACCATCAGCATCAGACTTACCGAAGGTGATACTATCTTTGAGGTCATCATAGCATTCGTGAGCGATGGTTCGCTCTAACTTGTGTGTTGTGGTGAATTTGACGTGGTTGATTGCTGAGTCGCTACCGCCTCCAATGATCATGTTGATGGTGCGCCTTGGTAAGGGCGGCCTTGGCGGGCCGTGGGGTTGTTCCCGCCCACCCGAGAAGTTTTGCTTCCCTTAGTTGCTGAGTAGCTCTTTTAGGAACCCTTGGTTTAGGATTCGGACCACCTCCTATCGGAGACCAATGCAGTCATCCAACCTGTACCCCCATTCCTGGTGGAACTCGCACAGGGCGTTTGATTTTCTGGTGGGGGGGTCGGATTTCATCTTGGCTGTCCATTGCACCTTGTTGCCCAGCTTTTCCAGTGCGTACACTATTTCAAAAGGAGATACACAAAAATTATGTGCATATAGTGAAGGGGGCATACCTATATCGTTCCTTAGTGGGGCAACATGTCGCTGCAAGGCGTCCGCGTGCCTTGGCGGTGGTGGATGCGATGATCTGATGTATGGATTGTACGGTTGGTGTCTTTCCCTATTGAGGCGCGGGGCTTGCTCCCGCCGACCCTCGTTGCGTCGGTCCCTCCGGATTTATGGGTGTACCGTCGTCAACCGTCAAGTTGGGTCATTTATGTCATCATCGTCCCCACGCACCTCGGCTCAATAGGCGTTATGTATCTCTTCCCAAGTGGTGGGGGGATATTTCATGAGACGGCTGAGTAGTTTCTTGGTTGCCCTTGACCCGTCTCTGTTGAGCCCGTTCTGAAAGGCCGAAACTTCCATGACTTCAAACACGTTGGGTAGGATCATCCTGACCCTTTTGAATCTGGCTAGGAACTCCCTGAGTCCCTCTCCTGGGGTCTCTCGCACAGCGAAGATGTCGTTGACCTGTGCTTCCGCTTTCCTTGCTCCTGCATGGGCGGTGGCAAATTTATCCGCCATTTCTTCGAATGTGGAGATGCTCTTGTCCGGTAGCTGTGAGTACCAGCTTAGGGCCCCTCCTGTCAGCGTTTCATCGAACTTCTTCAGAAGCACGGATGGTACCTGCTCTCTTGACAAGTCTTTGCCTTTGACGGCTGAGACATAGTGAATCAGGTGATCCTCGGGATCTGTGGTCCCGTGATAAACCTTCAAGTAGGGAGGCATTTTGAAAGTTTTCAGGATGGGGTATGGTAATGCTCCTTCCGTGTAGGGTTGTTCGACGAATCTTCCCACGTCTCGTTTTCGCAGCACCTTAGGCGCACCCGGGATTTTATCCACCCTTTCTTGGTGTTCCTTCATCTGGTCGCGCAACAACCTATTCTCATTCTCCATTTCCTCCATCTTTTGGAGGATGGCTGTGAGCGCGCCGTCGTTAGCTTGAACATCGACGATCACGTTGTTCGTTCTTGTAACTTCAAGCTCATCCTCGGCCGCAACATGATCTACCGCTGGGGTGCGCTTGTTATTTTGAGGTGGCCTCTTGACCATACTGCTAAGAGTGCATGTGAGCCACTCTTTCAGTAGTCTTTTTACCTCCGGAGGTGCTCTTTTAGTCGTGGATATTGAAGCCTCTCTTTCTCGTGGAATCACCAGATCTTCCGATGAGGAAGGTAAGGTTTCTATACCTATCAAGGTACTGGGGGTTGCATGTAGGGCATTTCCTTTAGCAACCGCGTTGAGATTGCCTTTGAGATCTGTTGCGACTTCCAAGATAGCTTTCATTCTTTCATCGTTTTCGGCCATTTTAGGTTATAGAGAGTGGTTTTTCGAAGGATCTCTAGAAACAAACTACAGCTTTGATTCCTGAAGTCCCCACAGACGGCGCCAAATCATTTGGCTAAAATGTTATTCGAACACTTGTGTAGCTCCAAAAACATCAAAAAATAATTTGGGTCAATCGGAACCAAATATAATATGATCTAGAGATTATAGGATAAAAGCAATAAGGTAAATAGTAGATTTAGCGCAAGAGAGATAGAGAGAATCAGAGAGAGAGAGAGAGAGAGAGTTATATATTATCAGTGATGAAATACACATTAGACTTTACAAAGGGAAGATCCCCTTTATATATTTAAGGGACATTCCTCGAAATAATACAAAAGGACAAGAGTTGGTGGCCTCGATATACGAGTGTCAGAGCTTTATTGTGACGTTGCAGCAAGTCATGTCACTTGGTCCGTTTGTTGGGTGAGGCCGACCTTGCTTGGGCCGTCTTTACCAAGGCCGCTTTCAGTGACGGGGCCATATGCGGATAGTATATGCGTGTGAGGAACCAAACCTGCCCAATACAAAAAGTAACAAGACATTCGAATAAAATAAATAATACTCTCTCCGGTCTAAAATAAATGATTTTTTTTGTTCTCACATAAATTAAGAAACTCACCTTTTAGCATTAATTAGCAATAATATTGACCATATTAATCTTTACTATCTCACATAAACACTCCTAACACATACTCCAACGCTATTGACTCCAAGGGCAATATAGAAAAAAATAATTAATTCATTCTCGAAATCTGAAAAAATCACTTATTTTAGACCGGGAAGCACCACAGCAGTACTTATTAGAAAGAGTATTTGTCAATATAATTAATAGCTTTTCTCTTTTCAATGCCTTTGCCATATATGCTATTCTCTCTGGTCCACAATAAATGGCCAATTTATTTTTTTATTTTGGTCCAAAATAAGTGTTCATTTATATAATCAAGAAATAATTCAATTTGTCTTTATAAAATTACCCTTATGTACATATCTCTAAAAGATTATCTTACTTCTCACATTAAACATTTAATTAAGGGTAGTTTGGTCATACAAGGTATTTTTGTATAAAATTTAATAATTTTTTTAATGCAAATTGATCACTTATTGTGAACCGAAAGAGTATAACGGAAATTCTTAAAGTCCTAGCTGACCTTTGTGTTACACATAATTAAATCTTGATTAGCCTTTCATTTATACTAAACGATGTTGATTATTAATTATTAAGATTTTAAATGCAGGAAACAAGTAATTTGTTTGCAAAGTGATATGTAACGTACGTGACTTTAAGAGGATAGAAACAAATCTAGCACTTTGACTGCTTTATAAAATTTGTGTCTGTTGTCGTTTATATTAGTTTTTGTTTCTTTCTCTTTTACGTTGCCTTTATGCCCATTACTTTTATATGTGTTCTTTCAGGTTTCACTATAATTTCCATGTAAGCATGTTCTTGTCTCTTTGTATCCCTTTTGCTTTTATTGATTGTCATGTCTTAATCTTGTAAAGCTTTTAATTAATTTGTCTTAAATAGGATTTACCTCTTCATGTTTTAAACCATCAACTAAATATGTTATTAGAGTCTTGAGCACTCCTCTCCATCACCTCCAAAGGTTTTTGAAAAGAGAGATTTAAAACAAAAGGCTAATGTGTACTTAAGTCGAGATTTATTTGTTTTCTTGTGAATAAAAAATTCTATGCATATAATCGTGATTCTTATATATATGGGGAGTGATCACTGTTGGATTGTAAAAGTAGCTAAAAAGAATCTACAATAGCATTAAAAATATAATCTCAACATGCAAGAAAATAAAGGCAAATAAAATTTAGTTGAAGGTGGACGTAGCTTTTGAGCAATAGATTCAATTGAATACAGTTTTTACACAGAAAATAACTATATACTCCGTATATCTGAAATCATATATTATTTTCTTGACAAATATTAGATATTATTGAACCTAAAGTATTACAAATACACTACTAAAAAATTCGGCAAAAATCAACCACGGTCAACCGATCAATTTTGGTCGGCCAAAAAATCGACAAAAGTTGGTTAGTTTTTCAAAATATTTTCTTTTCTACTTTTTTTTTACAAAAAATATTTCTTTTTTGTAAAAATATCTTTTTTCGATAAAAGTTGGTCGGTTTTTCAAAATATTTTCTTTTTTAATTTATTTTGCTCAAAAATGCGGGAAATTATTTCTGAGCGAAGCGAAATTTATTAATCAAGAAACTGACCAACTTTGATCGATTTTTCATTTGAAATAAATTAAAATTAATATTAAGAGAACCGACCAAAATTGGTCAGTTAATTTGCGGTCATTTAAAAAATAGACCAACTTTGGTCGGCTATTTTCTTGTGAAAATACAGTTAAAGAGTATAAATAAAATAAAAGATAGTATTAAAACCAAATGCACCAATGGCCTATTGGTAGAATAGTAACCCGCCATAGCACAAACTCTGGTTTGATTCCTAGAGGGTGAAATTTTTAATTACATAACTAAAATACCGACCAACTTTGATCAAACGGCAATAAATTTTTTGAATTTAATTGACCGATTAACTTTGGTCGGTATACCCTTCCGACCTTCAAAATACTGTTCACACGTAAATGGTCGCATTTTAGATAGTTATTGGCTATTACCGACCACTTTTAGTCGGTTTTGTCCAGATTTCTAGTAGTGATATATTGTAAGACTACTGTTACTGTTTAACCAAAAATATGAGTCTTTGGTCAAAGCTAGAAATAAAGAAAAATTTGGGTTACTGATAAGCAGGAGACGAAAATAATAGAAGACTCTTGAGAATAATAATAAAGCAATAAATAAGTTTGTGTTTCAGGGTAACCTCGATAGTGTTTCGTGTCCTTACAAATATTGAGTCATTCTCCTCTTATAGTTGATTCTAGGAGAAGGTGTAATGCCTTTGTCTTAATGAGGCAAATATGAGCAATAAATAACATTAAAAGAAACATTACACAATCATTCCTATTTAATACAAATTTTCTAACGTATTTGACATTTAATACTGAATTTGGGCTCCTTTACATCATCAAATTCTTATCTTCAATCCCTTATAATCTCTTGGCTTTAAATGACTTAAGTATGTATGAGACTCGTGCCACTTGAATAACGTCTCGTGCCTATTTAACTTTCTCCTCCTCGTACATGTTGTCACTCGTGCCTTTTATTTGATCGTGTTTTGACCATTTGACCAGTCCACGTGTCATGACACGTCATCTTCAATATATAAATTTAGTTTTTTTTCAATACAGATAGTCCCCCCCCCCACCCCACCCCACTTTTTATTTATTTATCACTTAAATATTTGAAAAGTGGTTTTTCATAAAAAAAAGGGATTTTTGCCGTAATCAACGTTGTGACAATACTGACGCTTCAATTGTCTTTTATATTTATTACTCTGTACACATGTCACCTTCTAATTTGCTCTGTAATTCTGCAGCCTTTTTTCAAGACTTCTTCATCCCCTCTATTCACGAAGTGATAGTTACCTTTATTATAGGCTTTTCATCATTACACTTCTTTGACGGTTGTTATTATATATATATTTAACCTTTTTTCCTTTGTCTTCTTCTTCATACACCTTTAACAGATACCCTACTCTTTACTTTGGTTCCTTTCTCTTTTAGTTCATACTTTCTCTGCAATGGCATCTCAGAATCCTAAACCTAAGAGAGTCCCAATTCTTGATAGTTTCTCAACGCTCATGTAAGCCATAGAAGGGGTAAAGGTGGCATGCTTCATAGCCTACAATCTCTTCCTGGTGGTTCTTCTGGTTCTATCACTCCTTCTTCTAGTTCTAGCATTATTTCCAGAGGTTTTATCTCTAAGAAACCTTCTTCTAAATGTAAAGAACTTTCCGAGCCTCTTCAAGAACCCTTAGTTGAAGAAATAGTACCCAATGACTTATCTTTTGGGAGTGATAGAAAATCTCTTCAAGAACAGGTTATTAATTTAGAGCAAGCTGACACCTTTCCTTCTTCAATAAATGAACCTTTGATCCCTACTGCTCGAAATGACTGTAACTGGAGAAGTGATCTTCGTATGATCATCCCTAATCCAAACTAATGAATTTTTTCTTTCAGATTTTATTTTGTTTATACTTATCCCTTCACTTTAGGATTTAAACCTGCTATTGACCCAGTTATACTTGGCTTCTGTCATTTTTTCAAAATCTGCTTAGCACAAGTTGGCCCTCTTATATGGAGAGCAGTGGCTTGTTTGAGGTATTTATCCATCAAAGCCAATGTTAGTTTTTTCCTTTTCCCATCTTATTCTTCTCTACCATCCCAAATTATTCTGTCATGGGGTTTTTACTTCAGTTGCAAGAAGTAAAAAGTTTTTGGTAAATTCTGGGGATGACAAAGTTCGTGGGTGGTATACTCGTTATGTGGCAGTACACATAGTTGATTTGGTGTGAGAAACAAAATCCCCTTCCCTGAGAAGTGGAACTTTGCACGTAAGGTTTTTTTTACTTATCCTACCTATTTGTAAAAGTTTTAACTTCTTCTCTGATTTCATTCTTTTCTTGCTTTTCTGTAGCAACCATGGGAAATGTGGAACCCGTTTCTAATTTTTGTGGTTGGGCAGATTCAATCTTGAAAGTTTTGTCTATGGAGGAGAGAACTTGAAAATTCATTTCCAATTTACATGGTTGGAAAGTAAAGACTCACTGTACGCATCTCTTATGCTTTTTCTTATGTTAAATTCTTTCTTGCTCTTAACTTTTTATCCCTCTTTTTATCAGGATTTGGTATTAGAGGAATGACAGCTGAAGTAGATGTTGCCTTCGAGCTTTTTCAAGCTCTTTAGTCTCTTTGGAAAGAACTCAAGTCATGGTGTCAAAGAGGAAAGTTATAGAAGAAGATTCTGAGAAAATGGAAGATGAGGATACCTCTTTGATAGCTAGACCAAGAGTTAGGAGATGCATTGTTTCCGAGGACGAAGTTGAAATTACTCCTGCCTGTGCTTCTCTCACCAGTCCTGTTCTCATTCCTTCTGATGATAAAAGCACTCCAAGAGACACCACTGAGTCTATTTAACATCTCTTCATTAGTGGTTTCGGAAGTGGAGAACTTGGGCCAGTTCTTGATGAAATTCCTCTCTCTTCTTCTATTCACGTTCCTTCTATTCCTCCATTAGTTTCAAGTGCTTCCTTGCCTGTTTCATCCGTTTGTGCTCCCTTACCAATTTTTTCTCCCTTACTTGCTTCAAATCCTTCGACTTATGTTATTTTCACTTCTTCCACCGCTCCTACTTCTATAGCTCCCCTTACCTTTGTTCAACAGGCAGGGGAGGGTTCTGGTAGTATAATCTCTGCTATGAGGAGCATTACACTAGAAGTTCCTGCTAATAACAGTGAAGTCAGGTGGAGTAGAGGTCTGGCTTGAGCCATTGATTGGAGATATTGAGAAGAAGAAAATGAGCTGTCACAACTGCTTAACGCTAATGAATGACATAGTTCATTCCACTTCGAAGGTATTTTTCTTCTTCTTGCTTACGAGCTTTTTTTATTTTTACTTCTAGACTCTAACTCTTATATTTTATCATTGTAGGCTAACCTTAATTGCACTATATTGATGGGAAGAATTTCCCGTTTGGAAAAAGAAAGCTCGCAAGTCTGATAAGTCTATCCACAAGGTTGAGGAAATAGCCAAAGGAGCCCAGCTAGAAGCATCTAACTGGAAATAACAGTTTGAGAATTCTCAGGGAACCATAGAGGAATTGCGAGAGAGTAGAAATCACCCAGAGCAGCAAAAACGAGGTTTTACTTCTGAATTAGCAATTGCCAAGGCTTCTTCAAGCCAATTTGAAAAAGATAAGAAGTGCCTTGAATGTGCATTTTTAGAACAATTATCGAAGTTAAGTGAAGAAGTCAGAGAACTCACGACACTCTTGGCCGAGAAAGAAGAATATGCAGGGAAACTAGTGCAAAGCTTGACTCAAGCTTAGGCTGATTTGAAGATCTCCTCTGACAAGATACGTGCCTTAGAGAGTTCTTATTCCTCCCTCGAAGCTTCCCTTGATTCCCATTTGGCTGAGCACCAAGTGTTGAAGAATGATTTTGCTATGTGGGAAAGGGAGTATGAACTTCTTGAGGAGAATTTTAATATAGAGATGAGTTGGGCTTTTCTAAATTCTCGTCATGATGCTTTGATGGAGGCTACTCAAGAAAACTTTGATTTACAAACAGAATTGGCCAAAGTTTGGACACTATTAAAAAAACCCAACAACCACTTGACTTACCTTCTCCATTACTCGAAGCTCCTGTGGATGAAGAATCTTTTGATGAAGTCGTTGCTGTGGCAGTTGAAGTTGAAAATGTTACAATTCCAGCTCGCGAGGGTGAAGCTTCTGTGACACAGTCTGTGGAAGTTGAGGTTTCCATGGCTCTTGCTTCCCTCAATGAACTGAATACTTCAAGCCCAACTAAAACCGCTCATGTTGCTGCTTTCTCACAAGTTGCTACCGTGCATGTGGCTGTCTCTGAAAGTGAGATTGATATTGCAACTTCTGATGTTCCAACCCCTTCAGTGACCAGTTGAATTGTTTCAAACTTTTTTTTTATTGATTGGTGGGTTTATCCTTTGGCAGTTTTAAGGGATTTTTTGGGTGGTCCCAGTTATCATGATGGGGCGTTTGTAAAAAATATTTTGCTGACAAAGTTTGTACTTAGTCTTTTTAATTATATTGAACATTTTTCTCAGTACTTCTATATGTCCTATTCTTGCCTTTTTTATTTAAGGACTTATATAATAGCTTAGCATTTTTATCCTTTGAAAATGCTTTATGATTCTTCTCATGAATTATTAACAAGAGGTTTATAAAAGATGGCCCTTTTATATATCTACACTTAATGAAGAAGACGTCTCAACTTCATAATGGTGTTACACGATGAAAGAAATAGAAACACACATGTTTTGTTTGAAATAACTTTGACAAGTTTTTATTCATGAACTTGGACAAGCTTTTGAATATTACATGTATTAAAATACATCTATAACTTTCTCGTAACTATTTTTCTTGTAACAAATTTTTACAAATTATAAAATAAACCAGGTTTTTCGTCATAGCCTGTTTCAGTACATAGTCATGACCCTATCGTCATATATTAGGAAGGGTTTGAGAGGTGATTTCGTTGTTCTCATAAGTTTGAGAGATGACTCTGTTGTTCTCATGGGAGAAAAAACACTATGATGATATAAATCTCCGTTTGTTATAATGGGAAAGAATACTATGATGAATGTCTTATGCTTACATTTGTTGAACACAATGATGAATGCTGAAGACTCCGTAACTTTTGCTCAACACTTGTCTCTTTGTAGCTGGATTTTTCTTTTAAATCTTGCTCAGTCTCGATCGATTTTTGTTAGATATTCGTATATTTTTTTCTACACGTATCTCTGTATAATATATAGTCCCTCAAGTGTTTGAGCAGTGAAGTATGAAGCCTCGAGTATTTGTTTGTTTCTCTCAATTTGGTCCTTTTCCTAAAATAGAAAAACATACGGGACTCGGAGAAGCGATTAGAGATGAAGACTGCTTAACCCGTGTATATTTCCATCAGATTAATTGTAACCCTTGGCTGGAAATTTTAGAATATTCCATTTTGCCTTGCAGGTCGTGACTCATCATTTGGCACGAGTTAGGGTTTTTGCCTAGCATCTGAAATCATTAGTAAAACTTTACCAATTCAAAGAATTCTAACATGGTGATACCTGACCATGGGTACTTTCTCAGAAGTAACATCTCTTTAAATGGACAGATTCCAATACGAGGGTAAAACCTCGCCATCCATTGTCTCCAACTCGTATGCTTCTTTTCCTGCAATGTCATGAATTCTATAGGGACCTTCCCACATTGGACTCGGCTTTCCTGAATTGGTAGCCTTTGTAGATTGGAATACCTTTTTAAGCACGAAGTCCCCAATTTTATAGAATCTTAGGCGTGTTTTCCTGTTGTAATATCGTTCAATTACTTGTTTTTGTGCTGCCACTCTTAATAATGCAGCTTCTCGTCTTCCTTCGAGCAAATCAAGGTTCACCTGCATCTCTTCATCGTTAGATTCCTCCGTTGCTTGAATGTACCATGTGCTCGGTTCTCCTATTTCAACTGGAATTAAGGCTTCCGCACCATAAACCATTGAAAATGGTGTTTCTCCCATGCTTGTTTTTGTCGTTGTACGATAAGCCCATAATACTCCAGGTAATACCTCACGACAATTACCTTTTGAATCATGTAACCTTTTCTTTAAGTTGTAGATAATGACCTTGTTTGTGGATTCCGCTTGTCCATTACCCATTGGATGGTATGGCGTAGATGTTATCCTTTTAATTTTCCAACTTTAAAAACATTCTATGATTTGAGCTCCTATGGTCACACACGATTTCATTTGGTGCTCCAAAACGACATATTATATTTCTCCATATGAACTCTTTAACTTCCTTCTCTCGTACCTGTTTAAATGCTCTTGCTTCTACCCATTTAGTGAAATAATCTGTAAGTACAAGTAAAAACTTCACCTGGCCTTTTGCTTGTGGTAATGGACCTACGATATCCATTCCCCATTTCATAAAGGGCCACGGGGCTATAACAGGGTGTAGTAACTTAGCTGGTCTATGCATATTATTGCCGTATCTTTGACATTTATAACATTTGGACACGAAATTGTTTGCCTGCTCTTCCATCTTAGGCCAATAATACCCTGCTTGAATTAACGTTTTTACCAGCGACCTTCCCCCCCCCCCCCCCGTGTGATTTTCGCAATGTCCTTCATGTATTTCCGTCATCACATATTATGTTTGAGAAGGTCCGAGACACCTTACTAGTGGTCCACCGAACATCTTCCAATAAAGATCTCCTTGGTATAAATAGTAACGAGCAGTTTTTTTGCAAAGTGGATGAGCCTTACTTTTGTCATCAGGCACGGTTCCGTGCTGTTAAAAAAACAATAATATCGTTTCTCCAATCCCGTGTTAAATGACTAAAATTTACCTCGTTCTTATCAGGTTCGAGAACAGAATGAAATAAATGTATGACTAAAGCATTTTTGTCATATGCTACGTCTGCTACAGATGGGAGATTAGCTAAAGCATCTGCTTCCACATTCTCAACTCTTAGGATCTGCACTACCTTCCAAGTTTGGAATTGCTTTATTAATTTCCGTACCTTTTCGATACATTTTTGTATTTGTGTCTCCCTAGATGTGTAAGTCCCCAGCATCTGAATAACCATGAGTTGAGAATCAGATTTGATTAAAATATGTGTTATGCCGAGTTCTCGTGCCAATTCTGGACCTGCAATTACAGCATCATACTCTACTTCATTGTTAGTTATAGAATGACATTTTATAGCCTGTCTAATTGTATCTACTGTAGGCGGTATGAGAACTATTCCTAGGCCTTCTCCTTTTACATTAGATGAGCCATCATTAAATAAAATCCAAGTCCCCGGATTTGCAGCATAAAAAACTTGTAATTCTTTTTCTGCTTCTAGATGCATCCCCTCACTAAAATCAACCACGAAATTGGCTAGTACTTGAGATTTTATAGTAGTCCTAGGTTTATAAAGGATTTCGTATTCACTTAATTCTATAGCCCATTTTGCTAATCTACCTGACAATTCATGTTTATCCAAAATGTTTCGTAATGGAAAAGCAGTAACTACAACAATGGAATGACATTGAAAATAAGGTCTTAATTGTCTACATGAAATGATCAAAGCTAATGCTAATTTTTCTAGTTGTGGATATTGCGTGTCAGCATCTAATAAAGACTTACTTACATAATAGATAGGAGATTGTATACCTTGGTCCTCACAGACTAAAACAACACTTACCGCAATTTCTGACACGGCCAAATAGATGAGTAGCTTTTCCCCTTCCTTTGGTTTTGGCAATAGTGGTGGATTTGACAAGTAAGCCTTTAAATTTCTAAGGGCTTGTTGGCAATCTTCATTCCATTGAAAATGATCTTGCTTTTTGAGTGCGGAGAAAAATTTAAATATTTTTCTGAAGATTTGGAAATAAATCTCCCTAAGGCTGCAATTCTTCTCGTTAGCCTTTGAAATTCTTTTTTATTTGTAAGGATATCAGGTATTTCCTCTATTGCTTTGATCGGAGAAGGATTTACTTTAATACCACGGTTATAAACGAGAAAACCCAAAAATTTACCTGAGGCAACTCCAAATGCACATTTTTCTGGATTGAGTTTCATATTAAATTTTCGTAAAAATTTCAAATGTAACAGATAGATAAGAAATAAGATCATGAGAATGCTAGGGTTTGACGAGCATATCGTCTATATATACCTCCATGATTTTTCCTAAATGTTCTTGGAACATTTTGGTGACCAACCTTTGATAGGTTGCTCCAGCATTTTTGAAACCAAAGGGCATTACTTTATAACAGTAAGTCCCCCTGTCTGTGGTGAAAGAAGTTTTTTCTTCATCACTGGGATCCATTCTAATTTGGTTGTACCACGAATATGTATCTAAAAAACTCAAAAGTTCATGTCTTGCAGTTGCATTAATTAATCGATCTATATGTGGTAAAGGGAAAGAATCTTTTGGGCAGGCTTTGTTAAGATCTGTATAATCCACGCAAACCCGCCATTTACTGTTCTTCTTAGGTACAAAAATTGTGTTTGCTAACCAACTAGGATACTTTACCTCGCGGATTGACCCAATTTTCAATAGTTTTTGGACCTCATCTTGAATCACCTGATTTATGAAAACTCATTGTTTTCTTTTCTTTTGCTTTACTGGTGTAAAGGATGGGTCTTCATTTAGTTTGTTAGTCATCACATCCCATGGTATCCCTGTCATATCAGCATGGGACCAAGCAAAAAAATCCACGTTAGCTTTTAAAAATTCAATCAACATACCTCGCATGTCTGAGCTTAAATTAACTCCAACATAAACATTCCGTTCAGGCCATTGCTCAAATAATATCACAGCCTCGAGCTCTTCGATTGTTGTTTTGATATTTTCATTCTCTTCAGGTTCTTGAATTGTATCAGGTCTCGAGTTGTCTTTTCTTGCTCAGTTGAGGTTTGATCGTTGATACCTTCAATTGTTTCTGTAATTGCTATTTTTCTTTATTTACGGTGCTCGTATCTGTAACAGAATTGATACTCCTGGCCGTTTGCTGATCCCCATGAATTTGGCAAATCCCCCACGGCGATGGGAATTTAATAACTTGATGTAGAGTTGACGGGACAACATCCATATCATGGATCCAAGGTCTCCCCATGATCATATTGTAAGCCATTTCTATATCTACTACCTGAAATTTAGTTTCTTTAACAACACCTGCAACAAATGTTGTTAGAATTATCTCTCCTTTTGTTACCACACTTGAATTGTCGAACCCGGACAAGGTATGCGCCTTGGGTATCATTTTGTCTTGAGCTTGCATTTCACGTAATACCCTTAATAGTATAATATTTACGGAACTTCCCGGATCAATCAAAACCCATATTACATTAGTATCATGTACAAGTAAAGATATTACCTGTGCGTCATTATGTGGGGTCATTACTCCTTCAGTGTCTGCATCATCGAAAGAAATACTTTCATTTTCTAAAACCTACCGTACTCGTTTCCCGTGTGTAATTGTTACCTTAGAAACCTCGTTGAAAGTTGTATATGTTACACTGTGAATATGTTCTTCCCTACCTATAACATTTACGGTTCTCTTGGATGAAGGGGCTTTGGTAGCCCTTGCCTATTTTTCATATAGGCTTGTTTACCTTTCTCACTAAATAACTCAGTGAGATACCCTTGCTTCAATAAATGATCCATTTCACTTTGTAAAAATCTACATTCTGAAGTTCTGTGACCGTGTTCATTGTGGAATTCACACCAATGGTCTGGATTGCGTCTATTTGGATTTGACTGCATCTATTTTGTCCATCTTACCTTATCTTCCATGATCCTCAAAACAGCTACGAGCTCGGAGGTAGTGACATTAAAGTTATATCCACTGAACCTTGCCTTTAAACTTTTGTCATCATTCTGTGACTCTTGTCTGTTTCAATCATTTCTGAACATCGATGAAGAACCAGATTCCCTATTCCTCGATATTAGATCATATTGTTGGTTATCATGCTTTGACCGTGAGTCTTTCCCTGCAGGTCCTATATATGGATCGTACATGTTTTTACCTGATCTTTTTTTGGTTTCTGACCTCCTGGACCTGCTCCTTTCTTCATGATGAAACTTAGGCACGGTATCTTCCTCAATTCGTAACTTCGTACTATACCTGTTGTAAACATCATTCCACGTGGTTGCAGGAACTCTCGAAGGCTTTCTTTAAGTCTTCTCATGGCTTCTGAACTTTTGTCATTTAAGTTGCTTGCAAAAGCTATTGCAGCTCAGTTATCAGGTACGCGAGATAAAGTCATTCTCTCACGTTGGAATCTATCAACAAAATCTCTGAGCAACTCTGAGTCCCCGTGCTTAATTATAAAAATATATTTCATTCTTTTTTCAACTTTTTGAGCTCCCGAGTGAGCTTTAATAAAAGAATCTGCAAGCTCAACAAAAGAATTTATAGAATTTTTAGGTAAAAGAGAATACCAGGTCAATGCACCATTGGTGGGTTTTTCTACAAATTTCTTCACCAGTACTGATTCAATTTCTTTCTTGGTCAAGTCGTTGCCCATTACGCTTGTTGTAAATGCGGTTACATGATCACGTGGGACTGTTGTACCGTCGTACTTTGAGATATCAGGAATTTTTGAATTTTTTAGGAATTAGAAGAGGAGCAGCACTTGGTTTCCAAGGTTTTTGTGCGTATTTATCCACATCTACTCCTTTGATTACAGGGGGAAATCCAGAGATTTGCTCGATGGCCCATTCTGTTCCTTAAGTTGTTTCTGCAAAGTTATTACTAAGTTTTGCAAATGAGAATTAATTGAATTACCTGGTTCTCCTTCCTGTGGTTTAGTAGGGGTTCCTCCATTTCCAGAATTAACAAGACCATAACGAGGATTCTCCAATGAATAATTATTAGGCGTAGGTGTGGGTGGTACAACAGGCAATCGACTAACTAAAGCATGAAGATTGCTGACCTATGCATCAATTAATTTTTGTACAGCTTCATCTGCCCCTTCAAAATGTTCAGATTGCTCTTGTTCATCAGCACGAGATTCAGGAGCAGGAGTGCCTTCACGAGATTGACGTGGTGAATTTTGAAGGGGGGGGGGGGGACCACGTCAATGTTTTGTAAATCTCCTTGATTTTGATGGATTTTATTTTCAGGGTTTCCCAAGGTGTTTTCACTGTTGTTGTTTTTTTTGTTTGACATGTTGATAACAAAGGAAAGAACGTAGCTTAAAAAAAAGATTATCAGATTTCCGGTAGCGGAACCAATTTGTTTAACCAAAAAAATGAGTCTTTGGTCAAAGCTAGAAATAAAGAGAAATTCGGGTTACATATAATCAGGAGACGAAAATAGCTGAGAATAACACAAAGCAATAAGTAAGTTTGTATTTCAGGGTAATCTCAGTAGTGTTTTGTGTCCTTACAAATATTGAGTCATTCTCCTTTTATAGTTAATTCTAGGAGAAAGTGTAATGCCTTTGTCTTAATGAGTCAATTATGAGCAATAAATGACATTAAAAGAAACGTTACATAATAATTCATATTTAATACAAATTCTCTAACGTATTTGGCATTTAATACTAAATTTGGACTCTTTTACGTCATCGTATTCTTATCTTCAATCCCTCTGATCTCTTGGCTTTAAATGACTTAAATAGGTTGAGACTCGTGCCATTTGAATAGCGTCTCGTGCCTATTTAACTTTCTCCTCCCCTACCTGCTGTCGCTCGTGCCTTTTGTTTGATCGTGTTTTGACCATTTGACCAGTCCACATGTCATGATATATCATTTTCAATATATAAATCAAGTTTTTCCCAATACAGTTACGAAATTTAATGGGTGAACACAAATGCCTTCAATTAGAGGCAGAGGCAGAGCCATTGTGGACTACGAGTTCGATCAAACCCAGTAGCTGGAGTGAAAGTGCAGTGTCGATTCGAGGAAAACGGGCATGGACGTGAGGCTTGAATCATAGGTTATCCCATAGAGAGGCAGTTTCAAGTACCTTAGATCGGTTATCCAAGTATATGGAGAGATCAACGAGGATGTCGCACACCGTTTAGGGGTGGGTGGCTAAAGTGGAGGTTAGCATCTAGAGTCCTGTGTGACAAGAAAGTGCCACTGATGCTCAAAGGTAAGTTTTATAGAGAAATGATTAGACCAGCCATGTTGTATGGGGCAGAGTGTTGGCCAGTTAAGAACTCACATATCCAGAAAAATAAAGTAGCAGAAATAAGGATATTGAGGTAGACGTGCGAGCACACTAGGATGGATAAGATTAGGAATGAAGATATTCAGGATAAGGTGGGTGTGGCTCCTATGGATGATAAGATTCTGGAAAGAAGGCTCAGATGATTCGGGCACATGCAAAACAGAAGCCTAGATGCCCCAGTAAGAAGGTATGAGTATATGGCTTTGGCAGGTACAAGAAGAGGTAGAGGGCGACTTACGAAGTATTTGGGAAAGGACATAGCGTGGCTTCAGATTTTCGAGGACATGGCCCTTGATATGAATATGTTGAGGTCACGCATTAGGGTTGTAGGTTAGGAGGTAGTTGAACATTTTTCTACTTCGTACCGGGTGAGAGACTAATCTGATAAGGTTTTGTCTTAGACTGCTAGTAGATAACATTGTGTTCACACTATTCTTTCGTTTTGCATAGGACGTGACCTTAATTACTTGTTATTGTTATTGATTGTCATCTATTTTTTTATCCTTATTTTGTTGTTATTATTTCTATGGTTTCTGTTGATGATATTGTTTTATTGTCTCTGTTTGCCTTCTTGATCTTAGGGTCTTTCGAAAACAGTCTCTCTATTCCCTCGGGAGTGGGGTAAGGTTTGCGTACTCACTACCTTCCCCATACGTCAACTGTGGAATTACACTTGGTTGTTGTTGTTGTTGTTGGTTTAAGTTTTCACAGTTTTTTCAAAAAGACCTCACCATTAAGAGATGCCTACATTTTATATGTAGGTTCCTAGTCTTTTCAGCTATCAATGAGGAACTTTATTCGCAGAAACAATAATTTCTTACTCGAACTAAGTTTCACGTGACTCATCACTCTGATTCACAAGTCTCTCCCTCGAATTAAGCTCCACGTGATCCATTACCAGTGTGTCAATTCCAATATTCACTATATACTACCCACATCATCAACTAGCTTCTTTTTGGTGTGCACGTCTCCAAGCTCGTAAGGGTAAGTAAACCGAACCCCCCACGTTCACTCTTCTATTATCATATTCGTCCCGCTGAACCTGACTCTATCACCAGTTGTTGGGTTAAACCGGCTCACAAATAACTTTTAACATGATACAATATTGTCTATTTTGGGTCAAGCATGCATAATTTTTCCTAAAAGGTCTCGCACCATTAAAAGATTCATATATTTTATATGTATGCTGTTAATTTTATCTTTTCATCTACTAATATGAAACTTTATTCTCACGTCCAGTATTGGCCTTAGCTGGACAATATAAGAATAAAATATCATCTTCAGTCGTCTTAGGCAATGTCTAGATAAGAAAGAAATTAAATAGAAGTTGCAAATCCAAAGATAAGCTCATGAGACCATCTAGCTAGAGAGTGGAGACTAATAACTTTAGCTGGCTTTTTCTCCTCCGCAATTCTGTGGAATTTTCTGCCTTTCTGTTGAGTCATTCATTACTTGCAGTTGTTGGTTGTTTCATTAAGATAACGTCTCTGACTAGCCTAATAAAAAGTTTGTCACTCGCAATTAAATAGGTTGCTCCTTTCATTTTCCTTTATAAGTAACTTGAGGATCCATGTGCTAACTAATTCTCTATCTTTTTTAATATATTTTACTATGTTTAAGAACAAAAATTATTACTCGTTATATTCATTAGTCTTGAGGGGCTAAAATATGATTTTGTCAGAAGATTCAATTTTTATGGCCCGTAAAAGTTATTTTAGTTATAGTCCTTTTCAAAAAATATAAAAAATAATAAAAATTGAACGAAATAAAAAATTAGCTGATCGGTTCAAACTAATTGCATTCGCTAATCAAAAAATATATAAAGCGTATATATTTCGGTACAAAACACATATATACAAAAATATACATCTTGCAGGCTATTATTTTTATAAGAAACTAAAAATATACATTTCTCTGAAAGAATCTCACAAGAGATCGAAAAACAAGATGCATGAGATCTTTCCAGAACCATTTTCTTCTATTTAAATTACAACTGGTCATAAAGTATTACTTTTTTTACCTTACTAGAAATTTTACAAAAATAATCATACGTCCATTTAAATTTCTAACAGGTCCATCTATAAATATCAATAGCCTATTTATAATCAGATCCCTGATTCATGTATAGCTCAAGACTTAATTTCATTTGTTGATTTGTTTAGGCAAAATTATCACTTCGGCTGGCTTAAGCTACAAGGGAGTTAGAATGTGAGCATGTGAATTATTTACTCCTTAAGGTTCCCTCTTTGGCTTTTGGCCGATTGACCATTATGCATTTTCTTGTCTGTATTGTGAGTTTTTATCACTTCTCTTGCCACATCTTAATCATATAAACTTCCTTTGTACTTTATTAGATCACTCCAAAAAACTTTTTCGTTCAATTTGCTTTAGTAAATGCTCAAATTACACTAGTAAATGTTATCTTCTTATACAGTTTTGCTCAATTGTACTGAGAATAACTCTAGATTACTTTAATAGATAAAGATGCATTCCTAAATTTTATTAATTGCAAGGGGCTAAAAATTACTTTCAAACTTCAGGGGCCATAGTGATTTGAAAAGGTGAGTATCGCATCTCTAAATTGCTTTACAAAACCTTTCTATAGAAACTTTAATCTAAATTATCTATGCCACATTATTTGTTCCACATAATCTAAAATGATATTGGCACATTGATGATGATTTTCGTGCTCAAAAAGTATGTAGTAAATATTTGTTTTATAGTTTATAGTTAGAATTTTAATGAGTAGTATTATAATTGCATTTTAATGTGCCAATTCGAGTTTTAATGATATTGGCCTAGGGATTTGGTACATAGTCTTATAATCACATTTTAAGATGATTGCATTGTGTAGGTAAAAAGTTCATTTCTGATAGATTCTCAGCTCAAAGTAAATAGTCGGTGTATTGAGAAAAAATAGCACTTACTGGCCAATTTCATTATGTCTGTAAAAAACAGTCATTGAGGTATCAAGTTATTAAGCCATATTATAAAAGTTTGGGAGAGGATGATAGAAAGGGAGAATGAGGAGGAATGTGTCCATTTTCAAAAATCAGTTTGTTTTCATGTCGGGCGGTCAACTAGTGAAGCCATTCATATTGTGAGGAGATTGGTGGAGCAGTATAGGGCAATGAAGAAGGACTTGCATATAGTGTTCATTGACCGAGAGAAAGCTTATGACAAAGTCCCAAGAGAGGTTCTATGGAGATATTTGGAGGCAAAAGGAGTACATGTAGCATATATTAGAGTGATCTAAGACATGTATGATGGAGCTAAGACATGAATTAAAACACCCGGAGGAGACTCTGAATACTTTCTAGTTGAGATGGGGTTGCATCAGGGATCATGACTTAGCCCATTTTTAATTTTATCGGCGATGAACGCATTGACGCGATGCATGCAACGGTAAGTGCCTTGGTGCATGTTATTTGCATAGACATAGTCCTAATTGATGAGAAGTGATGTGGTTTTAACGAGAGGCTAGAGGTCTTGAGACATATCCTTAAGTCCACGGGTTTAGAGTTGAGCAGGACCAAGATAGAATACTTGGAGTGCAAGTTCAGTGGTGTTACCTAGGAAGCGGGCGAGGATATGAGGCTTGATACACAAGTCATTCACAGGAGAGAGAGTTTCAAGTATCTTGGATCTATATTTCAGAATAATGGGAAGATTGATGAGGATGTCATACATTGTATCGGAAAAGGTGGATGAAGTGGAGGTTCGCTTCCGGTGCCTTGTGCGATAAGAATGTGCCGTTGAGACTTAAAGGTAAGTTCTACAATATTGTGGTTAAACTGACTATACTGTATAGGACAAAGTGCTGACTAGTAGAGAACACCTATGTCTAGTAGATGAAGGTAGCTGAAATAAGGATGTTGAGTTGTATGTGTGGACATATTGGGTTAGATAGAATTAAAAATAAAATAATTCAGGATAAGGTCTATGGAGGAAAACATGCGAGATGCGAGGCTGAGATGTTTCAGACATGTTAAAAGGAGAAGCACAGATACCCAGTCAAGATGTGTTAGAGGTTGGCCTTGGGAGTAGGAGGAATGGTAGAGGTAAACTAAAGAAGTCATGGGGAGAATTGATAATGCGGAACATGACACAACTTGAGCTAACCGAGGACATGAACCTGGATATGAGGATGTAAAAGTTGAGGATAATGGTAGAATGTTAATAGGTTGTCATGTGTTCCCCTTTGTCTTCATTAGTTCACTAATATTAGTGTTAGTATAGTACCCCTTTTATCGTTAGTTTGCTATTATCACATATCTTGTTCTGTTATTACTTGCGATCAGTACTCCCTTAGTTCGCTATCAATATTTCTTTCATATTCTCTATTGCTATCTCGGATTTAGTTTTCTAAATATATTGTCTTGTTATTACTTGCTATCGGTGCTTCTTTCATATTCTTCATTGCTACATTCGATTTAGTGTTTTAGATATATTGTCTTGTTATTGTTTGCTATCAGTGCTTCTTCCATTTTCTTTAGCCGATGGTCTATTGAAAACAATCTCTCTGCCCTTCTAGAAGTAGGCTACGTACATTCTATCCTCTCCAAATTTCACTTGTGAGATTATACTGGATTATTGTTGTTCTTCTTGAGTTTCACTTGTAAAATTAAAATTACTAGAGAGTAGCTGTTTGCAAAGTGGCTATTTTTGATTTTTTTTTTTAAAAAAAATGTAATCTGCCTCTCCTTAAAATGCTAGTGGATGTTCGTATCTTGATCCAATAGGTATCTTCTTTTATTTTATTTTTTCCTCCGAAGATCCAATGGTATCAGTACCAGCCATCTGCTGAGTGTTAACTGCAAATGCTTTATATACCCATTTATCCATTTCTCAATTCTCTGCCAAAAATAAACTCATTCAAAATACTGATAAATTAACGAGAGAGAGAGTGGTGGTCCAAAAAAAATGGAGAACCATAACTCTTCTTTCTCTAACTTAAAATCTTACCTCCGAGCACTTTCCGATACCCCAAACCGGTTAGCTCGCCGTGCTGGTTCAGTCTCGACTTCTTTCGAAGAAACAAGCCGAGTCAGGGCCCGGTCTGGTGGAGATATGAAACGGAGTCTCCGGTGGTACGACCTCGTCGGGTTTGGCGTCGGCGGTATGGTTGGCGCCGGCGTCTTCGTTACTTCCGGTCGTGCTAGCCGTCTCTGTGCTGGTCCCGCTGTTGTCCTCTCTTACGCCATTGCTGGCTTTTGTGCTCTTCTCTCTGCTTTCTGTTACTCTGAGTTCGCCGTTGATATGCCTGTTGCTGGCGGTGCCTTCAGCTATATCCGCATCAGTTTTGGTCCGTTTTTCACTCCGAATTTATTACAATAAACACTTATGAAAATCACATCGCCTGTAACTTTTTATTACTCCGATTAACTTGATCAACGTCATGGCGTAGTGCAGGGGAATTTCTAGCGTTTTTGACTGGTGCGAATCTATTAATTGACTACGTATTATCAAATGCTGCGGTGGCAAGGAGTTTCACTGGATATTTATGTACAGCTTTGGGCATAGAAAGTAAATTGAAAATCACCGTTAGTGGATTACCCAAAGGATTCAATGAGATTGATGTTGTTGCTGTCTTAGTTGTTTTAGCCCTCACCGTAATCATCTGCTACAGGTACGGCAAAATCATGAAAACTCAATCCAATCCAATTCAAATTCATTTTTTCAAGTAAGCTTCGAATACTAATACTATTTGTTGTTATTTTGTGCAGTACAAGGGAGAGTTCGATGTTGAATATGGTGTTAACGGCGTTACATTTAGTGTTCATAGTATTTGTTATTGTAATTGGATTTACGACAGGTGAAACGAAGAATTTTACAAAAGCAGGGGATCAAAATCATGCGAGTGGATTTTTTCCATTTGGAGCTTCAGGGGTGTTCAATGGGGCAGCAATGGTGTACTTGAGCTACATAGGTTACGACGCCGTTGCAACAATGGCTGAAGAGGTCAGAAATCCAGTTAAGGATATACCTGCTGGCGTCTCGGCTTCCGTTATACTCGTGACAGTTCTTTACTGCCTCATGGCTGCTTCTATGTCCATGCTCCTCCCTTATGATACGGTATACATAATAATTCGCCCTTTTTGTATGCATAGGTTAAATTACATTTCTGCCCTTAGTATTATTTATCCGATTACACTTCAGTCTCAAATAAATTGACTAATTTTACGCACAATTATTTGGATTTAAATCTCCCGGCAATGTAAGCATACTCAAATAAATATAAAAGAGGTTAATATATATCATTTAAGTTATATGTATTGACAATTTAATAATATTCATATTATGTTTGTATTTAATATGTGATAGTAATAGATTAGATATCATTTCTTATCAAATTAGTGATTAATATAAAATGTTAATTACATACTTATTGAATTGTTTGATGAACAGATTGATCCAGATGCGCCATTTTCGGGGGCATTTATGGGATCAGACGGCTGGAGATGGGTGTCGAATGTGATAAGTGTAGGGGCGGCTTTCGGTATTCTAACATCTTTGTTAGTGGCAATGTTGGGGCAGGCTCGATACATGTGTGTGATCGGACGGTCCAGCGTGGTTCCTGCTTGGTTTGCTAAGGTCCATCCTAAGACATCAACGCCTGTTAACGCTTCTGTTTTTCTCGGTACGTTTTATTCTAATCCTTATTTTAATACTACGTAAACCTCTTAATCATGATGTTTAATGTCTTAATTACTAAGGGGTTGTTTAATTATCGATATTAAGATGTGGGATTATAAACTTTGTTTCAAAAACCAAATGATCCGTAAGAATATTTGTTTAATTAGTATTGGCTTGGGGAATAAAAGCATAGTGGTGTGTTATTATTTGTGTAGAACTTCAAAAATTTGTTGCGTTACGTATTTTTATGTGCACCACTTGGTAGAAATGCGTGTGTATGTGTTTTCCTGTTATGGCGTGAATGTGCTCTTTGTTAGCTTTGCTGTTGGGAGAGTAGAGGGGTCCACAAAAGAACCGTTTCGGTTCGGTTAAGGCGATAGCTTTACGTTTCAGGGAAATGCTCATAAGTTTATCACGGGACTCTATCATATTCGGTTAAACTATTTTCCTGGGTTTTGTGGGTCTATGGATTCATGTCAAGACGATGAGTCCCTCACAATCACACAAAGATTTGACAAATATTTAGTGAAACGGGCTTTGACTGATTTTCCATGTGGGTCCATCATTGGATAAAGCTTGGCTCATATCTCAACGTCTGTCATAATATTGGCTTTTTGTTTTTTCATTTTAGTGACATTGGTAGCCACTGTGTACCACCTAAATGTTTCGAAAAAAGGTATTCCGGTGTACTAAGTTTCTTTATGTTCATGGTTCGGGAAACATATCATAAGGGTTTATTGTATGTAGTTTTATTTTATATTTTTGCAATAGGTTATTTTAACTGCTTGAATCTGTGACCTCCTGATTACATGGCTACAACTTTACTAGTTATGCTAAGGCTCCCAAAATATTTGAAGCTAGAACATATTCCATATAGTTTAAAAATAAGTTGTATTAATTATATCCTGAAATAATCTCATGTTTGGAGGTCATGACACGAGAGTCAAGATAGTGGTGACAATTACCGCCCCAAGGGGAATTAAATCCTCTTTTCCTTTCTACCAAAAAAAAAAAATCCTCTTTTCCTGGTCTTGATTTAGTCTATGAACTAAGTCGTGATAACAATGCATTGTATACACCTTACAAATATAACAAGTAAGGTTCCTTATTAATTCGAGAAGGGCATGAATGAATAACTGCAATTATTGGTCCAAACAATATATAATTAGAAAGGTTCTTCATATCATTATCTAAACAAATGTTCTCCACATACTTTGATTCACTATTGAGTCACGTTTTTGAGCTCAGCGAAGTATAAACTTTTTTCAGTTGCTGACCAATCTTGAATTCTTATTCTTTGTAAAGATTATGTGTGTGACTTACATTAGTGGAACAAGAATTTAGTAAATGGGAATGTTATAGATGACTTTGGAAAAAGAGTTGAAAATGCAATATCTCGAATCCTTTGTTCTTCTACCCTTTTGAAGATCTGGTCATGTTCTTTTCTCAGACCCATAATCTCGACGGGAATTTGTACAGGCCGCAACTTTTGACTGAAATGACACGTTCTTACCAATTTCAGAAATATATTCTTGCTACAATTCCTTGTAAGGGAATTATTAGTATCACACCAATACAAGGATGTGTTTGATCTTTTCAGGAATTTGCACAGCAGCAATTGCCCTTTTCACTGATTTACAAATACTCCTGAACCTTGTGTCAATCGGTACACTGTTTGTGTTTTACATGGTAGCAAATGCTGTTATCTACAAGCGTTACGTCTCAGTTGGAGTAACAAGCCCATGGCCTACACTGTCTTTCCTTTTTTGCTTCTCTTTGACTTCAATCTTATTCACCCTTTTATGGCAATTTGCACCACCAGGCAAGCCAAAAGCCTTCATGCTTGGTGCTTGCACAGCAATCGCCATCGCTGTAGTACAAATATTCCACTATACGGTACCACAGGCACGAAAACCTGAGTTTTGGGGTGTCCCATTAATGCCATGGATTCCTTCCATATCTATCTTCCTCAACATATTTTTGTTGGGTTCACTTGATAGACCATCCTATGTTCGATTTGGATTCTTCTCAGGACTTGCTGTACTAGTGTATGTTTTCTACAGTGTTCATGCTAGTTTTGATGCCGAGGAAGATGGGTCTCTTAGTCAAAAGAGCATTGAACTTGTGAAGGAATCTATTGAAAGCCAGGACCATACTCTCAAAGTGTAAAAATGTTCTCTTTTTGGCTGACTTTTTCTTTAGTTATGACTTTTAATTTTTAACTTTTTGGGAAGGGCTTACTGTTATGGATACTTAACAATGGAAATGGGAGAGGAAGTACAGGCTGCAAGATTTTGCAGTGAGCAAGTTGTATAGTTTGTTTATTAGTGGGTTCAAGTTGTGACTTGTGATCCCTTGTGTATTTTTGTGTTGGTTAATTCAGTCAACTGTTGATGCTAAACAAGCTCACGTGCCACAAGAACAAAGGAATCTATAAACATAAAATTGGCCAATTGGGGTGATGTAGTGTGTTGACTACCATTTGACATTCAAGGCTAAATTCTCTTCAACCCACTTGATTACCTATTTGCAATTGGCCAGCATTTGACTTGATGATAAACAAAGAAGAGTATTTATTTTCTCCTTTTTTATTTTGGTTCAAAATAATGAAGAAAAAATTTATTTGTTTTTATAAAATATCCTTATTGTTATGAAATAATATAAAAGACAAGAACAATAACTCAAGAACAAGAGCAAATAGAGAGAAGAGTAGAGAGAGTTCTTCTTATTGATACTTAGAGAATGTTAGGAGTGATTTACAATGGTAGAGAGCACCTCTATTTATAGGGAGGAGGATGATTTATCTACCAAGAATAGAACTCTAGAATCTCTCTAATTAAAGACATTCACCTTAAATAGATGTGTATTTATAACACTCCCCCTTGAATGTCTATTCAATGATGTGCCTCGTTAAAACCTTAAAACAAAACCCAATGGGAAAAATTAAAGTAAGGAAAAAGAGTACACATGTTTGAATATGCGCCTATTGGTTGCCTCGTTAAAAACCTCGCAAGGAAAACCCGGTGGGACAAAACCTTGTAAGGGAAAAAGAGTGCAACGCGCCTTAACTCCCCCTGATAAGAACATCAATTTATGTCCTTAAGTCTTCGCATCCCGATCTTGTGAACTAGCTTCTTGAAGGTTGACTTTGGTAGAGATTTTGTAAACAAATCAGCCATATTGTCGCTTGAACGAATCTGTTGAACATTGATATCACCATTCTTTTGAAGATCATGTGTGAAGAATAACTTTGGTGAAATATGCTTCGTTCTATCTCCTTTTATGAATCCTCCCTTCAATTGAGCTATACATGCTGCATTGTCTTCATACAAAGTTGTGGGTAGTTTATCACACTTCAAACCACATTTGTCTTGGATATGATGTATTATCGACCTTAACCACACACACTCTCGACTTGCTTCATGAATAGCAATTATCTCGGCATGATTAGATGAAGTAGCCACAATTGATTGCTTAGTCGATCGCCAAGATATGGCGGTTTCTCCACAGGTAAGCACATAACCCGTTTGAGATCGAGCCTTGTGTGGGTCGGACAAATATCCAGCATCAGCATAACCAACAAGATCCGGGCTGCAATTCTTGCCATAAAATAAGCCCATATCGGTAGTTCCCTTTAGGTACCGCAATATGTGTTTGATCCCATTCCAATGTCTCCTCGTAGGAGCCGAGCTAAATCTTGCTAAGACATTAACTGAAAAGGATATGTCAGGTCTTGTAGTATTTGCAAGATACATTAGTGCGCTAATTGCGCTAAGATATGGTACTTCAGGACCAAGTAGCTCTTCATTCCTTTCTTGTGGTCGGAATGGATCTTTGTTCACATCAAGTGATCGAACAACCATCGGTGTACTTAAAGGATGTGCTTCATCCATGTAAAACCGTTTCAGTACCTTTTCTGTATAGGTAGATTGATGAACAAAAATTCCGTTTGCCAAATATTCAATTTGCAAACCAAGACATAGTTTAGTCTTTCCGAGATCTTTCATCTCGAATTCATCCTTTAGATAGTCAATTGCCTTTTGGAGTTCTATAGGGGTTCCAATAAGGTTTATGTCATCAACATATACGGCAAGTACAACAAATTCCGATGTCGTTTTCTTTATAAAAACACACGGGCAAATGGCGTCATTTATATAGCCTTCTTTTAACAAGTACTCACTAAGACGATTATACCACATTCGTCCAGATTGCTTTAGACCATACAAGGATCTTTGCAATTTAATTGAGAACATTTCCCGAGATTTTGAGTTGTGCGCGTTTGGCACCTTGAGTCCATCGGGAATTTTCATGTATATCTCATTATCAAGTGAGCCATAAAGATAGGCAGTAACTACATCCATTAAGTGCATGTCAAGCTTTTCATGGACTGCAAAACTTATGAGATAACGAAAGGTTATCGCATCCATTACAGGCGAATATGTCTCTTCATAATCGACACCAGGCCTTTGAGAAAAACCTTGTGCAACAAGGCGTGCTTTATATCTTTGTACCTCGTTTTTCTCATTTCTCTTGCGTACAAAGACCTATTTATAGCCGACAGGCTTAACACCATTAGGTGTTTCAACTATAGGGCCAAAAACTTCACGTTTTGCCAGCGAATTCAATTCTGATTGAATTGCTTCTTGCCACTTTGGCCAATCCTGTCTTTTTCGACATTCTTCAACAGATTGAGGTTCGAGATCCTCACATTCTTGCATAATGCTAGATGCTACATTATAAGCAAAGGCATTATCCACCACAATATCCACTCGATTAATATTTGCCTCAATATTAATTGGATTTAGGGATAGTTCCGTATTTTCCAGAGTCTCGGGCTCAATGGATTCTTCATGAATCTCAGAATTTGTCAAATCATGAATTTCCTCATGAGATTCTTTCGTAGTGTCATTTTGATCGTTCTTTTTCCTCTTTCTAGGATTTCGATCTTTGGAACCTAATGGTCTGCCACGCTTCAGGCGTGCATTCGACTCATTGGATATGACACTAGATGATTGTCCAACAGGGACATCAATACGGATTGGAACATTTTCCGTGGGAATGTGGGATTTCGTTATCCTTTTCAAGTCCGTAAATGCGTCAGGCATTTGATTTGCTATTCTTTGCAAATGGATAATCTTTTGTACCTCTCTTTCACAAATAGAGGTATGTGGATCAAGATGAGATAATGATGCATTTTTCCACAAAATTTCCCGTTTGGTTTCACCAACTTCTCCCCCTAATTTTGGGAAAAGTGTCTCATCAAATCGACAGTCCGCAAATCGTGCAGTAAACAAGTCGCCTGTCAATGTTTCGAGGTAGCGAATGATGGAGGGCGATTCAAACCCAACCTATATTCCTAACCTTCTTTGCGGACCCATTTTGGTGCGGGATGGCGGTGCTATAGGCACATATACTGCGCATCCAAAAATTCTTAAATGGGATATATTGGGTTCATGACCCAAAACCAATTGCAACGGGGAATACTTGTGGTAATTCGTCGGTCTGAGACGAATTAGCATTGCTGAATGTAAGATGGCGTGACCCCATACCGAAGTGGGCAGCCTCGTTCTCATAAGTAATGGCCTTGCAATCAATTGCAGGCGTTTAATTAACGATTCTGCAAGACCGTTTTGAGTGTGAACATGAGCTACAGAATGTTCAACTTTTATCCCGATTGATAAGCAATAATCATTAAATGTTTGGGATGTAAACTCAGCAGCATTATCCAGTCTAATGGACTTGATTGGATTATCTGGAAATTGTGCTTGTAGTCGAATTATTTGTGCCATTAATTTCTCAAACGCAAGGTTGCGTGATGACAACAGGCACACATGAGACCATCTACAGGATGCGTCTATCAAGACCATGAAATACCTAAACGACCCACTAGGTGGGTGAATAGGTCCACAATTGTCCCCTTGTATACGTTCCAGAAACGTGGGTGACTCAGTCCCAACCTTTGTTGGTGATGGCCTGATAATCAACTTGCCTTGATAACACGAAGTGCAAGGATATTCATTATTCGAAAGAATTTTGAAATTCTTTAACGGATGCCCATATGAGCTTTCTATAATCCGTCTCATCATGACCGATCCTGGGTGTCCCAATCGATCATGCCAAAGTACAAAGGTATTGGAATCAGTAACCGTTTGGTTTACTGTTGAATGTGCCTCAATTGCACTAATTCTTGTCCAATACAGGCCACAAGATAATGACGGGAATTTCTCAATAACCCTCTTTTGGCCGGAGACATTCTTTGTGATGACGAGATATTCAATATTATCTTCATCCATTGTCTCAATATGATAGCCATTCCGGCGTACATCTTTAAAACTCAACAAGTTTCTCTTAGACTTGGAGGAGAACATTGCATTCTCTATGATTAACGTCGTGCCTTTGGGCAGAGTTACAATTGCTCTTCCGGAGCCTTCAATCAATTTACTACTTCCAGAGATTGTAGTAACGTTTGCCTTACACATATTTAGTTGAGAGAAATACTTCCTTTCTTTGAGTATTGTATGTGTAGTACATGAATCAATTAGGCAAATACTTTTCCAGTTGGATGTTGATCCAAGTTTGCTTTGTGAGATATCCATATTTGCTATCCCATAGTTTGACATACAAAAGAGATACAAGAACATAAGAATAAACAAGTTCAATTCTTTTGTGTCACATAATATTTTCAAAATCTGCTGCTAACAGTTGACTAACAAAATCAGATATGTTATCCATTACTTTGCAGTTTGAAAATTTCAGTTTAAACGTTTTCTTCAAACAATCGATTGTTAAACACAAACAATCGATTGTTGAACATTGACAATCGATTGTTAAACACACACAATCGATTATTTGCTATTTTGAAAAACTTCAGATCACACTGTCTTAAGACAATCGATTGTTATGCATAGACAATCGATTGTTGGCTATTTTAAAAAATTCGAGACCTTACTGTTTCAAGACAATCGATTGTTATGCATAGACAATCGATTGTTGGCTATTTTGAAAAATTCCAGAACACACTGTTTCAAGACAATCGATTGTTATGCATAGACAATCGATTGTTGGTTATTTTGAAAAATTCCAGACCTTACTGTTTCAAGACAATCGATTGTTAGACAAAGACAATCGATTGTGGATGATTTTTGAAAAATTCCAGATTACACTGTCTTAATGACAATCGATTGTTAGACAAAGACAATCGATTGTGGATGATTTTTGAAATGCTAATTAAAATTCAAAAAAGAGAATTATAATCATTAAACACTGCCAAAAAATTCTAATATTGAAAAAGCTTAAAACTTTAACAATTTCCTCATGAAATCACCCCCAACCAGTTCAACAATTACCAAAATCATAACGGAGAATTAGAACATTAACACTCAACAAAATAGCAATAAAGAGAGGGTTAGAGAAAAAAAAACATCTCAAGAAAATACTGACCCATGAAAAATTAAGCAATAATCTATCGAATTCAGTATGTACTCATGAATAACTGTAAGACGTGGAGCTAAAAAGTAACATACCCACAAACCCTAGAAACCTAACTGTGAATATGTATGCGTATATAACAGTGTGATGTAGAGTTCCACAAATTTACTTACATGGATTTTAGCGAGACAGTACTTTAGAGACAGAACATAACTGAACAAGAACAGGATTTGTTGAAGAATAGAAGACTGCTGTTTGGCTTCGACATGGAAGCAAATAGCCAGGATTACTTGTATGTAATATAGACAACACATAATTATAGATTTTAATCGAAAATAAAATCGATACGTATCTCTTGAAGCGTGACCGTAATCGCGAGAAGCCTCCAAGCAAGAACAAATCCGTCCACGAGATCATTCTCCAGTTCCACAGTCTTCTGCTGTGTGACCCGAATAATGCCTGGAAGTAGCGAAATTCATGTGGGAGAATTTCTTCTTAATCTTCTCAAAGAGCTTCTTGAGACGGTAGAGTCTCGTGCTGATAACGTGTTATGAAATAATATGAAAGACAAGAACAATAACTCAAGAACAAGAGCAAATAGAGAGAAGAGTAGAGAGAGTTCTTCTTATTGATACATAGAGAATGTTAGGAGTGATTTACAATGGTAGAGAGCACCTCTATTTATAGGGAGGAGGATGATTTATCTACCAAGAATAGAACTCTAGAATCTCTCTAATTAAAGACATTCACCTTAAATAGAAGTGTATTTATAACACTTATGTACATATCTCTAAAAAGTTTTTTTTTTCGATAACAATGTGAATTACCATTAACTTCAACTAAACTTTACACTTATAGAGCACCTGATTTCTAAAATAGAAACCTAGGCCTCCAACAAACTGAAAATAACTAATTACAAGTAGTTTGTCTAATAAAATTCTTACATTTATGTGCTTTTCTTGACTTTTGCAATAAATCTATTCTTTCTATCATTTCTTTCTTAATTTGTGTAACTGCCTCTTCAGTATTTAAATTACTGCATTGAAAATTCTTTATGTTTCTTGCTCTCCATGTATAGTAAACCATTGGTAGGTGCACTGCAGCTATGACTTCTTTCATGAATTGCTTCCAATGCTTCCTTTTGATCTGTTCCAATAACTGTCTCGCTCCTGAATATCGTACATCGTGCATTGTCCATGTGTTCATGTCACAACCCGGATTTATCCACCATCGGAAGACGTGATGGCGCCTACTGCGAAGATAGGCAAGCCAACCTTTATAATCATTTTCACAAACTTAAAGCTAAAACAAACTGAATACTGAAATAATTAATTAAAACATGCGGAAGTATTTTAACAACAATAGCGAAAACCAAAAATGCGGATTAAACATGTCTCTACCCATTATCTGGTGTCACTACTCACGGACAACTAAAGAGTACTAAAAACAATAGTCAGAAGGAAATACATCATATGTCTGTTTGATTCAAATAAAAACAAACTAGAAAAGATAGAGGAGACTCACGGCCCGCGAATGCCAGCGAACTATCTCGGAGTCTTTGGGCTGAAGGATCACTCTCGAACTATAGCTACGGTCCGTAGGCGGTATCCTAACCTGTGCACAAAATTGCACAGAAGCGTAGTATCAGCACAAACGACCTCATGTGCTGGTAAGTGCCCGGCCTAACATCGGCGAGGTAGTGACGAGGCTAAGCCAGACCTACCACAACCAACCTGTACAGATATATGCAATAACAGAAGAGAGCAAGAATTTAAGCAAATAAAAGGGAAATGGGTCATGCTGGGGGAGTAGCAGTTTAATTATAACTTCTACAATCAAGAGATGGAATTGAATAAATAATAATCAAATAGGAAAGCTAATGAATCAACAACTGCACGGCATCACCTTACGTGATTTTACTCTCATTCCTCACCAAAATGGTCAAATATAATGCACGGCATCACCCTTCGTGCTTTTACTCTAATTTCTCACAAAGAATATCAAATACAAGGCACAACATCACCCTTCGTGCTTTTACTCTCGATAAACAATGCACGACATCACCCTTCGTGCTTTTACTCTCAATAAACAGTGCGCGACATCACCCTTCGTGCTTTTACTCTCACTTCCTCTCCCAATCAATGGTCACATCCAAACGGGAAAATGAAAATATATGTATATCAAGACAAAATATCCCGGCAACGGAGAATAATTCAACATTTAATCCTGACAAGGGAAATACAACTCAATAATAGATCCCGACAAGGGAATACAACTCAACAAATTATCCCGGCAAGGGAAAAGTACCAATACTTCCTCTTTAGTTCATTTAATTCTCAACTTTCACTTCATAGTTCTTGTAACAAGTAGTTATCACAATTGTTCATTTACTTCGAAATTTTTAATAGCAAATATGACTTCACGGTCATGCTTGACTCGGGCGCATATGTAACTGTCATCATACCTATACACCGACCTACATAACACATAACAAATAACAACCTAATCCTATTCCCTCAAGCCAAAGTTAGATTGAACACTTACCTCGAATCCGAAAATAACAACTCAAAGCTCAACAATCGCCTTTCCTCTAGAATTCAACCCGGAACCAACGATATCTAACACAATTAGATTCAATATTATCAGCAATATACAATTTCCTAGCTTAGAAATTCATTTCTAATTTTTCTTCCAAAAATACCAAAATTCGACACCGGGCCCACATGGTCCAAACTCGAGGCTTGGACCAAATTCCGATTATCCATAACCCTACGAGTCCAAATATATGATTTATTTTAAGATTCGACCCCAAATTGAGGTTGAATCGCCCAAAATTCTCTAAAACCTAACTCTACCCAAAAGCCCTAATTTCTACCATGATTCTATGATTTGGGCTAGAGAATTGATGTTTTGATGAAGGAAACAAGAAGAAATGAAGCTAAGATTAGTTACCTAATGAACTACGAAGAAATGGGACCTTGAATTTTGTCTAATGGAGGATTCTTGGGAGAGCTCGTGAGGGAATTTGGGAATAAATCCCGTCACTGTTTTGTTTTAGGCTTTTAAAATCACAGGGCGAAAATGCCCTTCACGATCGTGGGAATGGGGACGCGGCCGCGGTGAAGGAAGCATGGAAGCTACGCGATCGCGTGAGGAGTGTTGCGACCGCATAGAGGAAAAGTCACTGAGAGGTCAATTGGTCTACGCGATCGCGTGGACTAGTACGCGAATGCGGAGAAGAGGAAGCTGGAAGCTACGCGATCGCGTGAACGGCGATGTGATCGCGTAGAGGAACTATCTAAAGCAGTGCGATCGCGTGGAAGAGGCCGCGATCGCGTAAAACAAAATCATTGGGCAACAGTTGCAGGAAATCTACTAAGTCCAAAGAGCAAAAAATACCCCGAAACAGCCCCGAAATCACCCCAAGCCCTCGGGGCTCCCAACCAAACACACAAACTAACTCAATATCATCCTACGAACTTGCTCGAGCGATCAAATCGCCAAAATAACATCAAGATCAAAGAATCAACCCCCAAAACTCAATATTTTCATTTCTAAGTTCAAAACTTTCAAACTTTCCACTTTTAGTCCAAAACACGTCAAACGACGTCCGTTTTCAACCAAACTTTACACATAGTGCTTAACGCCCATTTAAGACTTGTATCGGGCGTCGGAACCCAAATACAAGCCCGATACCATTAGTTTTATTAATTTCCGTTTTCATTTATCCTTAAGCATATTCATAAAACAATTTCACAGAAAAACTCCGTACTCGGGCCTGGGACCTCGGATTTTGATTCCAGGAATACGCCGACCCTCCGAGACAATCACATCACGGGCTCGGGTCCGTTTACCCAAAATATTGACCAAAGTCAACTATAGCAATATTAGCATCAAAATTCATAGTTTTTAACAAAGAATCCAAATATTTTCACACATAAAAACTTTCCGGCGTCGCACCCGGACTGTGCACGCAAATCGAGACAACCCAATAAGAGGTTTTCAAGACCTCAGAAGCGCAACGAAAGGGTGAATTACGGTGATGACCTTTTAGGTCGTCACATCCTCCATCTCTAAAACAACTGTTCGTCCTCGAACGGACAAAAGAAAGAAGTACTTGAGTCGGGGAATAGATGGGGATAACGGCTCTGCATATCAGACTCGGACTCGCAGGTCGATGCCTCAGGAGGCTGACCTCTCCACTGAACACGTACTGAAGGAAAACTCCGCGACCTCAACTGTCGAATCTGCCGGTCAAAAATAGCCACCGGCTCCTCCTCAAATGACAGATCCATGTCCAATTGGACAGTACTAAAATCTAACACGTGGGTGGGATCACCGTGATACTTCCGAAGCATGGATACATGAAAAATCGGATGCACGACTGACAAGCTAGGTGGCAATGCAAGTCTATAAGCCACATTCCCCACACGGTCTAGAATCTCAAATGGGCCAATATACCTAGGGCTAAGCTTGACCTTCTTTCCAAACCTCATCACGCCCTTCATAGGCGATACACGGAGCAATACTCACTCACCATCCATGAAAGAAACATCCATGACCTTACGATCTGCAAGACTCTTCTGCCTAGGCTGAACCAACCGAAGTCTATCCTGAATGATCTTGACCTTATCCAAGGTCTCCTGCACTAAATCTGTACCTAATAACCAGCCTCTCCTGGCCCAAACCATCCGACTGAGGACCGACACCGCCTACCATACAACACCTCATACGGGGCCATCTGAATACTGGACTGGTAGGTGTTGTTGTAGGCAAACTCTGCTAAAGGCAAGAACTGGTCCCACGAGCCTCCAAAATCAATAAAGCAGGCTCGGAGCATATCTTCAAGAATCTGAATGGTCCTCTCGGACTCACCGTCCGTCTAGGGGTGAAATGTTGTACTCTACTGGACCTGGGTGCCCAACACATGATGCACCGCCCTCCAAAAATACAAAGTAAACTGCGGACCCCGATCCAAAATAATAGATATGGGCACCCCATAAGGCGAACGATCTCTCTAATATAAATCTCAGCATACCTCTCGGATGAATAGGTGATGGCAACTGGGATGAAATGCGCTGACTTAGTCAGCCTATCAACAATAAGCCATATAGCATCAAACTTCTTCCGAGTTATCGGAAGGCCAGTAAAAAAATCCATTGTGATCCTCTCCCACTTCCACTTGGGAAGCTCAATCCTCTGAAATAACCCAGCAGGCTTCTGATGCTCGCACTTAACCTGCTGAAAATTTAGACAACGAGCCACATATGCAACAATGTCTTTCTTCATTCTACGCCACCAATAATGCTGTCTCAAATCCTGATACATCTTCCCGGCCTCCGGGTGAATAGAATACCGAGAACTATGGGCCTCCGCTAAGATCGACTCTCGAATAACATCAACATTCGGCACACAATCTCGCCCCTACAACCTCAATATGCCATCATCTCCCAAAGTCATCTCCTTGGCACCTCCCCTCTGCACTGTCTCTCTCAAGACACACAAATGGGGATCATTAAACTGCCGCTCCCGGATACGCTCCATCAATGACGAGCGAGCAACCGTGCAAGCTAACACCCTGCCAGGCTCAGAAATATCCAATCTCACAAATCTATTGGCCAAGTCTTGAACATCCAAGGCAAGCGGTCTCTGGCTGACCGGAATATATCCAAGACTACCCATGCTGGCAGACTTTCTACTCAATGCATCGGCCACCACATTGGCCTTCCCAGGGTGGTATAACATAGAAACATCATAATCTTTTAACAACTCCAACCACCCCCGTTGTCTAAAATTCAACTCTTTCTACTTGAACAAGTACTGAAGTGTCTTGTGATCCGTTTACACCTTACACATCACACCATACAAATAATACCTCCAAATCTTCAAGGCATGAACAATGGCTGCCAACTCTAAGTCATGGAATGGATAATTCTTCTCGTGGATCTTTAATTGCCTTGAAGCATATGGAATGACCTTGCCATTCTGCATTAACACTACGCCAAGTCCGATGCGAGAAGCATCATAATATACAGTATAAGGCCCAGATCCCATGGGCAAGATCAATACCGGTGTCGTGGTCATAGCTATCTTGAGCTTCTGGAAGCTCGCCTTGCACTCATCTAACCACCTGAACTGGGCACTCTTCTGAGTCAATCTAGTCATCGGGGCAGCGATGGATGAAAATCCATCCACAAAACATCTGTAATAACCAGCTAACCCCAAGAAACTCTGAATCTCTGTAGCTGAAGATATCAAGGCCAGTTCTTGACTGCCTCTATCTTCTTCGGGTCCACCTGAATACCCTCTGTTGATACGACATGTCCCAGGAATGCTACTGAACTCAACCAAAATTCGCACTTTGAAAATTTGACGTACAACTAGCTATTCTTTAGAGTCTGAAGAACCACCCTGAGGTGCTTCTCATGCTCCTCGTGACTACGGGAGTATACCAAGATATCATCAATGAATACAATCACAAATAAATCCAAGTAAGTCCTAAACACTCGGTTTATCAACTCCATGAATGCAGCTGGGGCATTGGTCAACCTAAATGACATGACCAAAAACTCATAATGCCCATATCGAGTACGAAATGCTGTCTTAGGGACATCAGACGCCCTAATCCTCAGCTGATGATAACCGGACCTCAAATCTATCTTCGAGAACACCCTAGCACCCTGGAGCTGGTCAAACAAATAGTCAATCCTTGACAGTGGATACTTGTTCTTTATTGTCACCTTGTTCAACTGCCGGTAACCAATGCACATCCTCATCGACCCGTCCTTTTTCTTTACAAACAACACTGGCGCACCCCAAGGTGATACATTAGGTCTAATGAAATCCTTATCAAGCAAGTCGTGAAGATGCTCTTTCAACTCTTTCAACTCTTGCAGGGTCATGCGATAAGGCGGAATAGAAATAGGCTGAGTGCCAGGAGCCAGATTAATACAGAAATCCATATCCCTGTTAGGCGGCATAGCCGGCAGGTCTGAAGGAAAAACCTCGGGGAACTCCTGAACAATAGGAACAGAGTCGATAGATGGAACCTCTGCGATGGAGTCACGAACATACGCCAAATATGCTAAACACCCCTTCTAGACCATTCGTCGAGCCTTGACATACGAAATAACACTACGGGTGGCATGACCTGGGGTCCCTCTCCACTCAAGTCGGGGCAAATCTGGCAAGGCCAAAGTCACGGTCTTGGCATGACAATCCAAGATAGCATGATATGGGGACAACCAGTCCATCCCCAATATAACATCGAAGTCCACCATAGGGGTATGCATTCGAATCGGTTTATCGATAAATCAAATCGATTATTTGTTATCGAAAATAAAATTGAAAAATCGAAATCTTATTGAAACGATAATGATAAGCATATGTACAAATCGATAATTGATAACTAATTATCGATAAAGGTCAAAATCGAATCGATAAATTGAATGCACACCCATAGATTGTAGACACTTGTTAAATGAGTAATTCTCTATTTGTGTAGATAATATAACATACAGAATGTATATATATTCCGCTACTATTTTGAAAGCGGCTATACAATATTATTTTCCCTAATATATACCATTTCATTTACCATAAGTCCTTCACCCTATTATTTCCTCTACCACATTTAAGGAATGATCATATTTAAAGATCAACGGAATGAAGTTCTAATTAATGGAAAATAGAATTACCCGTGATGATGTGTTTTGTTTTGTTATACTGTTGGAGTGTTGGTGGCATGCATTTTATCCCTTACTTTACTTTTGTTGCATGTGCTTGTTGGCATAATTTTTATATTATAAATGGTGTTCGTCTTATTTTAGCTTTTTTTGTCCATATTAATTAGACGCGTTTATAGCGATATACTTTTCGTGGAATCCCACAAATTTTCTTATTGCTGTAATCGATAACCGAATTGATAAGCCCCCAAAATTGATAAATCGAAATCGAAAAAATCGAAACCTTATTGAAGCGATAATGATAAGTATATGTATAAATGGATAATCGATAAGGGTTAGAATCGATTTGATAAATCGAATGCACTCCCCTAGTCCACCATGTCTAGAAGCAATAAATCGACACGGGTCTCAAGACCCTCAAATACCAAAAGACAAAAACGATACACTCGGTCGACCACTATAGAATCACCAACCGGTGTGGAAACATATACAGGAATACCCAGAGCCTCACTAGGAATGATCAAATAGGGTGCAAAATAGGATTGCACATAAGAATAAGTAGATCCCGAATCAAATAATATCGAAGCAACCCTATCACAGACCGGTATAGTACATGTAATCACAACATCAGATGACTCGGCCTCCAGCCTGGCTGGCAATGCATAACAATGGGGTTGGCCCCCACCTCCCTGAACTGCGTCTCTGGAACGATCTGCTGCGGGCTAACCCCTACCTCTGACTATCCAGGCTCCACCTCTACGGTCTCTCCCTCCACCTCTATGATCCCTACCCCCACCTCTAGTTGGCTGGGCGGTCTGTGGATCACCTGCTGCCTGAATCGTAGGGCGAGGACCCTGCTGCTGAGAACTACTCGAGGCTCGAGGGCAAAATCTGACAACATGACCTGTGTCACCAAAACCATAATATGCCCTCGGCGGCTGAGACTGCTGGCCTTGTCGACTGGTATGTCCTCCCGTGAAGCTCTAAAGTGGCGGTGTACTGATGGGGGCTGGTGCTGCGCTGAAAGACTGCTGATCTAAATAATACTGCTGGTGGCCACCACCGCCTGGCGTAACATGAGAAACCTGAAGTGCCGACTGGAAAGGTCTCGGGGGATGGCCTCTGTCATGGAAATCCCTTCCTCTAGATGAGGTACCACTAAATCTGCCAGAATGTCGAGGCCTCTTGTCCGAACCCTGACTACCTCCTCGAGACAATGCCATCTCTACTCAGCGGCCACATTGGTCGCCTCCTGAAAAGTAATATCACTGCCAACTCCCATGGCCATCTGTAGGTGCATGGGCTGAATCAATCCGTTAATGAACCTCTTAATCTTCTCCCAATCCGTAGGGAGTGTCACTACTGCATGGCGAGTCAAATCAACAAACTGGTCTCATACTGTGTAACTATCATGTAGCCTTGCTGAAGGTGCTCAAACTGTATGCGAAGTGCCTCCCACTGAGTGACGGTGAGAAACATCTCCAAAAATAATTCTGCAAACTGATCCCATGTCAAAGATGGAGACCCTGCTGGTCTAGATAAACAATAATCTCTCCACCAAGTCTTGGTAGACCCCACCAATCTGAAAGTGCAAAAATCGACCCCATTGGTCTCTACTATCCCCATAGTCCTAAGGATCTCATGATAATTGTATAAAAAGTCCTGGGGATCCTCCGATGCAGCAACGCTGAAAGTAGTAGTGAAAAGCTTGAAGTACCGATCAAGCCTCTACAAAGCATCCGAAGACATGGACGTCTCATCTCCGGCCTGAATTGTAATGCCTGTCTGAGCTGCCACTGCGGGCTTAACCAAGGGAACCTGAGTCTGGGGAGCTACCTTCTCCGGAGTACGTATAACAGGAGCCTGAACCCCTTCTCCAGCCTGAGAAGTAGCTGGTGCTACAGGAAGCAATCCCGCTCTAGCAACACTATACATAAAGCCTGCTATGCGGACAAGAGCATCCTGAAGATCCAAAGAAAACATCACTCATCCTGAGACCTGAGCTGGGCCCACTGGAGCTGGTGGAGCTGGAACCTCCTCATCAAAGTCAATCTGAGGCTCCACCTCTGGAACATCTGCCTAGGGCTGAGCTCTGCCCCTGCCACGGCCTCTGGCCCGGCCTCGGCCCCTGCCCCTTGCGGGAGCTGCTGCGCGGAAGAAGAAGACGCACGTGTTCTCGCCATCTGCGAAATAACAGAGTAAAACGATAATCAATATTTGAGAAACAGAATCGCACGACAGGAATGAACGAGGTGAAATTTTTCCTAACCCTGTAGCCTCTGGGGGATAAATACACACGTCTCCGTACCGATCCCTCAGACTCTACCGAGCTTGTCCGTGTGTTGTGAGACCCAAGTAACCTACAGCTCTGATACCAACTTGTCACGACCCGTACTTACCCACCATCGGGAGACCTGATGGCTCCTACTGTCTAAGCTAGGCAAGCCAACCTTTATAATCATTTTCACAAACTTAAAGCTAAAAAAATCTAAATACCGAAATAATTAATTAAAACATGCGGAAGTCTTTTAACAACAATAGCGAAAACCAAAAATGCGGAAATTAAACATGTCTCTATCCAGTATCTGGTGTCACTACTCACGGACAACTAAATAGTACAACAAACAATAGTATGAAGGAAATACATCATATGTCTGTTTGATACAAATAAAAACAAACTAGAAACGATAGAGGAGACTCAGGGCCCGCGAATGCCAGCAAACTACCTCGGAGTCTCTGGACTGAAGGATCACTCCCGAACTATAGCTGCGGTCCGTAGGCAGTGTCCTGACCTATGCACAAAAAGGCACAGAAACGTAGTCTCAGCACAACCGGCCCCATGTTCTGGTATGTGCCCGGCTTAACCTCGCCGAGGTAGTGACGAGGCTAAACCGGACCTACCACAACCAACCTGTACGGATATATGCAATAATATAAGAGAGCAATAATTTAAGCAAATAAAAGGGAAAGGGGACATGCTGCGGGAGTAGCTGTTCAATTATGACTTCTACAATCAAGTGATGGAACTAAATAAATAATAATCAAATAGGAAAGCTAATGAATCAACAACTCCACGGAATCACCCTTCGTGATTTTACCCTCATTCCTCACCAAAATGGTGAAAAATAATGCACGACGTCACCTTTCGTGCTTTTACTCTCATTTCTCACCAAGAATATCAAATACAAGGCACGGCATCGCCCTTCGTGCTTTTAATCTCGATAAATAGTGCACGACATCAACCTTCGTGCTTTTACTCTCAATAAACAGTGCACGGCATCACCCTTCGTGCTTTTACTCTCTCTTCCTCTCCCAATCATAGTCACAGCCAAACGAGAAATAGAAAATATATGTATATCAAGACAAAATATCCCGGCAAGGGAGAATAATTCAACATTTAATCCCAGCAAGGGAAATACAACTCAACGATAGATCCCGGCAAGGGAATACAACTCAATAAACGGTCCCGGCAAGGGATAAGTACCAAAATTTCCTCTTTAGTTCATTTAATTCTCAACTTTCACTTCATAGTTCTTGTACCAAGTAATTATTACAATTGTTCATTTACTTCGCAATTTTTAATAGCAAATATGACTTCACGGTCATGTTTGACTCTGGCGCATAGGTAACCGTCACCATACCTATACACTGACCCACATATCACATAACAAATAACAACTTAATCCTATTCCCTCAAGCCAAAGTTAGATCGAACACTGACCTCGAATCCGAAAATAGCTACTCAAAGCTCAACAATCGTCTTTCCTCTAGAATTCGACCCCGAACCAACGATATCTAACACAATTCGATTCAATATTATCAATAATAGCACAAGGGTACAATTTCATAGCTTAGAAATTCATTTCTAATTTTTCCTCCAAAAATACCAAAATCCGACACCGGGCCCACTTCGTCTAAACTCGAGGCTCGGACCAAATTCCAATTACCCATAACCCTACGAGTCCAAATATATGATTTGTTTTAAGATTCGATCCCAAATTGAGGTTGAATCGCCCAAAATTCTCAAAAACCTAACTCTACCCAAAAACCCTAATTTCTACCACGATTCTATGATTTGGGGCTAGAGAATTGATGTTTTGATGAAGGAAACAAGAAGAAATGAAGTTAAGATTAGTTACCCAATGAACTACGAAGAAATGGGAGCTTGAATTTTGTACAATGGAGGATTCTTGGGAGAGCTCGTGAGGGGATTTTGGAATAAATCCCGTCATTGTTTTGTTTTAGGCTTTTAAAATTACTGTGCAAAATGCCCTTCGCGATCGCGTGAGGAGTGCTGCGACCGCGTAGAGGAAAAGTCACTGAGAGGTCAATTGGTCTATGCAATCGCGTGGACTAGTACGCGAACACGGAGAAGAGGAAGCTGGAAACTACGCGATCGCGTGAACGACGATGCGATCGCATAGAGGAACGAGTCAAAATAGTGCGATCGCGTGGAAGAGGCCGCGATCGCGTAGAACAAAATCACTGGGCAACAGTTGCAGAATATCTGCTAAGTCCAAAGAGCCAAAAACACCCTGAAACACCCCCGAGCCCTCGGGGCTCCCAACTGAACACACATAACTCAATATCATCCTACGAACTTGCTCGAGCGATCAAATCGTCAAAATAACATCAAAATTAAAGAATCAACCCCCAAAACTCAATATTTTCATTCTAAGTTCTAAACTTTCAAACTTTCCACTTTTAGTCCGTAACATGTCAAACGACGTCCGTTTTCAACCTAACTTTACAGATAGCGCTTAACGCACATTTAAGACTTGTACCGGGCGTCGGAACCAAAATACGAGCCCGTTACCATTATTTTTTATCAATTTCCGCTTTCATTTATCCTTAAGCATATTCATAAAACAATTTCACAAAAAAGGTCCGTACTCGAGCCTGGGACCCGAATTTCGATTTTGGGAATACGCGCGGGTCCCAAATTTCCTTTCGGACCCTCCGGGACTGTCACATTACGGGTCTGGGTCTGTTTACCCAAAACGTTAACCATAGTCAACTATAGCAATATTATTATCAAAATTCATAATTTTTAACACAGAATTCAAATATTTTCACACATAAAAATATTTCGGCGTCGTTCCCGGATTGCGCATGCAAATTGAGGCAACCCAATAAGAGGTTTTCAAGGCCTCAGAAGCGCAAGAAAATGGTGAATTATGGTGATGACCCAAAGGGTCATCAGAGTTCAATTCTTACTTAATTGTTGTTATCCATCCACACTGTGCAAATAAATGATCCTGAGATTCCAATGCATCCTCATTACACAGTATGCATTTAACTTTTTCAAACTGTATCTACATTCCAATCATTCTGTCCTTTGTCATCAATTTTCCCAAGTGATGCTAACCACCATATGAATTTGTGTTTAGGTTAAGCTACTGCAGACCATACTAAGTTTTTCAATCTTCTATTGCCTCCCAATTAGTGCAAGATAGCTGGAATTTATAGAATACTTCCCAGTAGGATTGAGAATGTATTTGCTCTGAGAGTACCAATCCGCCATCCCCTCTTTGACTGAATTTAGTTTCCTCCAGTACCAGTTACTATCTAATGGTGGAGAATGAGTCCATATATCTGGATTATTCTTCATATACACCCTATGTACCCACTTTACCCATAAAGACTCCTTGTTCAAAGCTAGCTGCCACACAAACTTCCCAACTGATGCTATGTTTCATTCCTTGCATCTCTTTATGTTTAGCCCACCCATGTTTTTTGGGCAACAGACTTTCTCCCATACTACTAATGCAACCTTCCTCATCTCATCCTTTTTACCCCACAGATACTCTCTACATAACCTGTCAACTCCCACACTTTGAGAAAGGATAAATACATTTCCCTAGAAGCTGTGGATGGAAAATAGGACAGCATTAACTACCTGAAGCTTTCCAGCATATGACAGTTGTTTGGAGTATGTAACACTAATTCTCTGTTTGATTTTTCCAATCAGCATCTGACAATCCATCTTATTCCATCTCTTAAGTGATAAGGGTAGTCCAGATATTTGGTAGGGAAAACTCCTTCAGTGAATTTAGTTCTACTTAGCAGTTGTTGTTTAATTTCATCCTCCACTCCAGCTATAAAGATACTTGACTTTTCCATGTAAGCGATCAACCCTAAAATTTTACTTAAATTATCTATGGCTTCCATCACTCTATTCACAGAATTTATATTACCTTTACAGAATATCATCAAATCATCAAAAAAAATGAGATGATTCAGCTTAATCTCTTGGCACATAGGATGAAATTTAAAATCTGGTAGCCTGTTAAATATACTCAGTGTTCTAGACAAGTCCTCAATAACCAAGACAAATAACAATGGTGACATGGGATTACCTTGTCTCAATCCGCTTTTCCCTTCAAAGTATCCATGCCCTTTTCCATTAACTTTATCTGTAAGCTTTGCAGTGGAAACACATAACATTATCCTTAAAAAGTTTTCTTACTCCTCATATTAAATATGTAATTAAGGGTAGTTTAGTCGTACTAGGTATTTTTGTTTAGAATTTAGTATTTTCTTAAGCAAGAATTACACAATTGATCAATCCATAAGATGACCTTGCAGTATTTTAGCCATGTTACAAGTTTGCAAATGTGCAGCCAAATATCAATAAACTCATATCCAATTTTTTTATTTTTTTATTTTTTATTCTCCATATCTTCCGGCGTGAAAATCCTTGAGTTTTTATTTTCCTTTTTTCCTCAAGTATATACATACCTATCCCATATGTAAAAATTCAAAAACAGACGCAAAAAACCTGAACTCTCTTCTTTCAATGCTAATTTTATTAAATTTTAAATATGATTTTGTGAGAAATTTGGAGTGGGTATTATTTGTACTTATTAAAAATAGTCTAAGTAGGTTGTATACAAAGTTTGAAGTCCTTTGATTGAGTTTTGGACTCGCTTTGAACAAGAATTGCAAGTGAAATCGTATAAGAAGTTTGTTAAAAATGTTTATACACTTTTATACGATATTATAAACTTTTATATAAAGATGTACATTATGTATGTAGTCGTATAAAAGTGTATAAAGATGTATAAGCACTGTAAAAGAATATTCCTTATATACATACATGTAGAAGAAGAAGAAGAATATGTGAGAAATTTATACATGTGAATAATGTATTATTCTGTGTGAGAGTTGTATATACGTTATTATATACTATTTATACAATTTTATACATTATTATACCGAATCCTATCAATGGAACTTCACATGTTCTTCTTCTTTCTATGGGATCTTTTGAAATTTAACTCAAATCTAGTATAAATCTACTCCAAATCACTTTAAATTCTAAGTTTTGAACTACTCTTGATGATTCCAATCAATTAAGACAACACCCAATCCAAACAACTAACAAATCAAAAATGCAATTCTGAAATCGAAGCTTTGAAACACATTTAATGGTGTCTTCTTTTTGTCAAGTTTTTAATCAACCACTTAAATTAGAATTACACGTGGAATGAGGATAAGACTGAGACCATGCCAATACCTTCTTTCTAGTTTGGTGATCCAACGACCTACTAAGTGAACCTCTTTAGTGCAAACACAATTCTTTCACTCCATTGAAGGAAGTGATCTTCATATCTCCCAAAGCTAATTCTTTTATGTATTATTTTTTCTTCATCATCCAAATAGTGATTATCGACTTTGAATTTGGAGGAGCGTTGATGGAGAATAATAATGATGGAAAAAGTTTGGGATGCAAAGTTAGGACACAAGAAGAAGAAGAACGGAGAAAAGAAGAAAAAAAAAATTAAAAGGAGTGGCCTAATGGGTGAAAAGTAATTTTTACATTATATACAATCTGGATCATACTAGGTAAGAGCTTCAAATGTGAGCCATTTTTTTATGGGCTTTTGAACCAAGTGATAAGAAGCGTAATTTTTTCTTTTCTTAATGGTTGTGCCAAATTTAATTTAATCACTTATTGTGAATCGGATTCGATAACTTTTAAAAATAATGTATGCGCTTTGGACATGAAGTTCATTTAGAAAAGTGTTTATGAAAATCGATGATTTCAAAGTCTTCACTCGAAATAAACTTTCAAATCACAGTTTCAATACTTCACTTAAAATTTAAATAATATTTCACTTGCACTTCAATATTTTCATTAGCTAACTTCAATTTACAAGTAATTATTTCATGTTTTTAGTTCAAATATGACGTCATGAATTTAAAGTGGCCCTATTTTAAGTGTGCGACCTCAGCAGGGTTCCAATTAGCATGAAAATCCATTTATTGTGGAATCTATCACTCGTAAAAATGAAATGAAAATAAGATATAAATCCAGTTAAAGGTTATCCCTTTTGGAGAATAAGGAGGGGAAAAAAGAAGATAAAAGGTTTAATGATGATGAGACTAATAAACTTCTTTTATCTATTTTTCCATTATCATCAAAAAGTTGTGGTAGATATATAGAATCCATCCACGATTAATATCTTTGATTCGAGCGCTAGGTCCAGGAAAAAGTCAATATAGGAAATTTTCTCCCTTGAACGGACCTTACACAAACGCATGAACAAAATAATTTTCTCAAAAAATTATTTATAGGTTCAAAAGATAAAAATATTTTGATGACAAGAGATAAACATGAGAAAATAGGGGAAAAAGAAGGAATTTTTATATCCTGTAGAAAATTTTAGTACCCTATTTATTTTAAATAAATACCATTTTAAAATATTACATCATATAAATACCTTTTATACTTTATAACCAAATATCTAATTATAATTACATCCTACATTTAAGGCACCATATATGCTCAACGTAAAATTGACTAACCACGTTCTCTCTCTCTCTTTGCATACACTTTATTCTTTCTCCCTCAACCCTCGATTCATACCTCTCCTCCCACCCAAATTCTCTAGTTCTCCTCCATTATCACTCCATTACAATCGCTTAGGGTAAGTTTAATTCATTGATTTTGATGGTTTTATTCAACTGTAGTTATTACAGATTCACAAGTCCCAAAGAAATTGAAAAATCTGCGAAAATGGCGATTACACTCAATATCGGCTTCAAGATGCCGATAGTCAGACTCGATGTTTGGCGCATGGAAGGCAAAGGTATAAAAGATCTTATCATTAACATCATCAAAATTGGCTACCATCACTTTGATTGGCTACCGTCACTTTGATTCATCAGTAGTTAGTTGTATTCAAGTGTTTTACACAGCTGTATTCAATTGTATTCAGTTGTAGTAGTTATATTCAACAATTTTATTCACCAGAAGTTAGTTGTATTTTGTTGCATTCAAGAGTTTTATTCAGCTGTATTCAGTTGTATTTTGTTGTATTCAAGTATTTTATTCAGATGAACTAAGTTGTATTTTATTGTATTGAACTGTATACAGTTCTACTCAACCGTATTATTCATATGTATTTCTCTTTATTCAGCTATAATCTTTATTATATATCTTTCAAATACAGATTAATGAGGGATCGTTTTAGTTCGTTGAGTTAAATTAGGAGGATATTATGTGATTTGATTTCCTGCCGTTTTAATCAAATTAACCTTCCAGATATTGCATCGCTTGAATACAATTAAATACATGCTAAACTTAGCTGGAATTTCAGTTTTTTCGCCTATTTTTTAGGTTGTATTAATAAATACAACAACTTAAATATGTGAAATATATTATATAAAAATATTAAAGATATTTATAATACATAATATAATAAAAAAATATTTATAAATAATTAATTATACCTGAAACATGATGGTTTATGAAAAATTCTCGAAAAAGAAAGCACGGGACATGGGCCAAAGCCTGCGGATGTTACTATCATCCAATGCGGCGTTTCTATTTTTCTCTATCTTAGTTTTATCCTTTCTTGTCGGTTTTTCATGTCTATCCCCCTCCCCCCAAAAAACCCCACCCCCTCAATCCAATCCCTTTCTTCTTTGTAATATATATATATCTATATATATATATATATGGATTATGGAGTTATGGAGTCCCATTCAAAAACGTAATCTTTTTATGTCAAGTTTTAAGAAGTTATTGACATGCCCTTATTTTGGATATTAATTAGGAAAGTTAGAATGCGGACATGAGGATGTTCACCACCTTCATTGAAATATAATCATACTTTAACATTTACCATAGTAATCATGTTCAAACAAAACTGGTCACCTAAATCGAGAAGGGGAGAGTTTTTATTTTTAGCTTCCTGCATATCTTCTGGTATATAACCATTTGGTATTCGTAATTATTTACCCCACAAATCAAGATTTCAGTTGCATATTTCCATTCTAGAGAGAGACGCCTACGAGGGATTCTCCTGCTCGAACCCGACGCTTTTGATTAGAAGAATCCATTCATACTAGCACTATTCGTCGAAATATTACAAAAGATTTGTTGTGCATACAAATAAACTATCATATTTTAGAAATATATAATATATATTGAACAATCTTTTATTAGAAAATACTTTTTCTTTTTCTAAGTCTGAATATTCTTGAAAATATTTCTAAGTTCGCCACCGACTCATACCACGGTACTCTTGGCCGGATAAACAGTTTGACTTTTGCCCGTATATGGAATCATGGATGAGATGAAGATTCCTAGCTAGCTAAAACATCTTAGAATTCCATGAAAGGCATATGCCAAATAACTATAGTTTAGTTTATGTTCGTCTATCAAATTGCTTGGATTCCACACTACGAAAGTCAGAAATGATAATAAGAAAGTAAACCTTTCTAATGGATTTTGACATTGTTTTGCTCGAAAAATATATGCACTTTATAAGCAAAAAAATAATCAAAAAGATATGGGGTAAATCGTAATCAAATATAATAAGTTCTAAAAATGATTATTGTACCGGGATCGTGGTAGATACTTAATGTATATAAGACAATAGAGAGTTCTTGCTGTTAGAAAGAGATAAAGAAATGTGAAAATATTTGCTTGATAACAGTAGATAGAGAGAGTGAGTTTTGATATATTCAGAGTAATCAACCTGCCCTATTACAAGGTTAAAGTCTCCTTTATATACTAGGAGACATTTTCTCGAAATACACAAAAAGTAAAGTACAAGGGTTGGTGGATTTTTGTACGGTAGAAGCTTAGCTCAAAACGGTATCGTTACTCTGCTTAATGGATCAGGACGTCCTTGGTCGGGCCGTCCTCATCTGATTGGCAAGGCTCTGAGGGCGGCCTCATTGTGTGGAGCGTACTCACTTAGGCGGCGACAAGGTGAACCACATTTTACCTCATACAGTTAGTCCCTCCGTCTGTTGGAGGCGTCCTCGAGGGGCGTCTTCAATGGACGGACATGTTTACTTATGCGACAGTGCGGGGCCATTGACACTCGACTCCCTCTTTGGGGTGATGTCACCATTCACGTGCATCATCATTATTTTTACTCCCGAGGAGGTTCAGATACTAACATGGCTTTTGGGTTTCCCAACCCAGCTTTTGAATGATGCCACTTCGATTTCCGTGCATCCTACTCTATAAACAACGGAGTGATTCAAAGCGGTTCATCGTTTGAAGCTTTGAAGGATATTTCTCTCTTTTTCTTGTTCTAAAATCTGGCGATTAACGCTTTCTTCAAGAACCGTCGCTCTCACGAATTGAGCTTTGCATCTACTTGAAACATTCTTTTTTGGTAAGCTATAACCATGGTGAAATGATCTCAAGGTAGCAAGAGGCCCAGAAACGATACTCCTACTAGGGTTTCACCTCCTTCCGACGGCGAGGCGGAGGTGGCCGAAGAGGTTCTAGTTCCTCTATCGGTGGCGAATGTTCTTCCAAAGAACATGAGCAAGAGGAATAATTTTAAGAATAAGGGTTTATCTCCACCCTGGGAACGTAGCGAGTTGACGCCTTCCCTCCTGGATGCTCTTAGGATGACATATGGGCTTACGGACCATGTTAACATAGCGCTTGCCGGAGAAAATTATGCCAACGTGCACAGGCCCGGATTCTGCACATTCTATGAGTATGCATTCCGGATCGGCTACAGTTTTTCGCTAAACCCTCTCGCGGAGGAACTTTGCCATTTCTTCAGGGCGTGCCCGGCTCAACTTACTCCCTATACACTGAAAGTGTGCAGAATACTTACCACTCACGCGAAGAAAGCCGGGTGCTCGGTCACAATATACCACCTTCTGCATATGTTCAATGTGAGTTATCCGCGAGGTTCCATTTTTCACCTGACACGTCGTGGCAAGAAAAGCTTCTTGGTGCATTCCGATGACAAGGCCAACCGTGGCTACTGGAAGAAGTTTTTCTACGTCCAGACAGAGCATCTGGTGGCCAACCCCGAAGGGTTCCCGGAGTTATTGAACCCGGAGTGTAAGTATTCTCTCGTATCTTATTCGGCGCCCTTTGTTGTGACGGTTTAACTTCTCACGGGTCTCTTTATCCGTTATTTGCAGTGGCAGCCCATATGCCCAAGGACTCATCGTCTCTCCAGTGTGGATGACATTAGGTCGTGGGTGGAGAGGATGATTCCGCATGGGGAGGAGTGTCGTACATAGGCTCAATTTTGTAGCATGCACGGCCCGACTGGTAACGGTCTTTTCCATGTTCTTTTTGTTTTTTCCTTGTCTTAGCTCGGGAGTCCTTCAGTTTGACATACCTTTTCTTTGGCAGACCGGGGCGTCTCCAAGAGGGCCAAGAGAAGGAGAACTGGTGATGGCCCGTCTAGAGCGGAGCCAGACTCTGAGGAGGAATACGTGCACGCGGAGTGCTTGCTCGAGAGTAGTGCCCTCTCGAATCATCAGCAGGAAGTTGTGCCAGGGGCGGCACCTCATGCGACAACCGAGAGGATAGCAGAAGAGGAGGTTCCGGTGGTTCGAGAGGCTATGCTTGAGAGGGGGGCAAAGTTGCATCCGGCAATGAAGCGCTTCCCTCGGGACCATCTTCACATACATCGGAGGCGGCTCGCGAAGATGAGGAGTCTCTCGCAAGTAGGAGGTGGAGGTTGATCACCGGCAAAGGGGTGGCTGTCGAAGGGGAGAGGTTGGATTTGTCTCGTCACGAGCCGGGACAGTTGTTAATGGCCGACGCGATTTGCTCGTGGAGGGCCGCTCCTTGGAGGAGTGATGATGTTGATGCAGATCCGTCTCCTGCTAGGAATGACGGTTCGTCGGCTGCAGCGGCGGGGGCAAGTGCACCTTTGGAGAGGGTGGTCGAAGGAAGGGACTCTCTAGCTCGTGTTGAGATGACGGCCGGTAGGTCCACACGCCGTATTGTGATCCCCAGCGGCTATAACCTTCTAGAGAATTGCGAGGAGGCGGCCGCCGACTTGACCCTTCTCTGTGCCGGCGCCGAGGTTGATGCACTAGCAGAAATTAGTGACAGGGGCATGTCTAGAAGGGTAGCGGGCGCCGCCTTGCAGGTAACTTTGGTTCTCGTCCCTTTGAAGTCTTAGGGGTGGTTTGCCTATATATTAACTCTCCATTTGATATTTTCAGGTTTTTGTTTTGGAGGTGGAGAGGGGGCGGCGCCTGGCGAAGAGGGCGTATGCCCATGAGACGTTGTGGCAGAGGAACAAGCGGGTCCACAATGCCCACCAAACATTGGCTGACATGTACAAGAAGGACCCTGAGTTCAAGTTGTTCTGCGAGGGTCTTACCCAATCGGAGGAGCAGCTGAAGAAGCGGTTGGCCGAGTTGGAGAGGGCGGACGAGCAGCTTGTGGTCGTGGTTGCCCGGGACACTGAGTTGGAGGCTCTCATTCGAGCGAAGGATGATGAGTTGGAGCTTGGTTGTGCCGTAGCGGCGAAGGCTGCAGAGCATCGAGCCCGGGTTGCGTCCTTGACCGCTGATTTCAAAGCCAAGGCGGACGAGACTGAGGCCCTTTCTCGAGCCGCTTCACAGGAAGCTGAGCACCGGGATGCTCACGATATGTGGGTGTACTATGATGCCTGGCTAGTTGTGATTGAACAATTCTTAACAGCCGGCCTACTATCCGAGGAGGACGTGGACAGGCAGCGGACTCTGACCCGGGTTGCTTGTGAGGGGGCCGGTTACCTTTCTGATTCGCCCACTAGGGAAGGGTATAACTCATAAGATCTTAACCGCCTGGCGTCTGCTTCTTGGATTTCTAGGGACTACCCGCCAGGAGGCGGTGATGGTCCGGGTGTTGATTGTGCCGGCCAGGGTAATGGGGGTTCCTAGGGTTTGCTTTTGTACCTTTTGTTGTAAATGGCCCCTTTTCTGAGGCCAATCATGTATATACTTTTTTGTATATAATAGTATATACCTTTTTCCGTTGTTATTCTTTCTTTGTTCCTTGGAACTTCTTTTGTGTTTTCAACTCGTAGTTTTAGCTTAACTCACCCTTCGTGAAGTCTTTTGTTTTGCCGTGGTCGATGTTATATCGACTGTTAACAGTGATGGCCTTAGGCATGTTTGGATTAATGGCCTTAGCCGTGCTAGTTGACTTCGACTGTCGTTGAGTCTCTTGTTCTACCACAGTCAACATTGGGTCGACTGTTTAGCGGTGATGGCCTTAGCCATTTTAAATCGATGGCCTTGGCCATGTAGAATTGAGTGACCTTAGCAATGTAGTTGAATTAGACTGTCGTCGAGTCTTTCATTTTTTCGTAGTCGACGTTGGGTCTAATCGATGGCCTTGGCCTTGTAGAATTGAGTGGACTTAGCCATGTGGTTGACTTCGACTGTTATCGAGTCTTCCGTTTTGCCATGGTCGATGTTGGGTCGAATGTTTGCGGAGATGGCCTTAGCCATTTTAAATTGATGGCCTTGGCCATGTTGAATTGAGTGGCCGTAGGCTTTTCATTCGTTGGAGACGGTCGTAGCCTTTTACACATTGGAGATGTTCGTAGCCTTTTCATTCATTGGAGACGGCAATAGCCTTTTCATTCGCTAGAGACGGCCATAGCCTTTTCATTCATTGGAGACGATCTAGCCTTTTTACACGTTGGAGATGGCCGTAGCCTTTTCATTCATTGGAGGCGGCCATAGCCTTTTACATGTTGGAGATGGCCGTAGCCTTTTCATTCATTGGAGGCGGCCATAGCCTTTTACATGTTGGAGATGGTCGTAGCCTTTTCATTTATTGGAGACGGCCGTATCCTTTTTACGCGTTAGAGATGGTCGTAGCCTTTTCATTCATTGGAGACGGCTGTAGCCTTTTCATTTGCCGGAGACGGTTGTAGCCTTTTCATTCATTGGAGACGGCCGTAGCCTTTTTACACGTTGGAGATGGCCATAGCCTTTTCATTCATTGGAGGCGTCCATAGCCTTTTACACGTCGGAGATGGACGTAGCCTTTCGTTCATTGGAGGCGGCCATAGCCTTTTACACGTTGGAGATGTCGCTGGTCCAGTCCATGTATCAGGTCCAACTGAAGAGCGTTTGGAGAGGCGGGCTTGATACACTTGTCCTGCAAACATCCCAGGTGTCCCCTTCGTTGCCTTGTTAAAAACCTCCCCTAGAAAACCCAATTGGGACAAAACTCGGGTGAGGGAAAAAAGTGCGACTTGGGGGAGTCCTTTTAGAAATGGAAATATTTGAGGTGGGCGACATTCCAGTTGTTCTGGAGTGTTTTTCCTTCCATTGTTTCTAGCTGAAATGCCCCTTTGTTTGCTATTGCTGTGATTTTGTAGGGTCCGTCCCAGTTTGTGCCCAATTTTCCTTCACTTGGGTCTTTGGAGGCCAATGTCTTGGCTTTGAAGACGTAGTCTCCTACTTTGAGCGGCTTTGTTTTTGCCCTTTTATTGTAGTACCTTTCGAGTTGCTGCCTTTGGGACACTATTCTTATGTGGGCCATTTCCCTTCTTTCCTCGGCTTCATCAAGGTCTTGGAGCCTATTTGCGTCGTTTTTTGTTCCGGTGGTGTTTGAATATCTAAGGCTTGGTTCGCCTACTTCGAAGGGTATGACCGCATCGGTTCCGTAGACCAATGAGTATGGGGTTTCCCCTGTGCTGGACTTGGGTGTGGTCCTGTGTGCCCACAGCACTTTGGGCAACAGTTCAGGCCACAACCCTTTGGCGTCTTCAAGATATTTCTTCAATATGTTTAGTATGGTTTTATTGGAGGATTCTGCTTGACCGTTGGTGGCGGGATGTTACGGCGTGGAGAGGATTCTCTCAATGCGCCATTTCTCGAAGAATTCGGTCATTTTTTGACCGACGAACTGTCATCCATTGTCACAGCTGATTTCATTGGGGATGCCGAAGCGGCATATAATGTTCTTCCATATGAAGGCGATGACCTCCTGTTCGCGTATCTGTGCGTAAGTACCTGCTTCCATCCACATGGAAAAATAGTCAGTCAAAACAAGCAAAAATTGTACCATTCCTGTTCCTGTGGTAGGGGGCCGACTATGTCCATTCCCTATTTGATGAAGAGCCATAGAGAGGCGACTAAGTGTAGGGGCTCCCCTGGATGGTGGATCATTGGGGCATACTATTGGCATTGTTCGCATCGGCAGAAGTATTCTGCTGGTTCTTTCTTCAGGGTGGGCTAGTAGTAGCCGGCGTGGACGATGCACCGTACGAGGGCGCGGTTGTTTGTATGGGTGCCGCAGTGACCCTCGTGTACCTCTTCGAGCACTGACCTTATTTGGTGCGGACCTAGGCACTTGTCCAAAGATCCGCCAAACGTTCTCTTATAGAGGTTGTTGTTGATCAGCCAGTACCGGGCGGCTTGCACGCGGAGTTTCTATTCCTCTTTTTTGTCGAACGCTAGCGTTCCGTCCTGTATATAGGATATTAACTAGTTGTGCCAGTCCCAGGTTAGATTGAATGAAAATACCTCGGTGTGATCGATGGCTGAATGTAGGAGGGTGACCACGCTTTCCTTGTTGATGTTCCTTGTGGCTGCGACCAATTTTGCCTGACCGTCCGCTTCGATGTTCTGTGCTCTCGAAATTTGTTTGAAGCGGCACTCGTCGAACTTAGCCATTAGCCTGTGGATTTCTGCCTGGTATTTTTGTAGCCTATGATCTTTGATCTAGTAAGTCCCAGCGATCTGGTTTACCATGAGTTGCGAGTCGTAGTGGAGAAGGACCCGTCGGGCTCTGTATTTGATGGCTAACTTCATACCTGCAATAACGGCCTCATACTCGGCCTCATTGTTAGTCATTTCGGTACATCGTATGGACTGTCGAATTGTTTCACCCGTGGGGACCTCGAGGACAAGTTCCAGTCCCGATCTCGAAGCATTGGCGGCACCATCAGTGTAGAGGACCCATAGGTCGTTAGAGGGGAGGTCGTGTCGGGCCTCTAGTTATGCTTTCAGCAGGATTTCTATGCTGAAGTCGGCTAGGAATTGCGGCTTGATGGCGTTTCTCGGAAGGTATGAGATTTCGTGCTGGCTGAGCTTGATGGCTCATTTGCGAGTCGACCTGATAGCTCAAGCCTATGTAAAACGATCCTTAGTGGGAAGGTCGTTACTACTCTTATGGGATGGTATTGAAAATAAGGTCGCAACTTTCGTGAAGCTACGACTAGGGCTAGTGCCAGCTTTTCCATGTGCGGGTACCGAGTTTCGGCGTCCACTAGTGTTTTTTTAACGTAATACATAGGAGATTGTGTACCCTTGTTCTCGCACACTAGGACAGCGCTAACGACGACCTCAGACACGGTTAGATACACCAGAAGTGGTTCTCCGGGCTTGCTTTGGATAGTAGGGGCAGCGAAGATAGGTACGCCTTCAGATCTTTTAGGGCTTTGACGCATTCTTCACTCCATTGGAGCCCTTGATCTTTCTTCAACACGCTGAAGAACTTAAGGCACCTGTCGGAGGATTGCAAGATGAACCTGGAAAGGGCGGCTATCCGACCCGTCAGTTTTTGCACCTATTTTTTGCTGGTTAGTACTTCCGGGATCGCGCCTATTGCTTTGATATGGTTCGGATTGACTTTGATACCCCTCTGAGATACGAGGATTCCCAAGAACTTTCCTGAGGCCATGCCGAGGGCGCATTTTTCGGGGTTCAGTTTCATCCCGTATCTTCTCAATATGTTGAAGGCCTCCTTCAGATGGTCGAGGTGATCCTTTTCTCCGGACGACTTTATTAGCTTGTCGTCGATGTAGACTTCCATTATTTTTCCAAGTTGTTCCTTGAACATCTCGGTCTCCAATCTTTGGTACGTTGCTCCCGCGTTCTTGAGTCTGAAGGGCATCACTTTGTAGCAGTACGTCCGTCGGTGAGTTATGAAGGTCGTTTTCTCCTGGTCTTCTTCGACCATCATGATCTGATTGTAGCTGGAATATGCATCTAGGAAGCTTAAGGGTTCGTGCCCGGCAGTCGCGTCTATCAGCTGATCGATGTAGGGGAGTGGGAATGAATCTTTTAGAAATGCTTTGTTCAAGTCCATGAAATCCACGCACATCCGCCACTTCCCATTTTTCTTCTTGACTATGACAATGTTGGCGACCCACTCGGGGTATTTGGATTCGCTTATGGAACCATTTGCTAATAGTTTGTCTACTTCTTCACTTACGGATTCGTTGATGGTGCAATTGAATTTTCTCCTCATCTGCCTCATGGGCCGGTGTAGCGGGTCGACGTTCAACTTGTGAGTGGCGATGTCCCGTGGTATCCCTGGCATGTCTGAATGGGAAAAAGAGAACAAGTTCACATGGTTAGATAAAAATTCATGATTGGATTCGAAAGGTCGTGCCCGATGTAGGCCTTCTTTGTGGTTTCGTGGTCGGCTAGTTGTACGGGATCAAGATCTTTGACCGTAGCTTTGTTGGTTTCTGTGATATCCGAATCTTAGATGGTGTCCTCTGTCGGAAGAACCTTAGTCGCCGACAGAGCTGATTGCTATGCTTCCGCGCTCGCCCCTTGGAGTTGTTTGGTGTGGGTATAGTCTTGAGCTATTTTGTAATATTCTTGGGCAGTGTGGGGTTCACCCCGTATGCTGGATATCCCCCATGGGGTAGGGAATTTGATTATCTGATAGAAGCTGGATGGGACTGCTCTCATGGCATGTATCCATGGCCGTCCAATGATGTCGTTGTATGTTGTTTCCTGGTTCATCACGTGGAAGGTGGTTACCAATGAGACTCCTCCCGCCAAGAAAGTCATCATTATCTCTCCGGAGGTTCTTTCTACTACATTGTTAAAACCAGTCAGCATTATACAGCCGGTACTATCTTATCCTCAAGTCCCATAAGTACAACGACCCTTGGGTGGATAATACAAGCACCACTTCCGTCGTCAATCATTATTCTCCTAACATCTGTATCTACAATGCGTAAAGTAATAACTAGAGCATTGTAGTGAGAAAAGACAAACCGTCGGTACCAGACTTATCGAATGTGATACTATCTTCGAAGTCATCATACCGTTCATGGGCGATAGTTCGCTTCAACTTGTGAGTGGTGGTAAATTGACATGATTGATCATCGAGTCATTTCTAACGTCGATGATCATATTGATCGTGCGTGTTGGAAAGGGCGGCCTTGGTGGTCCGTTGGGTTGATCCCTCCCTCGTGCAAAAAGCTTCCCTTTATCGTTGAGTAGTTCCCTCAGGAATCCTTGGTTCAGCATCATGACCACCACCTGCCGTAGGCCTATGCAGTCCTCGGTCTTGTTCCCTCTCTCCTAGTGGAACTCGCACAAGGCGCTTGATTTCCTGGTAGTAGGCTCCGACATCATCTTTACCGGCCATTATATCTTGTTGCCAGCCTTTATAGTGCGTACACTACCTCTGAAGAGGAAACACAAAAGTTATGTGCAGACAGTAAAAGAGCATACCTCGTTCATTGCGTAAGGGGGCGACGTGTTGCTGTAGTGCATCCACGTGCCTTGGTGGTGGCAGATGGGATGATTTGATATACAGTTGATGACTTTCCCTATTGGAATGCGAGATTTTCTCTCGTCGCCCCTCATGTCGGTCCCTCCTGGTCTCTGGAAGTATTATTGTTAACCGCCGGGTAGGGCTATTAAGATCGTCTTCATCTGCACGTACCTCGGCGCAGTATGCGTTGTGAATTTCTTCCTATGTGGTAGGGGGATATTTCATGAGGTGACTTAGCAGCTTCTTGGTCGCCCTCGAGCCGTCCCTGTTTAGCCCGTTCTGGAAAGCGACAACTGTCATTCCCTCCGATACGTTCGGCAGGCTCATCCTGACTTTGTTGAATTTGGCAAGGAAGTCCCTGAGCCCTTCCCCAACAGTTTGCTAAATGGCGAAGATGTCGTTGACCCTTGTCTCCGCTTTCTTTGCTCCCGCATGTGCTGGGACGAACTTGTCTGCCATTTCCTCGAACGTGGAGATACCCTTGGCCAGTAGTTGGGAGTACCATACCAACCCCCACCAGTTAGCGTCTCGCTGAACTTCTTTAGAAATACTGCCGGTACCCGTTCCTTCACCAAATTTTTTCCTTTCACAGCTGTGACATAGTGGATCAGATGGTCCTCGGGATCAGTAGTCCCGTCGTATACCCTCTGATAGGGAGGCATTTTGAAGGTCTTTTGGATGGTGTATGGTACGGCCTCCTGTGTATATGGTTGTTCCACGAACCTCCCTACGTCACGCTTTGGTTGTAGCTTAGGAGCTCCCGGGATCTTGTCCGCTCTTTCTTGATGCTCCTTCACTTGATCGCGGAGCGACTTGTTTTCTTGCTCCATTTATTCCATTTTTTTGAGCATGGCTGTGAGCGCATCGTTGCTGGTTTGATTGTCGGTGAGCGTATTGTTTGCTCGCGCGACCTCGGGTTCATCTTTTGTCACGGTGAGATCCATCACTGGCTTGCGTCTTACGCCACGTTGTGGTGGATTTTAGACCAAATTGTTTAGAGTGCTTGCGAGCCATTCTTTTAGTAGCTCCTTGACTTCCGGGGGTGCTTCTACATCCGATGTAGATGTAGAAGCTCCCCTTTCTCGTGGTTCCGTCGGGTCTTCGGGTGGAGGAGGTGGGGTTCCTCCGCTCATCATGGTGCTGGGGGTTGCGTTCAAGAGATTATTTTCACCTACCTCGTTGAGAGAATCCATGAGGTTGACCCCAACCCCATCTATCACTTTCATTTTCGCACAGTTGTCAGCCATACTTATGTGTGTGATGTCAGGGATGGTTGTCGGTAGTTTTCTAGGAACAAACAGTAACTTTGATTCTCGAAATTCCCACAGAAGACGCCAAATTGTTTTGCTCAAAAGATCTATGCACTTTATAAGCTTAAAAAACAAAAAAGACATGGGGTAAATCGTAATCAAGTATAATAAGTCCTAGAAATGGTTATTGTACCGGGATCGTGGTAGATCTTTAATGTATATAAGGCAAGAGAGAGTTCTTGCTGTTAGAAAGAGATAAAGAAATGTGAGATTGTTTGCTTGATAGCAGTAGGGGGAGAGAGAGAGGGGGGGGGGGGAGAGAGAGAGAGAGAGAGAGAGAGAGAGATAGAGAGAGAGAGAGAGAGAGAGAATATTCAGAGTAATCAACCTGCCCTATTACAAGGTTAAGGTCCCCTTTATATACTAGGAGACCTTTTCTCGAAATACACGAAAAGTAAAGTACAAGGGTTGGTGGATTTTTGTACAGTAGAAGCTTAGCTCAAAACAGTGTCGTTCCTCTGCTTAATGGATCAGGACGTCCTTGGTCGAGCCGTCCTCATATGATTGGCAAGGCTCTGAGGGCGGTCTCATTGTGTGGAGCGTACTCACTTAGGCGACGGCAAGGTGAACCACATTTTTACCTCATACAGACATGAAAGCTGTTCATGCTCAGGTGCATTCAGTATTAATCCACTTTAATTTTTATACATATCTGAATATTTGAGTGAATAAATGTTGAGTTACTAGTGAATAAATTGTTTGCATAAGATATAAGCTAACAAATTCAACTTTTGTCTAAAGAAAAGCTAGAAACTAATTCCTATGGATTAGGAATTAACTACCTTATGAGATTGCCTTTTGTACATTATCAGATCATTTAAAATGATAATTACAAGTTCAATCATATTAAGTAGCAATATGAAATAAGTAACTAAAAAAATAAAATAATAACATCACACTACAACATATTAAAATACAGTAATATAACACCTTTACAAAAAAGATCAAATTTAGGGAAGTTTAATTTGTATGCATTGGTGATGTTTCAATTGGGTCAGAATTACAAAGTAGAAATGCTTGATAATGTTGCCAACTTGCAAATTACAAAATAAGCCACGAGATTTCATGCACTTGTCCACTTAGATAGATATATATAAATGGATGGTGGAAAATGTTCCACCAATTTCTATCTTTAATGATGTTCTCATTATGCTGCTGAGATTTTTTATTGTGAGTTTTAGAACGAACTTATATTGCTATCATGATGTTAATTTACTTTCTTTCTCCGTCTTTCTTTTTGCTAATCCAATCAAGGATTAATGCCACAAAGAAACAAGTTGCTCGAATATGATCGCATGAATCACATATCATTCTTAAGTCTTAACATGTGTTACAAAAACAGAATTAGGAACCATCACTAAGCTTTGTCGTGAGATGGATATGATCTCTTTACTTTTAATCAAAAGTCTTGAATTTGAGCTCTAGAATAAAAAAGATATTGTTGGGATACTTTTTCCTTTAATGAATCTTAGTCAATATGAATCCGAATTGACCGAGGCTCAAATATATGGTAATTAGAAATTTCTAAAACTATGCAGAGGGTAGGAACCATCATCACTTCGTCAATATTTTTGTAAATAAGTATATATAGATCACAAGAAAAATGTATAAATATAAAAAATGATATAACTTGTCGTTATAATAATTTATTTATTTGTTCACTGCATTATAAAAAATCCGGTGTAAGCCATTGAAACCATGGGAGACAATGTAGGGTAAATTGTGAAATTATCTTTTCTTTCTCTTTTTCATTTTGAAAGATGTGGGAGACAAGTTGTCAGCTTCAACAATGACCAATTTTAGTGGTCTAATGATTCTCCTTTCATCACTAAATCAAAAATTATGGATAACTTTATGTAAACTCTGACTTATGAGATTATATTGGTGGCTGCTTATCCACCAGAAATAAGGCTTTGGATGAGGAATTCATGAGTGGAATATCAAGTTTTCTATCACAGTCTTACTAATCTTAGTCCAAGATATGCTAATGATACTTGTTGCATCTTGTATCTATATTGGTAATGATATTTGTGATTGACTTAGGACTATTTGTGATAAATTTTGGATGATAGACAATGGAGGGACCACTTTTATCTGCTTATTCCATAACTTTTTATGGTCCCATGATTTTTTTAGAAAAAGAAGAAGAAGAAGATCAAATCCTTTTGCAGAACGGACTTTTTTTCCCTCCTAAATATATTCTCCAAAGTCAAACGCTTGGTAGTGAGACAAAAATTAAGGGTCTACATAAAAAATCGATAAATCACACCAACCCGATAATCCGGGTCAAACCGAGAAAAAAATTCGATTATAGTTTGGTTTGATTTAATATTGGAAACAAAACCCGACCATAATTGGTTTGGTTTGGTTTTAACTTTTAACTAAAGAAAGTCAAACCGAAATCAAACAAACCCGACATTGCATATATAGAAATTTTAGATATATTTAATACATATATATACTTATTGTGATGTAATTTATAAATATTTCTTAAAATATTTCATAATTTATTTTTTTTGAAGTATTATTTCAAGGTTGGACTTCGAACTTTTGAATGTTCCAATAAGTTTTATAGGCATTACTATTAGTAAATTAAATAGTGCTAACAAAAGCCCAAACCAAAATCAAATCAATACTAATGCTAACAGAAGACATTCAATTCATTACTACGAACGGGAATGGAGTGAATATCTATTTTTTTGTTTTGCAATAATTTTGATAAAAATAACCTATTTTTATTTTTTCTTTAGTCTTCAGTCATGTAATCAATACTCCCTTGTTAATCTACTTATTTCAGCATGACTTAGTACTTTTAGATTATGTTTATTTTTATTATGGCTTTTTAACTAGTAATATTTATATTACATAATTTTATTGTCTTTTTTGTTGAATATTTTAGGATAATGCCATGACATATCTCATATTTTGTGCTTTTTTCTAGAAAGATACTTTATATAGTTGTATCTTACTAGGACTAAAGAAATACTTTTAGCACAGTTTATAGGTTTTGTTTTACAAAAATTTATCGGGAAAAAACCTGAAAAAACCCGAATAACGAGAAACCCGAGAAAAACCTAGAGTGAAAACCCCGAGTTTTATTGGTTTAGTTTGGTCTTTAGATTTAATAATCCGACACAATTGGTTTGGTTTGGTAATTGTAAAATCCGAACCAACCTACCTATGTACGCCTCTAACAAGAATTATGGTTAGAGGCGAACTCAAAATTTGAAGGTCACGCGTGTACTTTTACATTCAACCACAATTTGTTTTTATATATTAGGTGTCACTATTATTATATTACTATTTTCTAAAGATATATATTTATGTATACATACAATTTTTGTTAGGATTTTTTAGATATCAGTGATCCCTATCTTTATTATAATATAGGTCCGCCTCCAGTTATGATGGATTTGTTAGAGAAAACAAGAGTACACAAGAAAAAAGATGGCTAATTGGTCCTTTCTAGTTGGAACCACTGGTTGAGTGTAACCCTCATGTATTGAGTTGTACCAAAAGAGCTACGTGTATGGTCAATAAAACGAGTCAAAAATATAAAACTTGAGTTCAAATTCTAATAAAGACATAAAAGTTGTTAGTAGGTGATATCTGTTAATCTACATAAATTTTAACTGCCAGAATTACTCGATATTTATTTTGACATAACGTAATAGATATCTAACAAAATAATTGAATATGTATAAGTTAGCTCGAACACACCACTAAATGTGAAAGCTAAAAAGAAAATTGAAACTTGATCCACATTGATAAAAACGTTCGTAATAAACGGATCTCCTATGGTCGAGATAGAATGTAGTTGTCAAATCTAGCTTATAAAGAATTCCATGTTCATCTTGAAGAGAAAGACTAATGAAAGCAACACTTGTGATGCTGAATGTAGCTTCTCAAATTTGGATAAAAAATAAAGCAAAGTAATCTACCTGTCACTATTATGTGTATTTGTTGGATCGTGGCAAGGAAATGATGGGCAATTTTTTCTTCTTCTTCTTCATTTAATTTTAAAAAGGAACTAGGGAATTCTGTCAAACTGTATGAACATAAAAGTATGAATGCACCGATTTTATTTTTGCGTAATTCGACATATTATATTAGGTTATTTATAATTTATTTTAGATATTCACCAATAAGTGCTATTTAATAGAATAAACTATAATTATCATTTATTTGATCATAAAGAATAAATATTTTTGACATTATTAATTCTCAAAATTTAAGCTATTACGTTATGTACCGTTATTTCTTTCTCTTGTTTGTGATGATAGTTAAATCAAAATTTGTGGACCTCAACATCTGATAGTAAGCAACTTTATTTTTTGTGCTTTTCTTCCTATTTTTTTTTTTTTTAAATTTGTTCTTAAATGATGAATTATTATTTAGAAAGTAAATTTTGCCGTTGGTAAAAATATTTTACAAATATAAACTTAAGGGTCTCTCAATATGGTTTCTTCTTAAACTACGAGATCCATTGAACCGCCCTGATTTTTTGAATGTGTTCTAGCTCAATCCCGGTCTAGTATAATAGCTCGCAAATTATATTGGAGACGTAAATTGCACTAGGCAAGCACCGTGCAATGAACTTGATCGAGAATGCATCGCATTTGGAAGACCTGCTTAACCAACTCGGCCATCCTAGCGGGTATTTCTTCTGATATTATCCTTGTTTTTTCTCTTTCACATTATATAAACAAGGCGAAATACATAAATGACCCCTCCAACTTGTCCACAACGGTCATTTGAACACATCAATTGACCTATTTATCAAGTAGCACCTCAAATTATTTTTCAGTGTATCTCTTGAACCCTTCAAAGTGACATGGCAAAAAGTGAAGCTTTCAAAATTGTGTTTATTTCTTCTTTTTTTAATTTAACTGGTGGAGCCCACTTTTCCTCACTCTATCTTTTCAAAAATTTTCTTCCGCTATTCACTGCACCTTAACCCACCATTCTCGACACAATAACTTTACTATGATAGTGAATGTGCAAAACAGTAGAAACCATTGAAACCCCTCGTATAGAAACCATTGAAAACAGTATGAAACTATTCACTGCACAAGTTAATTTCATTCATTCCTCTTCAGCCAATCCCAAGAGGCAAAAATTAGTGGTGAAACAATGGTGTCTTCAGCTGAAATTAATAGAGCTGGCCGGAACAGATTTTTCAACAAAAATTCGGCTAGCAAATAAGGACAACGAACAACAACGCTACTGCCACGGTTACATCAGCTACTTCTAAAACTCGACTCAGAAGCAAAAACAACAGACTCCAAAAATTCAAAATTTTTAAGCAACATGGTGATAAACAGGAAGTGGTTCATGATTGTTGCCGGCAGTCATAGTTGTTGCCAGCGTCCATGGATATTACAGCGTCAGTGGCTGTTTGGAAACGGCTAAAGGCACTTCTGGGAAGAAAGGGTCATTTGGACAGAAGCAGTGACACCTTGAAGAGGAGGTTTGACGACTGGAATTTTTAGGGGGATTAGGGTCTGCTCTTGGTTGAAGAAGAAAGGGGGCGGCTGGGAGGGGTCTAGGTCTCTGGTGTTTATTTATTATTATTGCTTTTATTGTTTTTGTTTTATAATAGGTGGCAATTTTTTAATTAAAATTACACATGACATTTTCTCATTTGTTCGTTTGACATGAATTCCGAGAGTGTATTTCATGTGAGGTAGGCATATAAGGTCGGGTGTTTAATTGACCTACTTTATTTAATGCTTGAATTGTCCAACTGAAAATGATGTCAGTTTAGATGTCTGGTTGACCGTTGAGGACAACTTAAAGGGACCGTTTATGTATTTCGTCTATAAACAAAGAAAGACATAAAGGAAAAGAAAATTCTAGAATTAATACACAATAAGTATGGTGAATATGGTCACTAATCTTTATTTCTCATATATTATTGTCCCTTTAGGCTACTGAACACTGTGGAAAAACGCAAGTGCCTTTGAACTTTACCTCCATTTAGTGGTCTACTAAGATTTTAAGAATCACGCACACTAATAAGCACTTACCTAATTTTTTATATTTTGGTACAATGTTGGATTGTCAATACAACTAATTATAGTGTTCGACCTTTTGAATGTGATACATGTCTACCCACATAAGAAAATGTTCATGGATTCTTACATCTTAAATATTTGGTTATTTTAATCAGATTTATTCGAGTAAAGATGGATATAGAGCGAGTTTTATGCATCAACTGAATATACTGCTTTCAGTTCAAATTATGTATAGGTATGTGTTTACAACAAATTTATGGGTAAAAAATAATAGTGCAATTACAAACAACTATAAGAAAAAAGAATTTTATTGATAAACATTGCAGGTTACAACTCTTTTATCCCTATGATTCTTCCTCCGAACTGTTCTCCGTGATTCGAGGGCTTTAGCGGCATATTTCCCGAACGTAGGATGATGTTGATCTTCCTGGGGATATATTTGATCTCTAGCTTCTTGAACTATTTGATTGTCAAGAAGTATCCGCCCATATTTTGGTCTCGTTGTAAGTATCCCATGAGTTTATGGGATTTTGGAGACACCTCTTCAAGGGAATATATATCCCTTTATATATGTGTGAGGTAGGGTTTAGGGTAGAGTAACCTCCAAGAAACCCTAGTAGACCTTTAAGATTTCTAGAGTCCTATAGTATCTTTAATTTAGGATTTGGCTTGTTCCTTTAAAATTTCAGTGTCTACAACTGCCCCCTACTTCAAGGTTTGTCGAGGTGTAGGCTTGCTGAAACTTGAAGGCGAGACTTGAAGTACCCGACCATCATAACATATAATCTTGAAACTTGAAGTTTTTGATTTTCAGGAGGAAGAGATGAAGGGCAGAACTGGCCCCACTGGGTGTGCCAATTTGTTTGCAACAAATTTATGGGCAGAAAAACAAAACTTCAATTACAAACAACTATAAAGAAAAAATGATTTTATTGATAAAAATTGCAGGTTACAACTATGTTTATCCCTTGATTCTTCCTCCGAATTGTTCTCCAGGATTCAAGGGCTTTAGTGGCATATTTCCCTAACGTAGGACGATGTTGATCTTCCTAGGGATATATTTTATCTCTAGCTTCTTGAACTATTTGATTGTCAAGAAGTATTCCGTCATATTTTGGTCCATTTGTGAGTATTCCGAGAGTTAATGGGATTTTGGAGACACCTCTTCAAGGGAATATGTATCAATTTATATAGGTGTGAGTTAGAGTTTAGGGTAGAATAATCTCAAAGAAATCCTAATAGACTCCTAGGATTTCTATGTAAGATATATGGATTTATATCTAGATATATGGACTTATATCTACATACATATGAACAATATAAAGATAAATTATATGTTATGTGCTATCGTTTGGTTTGGCCTAAATAAGTGGTCTTATGGGCATAAGGTTAAGGGGGCCAATATATTGTCATATAAAGTGTAGGACTAATGTGTAGATACCCAAAAGGGTAACCTTAGTTGATGATGGGCTAACTAAGGTTACATATATGTAACCATGGTTACATGCTTGTGACTCTTGAGTTATGTAACTCTTGGGTTATGTAACTCATGAAGTTATAAAGTGGGGGATATGGTTCCCACATTAGTGCAAGACAAGACTCTTCTTCCTCCCATTGAATCAAGAGCCAAAAACTCCATTGTTGTCTTGCAAATATTGTGGAAAACCATATACCATTTGATTATTGTCATAACATTATTATTGTGAACCATTCACATATTGTTCAAAGTCCTGTGAAGCATACTTGTGGTGATATACAACTTCAAGAAATCTTGAAGAAAGGATCAAGGAGTTCACAAGGACATAAGGACAATCATCAAAGGAGGTTCAACAATTTCCACATATGGATTTAGGTTAGCTTCCGCTCATGTAGTTTAATTCCGAATTATTCAATATGAAGGTTGTTATATTTAGTTGGAATCATAATCCTAACAAATGGTATCAGAGCCGCCTTCATTTTTGGATAATTTGGATGTTCATAATATTCATGTTATGTTAGGATTCATGTTCAAGTTATGTTAGAATTTTATTTATGAAATTCTAGTACCATGAAATAGCATGATGTTATGAATGTTGTGTTTTGTTGGAATTTGATGTTTTAATACTATGTTATCTTTACTTGTATTAAAACATTGTATTAAGCATTATTTTAGTTGGTAAACAACATGTTTTCTTGTTTAAGATGCTTGTTGATAATCATGTTTTAATTCTGTAAATTCTGTCCAAAACAGTGTTGTAAGTTAGTCGACTAACTTTTAGTTAGTCGATTAACTTATTATTTTTTAATATTTCCGCAAGCCTGGTTAGTCGACTAACTTTAAGTTAGTCGACTAACCTGGTCCAGAAAACTGAAACGTTTTTTCAGGTTAATCGACTAACTTAAAAGTTAGTCGACTAACCTGGTACAGTAAGTCTGAAAAAATTTTTTATGCCAAAATAATTGATTATCTGTTTTTGATAATCGATTATCTCGGTCCAGTAAGGTTAAAAACGTTTCAAATTTTTTAAGTTTCAGTTTTTAATTGACATATCAATTATCATAAAGTTTTTTTAATGTATTATACATTAAAATAATTCAGTTTTTGAATATTAATTGTTTTTAAGTCCATCAATTCTAATAATTTTTGGAATTGTCCTCTCAAGTATACAACAATTAGTATTCAAAAGTTACATGTCAAAACATGTAACTTATTAAGTTAAAGATTCATAATATGGCTTAAGGAACTAAAATTTAAAGCATCTAATATTTTAATTAGTCAATTGAAGCATTATGTTGCCAAAGTAACCTCTATTGTGTAGATTGATTAATCTTAAAATATAAGATGACTGTGGATGTTAGTCTTCCATGCGTTTAACACCGGCCCAAAGGAAGGTTGTTATTTGGAAGGAATTCGAACATGCTTGTGGTGGTAAATATGAGACAATTATTTGGTTTTCCATGTGAATATTAAATCGGCCCAAAGGAAGGTTTAATATTTGACAGGAGTTTATTGTCTATGTATGATCACTACACCAAGAGTACCACTTACAAGTTGTTTTTCTGTCCAAAGACTGAAATCAATGTTGTGCTAGGTATCTTGTAATGGGAAATGCCTAATTTTGAATCTATAAAGTAAAGTTAAAGTTCAAGTATTTGTAAGCATGTATTTAGTAATCCTTTCGTTCTATTTTCAGTTAATTCTTCTGCTTCTACGATATTTGCCAACATCAATAACATCCCTGTGCTTAACGGCACTAACTTTAAGGAATGGAAAGAGAATGTCATGATCGTTCTCGGTTGCATGGATCTTGACCTTGCACTTCGGACCGAGCAACCTACTCCTCTTGAGGATACATCCTCTCCTGATGAAAGGAGGGCGATGGAGAAGTGGGAACGCTCGAATCGCATGATCATTCAGGGGCACTATGAAGGATGAACCAAATGCCAAAGTTTTCCTTGAAAACCTTGAAAAGCGTTTTATTCAAAACGAAAAGGCGGAAACAAGTACACTATTGAGTAAACTTGTTTCCATGAGGTATAAGGGCAAGGGAAACATTCGGGAGTACATTTTGGAAATGTCTCATCTTGCTTCGAAATTTAAGTCACTCAAGCTGGATTTACCTGAGGAACTGCTTGTGTACTTTGTTTTGATATCTCTTCCTGCACACTTTAATCAGTTTAAGGTCAGTTACAACTGCCTGAAGGAGAAATGGACTCTGAATGAGCTCATTTCACATTATGTGCAAAAAGAGGAAAGGATAAAGCTAGATAAGACTGAAAGTGCTCATTTGGCATCCTCTTCTAAGGAAACTAAGAAGAGGAAGGGTAAGGAAGTTGCGGTTGCAAAGCCCAAGATTAAGCAACATACGGAACCTAAGGTTGAAATCACTGAATTAGGTTGCTTTTTCTGTAAGGGGACTAATCATGTGAAGAAAGATTGTACCAAGTACCATGCCTGGCGTGCGAAAAAAGGTACATTTCTTTCTCTTGTTTGTTCTGAAGTTAATTTAATTTCGGTACCTAAGGATACTTGGTGGGTAGATTCTGCTGCTACTACTCACATAAGTATATCAATGCAGGGTTGCCTGAACTGCCGAAAACCAAATGATGGTGAAAGATACATCTATGTGGGTGACGGCAAGAAGGTGCCAGTTGAAGCTATTGGCAAATTTAGGCTGTTGTTTAAAACCGGTTTTCATTTAGATTTGGATGAGACTTTTATTGTACCGTCTTTTAGACGGAATTTAATTTCTGTTCCCCAATTGGACATATCCGGTTATAAATGTACATTTGGGGACAATAAAGTTAGTCTCTTTCAGAATTCAAATCTTATTGGTACTGGTGTTTTATCAACATTTGATAGCTTATATTTGGTTGATACAATAACTTCAAATAAAGAAACTTTGCATACAAGTATAAGTGGTACTAAAAGAAAATTAACTAATGAGAATTCTATTTCACTCTGGCATAAACGTTTGGGTCACATATCCATTCAAAGAATTCAGAAACTCGTGTCAGATGGAATTCTTGATTCTCTTGATTCCTCAAATTCGGAAATTTGTATTGAGTGTATCAAGGGAAAACAAACAAACAAGACTAGATTAGGTGCTAAGAGAGCTTCGGACGTCTTAGAATTGATACATACAGATATTTGTGGGCCATTTCCTACTCCTTGTCGGAATGGTCAACAATACTTTATCACATTCATAGAAGATTACTCTCGTTATGGGTACCTATATCTTATTCACGAAAAGTCCCAATCCATAGACGTGTTCAAATCATTTAAGGCTGAAGTTGAAAATCAACTAAGCAAACGAATTAAATCAGTTAGATCTGACCGTGGTGGTGAATACTATGGTCGATATGATGGTTCCGGTGAACAACGTCCAAGGACTTTTGCAAAATTCCTAGATGAGTATGGGATCGTCCCTCAGTATACTATGCCAGTCCTATGATGAATGGTGTAGTTGAGAGACGAAATAGGACCCTTAAGGATATGGTAAGAAGTATGATTTCTCGTACTACTTTGCCAGACTCACTCTGGGGTGAAGCATTAAAAAACGCAGCTTATATTCTTAATAGAGTTCCAACTAAAGCTACAATCAAAACCCCATATGAACTTTGGACTGGGCATAAACCCAGTATTCGGCATTTACACATTTGGGGTTGTCCAGCTGAGGCAAGGCCTTATAGGCCGAATGAAAAGAAACTGGACGCTAAGACGGTTAGTAGCTATTTTGTTGGATACTCTGAAAAATCCAGGGGTTTTAAGTTTTATGATCCCACTTCTAGAACTATTTTTGAGACGGGTAATGCTAGGTTCTTTGAGGATATTGAGTTTGGGGGTGGGGAGATAAAGTTGTTAGAGATTTTGTTTTTGAGGAAGAACATGTGACTTTCCCTCAAGTTGTTGATCTTGGTCTTCCTGACTCGGATCACACAACTCCGGTTCAAGACAATCTCGAAAATCTCCCCCATCAGGACCCTGATGTAACTAATGAAAATCAAACTCAACAACCTCAAGAAACTGAAATGCCATTAAGGAGATCCACTAGAGAGAGGAGAAATGCAATTTCGGATGATTATGTTGTATTTCTCCAAGAACAAGAAAGTGATATTGGACTTGAGGAAGATGATCCAATCAACTTCCGTCAAGTCATTAAGAGTTCTAACTCTCAAAAGTGGATTGATGCCATGAATGATGAGATGAAGTCAATGAGCGATAATGACGTTTGGGAGCTTGTTACATTGCCCGAAGGTACGAAACCTATTGGTTGTAAATAGATTTTTAAAACCAAAATGGATTCAAGGGGCAATGTTAATAAGTACAAAGCTCGTCTTGTCGCAAAAGGCTACACTCAGAAAGAAGGCATTGATTATAAAGAGACTTTCTCTCCAGTTTCATCGAAAGACTCTTTCAGGACTATAATAGCATTAGTAGCACATTTTGATCTTGAGCTTCATCAAATGGATGTTAAGACAGCTTTTCTCAATGGTGACATTGAGGAAACAATTTATATGGTGCAACCTGAAAACTTTGTTTCGGATGAATCAGAGAAGAAGGTTTGCAAATTAAAGAAATCCATCTATGGTCTCAAGCAAGCTTCTCGTCAATGGTATTATAAGTTTCATGCAGTCATTACATCTTTTGGTTTTGAACCGAATATTGCTGATGACTGTATATACCATAAGTTCAGTGGGAGTAAGTATATTTTTCTGGTTTTATATGTCGATGACATACTGCTTGCCTGTAACGACATAGAATTATTACTTGAAACTAAGAAATTTCTTTCAAAGAAATTTGAAATGAAAGATCTTGGTGAAGCTTCTTTTGTATTAGGAATTCAGATACAACGAGATCGCTCTAAAGGTGTTCTCGGTCTGTCACAAAAGGGCTATATCGATAAGGTTCTGAAAAGATTTGGCATGTAGGATTGTAAACCAGGCAACACCCCTGTTGCTAAGGGAGACAAGTTTAGTCTCAAACAGTGCCCAAATAATACTTATGAAATTTCGGAAATGCAGAAGACACCTTATGCTTCGGCGGTAGGTAGTCTGATGTATGCTCAGGTATGTACACGACCTGATATAGCATACATTGCTGGGATGTTAGGCAGATATCTAAGCAATCCAGGAATTGACCATTGGAAGGCAGCCAAACGGGTCATGAGGTACTTACAAAGAACAAAGGATTACATGCTTACATACCGGAAATCGGACCAGCTTGAGATCATTGGGTATACCGATTCCGATTTTGCTGGATGTCAGGATAGTTTGAAGTCTACTTCAGGCTATATTTACATGCTTGCGGGCGGTGCTATCTCTTGGAGAAGCATCAAGCAATCTCTTACAGCCACTTCCACCATGGAAGCGGAGTTTATGGCATGTTATGAAGCATCTAATGAGGCATTATGGCTGCGGAATTTTGTTGGTGGACTGCGAATTGTTGATAGCATCAAAAAGCCGCTTAGGCTATTTTGCGATAACAGATCGGCAGTCCTTTATGCTAATAACAACAGTAGTTTGACGAAAGCAAAACATATGGACGTCAAATTTCGGGTTGTTAAAGAAAGAGTACAAAATGGACAATTGTGCATTGAGTACATTAGTACAAACTCCATGCTTGCGGATCCGCTCACTAAGGGATTGACACCAAAAGTATTTCATGAGCATATTGCTTGTATGGGTGTCAAATCAGATAAGGATTATGTATTTTAGTGGGAGTTTGTATTGCACATTTATGTATTTTTCATTATATTTAGAAATGCAGTAATTCAGTTATATCTGCAGATATTCAGTTTTAAAGTTTTTTGTACTCTTACAGTTTATGATTGATCTCAATAAAGATAACCAGTTGGAAATAGACATTCTATTGACCACACTTTATGTTATTTCCATGCTACATACCTACACTTGATCCATGTCGTTGGTTATATTGATATACGTGATCTATGATTTGTTCTAGTTACGAATGAGTAACGACGAGCACTTAGTTCCTATGTTGGTATGATTGATGGACCGGATTGTACATGACAATTTTATTGTGATAGCAATTTTGAGCTCCTAAGGTTATTTTGTAACATATAATACTAAGGTTTGTACATATGTATGTGTATCTCGTCCAAGTGGGAGATTGTAAGATATATGGATTTATATCTAGATATATGGACTTATATCTACATACATATGAACAATATAAAGATAAATTATATGTTATGTGCTATCTTTTGGTTTGGCCTAAATAAGTGGTCTTATGGACATAAGGTTAAGGGGGCCAATATATTGTCATATAAAGTGTAGGACTAATGTGTAGATACCCAAAAGGGTAACCTTAGTTGATGATGGGCTAACTAAGGTTACATATATGTAACCATGGTTACATGCTTGTAACTCTTGAGTTATGTAACTCTTGTGACTCTTGGGTTATGTAACTCATGAAATTATAAAGTGGGGGTTATGGTTCCCACATTAGTGCAAGACAAGACTCTTCTTCCTCCCATTGAATCAAGAGGCAAAAACTCCATTGTTGTCTTGCAAATATTGTGGAAAACCATATACCATTTGATTATTGTCATAACATTATTATTGTGAACCATTCACATATTGTTCAAAGTCTTGTGAAGCATACTTGTGGTGATATACAACTTCAAGAAATCTTGAAGAAAGGATCTTGGAGTTCACAAGGACATAAGGACAATCATCAAAAGAGGTTCAACAATTTCCACATATGGATTCAGGTTAGCTTCCGCTCATGTAGATTAATTCCGAATTATTCAATATGAAGGTTGTTATATTTAGTTGGAATCATAATCCTAATATTCTAGAGTTCTATAGTATCTTTAATTTAGGATTTGGCTTGATCCGTTAAAATTTCAGTGTCTACAGTATGTAAAAGCAATTTCAAATAAAGTCATACTCATTCTAAACTTACTGGTTCTAAATCCTAATTTCGCTTCTACCTAAACATTTTAATTTATTTATTTTGAAACGAAAATTTCTTAATTTTTAGACGGGCATTTCTTAATTATCTTTTTAAGACCAAAATTTGTATTGGTTTGAAAATGTCGAAATACTACATAAAAATTAAAATTTAGATAAGAAATATACGACTCAACAAGATTAATAAAAGGGCATTGTAGGATAATGGACATGACAAATGATAGGAGATTGTAAAGAATTGAAGTGTTAGTTTGTCAAACTTATACTTCAGCTTTGAACTTTATAGGTTTTCGATGAGGACACAATCTCAAATGATAATAATTATGTTTGACATTTAATATTTATCGATATTTTATAATTTTTTTGATATATATATATATATATATATATATATATATATATATATATAAGGTTAAGTCAAAATTATTGAATTCGATTAAAATCATAGTTATACTGTGAATTCGTCCATGTGTGTTAGTATTCTCCTTTTAGATGGTGTCTCGATTTGTACTAGTCATTTTGACATGGTGAAATTTAAGCACAATACGTTATAATGATCTGTCAGGATTTGTGGCCCGATTCATCGGGATTAGTAGCCAAATTCTCGCGATTCCTTAGGATTTTGCTTCCATATTCTGGTGCAAATTATTTTTGCAGAACATTTTTAAATGAGATCAAAACTTAAACAATAACATAAAAAGATCCTAGCAATTCACCAATAATGGTGTACAAACCAATTCAAAAAGGCCATGAAAAAGGTTAATGCTAGTGGGCAAAACTCAAAAGCCTGCATTTATTTCTCTAGCAATTTGTTGGACTTATTTGACGGCCCATTATAAGCTTATAACAATGGGAGAAATTTAAAAATAATCAGATTTATCACTGATCGTTAAAAAATAGTCAAGTTTTAAAAGAAATTAAAATTTAGCCACTTTTTATATAAAGATAAATTTGAGCGAAAAAACTATTCAAAATCCGAAAAATACGCTTGCAAATTTTACGGGAGTTCTAGCATAAGTATGCTTGAACTCCCGCTTATTTTACGGGAGTTTCAGGATAACTATGCTGGAACTCTCGCAAATTTTACGGGAATTCAAGCATAATTATGCTGGAACTCCCGCATATTTTACAGGAGTTCCAGCAAGTATAAATGTCTAGTATAATATACTGGAGTTTGGAGCACTGGTGCTCCAGTCTTCCGTATATTATACAAGAGTTAGCAAAGTATACCAGTCCAGCATAATATGCTGGAGTTCGTACACAAATGTACCAGAACTCCCGTATATTATACGAGACCGGTCCCTGTTGCAGCAAAATAGTGGCTATTTTTCATTGACTTGGTAAACGCTGACTATTTTTGATTGACCACTGTAAAAATTGGCTATACCATGATATTTTTCCTATAACAATAGCTGCGTTTCTAACCCAGTTCACATTCAATTCAATTTATGGGCCAGTCCATTTTTTCTAGGGATTTGTTCCTATTTATACCATATATGAAACCTTATTACAATAAATGTGCATATTTGGTAAATTACCCACCTTGTACACTTTTTTTCTATAATTTTATATCATTCATTAATTAGTAATTAATAGTAGCTAAATCTTCCTAATATGGAGCGCTAAAAATCAGGAAAAGAATACCTAGTTGATTTAGTGAGCTTCAGTTCAAATTTAAACGCAAATCCTTTATCTGATCTCTCCCAAAATTTTTTCGTAATTCAAAAAAAAGACGAAAAGCTTCAGCAAACTGAAATCAAATCTGTTCTTCGTCTTTTTTTTTCTTCTCAATCCACATATAAAAAAATAATAATAAAATATAGAACAATACAACATCAACAACACTCAATCATGTCCAAAAATTCCACTTATGCTACAATTGAATGAAAGAAATCTAATTAATAAAAAATGGGTCTCATCTCTGTATTTTTTGAGAAGAAGAAGGAACAGAGAAGAGGAAGTCTGATTTTATGTTAATATATACAAAATTCCTACATTTATCTACAAATAAACTAAAAATCAGTTTAAGTATGTATAAAGCAATATTGTTTTTAAGGGTATTTATAAAATTACTACATTTATACTACAATTAAACTACGATCTATATTGAAAAAAATATTGACTACAAAATTTTCTATTGATCTACAAAAAAACTAAAAAAAAACTACAAATAAGTTTTTGTTATAAACTAAAGCAAAAGACAAGAACAATAGAACAAGAACAATAGCAATAGAGAGAAGAGTAGAGAGAGTTCTTCTTATTGAGTTGAGAGGGGTGAATTACAATGGTAGAGAGCACCTCTATTTATAGGGAGGAGGAAGATCTTGCTACCAATAATAGGACTCTAAAATCTCTCTAATTAAATACATTAAAGACATTCACCTTAAATAGAAGTGTAAGAATCTTCTATTTCATAACACTCCCCCTTGAATGTCTATTCAATGATGTGCCTCGTTAAAACCTTAAAACAAAACCCAATGGGAAAAATTAAAGTAAGGAAAAAGAGTACACATGTTTGAATATGCGCCTAGTGGTTGCCTCGTTAAAAACCTTGCAAGGAAAACCCAGTGGGACAAAACCTTGTAAGGGAAAAAGAGTGCAACGCGCATTAACTCCCCCTGATAAGAACATCAATTTATGTCCTTAAGTATTCGCATTCCGATCTTGTGAACTAGCTTCTTGAAGGTTGACGTTGGTAGAGATTTTGTGAACAAATCAGCCAAATTGTCACTTGAACGAATCTGTTGAACATTGATATCACCATTCTTTTGAAGATCATGTGTGAAGAATAACTTTGGTGAAATATGCTTCGTTCTATCTCCCTTTATGAATCCTCCCTTCAATTGAGCTATACATGCTGCATTATCTTCATATAAAGTTGTGGGTAGTTTATCACACTTCAAACCACATTTGTCTTGGATATGATGTATTATCGACCTTAGCCACACACACTCCCGACTTGCTTCATGAATAGCAATTATCTCGGCATGATTAGATGAAGTAGCCACAATTGATTGCTTAGTCGATCGCCAAGATATGGCGGTTTCTCCACAGGTAAACACATAACCCGTTTGAGATCGAGCCTTGTGTGGGTCGGACAAATATCCAGCATCAGCATAACCAACAAGATCCGGGCTGCAATTCTTTCCATAAAATAGGCCCAAATCGGTAGTCCCCTTTAGGTACCGCAATATGTGTTTGATCCCATTCCAATGTCTCCTCGTAGGAGCCGAGCTAAATCTTGCTAAGACATTAACTGAAAAAGAAATGTCCGGCCTTGTAGTATTTGCAAGATACATTAATGCGCCAATTGCGCTAAGATATGGTACTTCAGGACCAAGTATCTCTTCATTCCGTTCTTTAGGTCGGAATGGATCTTTGTTCACTTCGAACAACCATCGGTGTACTTAACGGATGTGCTTCATCCATGTAAAACCGTTTCAGTACCTTTTCTGTATAGGTAGATTGATGAACAAAAATTCCGTTTGCCAAATATTCAATTTGCAAACCAAGACATAGTTTAGTCTTACCGAGATCTTTCATCTCGAATTCATCCTTTAGATAATCAATTGCCTTTTGGAGTTCTTCAGGGGTTCCAATAAGGTTTATGTCATCAACATATACGGCAAGTACAACAAATCCCGATGTTGTTTTCTTTATAAACACACATGGGCAAATGGCATCATTTATATAGCCTTCTTTCAACAAGTACTCACTTAGACGATTATACCACATTCGTCCTGATTGCTTTAGACCATACAAGGACCTTTGCAATTTGATTGAAAACATTTCCCGAGATTTGGAATTGTGCGCATTTGGCACCTTGAGTCCATCGGGAATTCTCATGTATATGTCGTTATCAAGTGAGCCATAAAGATAGGCAGTAACGACATCCATTAAGTGCATGTCCAGCTTCTCATGGACAGCAAAACTTATGAGATAACGAAAGGTTATCGCATCCATTACAGGCGAATATGTCTCTTCATAATCGACACCAGGCCTTTGAGAAAAACCTTGTGCAACAAGGCGTGCTTTATATCTTTGTACCTCGTTTTTCTCATTTCATTTGCGTACAAAGACCCACTTGTAGCCAACGGGCTTAACACCATTAGGTGTTTCAACTATAGGGCCAAAAACTTCACGTTTTGCCAGCGAATTCAATTCAGATTGAATTGCTACTTGCCATTTTGGCCAATCATGTCTTTCTCGACATTCTTTCACAGATTGAGGTTCGAGATCCTCACATTCTTTCATAATGTTAGATGCTACATTATAAGCAAAGACATTATCTACCACAACATCCACTCGATTAATATTTGCCTCAATATTAATTGGATTTGGGAGTAGTTCCGTATTTTCAAGAGCTTCAGGCTCAATAGATTCTTCGTGAATCTCGGAGTTAATCAAATCATGAGCGTCCTCATGTGATTCTTTCATAGTGTCATTTAGATCGTTCTTTTTCCTCTTTCTAGGATTTCGATCTTTGGAACCTAATGGTCTGCCACGCTTCTGGCGTGCATTTGACTCATTGGATATGACACTAGATAATTGTCCAATAGGGACTTCAATACGGATCGGAACATTTTCCGCAGGAATGTGGGATTTCGTTATCCTCTTCAAGTCCGTAAATGCGTCAGGCATTTGATTTGCTATTCTTTGCAAATGGATAATCTTTTGTACCTCTTTCTCACAAGTAGAGGTATGTGGATCAAGATGAGATAATGATTCATTTTTCCACAAAATTTCCCGTTTGGTTTCACCAACTTCTCCCCCTAATTTTGGGAAAAGTGTTTCATCAAATCGACAGTCTGCAAATCATGCAGTAAACAGGTCGCCTGTCAATGTTTCAAGGTAGCGAATGATGGAGGGCGAATCAAACCCAACATATATTCCTAACCTTCTTTGCGCACCCTTTTTGGTGCGGGATGGCGGTGCTACAGGCACATATACGGCACATCCAAATATCCTTAAATGGGATATATCGGGTTCATGACCCAAAACCAATTGCAACGGAGAATACTTGTGGTAATTCGTCGGCCTGAGACGAATTAGCATTGCTGCATGCAATATGGCATGACCCCACACTGAAGTGGGCAGCCTCGTTCTCATCAGTAATGGCCTTGCAATCAACTGCAAGCGCTTAATTAACGATTCTGCAAGACCGTTCTGAGTGTGAACATGGGCTACAGAATGTTCAACTTTTATCCCGATTGATAAGCAATAATCATTAAATGCTTGGGATGTAAACTCAGCAGCATTATCCAGTCTAATGGACTTGATTGGATTATCTGGGAAGTGTGCTCGTAGCCGAATGATTTGTGCCATTAACTTCGCAAACGCCAGGTTGCGAGATGACAACAGGCACACATGAGACCATCTACAGGATGCGTCTATCAAGACCATGAAATACCTAAACGACCCACTAGGTGGGTGAATAGGTCCACAAATGTCCCCTTGTATACGTTCCAGAAACTGGGGTGACTCAGTCCCAACCTTTGTTGGGGATGGTCTGATAATCAGCTTGCCTTGATAACACGAAGTGCAAGGATATTCATTACTTGAGAGAATTTTGAAATTCTTTAACGGATGCCCATATGAGCTTTCTATAATCCGTCTCATCATGGTTGATCCTGGGTGACCCAGTCGATCATGCCAAAGTACAAATGTATTGGACTCAGTATTCTTTAGATTTAATGTTGAATGTGCCTCAATTGCACTAATTCTTGTCCAATACAGGCCACAAGATAAAGACGGGAATTTCTCAATAACCCTCTTTTGGCCGGAGACATTCTTTGAAGTGAGGACGAGATATTCAAGATTATCTTCATCCATTGTCTCAATATTGTAGCCATTCCGGCGTACATCTTTAAAGCTCAACAAGTTTCTCATAGACTTGGAGGAGAACATTGCATTCTCTATGATTAACATCGTTCCCTTGGGCAGAGTTACAATAGCTCTTCCGGAGCCTTCAATCAATTTACTACTTCCAGAGATTGTAGTAATGTTTGCCTTACACATATTCAGTTGAGAGAAATACTTCCTTTCTTTGAGTATTGTATGTGTAGTACATGAATCAACTAGGCAAATACTTTTACAGTTGGATGTTGATCCAAGTTCGCTTTGTGAGATATCCATTTTGCTTTCCCATAGTTTGACATACAAAAAAAAAGAAGATACACGAACATAAGAATAAACAAGTTCAATCCTTTTGTGTCACATAATATTTTCAAAATCTGCTACTAACAGTTGACTAACAAAATCAGATATGTTGTCCATAATCAATTACTATGCAGTTTGAAAATTTCAGCGTTTTTCATAAGACAATCGATTATTAAACACACAATCGATTGTTGGAACATAGACAATCGATTGTTAAACACACACAATCGATTATTTGTTATTATTGAAAAACTTCAGATCACACTGTTTAAGACAATCGATTGTTAAACATAGACAATCGATTGTGGATGATTTTTGAAAAATTCCAGATTACACTGCCTAACGACAATCGATTGTGGGTGATTTTTGAAAAATTCCAGACCTCACTGTTTCAAGACAATCGATTGTTAGACAAAGACAATCGATTGTTGGCTATTTTTGAAAAATTCCAGAACACACTGTTTCAAGACAATCGATTGTTAGCCAAAGACAATCGATTGTTGATCAATTGTTTTTCAACTTTAATGCGAAAATAGTTGATAATCGACTAGTTTTTCAGGCTAGTCGATTACCCCCACTGGAAAATAAAAGTTTTATTGATATTTGAACATATTGAAGATATTCTAAAGAACTATTGCTTTATGAACTAACTAATACGAGCTAATGCTAATGACTATTAGTTTATTCACTAACTAATACAAATAAGTAGAACAAAATCAAATAACTCCATCTTCTTTCATCACGGATCCATCGCCGATTAGGTGGTCTATTTTTCCATCGGGTTGCTCAAAGAAGTCTGCCACATCCAGGTGGGTGATATCCTCATTGTCGTCATAGACAAAATTTGTTTCAGGGCCTTTTCTCTTTCGAGATGCTTGATAAAGGTCAACCAAGTGTCTTGGTATACGGCAAGTCCTAGACCAGTGCCCATTTCCACCGCAACGATAACATATAGTTTCTGATCTATTTACCTTAGGATCTTCTGGACCCCGTTTCTGCTTTCGGTGGTTATCTCTCTTTGGGGGGTGACGGACTTCTTTGGAATTTCTTCCTTGTCCACGTCCTTGGCTTTGACCCCGTTTATGACCGTGATCATGGTCCCTTTTATGTTTGGCATAATGCGAGTGCACCATATCTGCTTCAGGCAGTGGTGTAGACCCAGTTGGTCTATTTTCGTGATTTCTCATGAGCAGATCATTATTTCGCTCAGCCACTAGTAAGAGAGAAATCAGTTCAGAGTACTTCGTAAAGCCTTTCTCTCGGTACTGTTGCTGCAGTACCATATTGGAGGCATGAAACGTTGTAAACGTTTTCTCAAGCATATCGTAATCGGAGATGTTATCTCCACATAGCTTCAGTTTAGAAGTAATTCTGAACATAGCAGAATTATATTCAGAAACGGACTTAAAGTCCTGTAGCCTCAGATGGGCCCAATCATATCGTGCTTGTGGCAGAGTGACCAACTTCAGGTTGTCATATCTCTCCTTTAAGCTGTTCCACAAAACGAGTGGATCCTTGACGGTGAGATATTCAATCTTCAAACCTTCGTCAAGGTGGTGGCGCAAGAAAATCAAGGCCTTCGCACAATCTTGGGTTGATGCTTTTTCTTTATCTTTGATGGTGTCTCCGAGACCCATAGCATCTAAGTGGATTTCAGCATCCAACACCCATGTCATATAGTTCTTGCCCGAAATTTCAAGGGCAACGAACTTTCTTTTCATAATGTCAGACATACTCGAAAATTAAATTAGGAAGAGGGAAAATACCTTTGATTTTCGAGAATGATACTTGAGACGGTAGAGTCTCGTGCTGATAACGTGTTATAAACTAAAGCAAAAGACAAGAACAATAGAACAAGAACAATAGCAATAGAGAGAAGAGTAGAGAGAGTTCTTCTTATTGAGTTGAGAGGGGTGAATTACAATGGTAGAGAGCACCTCTATTTATAGGGAGGAGGAAGATCTTGCTACCAATAATAGGACTCTAAAATCTCTCTAATTAAATACATTAAAGACATTCACCTTAAATAGAAGTGTAAGAATCTTCTATTTCATAACAGTTTTAGTATTGTATAAAGTTGTATTATTTTTAAGGGTGTCCACAATGTTACTACATTTATTCTATAATTAAACTACAATCTATGCTGAGAAAAAATATTGATTTTTCTCTTCACCTACAAAATTTCTTTCAAAACAACTACAAATAAACTACAAATCAGTTTAAGTATTGTATAAAAGTTTATTGTTTTTAAGAGTATCTTCAAAATTACTATATTTATACTACAAGTGAACTACAATTTATGTTGAAAAATAATATTGACTACATAATTTTCTCTTCACCTACAAAATTTCTACAAAAAACAATTGTATATCAATATAAGGTTTCAGGGTGAAACTTAGTCTTTAAAAGTTGAATAATTAAATTAAAGTCAGATGAAGGGGTAGGAGATATGAAGGGTAATAAAGTTTCATACATCTCATAGGAATGTAAAAATCCTTATTTAAACACTAGAGAAACGATTGACAATTTGGACCGTTGGAGTACTCATTCACCATTGACCTTCATACTTTCTTCAATTTGCTTAATGCATTTTTAATATGCAAAGCCATGAACGATTTGTATGTTGATCTTCTCGATCTTGTCAAATTTATTGAAAACAAAGTTATGATATCTGGGGCTTTAACTGTTTGTACAGAGATGCTTAGTAAGGAATTGAGATATCTGTTACTACTTGTTTGCGGTACCCGTACATGGAATACATGTGGATCCTTTTAATTAAGGAGTAAAATTTGCCAATTAATTAGATCCTTAATTAAGTATGGTATAGAATTGGTAATTTAGTATACGAGTTTGTAATTAAATCCCTTTTTTCTGGCAGCCAGCACAATAGATTTTAATAGGGAATATTAAGTTGTATAACCGCTCTTACAATAACAGCCAACATAACCGCTCTGGTCCAGTCCATTGTTTTGTTTTTGTTTTTCCATACAACTGATTTTTTGGAGATGATAAAAACAAAATTAAAGTTTGATCCTCAGCTTTTAATGGCAGTGCAAGTAACATAATTGTTTAGCCCAAAGTTATTGTGCACTTTACGAGCCATAAAAATAATCGAAATAGATCAAGGGCCAATTATAGCAGATCGTAATAATCCCAAGACTCAAAATAAAAAGAAATGCACGAGACAGATGTTCTATGTTAAAGAGAGGAAGATAGAAATATTTTATTAATAATATTGCTTTGGTCTTTCTCCCCATGGAAAGGTTCAGAGCCTTACAATGATATTCTCTATTTTCTTGGAAATAGTAATGAAGAAGAAAATCCGCCCACCCCCCTTCTAGGGCTTCTTCTCTTTGTATTTATAGATACAAGATGCATGAGCTGGCAGTGATAACCATGGCTACGCTGAGGTCCCATCCCTGTGATTGTGAATGGGTCGTAGCCTTAACAAGTGAGTCAACCGATGATCGGGTATGATAATTAATAAGTGGTTATATCATTTATTAACTCTGGATAGACGTAGGATATAATTAATTTCGTTAACTATCTTGAGGTCATATTTTGACCCATACAGTTAGTCCCTCCGCTTATCGAGGTCATGCCTTGACCGGGCTCGATAAGCGGACTTTTCAGGGCGTAGTTCCGGTTGAGGTCAATAATGGCCTTAGCCATTTCTATGTGGGAGATCAATCCATTAGAGTGGATGGCCTTAGCCTTTTTGTGTTGATGACCTTGACCATACGAGTGATTTCGACCGTAATCGAATCGTTTGCATACATGTTGAGGATGGTCGTAGCCAGTTATTCGTTGGGAATGGTCATAGCCTTAGTACTATTGATGACCTTAGCCATTTTTATATTGGAGATGGCCGTAGCCTTAACACTGTGGACGGCCTTAGCCCTTTACTTACTGGAGATGACCGTAGCCTTAACACTATGGACGGCCTTAGCCGTTTACTTACTGGAGATGGCCGTAGCCTTAACACTATGGACGACCTTTGCTGTTTACTTACTGGAGATGGCCATAGCTTTAATACTGTGGACGACCTTAGCCGTTTACTTATTGGAGATGGCCGTAGACTTAACACTGGGGACGACCTTAGCCGTTTACTTACTGGAGATGGCTGTAGCCTTAACACCGTGGACGACCTTCGCCTTATATATATATATATATGTGTGTGTGTGTGTGTGTGTGTGTGCGTGTGTGTGTGGAGTGGTTATTACCGTACTAGGTCGATGGGCATATTCATATTGACGACCTCCGGCCTTGTAGGATATTAACCTTATCTCAGGTGTTCGATACATATATCGTGTGGCCGAAAAAGAGTACGGATGCGCCTGGCACGTAACTTAGCGATGCCCACAGTTCGCAGGAGTATGGAATGTCTTTTTGGTAACCTCAGGTCATTGTAACCATTTCGAAGGTAAAGCGCCAGTTTTAGTGAAAAACCATTTCGTGGTGCTCATCATAATGACCCATGCTTCCATAGAACCGAATCATTTTTCAGTTGGCCGTGTAGTTAATGATAGTTGTTTCCTATAAATGTGTTGGCTATGCAGTTAATGATAATTCGTAAAAGCCACTGGTGTTGCCTATAAACGGCGAGTTGTTTCATTCATCTCTTATGTTTCCATCTAATGTCTAAGTGGTATTTCTGAAGAAGCTTCATATTTATCAGTTCATCTTCTCTCTTGTTCATCGCTGTTCTTCGTTCGACATCATCTTTGCTTTCCCTTACTTGAATCTCGTTCAGCTTTCGTTTATCTCTCGAAAAATGGCAAGCAAGTCTCGTGTTATCCCTACTTCGGGGACTATTCCGGCGGCTGAAGGATCGTCTACCACCGCGAGAGCCACTAAATCGGCTAAAATCAGGGGGCGTCGGTGGCCGATATTCTATACTTTCCTGGAAGTCCGGTGACCAATTTTACCGCCGATGAGGGGTAAGATCAGGTGGATGAAGCCCTACTGATGAGGGAAGTGGGTATCGGCCAGCTACGGGTGTACTGGTGCATTCCCCGATTTGCCGATATACTCATTGCTAGGCGTGAGGAGAGGGTCCACACCGACCGTATGGGGTATTGCGTTTTCTATGCTTATCCTTATAGGTTGGGGTTTAGGATCCCCCTTCTGATGTTGGTGGTAGACTTTTGCAATCACTACCGAGTGTGTCCTGGTCAACTCGTTCCTTCCCTTTACAAGCTTGTAAAAGTCCTGGAGAGGGATCACGTTGCGGCACGTGTTGTCCCTCTACGCTCATAAGAGGGTCCGTGGTACGATGATTAGGGCCGTCCCTCGCGGGGCGAGGGGTTTGACCGCAGAGTTGGATGATGCGGTCGAGCCTCATGCCTATGAAAATTTCTTTTATATCAGGACTGAACATCTGGTGGCATGTGCTACTGGATTCCCAGAGACGTGGAATCATGCACGTAAGTCTCTATCTTCGTCAGTTTCTTCATTCCGCATTTTTGTCTTGTTCTGATACGTGCTAACCTTGCCTCTTGTTTGTAGCTGAACGACCACCACTGGCTCTATTTCCCGGCATTCGCAATTGGGTCGAAGATGTTCTCCCTCAAACAGCAGGGATTCGCACGTGGCCGTCTTTCTAGGAGAGGCACGGTAGCAGACCTTCTTCGGGTGAGAGTTCTAGCTTCATTCTATTTTCGTTTCATTCCTGGTTTGATTCTTCTTAACTTTTGTTTTTCCTCTGATTAGGGAAGGCACGCCGCGTGAAGGTGCCTCAATTAGCTTTTCGCAGGCCGGATGCGACTGCGAGACTTGTAACGATGCCGGCACCTCCTTTAGTGCCGAGGGCGCCTTCGGTTGAATCCTCAACGGCTTATTCCCCAATGCGTTTTGCACCTCAAGTCGAGGAGCCTTCGGAGATCATACGCCCCAGGGGGTAGTTGGCTCCGAGCGACGATGAGGAGAAAGATGAGAGGCCACTGGTCCGGCGTAGGGTCGCATTTGGTTGCTGAGAGGAGGTGGTTCCTCAGCAACTGCATTGGTTGGAGAATCAGGCGCCCTGGTGTTGGCAGGGGTGGGAGCCTCAACTTCCGGATCGGCAAGCGGAGGGAGGGGCGTCGTGGGCGAAGGGTCGGAATCTGAGTCCGACCTGTATCCCAACGATGCCGCATGCTTCAGGACGGCCACACCCGCACAACGGTGCATGCTGAAGGTCGGCTCCGTCACGTCGAGATCTCGATGGAGCAGAACTTGCTGCTTCAAGAGGAGAATCTGGTGTCGTTGTTTGAGGTACTGTGCTCAGAGGCAGAGAGTATGTCGCTACGGGGCATTTCCGACGTCGGGTTGATGAGCAAGGTGGACGCGCAGAGCTTCAAGATATGTGTAATGTCTTTTAGTTGATTTTTTTCTTTGCTTTACTTTGTCTGTTTTTCTGTTCTAATTATTGCCTCATTCATATAGCTCTTTTTGTTGGAGGTGGAGAGCATCCGCTGAGCCAACATCCGTTTGGGGATTTTTCTCGTAGGTGCTGGAAAAATACCGTCGTTACTAGGGACAGTGTTGCGAGATGCGCGAGCGCATGAGGAACGACCCCTGGAATCGAGACCTCTTTGAAGAGTTGGAGAGGCGGGAACTTTAAGTGCAGCAGGCCCTCGGTAGGTTCAATAATCTTGAGGAGCAACTTCGTCGTAAATACGAGGAGACAGGGTTGAGAGGCGAGCTACTGCTGAGAAGGCATGCCGAGATCAGTCCAGGGCGACATAGGCCCTTGAAGCTTTGAAAACGCAGGTGGACGCTTTGGGGACTGAGGCCGCTTCCTTGAGGCTACAGGCAAGGGATTCCGTATTGAGGGTCAAGACATTAGAGACGGCGGACCGTGTCCGTGAATGGGAACAGGAGGTCGAGAGGGCCGTTGCGGCCTTTCGAGAGGAAGTGACGGAGGAATGCATTGTGGTTTATGAACGTGATGCCCAGACTGCGGCGGCTCAAATTACGGCCTTAGAGGCCGAAAATCAGCGTTTGAGGGATCAGGCTTCCTCTTTCGTCCCGACTCGCGACCTGTGGATGATTGCCGAGGCTTAGCTTGACGTGTACAAGAGACTGGGGGAGGCCGAAATTATGCCTGAAACCTCTTATGAAAAATCCTGTCAAAAGGCTCGTGAGACCCGTGTCTATTGCGGCTTTGACCCATCCACTCCAGGAGCTGACGATAGCGCCGAGGGCGCTGGTGGTGTTGATGGTGGCGCGGGTAGCACTGAATGAATAAGTTTTGTACTGTTGGTTTTATTTGTTTTTCTGTTGTTGTTGCTGTTTGGCTATCTTTTTTTTCTTTTATTTATCGGCTTCGGCCGTGTGTAAGCGAGGATGACCCGTTGCGATTGAAGATGTATATGCGATTTGATTTTTCTTTGTTCTGCCAATGGCCTTGACAATGATAGTTTCGGCTTTAATGCCTTTGGATGTTATCGAGTCCCTTGCTAGCGTTAGTCATACACTAGGTCGTCTATTTAGCGATAACAGCCTTGACCGCGATTGAGTGCTTTTTGTTTATCGCTTCTCTTTTACATAGTGTGAACAAGTTGTGGCCAATATTTGGCGATAGTGGCACTTTGCCTTAGTCCCAGTTCCGGCGTGGTCGAACTACTGGCTACGATGGTAAGAAACGCGGCCTTGTATTTCGACCGGGGCCGAACTTTGCACGACCCCAATTTTAGCTCGAGTTGGGCGTACTTACTTGAATGGCCGAGTTTGGCGAGGTAGATGTAACTTGTTTCTTCACCCGTTGCATTTTAGTTTTGAGGACGAAGGCATTCGGCTTTGTTGTTTGGACGAGATAGGGCTTGTGGTAGTGAAGGCATATGGTCAGAGTCTCAGTTCGTCTTGTAGTTGAACTTGTTGGCAAAGATAGCCTGAGTCCTAGTTCAACTTGTAGTTGAACTTTTTTTTGGTAAAGGCACGTAGCCCAAGTTCCAGTTCAACTTGTAGTTGATTTTTTTTGGTGAAGGCACGTAGCCTGAGTCCAGTTCAACTTGTAGTTGAATTTTTTGGTGAAGGCACTTAGTCAGAGTCCCAGATCAACTTGTGGTTGAACGTTTTTGGCGAAGGCACGTAACCTGAGTCCCAGTTCAACTTGTAGTTGAACGTTTTGGTGAAGACACGTAGCCTGAGTCCCAGTTCAACTTGTACTGAACTTGTTTGCGAAGGCACGTTACCTGAGTCCCAGACCCAGTTCAACTTGTAGCTGAACTTTTTTGGCGAAGGCATGTAGCCTAAGTCCCAGTTCAACTTGCAGTTGAACGTTTTGGCGAAGGCACGTAGCCTGAGTCCCAGTTCAACTTGTAGTTGAACGTTTTTGGCGAAGGCACGTAGCCTGAGTCCCAGTTCAACTTGTAGTTGAATTCTTTGGCGAAGGCACGTAGCATGAGTCCCAGTTCAACTTTTAGTTGAACTTTTTGGCAAAGGCACGTAGCCTGAGTCCTAGTTCCACTTGTAGTTGAACTTGTTAGCGAAGGCACGTAGCTTGAGTTGTTGTTCACCTGTAGTTGAATGATTCCATTTTCGATGGCGAAGGTGCATAGCCTGAGTCCCAGTTAAACTTATAGCTGAATCCTTTGGCGAAGGCACGTAGCCTGAGTTCAGTTCAACTTGTAGTTGAACTTGTTAGCGAAGGCATTTAGCCTGAGTTGTAGTTCAACCGTCGTTGAATATCACCATTTTCGTTGGCGAAGGCGCCTGCTAGTTGCACTTGTAGTTGAACTTGTTAGCGAAGGCACTTAGCCTGAGTTGTTGTTCAATCGTAGTTGAATGTTGCATTTTCGTTGGCGAAGGCGCATAGCCTGAGTCCCAGTTCAACTTATAGTTGAATTCTTTGGCGAAGGCACATAGCCTGAGTTGTTGTTCTACCGCAGTTGGACGTTTCCATTTTCGTTGACGAAGGCACATAACCTGAGTTCCAGTTCAACTTGTAGCTGAACTTGTTGGCGAAGGCACGTAGCCTGAGTCGTTGTTCAACTGTAGTTGAACATTTCCATTTTCATTCGCGAAGGCGTATATCCTGAGTCCCAGTTCAACTTGTAGCTGAACTTGTTGGCAAAGGCACGTAGCCTGAGTCGTTGTTCAATCGTAGTTGAATGTTGCAGTTTCTGTTGGCGAAGGCACATAGCCTGAGTCCCAGTTCAACTTATAGTTGAATTATTTGGCGAAGGCACGTAGCCCGAGTTGTTGTTCAACCATAGTTGAACGTTGCGATTTTTGTTGAACTGTCTCTCCCATCGTTACGCGTATGTGACATTAACTGTCAGTTCTGGTTTTAGATTTCGCACGGTTTATGTGCTATCTTCTAGATTAGTTAGCGTAGGTTACCCAGTTGTGAATCGTGGTTTTGAGACGACCTTGCGCCTTTCTCGGCGGGTTCTCGCATCGAGGACACGAGAGTACTTAGATGTGCTTTCCCCTCTCCCCGGGGAGGGGGGGTATTTTTCTTCTTGCGTGTACTGTCTGAGAGAGGAGTGACAGAGGAGTTGGATCTTGACTCGAGATCTTCAAGTTTCCTTTGTCCGATATATCGCTTCAGCTTGTTTCGAGCTGGGCTGTTCTTTAGTGTTTCTTTCCTTTTGGTCCCAGGAAGAACTATGCGATTCTGCTATGAAACCCCCAAAGACGACCCCAAATTGTTTAGCTCAAAGTTATCGTGCACTTTGCGAGCATAAAAACAATCGAAATAGATCAAGGGACAATCATAGCAGATCATAATAATTACAAGACTCAAATTTAAAAAGAAATGCGCGAGGCAGATGTTCTAGAGGAAGAAAGAGATCTTATTAATAATATTGCTTTGGTCTGCCTCCCCATGGAAAGGTTCAGAGCCTTACAATGATAATCTCTCTTTTCTAGGAAATAGTAATTAAGAAGAGAAGCTGCCCCTTCTAGGGCCTTATAGATACAAGATGCATGAGCTAGCAGTGATAGCCATGGCTACGCTGAGGTCTTGTCCCTATGATGGTGAATGGGCCGTAGCCTTAACAAGTGAGTTAGCCGATGATCGAGCACAACAATTAATAAGTGATTATATCATTTATTAAGTAGGAATAAACTTAGGATATAATTAATTTCGTTAATTATCTTGAGGTCATACCCATACAATAACGTTGCTGTATTGTTTTAAAAAAAAATACAATATCTGACTTGAGCAATGCTTACTTTAGACTATAGGTGTCAACCGGGCCGGGTTGACCCGGGACCGGCACGGACCGGCCCGGTCAAAACCGGCCCGGACCGGACCGGTTTAGCGCGGGGGGGGGGGGGGGGGGGGGTGAGGGGGGGATGGGGGGTGGGGCGTAAGGCCTTACCGGGCAATTAACCCGGACCGGACCGGCCCGGGAAGAGAAATACCGGGTGAACCGGCCAACCCGGACCGGTTATAACGGTAAAATTTTTTTTTTTTTTTTAAAAAAAAAATTTTTTAACTGCTGGGGCCCACTTGCCCGTTGGCAACGGTCCAGAACCGTTGGCCAACGGGTGTTTTTGCATTTTTGGCCCTTTTTTGTTTTTTTTTTTGTTTTTATTAAATTACATTAGTAACCCTTCTAAAAATCTATAAATACCCTCCCCTCTTCTTCATTTCCTCACTCAAAATTATCTATCTCTCTCTCAATTCTCAAATTAGCAAATATCAATCACTCTCTTCTCTTCAATTTTCAAGAATTCATATTCTACTTTCATAATTTTATTGTCTTTATTTTCCCGAATTTAATTTATCGTAATTTCTTATTTGGAAATCGGCATTCGAAGCTTGATTCTTGAAGTTCAAGTGTTCAACATTCTTGAAGTTCAACTGTTCAAGTGCTCAATTTATTGTCGAATTCGGTGCACTCTCTCCAACTCTTTCTCTTATTTAATATTTTAATTGCATATTTGATTTTAGCTTATATATTAAATTTTCCAATATGTTGAATGTTGCTAAAAGAGCGTGTAGAAAAGTTACTGGTAGGAGTGGAAGTGGTAGTGGAAGTAGTAAAAAAAGTCCTGTAGCTTCTGGTAGTAATAGTAATAATGAACCAATAACACATGTTTCTGAATCATCGCCTAATTTGCAAGATGTAAATATTGATTATGAACAATTACAGCAAGATTTCGGAATAGAAGATAACGAAATTGGAATAGAAGATGAGATACCACCTACACCTACTAGTGCAAATGTTGGTAGTATTGGAGTTGGAGTTGCTAGTGCAACAAGGGGTAGAAGACCACCAGTCGCTCCAACTTCTAAATCTAATCGTAGAAAAAGAAGTCCTGTTTGGAAATTTTTTGATGAGATAGAAGATAGTGATAGAGTTAAGTGCAGACTTTGTAACGAAACGTTTAAACATTTGACCGGAGGTAATTTAGGGGGGACTGGCACACTAATTAGACATATGCAAAATTATCATCCTATAGAATGGGGGGTTAATGGGGATGGAAGTCAAACAACCGGTAACCCTACTACTGCAGGTCTCCTAAAATATGATAAAATGAGGGATCGAGAGGAATTAGCGAAAATGATCGCTTTGGGTTGTCTACCTTTTTCTTTTGCTTCTTCCTCTTATCTTGTTACGTATATTCAAAGGATATACAACCCTATGTTTAAAGGTATCCCTAGAAGTACCTGTAGATCTGACATCTTTAGACTTCACGGCCAATATCAAACATACATACGTTATTTGTTTAGTCACCTTCCTTCTAGAGTATGTCTAACTTCTGATATTGGCCATGCTGTAAATGGAAATGATTATTTAACAATTACATGTCATTGGATAGATGACAATACTTGTATGCAAAAACGTATTATTGCTTTTAAATATGATGAAGATCAGAGTCATACTGCAACATTTATTAGTAGTACAATTGTTGAAGTTGTCGAATTTTATAATCTAAACCAAAAAGTTTTGTGTATGTCTTTTGATAATGCTTCAAACAACAATGCTGCAGTTTCAATTTTAAAATTGAATTTACATCCACCTCTTGATGATATTTTTCATGTTAGATGTGCATGTCATGTTTACAATTTAATTGTTAAAAGTGGGCTCGATTTATTTTCAACTGAGATTACTCTAGTTAGAAGAGCTGTTGGAGTAATTCAGGGAAATAATAGACAATCTAGAATAAGAGAATTTAAGAACAAGTGTATGCAATATAACCTTACACCTAGATTCATGCCCGACGAAGTAGTTACTAGATGGAATTATACGTATATATTTTTAAAATGTTGCTACAAATATAGATTTCCAATAACAGAAGTTGCTAATGCACATTGTACTGATCCTAGGCGTATGTTAACCGGTGATACCTGGGAGGTCATTAGTGATGTGATTAAATTTTTACATAAATTTTATACTGCTACTGTTGTGTTTTCTGGGGCATATTACCCAACTATTACTGTGGCTTTAGTACATATAGCTGAAATTTCTTTGCTACTATTTGAATTTAAGAAGAAAGATAGATATACGGATGCTGTTGCAAGTATGCAAGCAAAATTTAAAAAATATTTCTTTCCAATTCCTCCTGTTTACTTAATTGGTGCAGTTTTAAATCCTTCAATTAAAATGTCTGATTGTCAACAATTAATGAATGCTTTATACAATTATATGGAGATTGGGCCCACTGAAAGCCCAAATTTGTATGAATCTATGAACCAACTAAATGAACATTTACAATATCTATATACTTATTATGCAACTCAATGTGATAATGCTCGTGCTTCAACTGCTGCAAATCCCACTATGCAATGTAGCACTTCTAATGTAGTCGGAGATGATGATGAAGGCTTTGATAGTTTTAATATTTTTTCAACTTTTTCTAACACTCAAAGTAGTAGTAGGAATATAGATGAACTGCAATTTTACTTGCAGAAGCAAAAGGAGCCTCGCACCAAGGAATTTTCACCGTTAGGCTGGTGGCAGGAAAATTCAAAGCAATTTCCCGTTCTTTACGCTATGGCGCGGGATGTCCTGAATGTCCCAATTTCCACTGTTGCATCCGAGAGTGCATTTAGCCAAGCAAGACAACAACTTGGAGACACGCGGCACTCATTGGGAAGCAATGCTTTGGAAGTCTTAGTGTGTCTAAGAGATTGGATAAGATCTGAACGAAGAAATCAAGGAAAGGAAGATCTTGATAGCCCGGAAGACGAAGAACTTGGAGATATATTAACGCACGGAAACCCATCCGAATTTAACACTCCAGAAGAAGGTCCAGAGGTTCATATTAATATGGAAGAACTTGCTATTGCAATGCAAGCCATTTGATGTAAATTGTAAACTAATTATGATACATTTTAGTTTTTCAGTTTGAAATTTTGAATTTAAGAAATAAAGTAGCACTTGCAATAAGTGCAATTTTTTCCCCATCTTTTGTTGTGTTCATTCAATTATTACAAAGTATTAATATAACTTAATATTTATACTATACGTAATTCAAAAAAAAAAATAAATAAATAAATCCGGCCCGGCCCGGCCCGGACCGGATCAACCCAGCCCAATTGCAACCCGCCCCCAATTGAACCCGGACCGGACCGGCCCGGACCCGGACGGGTCATAAAATTTGGACCCGGACCCGGCCCGGCCCACCCGTTGGTCACCTTTACTTTAGACATTTGCATCTAGGCTTGGTAACTTAAACTTCCGATATATGGTTTTGAAGTTTGGACCCGCCAAATTTCAGATAAAAATGTGTCTGAAGTTTATTTTTCCTATTGTCTCAAGTTTGCTTGCACAAGTAATATATCAAACGTGAGGTGAAATTTTAATTTTGGATGCCGATTTTTACAACTTCAATTACGTATATCAAGAATTGATTCTATAATGGCTAAACTCATAAACATTCATTGAATGCAGCTATGAGTTAAACGGGGTCCTAAAGTTGACTATTCGTGCACTTCCTCTAAAAATTGCCAGTCTGCTTGGCCAAGCTTCTTTGAGGCAAAATACTTCTTCCTTTTTTTTTAATTAAAAGTGATTTATTTTCTAAATTTAAGATATTTAGCCAAGCTTTTGAAAAGATCACAAAGAAGTATAATATCTAAACTATAAAATAAATAAAAAAAACATCAAATCTAGCACAACTCGAGACAACTTGCAACCAAAAAGAAACTAAAGAAAAAGACGATTAATAAGCTTTAGGAACATTAACCTATCATCCAAATTCTAATGATGTCACAATCTTCTGAATCACTTGCATGTCAAGGAGAGCCACTGAAACGTTTGGGGTCTAGATATCCTCAGTTTACAATATTGACCAACAACCATAAAATTCTCTGTACATATTTGATTTCCAAGGCCCACACATCACCATTTATTGTTCCTGAAATCATAGAGAAGGGTTTACGCCAAGCTTCACCAACTAACTAATCTCAAATCTCAATATAAAATATCAAGGCAATCCTCCGTGCTTAACCATAGGCATGCTTCATGGAGTTTGCCAATTTTTTTTCTTAACAAGACCCAACATATCAATAAATAACAAAATGTGATTTTGATCAATGCTATAAAACAATATCCTTTACCTTGAATTTCTCAAATGTGATACACGATGAGTTTGTATCTTTGCCCGAAATGCATGGTGACAGAAGTAGTACTAATTCTCTTGGTCAAGTATAATAAAACATCAAGTAAGCATCAAAACATAACCTTGCATATTGAAGGGGCAGAGAAATAATAGTGCTAAGGTCACTTCCCATGCTCTGTCTCCAGCAAAACACCATGTCGCAAGAGAACTGAAAAAAATACTTACAATTACATGTCTATGTTAGAAGTATGATTCCTACTAAAATACAATAACCTTCATATTGAATAATTCGGAATTACAACTACATGAGCGGAAGCTAACCTGAATCCATGAGTGGAAATCGTTGAACCTCCTTTGATGATTGTCCAAAGGTCCTTATGAAGATTGCTCCTTGATCCTTCCTTCAAGATTGTCTTGAAGTTTATGTCTCCACAAGAATTCCTTACAAGACTTGAATATGTGAATGGTTTCACAACAATAACAATATGACAATAACCAAAGTTGGTGTATGGTTTTCCACAAGAATTTGTAAGACAACAATGGAGTTTCTCTTGATTCAATGGGTGGAAGAAGAGATTATGTCTTGCTATAATGTGGGAACCATAACCCCTACTTTATAACAAAAGAGTTACATAACCCAAGAGTCACAAGAGTTACATAACTCAAGAGTCACAAGCATGTAATCATGGTTACATATATGTAACCTTAGTTAGCCCATCATTAACTAAGGTTACCCTTTTGGGTATCTACACATTAGTCCTACACTTTATATGACAATACATTGGCCCCCTTAACATAATGTCCATAAGACCACAAAATTAGGCCAAACCAAAAGATAGCACATAACATATAATTTATCCATATATTGTTCATATGTATGTAGATATAAGTCCATATATCTTACAATCTCCCACTTGGACGAGAGACACATACATATGTACAAACCTTAGCATTATATGTTACAAAATAACCTTAGGAGCTCAAAATTGCTATCACAATAAAATTGTCATGAACAATCCGGTCCAGCAATCATACCAACATAGGAACTAAGTGCTCTTCGTTACTCATTCGTAACTAGAACCAACATAGATCATGTATATCAATATAACCAACGACATGGATCAAGTGTAGGTATGTAGCATGGAAATAACATAAAGTGTGGTCAATAGAATGTCTATTTCCAACTGGTTCTCTTTATTGAGATCAATCATAAACTGTAAGAGTACAAAAAACTTTAAAACTGAATATCTGCGCAGATATAACTGAATTACTGAATTTCTGAATATAATGGACAATACATAAATGTACAATACAAACTCCCACTAAAATACATAATCCTTATCTGATTTGACACCCATACAAGAAATATGCTCATGAAATACTTTTGGTGTCAATCCCATAGTGAGCGGATCCGCAAGCATGGAGTTTGTACTAATGTACTCAATGCACAATTGTCCATTTTGTACTCTTTCTTTAACAACCCGAAATTTGACGTCCATATGTTTTGCTTTCGTCAAACTACTGTTGTTATTAGCATATAGGACTGCCGATCTGTTATCGCATAATAGCCTAAGTGGTCTTTTGATGCTATCAACAATTCGCAGTCCACCAACAAAATTCCGCAGCCATAATGCCTCATTGGATGCTTCATAACATGCCATAAACTCCGCTTCCATGGTGGAAGTGGCTGTAAGAGTTTGCTTGATGCTTCTCCAAGAGATAGCACCGCCCGCAAGCATGTAAATATAGCCTGAAGTGGACTTCAAACTATCCTGACATCCAGCAAAATCGGAATCGGTATACCCAATGATCTCAAGCTGGTCCGATTTCTGCTATATATGCATGTAATCCTTTGTTCTCTGTACGTACCTCATGACCCGTTTGGCTGCCTTCCAATGGTCCATCCCGGATTTCTTAGATATCTGCCTAACATCCCAACAATGTATGCTATATCAAGTCGTGTACATACCTGAGCATACATCAGACTACCTACAGCCGAAGCATAAGGCGTCTTCTGCATTTCCGAAATTTTATAATTATTATTTGGGCACTGTTTGAGACTAAACTTGTTTCCCTTAGCAACAGGGGGTGTTGCCTGGTTTACAATCTTGCATGCCAAATCTTTTAAGAACCTTATCGATATAGCCCTTTTGTGACAGACCGAGAATACCTTTGGAGCGATCTCGTTGTATCTGAATTCCTAATACAAAAGAAGCTTCACCAAGATCTTTCATTTCAAATTTCTTTGAAAGAAATTTCTTAGTTTCATGCAATAATGCTATATCATTACAGGCAAGCAGTATGTCATCGACATATAAAACCAGAAAAATATACTTACTCCCACTGAACATATGGTATATACAGTCATCAGCAATATTCGTTTCAAAACCAAAAGATGTAATGACTGCATGAAACTTATAATACCATTGACGAGAAGCTTGCTTGAGCCCATGGATGGATTTCTTTAATTTGCAAACCTTTTTCTCTGATTCATCCGAAACAAAGTTTTCAGGTTGCACCATATAAATTGTTTCCTCAATGTCACCATTGAGAAACGCTGTCTTAACATCCATCTGATGAAGCTCAAGATCAAAATGTGCTACTAATGCCATTATAGTCCTGAAAGAGTCTTTCGATGAAACTGGAGAGAAAGTCTCTTTATAATAAATGCCTTCCTTCTGAGTGTAGCCTTTTGCGACAAGACGAGCTTTGTACTTAATAACATTGCCCTCTGAATCCCTTTTGGTTTTAAAAATCCATTTACAACCAATAGGTTTAATACCTTCGGGCAATGTAACAAGCTCCCAAACGTCATTATCGGTCATAGACTTCATCTCATCATTCATGGCATCAATCCACTTTTGAGAGTTAGAACCCTTAATGACTTGACGGAAGTTGATTGGATCATCTTCCTCAAGTCCAATATCACTTTCTTGTTCTTGGAGAAATACAACATAATCATCCGGAATTGCATTTCTCCTCTCTCTAGTGGATCTCCTTAATGGCACTTCAGTTTCTTGAGGTTGTTGAGTTTGATTTTCATTAGTAATTACAGGATCCTGATTGGGGAGATTTTCGAGATTGTCTTGAACTGGAGTTGTATGAGCCGTGTTAGGAATGAGAACTCCCTGACCAAGATCAACAACTTGAGGGAAAGACACATGTTCTTCCTCAAAGACAAAATCTCTAACAACTTTATCTCCCCACCCCCGAAACTCAATATCCTCAAAGAACCTAGCATTACCCGTCTCAAAAATAGTTCTAGAAGTGGTATCATAAAACATAAAACCCCTGGATCTTTCAGAGTATCCAACAAAATAGCTACTAACCGTCTTAGCATCCAGTTTCCTTTCATTCGGCCTATAAGGCCTTGCCTCAGCTGGACAACCCCAAATGTGTAAATGCCTAATACTGGGTTTATGCCCAGTCCAAAGTTCATATGGGATTTTGATTGTAGCTTTAGTTGGAACTCTATTAAGAATATAAGTTGCGGTTTTTAATGCTTCACCCCAGAGTGAGTCTGGCAAAGTAGTACGACAAAGCATACTTCTTACCATATCCTTAAGGGTCCGATTTCGTCTCTCAGCTACACCATTCATCGTAGGACTGCCTGGCATAGAATACTGAGGGACGATCTCACACTCATCTAGGAATTTAGCAAATGGCCCTGGACGTTGTTCACCTGAACCATCATATCGACCATAGTATTCACCACCACGGTCAGATCTAACGGATTTAATTCTTTTGCTTAGTTGATTTTCAACTTCAGCCTTAAATGATTTGAACACGTCTATGGATTGGGACTTTTCATGAATAAGATATAGGTACCCATAACGAGAGTAATCGTCTATGAATGTGATAAAGTATTGTTGACCATTCCTACAAGGAGTAGGAAATGGCCCACAAATATTCATATGTATCAATTCTAAGACGTCCGAAGCTCTCTTAGCACCTAATCTTGTCTTGTTTGTTTGTTTTCCCTTGATACACTCAACACAAATATCCGAATTTGAGGAATCAAGAGAATCAAGAATTCCATCTGACACGAGTTTCTGAATTCTTTGAATGGATATATGACCCAAACGTTTATGCCAGAGTGATATAGAATTCTCATTAGTTAATTTTCTTTTGGTACCACTTAAACCTGTATGCAAGGTTTCATTATTCGAGGTTATTGTATCAACCAAATATAGGCTATCAAATGTGTATAAAAGACCAGTACCAATAAGATTTGAATTCTGAAAGAGACTAACTTTATTATCACCAAAAGAACATGTATAACCGGATATGTCCAATTTGGGAACAGAAAATAAATTCCGTCTAAAAGACGGCATAACAAAAGTCTCATCCAAATCTAAATGAAAACCGGTCTTAAACAACAACCTAAATTTGCCAATAGCCTCAACTGGCACCTTCTTGTCGTCACCCACATAGATGTATCTTTCACCATCATTTGGTTTTCGGCAGTTCAGGCAACCCTGCATAGATATACTTATGTGAGTAGTAGCAGCAGAATCTACCCACCAAGTATCCTTAGGTACCGAAATTAAATTAACTTCAGAACAAACAAGAAAAAGAAATGTACCTTTTTTCGCACGCCAGGCATGGTACTTGGTACAATCTTTCTTCACATGATTAGTCCCATTACAGAAAAAGTAACCTAATTCAGTAATTTCAACCTTCGGTTCCTTATGTTGCTTAATCTTGGGCCTTGCAACCGCAACTTCCTTACCTTTCCCCTTCTTAGTTTCCTTAGAAGAGGATGCCAAATGAGCACTTTCAGTCTTATCCTGCTTTATCCTTTCCTCTTCTTGCACACAATGTGAAATGAGCTCATTTAGAGTCCATTTCTCCTTCAGGCAGTTATAACTGACCTTAAACTGATTAAAGTGTGCAGGAAGAGATATCAAAACAAAGTACACAAGCAATTCCTCAGGTAATACTAGCTTGAGTGACTTAAGTTTCGAAGCAAGATGAGACATTTCCAAAATGTACTCCCTAATGTTTCCCTTGCCCTGATACCTCATGGAAACAAGTTTACTCAATAGTGTACTTGTTTCCGCCTTTTCGTTTTGCATAAAATGCTTTTCAAGGTTTTCAAGGAAAACTTTGGCATTAGCTTCATCATTCATAGTGCCCCTGAATGATTCTGGAATCACGCTTCATGATCATTAGACTCATGCGATTCGAGCGTTCCCACTTCTCCATCTCTCTCCTTTCATCAGGAGAGGATGTATCCTCAAGAGAAGCAGGTTGCTCATTCCGAAGTGCAAGGTCAAGATCCATGCAACCGAGAACTATCATGATGTTCTCTTTCCATTCCTTAAAGTTTGTGCCGTTAAGCACAGGGATGCTATTGATGTTGGCAGATATAGAAGCAGCAGAAGAATTAACTAAAAATAGAACAAAAGGATTACTTAACACATGCTTACAATTACTTGAACTTTAAATTTGCTTTATAGATTCAAAATAGGCATATCCCATTACAAGATACCTAGCACAACATTGATTTTAGTCTTTGGACAGAAAAATAACTTGTAAGTGGTACTCTTGGTATAGTGATCAAATATAGACAATAAACTCCTGTCAAATATCAAGCCTTCCTTTGGGCCGACTTAATTCACATGGAAAACCAAATAATTGTCTCATATTTATCACCACAAGCACGTTCGAATTCCTGCCAAATAACAACCTTCCTTTGGGCCGGTGTTAAACGCATGGAAGACTAACATCCAAAGTCATCTTATATTTCAAGATTAATCAATCTACACAATAGAGGTTACTTTGGCAACATAATGCTTCAATTGACTCATTTAAAATATTAGATGCTAAAAACTTTAGTTCCTTAAGCCATATTATGAATCTTAACTTAATATGTTACATGTTTTTGACATGCAACATCTGAATATTAATTGTTATAGACTTGAGAGGACAATTCCAGAATATGAAAATTGATGGACTAAAACAATTAATATTCAAAACTTAAATATTAATGTACAATACATTAATAAAAAAATTTAATATTAATTGACATATTATTAATATTCAATTAAAATCTGAAACTTAAAAAAAAATTTGAAACGTTTCAACCTTACTGGTCCAGGATAATCGATTATCTTAAACAGATAATCGATTATTCTGGTATTAAAAATTTCAAACTTACTGGACCAGGATAATCGATTATCTTTAAACAGATAATCGATTATTCTGGTATTAAAAAACAATTTCAAACTTACTGGATCAGAATAATCGATTATCTCAAAACAGATAATCGATTATTCTAGCATTAGAAACGTTTCAAACTTACTGGACCAGAATAATCGATTATCTCAAAACAGATAATCGATTATTCTGGTATTCTAGAATTGCCAAAATTTCTGAAAATTAAGAGATAATCGATTATCTAAAATGAATAATCGTTATCTTTAGGCAGTGTCCAACAACTCAATATTATTTTCAATAAGAATCTTAAACAAGAAAACATGTTGTTTACATCAACCAAATCATGCAAAATTCGAAGTTTTAAATCAGGTAAAGATAACATGATATTAAAACATCAAATTTCATCAAAACATAACATTCATAAAAAAAACATGCTATTTCATGGTACTTGAATTTCATAAATAAAATTCTAATTTTACTTGAACATGAACCTAACATAGCATGAATCTTATGAACATCCAAATTATCCAAATATGAAGGTGGCTTTGATACCAATTGTTAGAAATATGATTCCTACTAAAATACAATAACGTTCATATTGAACAATTCGGAATTACAACTACATGAGCGGAAGCTAACCTGAACCCATGAGTGGAAATCGTTGAACCTCCTTTGATGATTGTCCAAAGGTCCTTATGAAGATTGCTCCTTGATCCTTCCTTCAAGATTGTCTTGAAGTTTATGTCTCCACAAGAATTCCTTACAAGACTTGAATATGTGAATGGTTTCACAACAATAACAATATGACAATAATCAAAGTTGGTGTATGGTTTTCCACAAGAATTTGCAAAACAACAATGGAGTTTCTCTTGATTCAATGGGAGGAAGAAGAGATTATGTCTTGCTATAATGTGGGAACCATAACCCCCACTTTATAACAAAAGAGTTACATAACCCAAGAGTCACAAGAGTTTCATAACTCAAGAGTCACAAGCATGTAACCATGGTTACATATATGTAACCTTAGTTAGCCCATCATTAACTAAGGTTACCCTTTTGGGTATCTACACATTAGTCCTACACTTTATATGACAATACATTGGCCCCCTTAACATAATGTCCATAAGACCACAAAATTAGGCCAAACCAAAAGATAGCACATAACATATAATTTATCCATATATTGTTCATATGTATGTAGATATAAGACCAGTACCGATAAGATTTGAATTCTGAAAGAGACTAACTTTATTGTCACCAAAAGAACATGAATAACCGAATATGTCCAATTTTGGAACGGAAATTAAATTCCGTCTAAAAGACGGTACAACAAAAGTCTCATCCAAATCTAAATGAAAACCGGTCTTAAACAACAACCTAAACTTTCCAATAGCCTCAACTGGCACCTTCTTGCCGTCACCCACATAGATGTATCTTTCACCATCATTTGGTTTTCGGCAGTTCAGGCAACCCTACATAGATATACTTATGTGAGTAGTAGCAGCCGAATCTACCACCAAGTATCCTTAGGTACCGAAATTAAATTAACTTCAGAACAAACAAACGAAAGAAATGTACCTTTTTTCGCACGCCAAGCGTGGTACATGGTACAGTCTTTCTTCACATGATTAGTCCCCTTACATTAAAAACAACCTAATTCAGTAATTTCAACCTTAGGTTCCTTCTGTTGCTAAATCTTGGGCCTTGCAACCGCAACCTCCTTACCTTTCCTCTTCTTAGTTTCCTTAGAAGAGGATGCCAAATGAGCACTTTCAGTCTTATCCTGCTTTATCCTTTCCTCTTCTTGCACAAAGTGTGAAATGATCTCGTTAAGAGTCCATTTCTCCTTCAGGCAGTTGTAACTGACCTTAAACTGATTAAAGTGTGCAGGAAGAGATATCAAAACAAAGTACACAAGCAGTTCCTCAGGTAAATCCAGCTTGATTGACTTTAGTTTCGAAGCAAGATGAGACATTTCCATAATGTACTCCCTAATGTTTCCCTTGCCCTTATACCTTATGGAAACAAGTTTACTCAATAGTGTACTTGTTTCCGCCGTATAAAACGTTTTTCAAGGTTTTCAAGGAAAACTTTGGCATTAGCTTCATCATTCATAGTGCCCCTGAATGATTCTGGAATTGCACGTTTCATAATCATTAGACTCATGCGATTCGTGCGTTTCCACTTCTCCATCACCCTCCTTTCATCAGGAGAGGATGTATCCTCAAGAGGAGTTGGTTGCTCAGTCCGAAGTGCAAGGTCAAGATCCATGCAACCGAGAACGATCATGACATTCTCTTTCCATTCCTTAAAGTTAGTGCCGTTAAGCACAGGGATGCTATTGATGTTGGCAGATATCGTAGAAGCAGAAGAATTAACTGAAAATAGAACAAAAGGATTACTGAATACATGCTTACAATTACTTGAACTTTAACCTTACTTTATAGATTCAAAATAGGCATATCCCATTACAAGATACCTAGCACAACATAGATTTTAGTCTTTGGACAGAAAAACAACTTGTAAGTGGTACTCTTGGTGTAGTGATCAAACATAGACAATAAACTCCTGTCAAATATCAAACCTTCCTTTGGGCCGATTTAATATTCACATGGAAAACCAAATAATTGTCTCATATATATCACCACAAGCATGTTCGAATTCTTGCCAAATAACAACCTTCCTTTGGGCCGGTGTTAAACGCATGGAAGACTAACATCCACAGTCATCTTATATTTTAAGATTAATAAATCTACACAATAGAGGTTACTTTGGCAACATAATGCTTCAATTGACTAATTAAAATATTAGATGCTATAAACTTTAGTTCCTTAAGCCATATTTTTAATCTTTAACTTAATAAGTTACATGTTTTGACATGTAACACTTGAATATTAATTATTTTATACTTGAGCGGACAATTCCAAAAATATTAAAATTGATGGACTTTAAACAATTAATATTCATAACTTAACTATTATAATTGAACAATAAATAATATGTCAATTAAATCTGAAACTTAAAAGATTTGAAACGTTTTTTAACCTCACTGGACAAAAATAATCGATTATCTTTGGCATAAAAAAAAATTTCATCTACTGGACCAAAATAATCTATTATCTAAACCAGATAATCGATTATTCTGGTTTTAAGAAAAATTTTTAAGTTACTGGACCAGGATAATCGATTATCTAAAATAGATAATCGATTATCTGGTATACGAAAAACGTTTCAATCTCACTGGACCAGAATAATCGATTATCTGAAACAAATAATCGATTATTCTGGTGTTCCAAAAACTGCCAGAATTCTAAAACTTGAGAGATAATCGATTAACATCCAAGATAATCGATTATTTTTGGACACTGTTTTGCGAAAATTTTTCTGAATAAAACATGATTTTCAACAAGAATCTTTAAACAAGAAAACATGTTGTTTACCAACTAAAATCATGCTTTATACAATGTTTTAATACAAGTAAAGATAACATGGCATTAAAACATCAAATTGCATCAAAACATAATATTCATAATATCATGCTATTTCATGGTACTAGAATTTCATAAATAAAATTCTAACATTTCTTGAACATGAATCCTAACATAACATGAATCTTATGAACATCCAAATTATCCAAAATGAAGGTGGCTCTGATACCAATTGTTAGGATTATGATTCCTACTAAAGACAATAACCTTCATATTGAACAATTCGGAATTAAACTACATGAGCGGAAGCTAACCTGAATCCATGTGTGGAAATTGTTGAACCTCCTTTTGATGATTGTCCTTGAGTCATTATGAAGATTGCTCCTTTGAACCTTCTTCAAGATTGTCTTGAAGTTGTATGTCACCACAAGAATTCTTCACAAGACTTGAGCAATATGTGAATAGTATCACCACAATAATAATATGACAATGATCAAAATTGGTATATGGTTTTCCACAATTATTTGCAAGACAACAATGGTGTATTTTTGCTCTTGATTCAATGGGAGGAAGAAGAGTCTTGTCTTGCAATAATGTGGGAACCATAACCCCCACTTTATAACTTCATGAGTTACATAACCCAAGAGTCACAAGAGTTACATAACTCAAGAGTCACAAGCATGTAACCATGGTTACATATATGTAACCTTAGTTAGCCCATCATTAACTAAGGTTACCCTTTTGGGTATCTACACATTAGTCCTACACTTTATATGACAATACATTGGCCCCCTTAACATAATGTCCATAAGACCACAAAATTAGGCCAAACCAAAAGATAGCACATAATATATAATTTTCCATATATTGTTCATATGTATGTAGATATAAGTCCATATATCTAGATATAAATCCATATATCTTACATAGAAAACTTAGGATTATTTTATTTTGTTGCTCTGCAACACTACCAGTAGATGTAAAGGCAGTAGTTTAATATCTATGGTTAATAAATTAGAAATCTTTTGACCTCGAATCAAGTTTTATCATCCAAATGAACTAAGAAAAAATTATAAGTTATAAAGTTTGCAATAATGCTCCTACAGGGTTGAAACATCATTCTTATTTCGTGGCGCTGGAACAACAGAATGGAAAACCTTAATAGTATTAGAATACTTAGTTGGAATCTTTTCTGAAGAACATTGTTGAATTTTTTTTTCTAACGAACAATTTATATTTGAAGGTTTTTAAAAGATATTATTAGTTATCACCTCAAAACAACATAAAGGTGATTTAATTTGTCTTTGACAGTTTGATTTAATTTCTAAGTAAACTAAATGCAGTGTAATTTCCTGCAACCATGAAAGTGAAGGTACTTATGTCGACGGCCATCTATTACTTGATTCAAAATTATAAACAAGTGTGTTTAGCTCAAAGTTCTCCTACACTTTATAAGCATAAATCAATTAAAATCAACGGAGGGCCAATCATAGCAGATCGTAATAAATCAAAAGACTAAATGAATAAAATGTAAGAGACGGTAGTTATTAGTTAAGGGGAGGAGGGTAAAAGATCTTTTATTAATGATATCGATTTGGTCTATCTCTCCATGGAGAGGTTCTTAGCCTTACAATGATGTATATTCTCTTCTTTTAGAAGTGGAGGTGAAGAAGAAGAAGCATCCCCCTTTTAGGGTTCTTTCTCTTCATATTTATGGCTGTGAATCTTGCCAGGTTGCGAGGGACGGTCGTGGCCGCGTCGAAGGGACGTCCATAAATCAATGAATAGGTCGTGGTCTCGTTAATTAGGTCGAGTAATCTCGGAAAACTTTTGTCACTGAATGATTATACCATTTATTAGTCCGAACAAGTTTAGGAGCCATTTAGACAAGCTAATTATCTTGAATCTAGTTTTGACTCATACAGATAGTCCCTCCGCTTATGGAGGTCGGGATCGGCCGAGCTCGATGAGCGGACTTTGCCGAGTATAGTTCAAGAAATCCGGAGGGAAAGACCGAATGCCATTTTGGTCGTGACCTAAGATGGCCGTGGTCGCTTATACTTTGAAGATTGCCGTAGCCATTTGGACTTCGATGATGGTCGTAGCCGTTTATAATTTGGAGATGGCCACTTTGCACCAGAGATGAGCGTAACCACTTTGCATGGACAATCCTTGACTGCAATGGAGCTGTTTGTTAAGTGAATTCACAATCGACGACCGTTGTCGCAATTCTTTGGTTGGTTTTCATACGAGCAACTGGCATAGCCGTTCGTATATCTGAAACGGCCGTGGCCTTTTGTTTGTATGTACTCTTCTTCGGGCTGGAGGTCATAGTCAGCTTATTTTTGCGAGATGGCGATTAACCGTTCGTTCCTTTGAGAGGGGCGTAGCCGCCCTTACTAAGGGGGTGGTCGTAACCGTTTCGTATTCAATATATGGCAGTGGTCACGGTTGCTTCAGAGATGGATGTAATCAATATTACTTTTGGAGGCGGCCGTGGCCAGAATTATTTTGAAGATGGCCATAGACACTATTGATCTAGAGACGGGCGCAGCCAATTGCATACGTTTGGCGGGGATACGATCAGGCTTGCCGCGTATGGGGAGGGCATCATACTCTTAGTGGCGCATGGGGCGTGCTTTTGGTCTCTTGGGAATGTTACAAACGTTTTGAGGGTGATATGCTGACTGAAGGTTGAATGTCCATTCCACGGTATTCGTCATAATGATGCCCGTTACTGTAGATCTGAACCGTTTTGCAGTTGGTCAAGCAGTTAATGGTGGCCTTCAAGATTCGTGAAGTCCATTTATGTTTGCCTATAAATAAAGGGTTGTATCAGTCAATTCTCACTTTTCCAATATTTGCTTAAGTGAAATTTTGGGAGAGATAACTGCTTTTATTCTCAAATTGCTTTATCTTCTGCTCCTTGTTACTTTATTCTCTGTCATTTATCGTCAGATCTTTATCTCCCTTTGCTCTTCCGGTGAACTCTGCTCACTTTCTTTTAATATATTGACAATGGCGAGCAGTTCTCGTTCTGATATTGCTCCGGTGGTGGTTCCAGCGGCTGAGGGTCCATCTACGGTGGTGAGAACCACCGATTCGGCGGGTATTCACAGGCTCCCATCGGTGACCGACATTCTTTCTCTGCCGTGAGGCCCGACGATCGATTTCTCCGACTATACAGGAGAGGACCAAATGGACGAAGCCCCATTGATGGGGGAGGTGGGCATCACACAACTAACGGATCAGTGTGATATTCCTCGCTTCGCTGACATCGTCCTTGCTAGGAGCGGGGAGAGGGTACACGTTGACCTCCGAGGGTACTGCTTTTTTTACGCCTACCCTTTCAAGCTGGGATTTAGATTTCCTCTCCCAATGCTAGTGGTGGACTTCTGTCACTACTACAGGGTATGCCCTGGTCAGCTAGTCCCTTCATGCTACAAGTTATTGGCGATGCTGATAAAATATGCGGAGTTGGCACGGAGGGAGATTACCCTTGGGCACGTACTAACTCTTTACGCTCCCTAGAGGGTGCGAGGTACCATGATTCGGTTGGTCCCTCATGGGGCCAGCGGCTTAACTGCGGAGCTTGATGACGAGGTTGTTGCCCGTACTTATGAGCACTCTTTCAATATCAGGACCGAGCACCTGGTGGCTTGTGCTATCGACTTCCCAGATTGATGGAACCATGCACGTAAGTTTCTTTTTCGTTGGTCTCCTTTTCTTTTTGTTATATACCCTAATTCACATTCGTACGCACCGACCTTCCTCTTCTGCCGTAGCTGAAGGTGCACCACCGGAACCGCTTTACGGCATCCACGAGTTGGTCAAGGCCCTGCTTCCTGTCACAGCAGGAATTTGCACGTGGGTGTCTTTCTAGGAGGCCCATGCTGTAGGCCAGCTGCTGGTAAGAATTTGACGTGCTGTATTGCTCTTGTTTCATAGTATTCAGTCTTTTTTCTTTGACCTTTCTTCCTTTTTCGACTAGGGTGATCGAGTCGTAGGAGGGCTCCTCAGCTCGCTTTCTGTATGTCGTGGGCGACTGCTCGTTTGATTACAATGACGGCGCCTCACCCAGTTCCGAGAGAGACTTCGGTTGAATCCTCAACGGCTCACTCTCCAGCACGGTTCGTGCACCGAGTTGAAGAATCTTCACGGGCCATGCGTTCCAGGGTGGAGTTGCCGCCAAATGAAGATGAGGAAGAAGAGGAGAGGCCGCTGGTTTGGCGTAGGGTGGCGTTCTCCCCGGTCCTTCAGGTGGTGATTAAGATAGATTCTCCGCAATCGGAAGCGGAAGGGAATGCAGCGGATCCTGCCCTAGAGGGCGAGCGTTCAGTGGGGGTTGCACGGGTTGGCTTAGGCCAATGTGACACAATCGCTTCGGCGATTCAAATTTCAGTTCCTGTTGTTGAGAGGGAAGGTAGTTCCTCAGCAACTGTTTTGGTGGAGGAAACAGGCGCTGATGTTTTGACGAGTACGGGTGCTTCAACTTCCCGAGCGGCGGAGGCCTCGACTTCCAGGGCGGTGGAAGGAAGGGGCGCCTCATGAGAGAGGGATGATCCTGAGTCCGACATGGACCCTGAGGACGTCCGCCTGTTCCAAGAGGGTTATACCCGCCCAGCAGTGCAGGCCGAAGGGGATTACCGCTTTGTGGAGATTCCTAATGAGCAGAACCTGCTGCTCGAGGAGGAGAATCTGGTGACGTTGTTTGAGGTTATATGCTCACAGGTGGAGAGCGCGTCCTTGAGGGGCATCTCAGATGTTGGGTTGATGGGTACGTGTGAAGTCTTTGTCTATTTCTTTTCTTAGTGTATCTTCTTGTATAATAGTTGTCCTGTTTGCTGTAGACATTCTTATTGGAGGTAGAGAATTCGTCGGGCCAATGTCCGCTCGGCTGTCTTTGTGCGGTTGTTGGAGAAGTACCGCCGCTATCGGAACCGGTGCCGTGATTTGCGTGAACGCTTAAGGAATGACCCGCAGAACCGGGAGCTGGTAGAAGAGTTGACAAGGAGGGAATTTCATATGCAGCAGACCCTTAACAGGGTAAATGCTCTTGACGGGCAGCTCCGTCAAAGGAACGAGGAGATGAAGGTTGAAAGAAGGACGGCTACTGAGAGAGAGCACCAAAATTGGGCTACAACAGTAGAGGCCGTTGAGGCTTTGACTAGGCAGGTGGCTGCCCTGGAGACTAAGACTGTTGGCTTGAGGAAGCGGACAGAGGACGCCCTGGCGAGGGTCGAAATGTTGCATGCGACCAACCGTGCCAAGAAAGAGAACGCGGATTGGAGAGAGCCGCCGCTGCTTTCCGAGAGAGGGCGTTGGAGGGGCGCATTACTGTTTGTGAGCTGGATGACCGTACTGCGGCGGACCGGATTGTGGCCTTGGAGGCTGAGAACCAGCACCTGAGGAATTAGGCTGCTTCTTTTGGTCCTGCTCGTGAGCTTTGAACGTACGCCGAGGCCCAGCTCGACGTGTATACGCGGTTGTGGGAAGCCAGCATTGTGCCTGAGGCCACATATGAGGAAGCACGCCAAAAGGCCTGTGATGCACGCCTCGACTGCGGTTTTGACCCATCTACGCCCGGGGTTGAAGAGGGCGCTAATGGCTCCGAGTGAACAGAGAAAAAGTTTGTAAATATTTGTTTAGTATTCATTCTCTTTTTCTTTTTTATTTTTTGTTTCCATTTGGCTATATATTAGTTTTTTTTTGCCAGCCCGCCAATGTAACTGGGGGTAACCCCTTGTAGATATTGTAAATATGTGCGGTTTTTTTCCTTTTGTTTGTTTTGTATCAATTCGTGCATTTGTTCGAGAGGGCATTGCCTTAGAGTTTTTTGAGTGAGCATGCTTATGGTATCGACCGGTTAGGTGATTTCGACCATTGTCGAATTGGTTCCTTGCCTTAAGGGAAAATTGGTGTAGATGGCTTTGGCCATAGACAAAAGTTTTTGGTCATCACCTTCCTCCACTTGGTGGGAGTGAGTTGTAGTCGTGTTTGGGAAGTGACGGCATATAGCCTTAGTCCCAGTTCGAGCTTAGTCGGACTATTGGCCGTGGTAATGAAAAGCACAGCCTTGTAATTTGACTTGTGCTGAACTTTAGGTGGGCCGAAACTTTAGTTTAAAGTTAGTCGTATTTACTTGAATGGCGGGGGCTCTTGGCCCGACTTGGGGTTCAACCGTGGTTGAACATTTGGGGGCGCTCGGCCTCGCTTGATCACGGCCTGGCTCGTAGTCGCGGGGACATATATTCTTGGCTTTAATTTGTCCGTGGTTGGGTTTGTGACTCTTGTGACGGAGGTGTGTGGCCTAAGTCCTAGTTCTACTCGTAGTTGAATCTTTGGGCGAGGGCACGTAGCCTAAGTCCAAGTTCAACTCGTAGTTGAACTTTTTGGGTGAGGGAACGTAGCCTGAGTGGTTCAACCGTAGTTGAATCTTTGTAATTCTTAATGGCGAAGGCACTTGGCTTGAGTCCAGTTCAACTCGTAGTTAAACTTGTTGGGCGAGGGAAGCCTGAGTGGTTCAACCGTAGTTGAACTTTTTGTAATTTTTCTTGATGTCGAAGGCACATAGCCTGAGTTGTTGTTCAACCGTAGTTGAACCTTTGTAATTCTTAATGGCAAAGGCACTTGGCCTGAATCCTAGTTCAACTCGTAGTTGAACTATTTAGGCGAGGGCTCGTAGCCTGAGTTGTTGTTCAACCGTAGTTGAACCTTTGTTATTCTTAATGGAGAAGGAACTTGACTTGAGTCCCAGTTCAACTCGTAATCGAACTTTTTGGGAAAGGGCACGTAACCTGGGTGGTTCAACCGTAGTTGAACTTTTGTAATTTTTCTGATGTCGTATTCGTTCGCCGAATCTAGTTCAGTTCAAAATTAACTAGAACTAGAAGGAGTGAAGCCCAAACAAGAAATCCAAGAACACCTATGGCCGAAGTCAGTCTTGTGTACAATTCTGCAGATTAAAAAAAGCGGTTGATTAATCGGATTGGATCGGCTAGAGCCAAGCTTCGACCGCGACTGCTCGTCGCAAGGCACATAGCCTGAGTTGTTGTTCAACCGTAGTTGAACCTTTGTAATTCTTAATGGCGATGTCACTTGGACTGAGTCTCAGTTCAACTCATAGTTGAACTTTTTGGGCGAGGGCACGTAGCCTGAGTGGTTCAACCGTAGTTGAACTTTTGTAATTTTTTTGATGTCGAAGGCACATAGCCTGAGTTGTTGTTCAACCGTAGTTGAACCTTTGTAATTCTTAATGGCGAAGGCACTTGGCCTGAGTCCCAGTTCAACTCGTAGTTGAAATTTTTGGGCGATGGCACGTAGCCTGAGTGGTTCAGCCGTAGTTGAACGTTTGTAATTTTTCTGATGTCGAAGGCACATAGCCTGAGTTGTTGTTCAACCGTAGTTGAACCTTTGTTCTCCCACATAACCTGCTTTGTGTTGGGCATTGGGATTTGATTCTGGTTTAGGGTCTTGCCTAACTCGTGCTTATAGTCTTCTCGACTGGTTCGCACAAGTCACCCCGTTACAGATCTCGATTCGAGATGTTTTTGTGTTTTCCACCTTTATAGTAGTATTCCGTGTAAAAAAGGGGGCGAGGTACCTTATGTGCAACTTTCCCATAGGGATGGGGGATATGCTTTTACTTCTTCTCCTTCTTCCCCTTGCTCGGAGTCGCGGGATGTGGAAGCAAGCTCGTCTCGAGGCTTTTGAATTCCTTTGATCCGACGCGCCGCTTTGGCTTGTTCGAGCAGGGTTGTTTTCTTTCCTTTTTTGGTCCAAGGATAAACTGCGCGATTGTGCAATGAAATCCCCACAGACGGCGCCAAATTGTTTAGCTCAAAGTTCTCGTACACTTTATAAGCATAAATCAATTAAAATCAACGGAGGGCCAATCATAGCAGATCGTAGTAAATCAAAAGACCAAATGAATTAATTGTAAGAGACAGTAGTTATTGGTTAAGGGGAGGAGTGTAAAGATCTTTTATTAATGATATCGATTTGGTCTGCCTCTCCATCGAGAGGTTCAGAGCCTTACAATGATGTATATTCTCTTCTTTTAGAAGTGGAGGTGAAGAAGAAGAAGAAGCCCCCTTTTAGGATTCTTTCTCTTTATATTTATAGCTGTGAATCTTGCCAGCTGGTGAGGGACGGTCGTGGCCGCGTCGAAGGGACGTCCGTGAATCAATGAATAAGACGTGGTCTCGTTAATTAGGTCGAGTAATCTCGAAATACTTTTGTCAGCGAATGATTATATCATTTATTAGTCCGAACAAGCTTAGAAGCCAGTCAAACACGCTAATTATCATAAATCTAGTTTTGACCCATACAAAGTGCATATCTTCATGGGCTCCTATCCAATAAAGATGAATTCAGAGTTAAATAATGGATGCAAGTAACTATACCAAAATGCAATATAACTTCTATTTCGTTGCAAAGGCAGTACATAATCATGCATGGAAAAGGCATGCATGAACTTCAGTTCAACGTCATCATTAAACTTCCAAAATAACCTAAAGCCAAATGTGTACTAAAAGTTTGGGAAAACCACAATCAGAAAATCAAGCGACATTATTCCACAATGGAAAAATCATAGGCAAATTTAGATATGGCCCATAAATTGAAGCATCCTAGTTCAGTTTATATTGCCAGCAAAGAGAAAAGTTAAGAAATCCCAATTTCTTTATGGAATGCCACAAAAAAACATATACTAAGATAAATTAAAGGGACACATTTACAACTATGACGCAAAAAATAAATGGAAGCTCATGCTTTCTTTTATTTTACAATTGCCTTTTCGAATTGATAATGTTGGAATTTATGAGGGATAGAACTAAAAAGATTAGAAATCTCAGTGGAAAACAAGTCGATACAAAAGCAAAATTAGAAGAAAGATAAGTCAATTAAAAATATTGAATATAGATCCATAGTTTGTATCTCATTGTTAAAGTTTGTACTTTTTACCCAATAACAGCTGCTCAATAAACTAAACAAAAATAGAACACTGAAATTATATTTTAAAAAAAAGGGATCCAAAACTCAAAGGGCGAGGAAAAAAATGTGAAATGTAGTGAAGGGCGATTTAAAAATTGGAGAATCTGAAATTAATCCTTTCAGGAGTATAATCTGCATGCACAGAGAATAAGAATTAGTAGAATTTTCCATTTCAAAGCAGATATCATTGAAATATAGAGAAAGATGATAGAAATGAAATACTCAAAAGGACAAAAATACCAAATGCTTGTGAAACAACGAAAGGAGAAAGTTAATGGAGTGGAGTCCAGTTGTTGAAAATCGTAAAAGCACCTGTCGCAACAAAATGGAAAGTAGATCCCATCACCCATGAAATATGGCCAAATTTATAGTACGACTCAGAGAGCTTTGTACAGCTTGTAATAGTTGTGTTCGTACAGCTTAGCCATTTATAATATAAGTAGAAATGATAATTGTATGTCTTTCATTTTAAATTTAAGCATATATTTTATTAGTTTATTCTAAAAAGCAATATTTTTATATCAAAATCGATATAACTTTAATTTTCTTTTTAATAATTGTAACACTAGAAATCACGTAATTCTACTTATTTTGAAATGGGAGTTGGGCTCTTCGTCGTCCTGCTTACAATTAGGTCCCCTTTTTTTGCATCAAAGTTACTCCGCAGACTTTGTACTTTCTACCATCGCATTTTCTCCTTTTCCCTCTCTTTCTCCCTCTTTCGCGCTATCTTTCTCCCTCTTCGATTGGCTCCTTTTCCATTGACATGGAAGATAACTCGGTTCTTGCTTTTGCTATTGTCAATTGTTTCTCCAGATTTGCAACACCTGCCTTTTGATGGATATCCGATTAGCTATGACCGCCAATAATATCTGCAACATCCTCTGTTTCGCTTGGGTTTTCTTTTAGTCTTTCTGCTTGCTGGCTAGAACGAGTGAGTAATTCTTGCTTCCTCTTTTATCTCCTCCGCTAAATTTCTGAACTATTCTTGATTATCACAAAGTAATTCTTCTATGAATGATTTTTAGTTCCTGTAATAGAAGTAGAAAACTTTCACTGATGGTGAGTTTTAGGTTCAACAATTTCTCTTCTGTCTTAGGAATAAGAGGGGTTCAAATGGAGAGAAGATTCATATAATCGATTTGACTAGCTTGGGAACGAGGATATTTATTTGTTATTGTTGTTGATTAAGGAATAAGAGATTTTTAAATGGAATGAAGATTCATATAGTCAATCCGACTAGCTTAGGAACAAGGATACTTAGTGTTGGCTGAAGAAAAATGGAATCATCTTTTGTGTCTTCGTCACAATTTTCTTTTTCTTTTTTTTTTCCAAATTTCACGAGGATGAATTTATAGTTGCGTGGTTTTGTTATTGCTAGAATCTAAGTTAAGTTGCTCTTTGGGTTAAACCAGCTGAATAAATAAATAACTCTCTCAATGTAATAAATTCGAGACTAAATGTAACAAGATATTAGCGAGATGAATAATGTTCAATAGCATTATAAGGGTTTTAATAATCAATGATGGCTAATGAATATGATAGCACGGACATGTAATAAATGTAAGTAATAGCAATAGCATAATAAGAAAAGATCTAGCATTAGAAGAAGATAATTGTCGAAGTTTAATTGACTAAATTCTTTTTCTAAATTAGCCAATATACATTGTTGGTTGCCATGCAGTTTTGAGGTGATAAGTCAAATAATTCAAGTCAAAAAAATGCAACTGTTGATAAGATATTTGAAACACAAAATCTTAAAATTTTCAGCTTGATTTTGAGTTGTATGTTCGTTTTGCATATTTAAATATGCAAATAAAACAGAGTAATTGTCACGACCTCAAACAGGCACGGTCGTGATGTCGCCACAAGGCCAACCGACACAACACTAACATTAACCCTTTAAGCATTAAGAGTCTTTTTTTAAATATTTAATGTTTCATAATAAAATCCTGATATAACAGTGCGGAATAAAAATATAAGCCCGACATCCGGATGTCACTAGTCATGAGCAACTATCAAAGTCTGAATACAACAAAAGCAAAAATGTACTAAATAGAGTAACATCAATGAGGGGAAGGAAGCGGTGCTGCGAACGTCATGCAACCACTTGCTAACTCTGATGACTTCGCGGCTGAGCAATCAACACTCACTATCGTGTTTCGATATACCTGAATCTGCACACGAGGTGCATGGAGTAATATGTGTATTCCAACCCAATAAGTAATAAGAATAAATAAACGCTGAGCAGTAGAAAATAATGAATCCACATTGACGTTAGGATCAATAAACACAACATGCTTTCACATTATTATATGAGTCAATCTTCCCTTTTAAAATCCAGCTTTTACTAAAAATACATTTTGAAATACTTTCCAGCAGTTTCAGTAGGGGTTCATACTATTTAAAATAATGATAAAGATTAAAGCGATAATCGGCCCCTCGAGAAAAGCATAGTTTGTAAAACAACCCCCCGGGCAAAACAGTAATCATAAATACTTCATTACTTGAAAATCTCAGTGGAAATAATCAATACCAAATCAGTGACTAATTTCTGAACATCTTGTAAACCATCGTTTAAGTAAAAGTTATTTCAAAATATTTGTTCAACTTTCTAACAAAGGCTCAATATAAAGATGAGTGAAACAATCAATAAATCAACATATTCGATAGAAACTCAGTTTAAAGAGGAGTGAAGTCAATAAGTCCATAAATAGGACTCTCAGGCAAAACATCACTCATATGCATGTATATATATCTATCGCCCCTCGGGCTAACCTCTCTGTCGCTCATGACTCAACTCTTACCAATCAGTGCTCGTACTCAACATTCACGCTCAATAAGTATCATATAATAACCATTGCGGCATGCAACCTGATCTGTATATCGCTGGAGCGTGCAGTTCGATCCATATATTTTGTCGACGCCGCTCACTGGGGGTGTGCAAACTCCGGGAGGGGCCCCTTACGGCCCAAATGCAATATTTTTGTAGTGTGCAGCCCGACCCATATGAGCATTGCTGCGGCGTGCAGCCTGATCTATAGATATATAATCCTCACAACTAGTCCCTCAGCCTTTTTCAATCATTAACCTTACCATCAGACTCTCAGTATATCTTAGTCATCAACCCTCGGTCTATCTCAGTAAAACAGGGAACTCAGCCCAAAACGGTTTTTACATTTTTAAGAATATAGTGGTAAAGCCAGATTTGGGTAATAAACAGGTAACACATGAATGGGGACATACTTTCAAACGAATAGAGTAAGAAAATATGGTAAAAATGTCATTAAGAGTCTCAATAAGTCGCCATAAGGCCCCAAACATGGCATACAATCCAAAATATAATAACATCAAATAATTAACTATCAAATACACATTAAAATACTCGTTCGGGATGGACTAGGTCACAATTCCCAGTGGTGCTCTACCCCACGCTCGTCATCTAATGTGTAAGTCACCTCAAAGTAACACAACGACGTGAAATACGATATTTCAAACCCTCAGGATAGTATTTACAATCATTACTTACCTCGAACTGGTTACAACTCTATCTCATGACGCCTTTTCTCCTCGAATCGACCTCCACACGTGTTGAATCTATCCAAAATCAGAATGAATATGACAATATGCTTAGGGAACAAAGCTCTTCCCAAAATTAGCAAAACTCGAGCCCAAGACCCACTTCTCGAAACTCAAAAATTTTCATATCAATGGGTTCCTTATCCTTCCACAAGTTCATACATATCAAAAGTTTTCTAATCCGACATCAAATGTCCCTTCAAATCCCAATTTAAAATATCTAAATCCCAAGCCCTAGTTGTTACATTTTTAGCTAAATTCCCATGAATTTCTAGGTTAATTTCACAATAGAATCACGTTTTCGGTTCATAAAACTTACCTCCAATCAATTCTCCTTGAATGCGTCTTCAATTTCCCTCAAAGAGCTCTTAAAATACTAAGCTATGGTGGAAAATGGCTCAAAATTGCGGATGAAATATTTTTTAAACTTCCAGCTCTGTAATTCCTTCACAGAGATTGCTGCCTAAGCCTCGCGATCGCGAAGCAAAATTCCAAGGTTCCATAATACACTATGCGAATGCGATCAGAGCCCTGCGAACACGATGCTTCCACTTTCATAACTATGCGAACGCGAGCCCCTAACTGGAACGTGAAGAACAGATCCCTTAGATCCCAGATCCTCATATGCCAATGCAAACATAACTATGCGAATGTGCAGGTCAAATATATAACCTTTCGCAATCGCGAACCCACAAACACAAATGTGAAGACCAATTTTCTGGCCTGACAAAATCCTTCTACGCGATCCCGAGGGACCTCTTGCGATCGCGAAGGACAAAAATCATATGCAACTGCTGTTGCAATTTCTGCAACTTCTCAACATAGAAATTAGTCTGATTGACCATCTGAAACTCACCCGAGACCTCGGGGACATCAACCAAAAGCTCCAACACATCCTAAAACCTCATTCAAACTTGTTACCATCATCAAACCACCTCAAACAACACCAAATCTATCAATTCACATCGAATTCAAGCTTAAGTTTTTTAAAAACTTTTGAAATACGTTTTCGATCAAAAACCCAACCAAACCACATCTGAATGACCTAAAATTTTGCACACACATCTCAAAAGACATAACAAAGCTACTTCAACTCTCGGAATTCCATTCCGAAATTCGGATCAAAATCTCATCTACCAACCGAAAATCGCAAAATCTCAACTTCGCCAATTCAAGCCAAATTATACTCTGGACCTCCAAAATCAATTCCGATCATGCTTCTAAGTCATAAACCACCCAACAAAACTAACCAAATCATAAAAATTCTGATCCGAACTCATATACAAATAAGTCAACTCTCAGTCAAACCTTTCAAATTCAAAGCTTTCAACTAAGATTGTTCTTTTAAATTCATACCGATTTCCATGAAGACCAACCTCAACGATCTACATCAGTCATAATACATCCCACGGGTCAAGTCATGCCCGAGAACTGGTGGTCAAAGTGCAAAAGTTCAAAACGACCTGCTAAGTCGTTATATTTTTTCCCACATAAACATACGACCGTTCTCGAACGTACTAGAGTTGTACTAGAAGCCAAACAAAAGCTGAATAACCTTACCATGCTTATACTCGGGGGTGATACCGCGTCACCCTATCTCATATAGGTCCGATAAAACCACATAACTAAAATGTCACAATCCACCATAGTCCATAAACCATAGAACCACATTTATGCTTCTAAATCCTAATGCTTTCAAAATCTCACATTTTTACTGTGAATATGTCCAAACAAGCTGTAACAAACCATATATGTTATCCCAGGCACAATCACATGATATACCACATAACTCAAACACTTGAATCGATAACTTCTAATCACAGCAGTTGCACTTAACAACCAAATACCGATAGAAAATCTCTTAACAACTAAAGTCTCATTCCAACACTTCCATATACTGCCAATGATAAAGGAAACACACAATAAATTATAACCATTTATTGTATCAACCATCCATAAGGCTACTTCTCCTTTGGCAAGGACCATAGCAAATTTCTGAACCGAACCTCTATATTATCCTTCCAACATGCTGAAATCAAATATGTTCATATTCATTGATGATCCTAATGATATCATCTAATCCAACACAATTACTCTTCCCGCTCGACTTCCATTATGAAACTCCGATAGAACCGCACTATAGGTGCCTGTAACCAACGGACCGTAACGTCTCACAACACTGAAAGGTAACTCATAGATCCCCTAGCCACTAATTTCTCAAACCAACCGAATCAATAAATCCTTTGCCAAAAGCAACTCGAAGTCAACAAAAACATCTCCATGCCAGACACATATCCATATAGCTTATAGTCTCCAAGTCCATAATGCACACAAATTACCATATCTGATCCCAATTCTGCCACTCGCATACATAATCACCTCTAGACTCAATCTTTCCCTGAGATATACTCTACGATTCTTCTGTGCTTGCAAGAAAACTCAAATATCAGTAGCCAATCCGAAAAAGAAGTGCTACAATACTACCGAAGGACCATCAACTTAATCACATTGCCTCTTCCTGGAACATACACACTCGCCAAATCACCTCAGTTTGCATTTCCATTTCCTTAATCATATGAAGATTTTTTCTCAAATCATCTAAAATTGCCCATGCTTCCTAAGAATTTTATGACCTTCCCTTTAGAACCGAATCCCAACCTTACACACACAATTCCCAATCATTTACAACATAGCGCATTACCCATACCACTCAAGGAATAACCATGAGAACTTCATATCCCTTCCGAGACACAAATATCTATGTACCCAACTAGTCAAGAACTTTCCACTGGTCCTATCAAGAAGAAAATCACTATACATCCTATGCTCTGCATGCCCATAGAAATATACACCTCCTAACAGTGGTAAAAACCATCAAGAACTCTCCAAGTTCTCCTTGCACAAATCAGACCTGCCAAGACTAAATTCTTCTAACTCGACCAAGCTAAGCAAACCAAAGCCTAAGAGCATTGCCGCAAAATAACTGTAAGAACTCATAACCTCGAACACACACAAGAAACTATTTATTTCATTACCATACTGGTCCGGTCTACTATCAAGACACCCCATCTATCTACATTTCCTTCTCATTCATCTTCAACTTGATATTCCCTCTTACTATAGCACCAGAATTCCTCAAACCAAGCTTACTACACGAGACCCAAGCATAATTCTACACTGTCTAAACCCATAAGCCGTTGAATACTCTCTTAAATATCCCTAATAGTACCACATTCCAAAATGCTTTACTCTGAAGAACTCCCTGAGAATATAAATCTATTACCTTTACCTTCCTGATACTGATACATAGAATCTCATAATTAACATAGAAATACCACGAATCTTGACCTCTTCCAATAAAAACACAGTATCTAACCGCATATGCCACATTAGAATACTCAATTGATATATGCAGACTCTTGAACACATTAGAACCATTCTCGCAAGTCATTCACTCTTATTCAAACTGAAATTTACCTGACCCAACGAACAGAAACACCCGTGCCTTATTGACGCTCCGACACCGCAGAATGAAATCATCATCCCAATACAACCAAGCAGCTTTCTACTCTATGCACCGAGCATTCTTTACCAGCAACTAGTTAAAACATACCGTGATCATCTTACCATATGAACCATAATACAACCTTTGCATTTTTACTCAAACCATCCTCGATCTCTATTTCTGCGGGCCATAACTGATTCGCCCGCACACCTCAAACATGGAACCAGCATAGCACCTAATCGTGTAATCAACTACTCACAGCAGACTTCCCCACTTGGCTCGGAGCCATAGATCAAATGCACTCAATAACTCGTAAGACTTATACACTATTGATGCCACAATATCATAGTGAGATTAAACTCAAATTCTTTGTTAGCTTGTGTAAACACAGATCATCTAGTACATTAAATCTTCGGTAACTCTCGCACTTATTCTGGTAGCAGCTAAATCCACTCTCTTGAGGGACCCAAAATTTAAATTTCAACACGTATATTTCACTTGCAAATGAGACCTTCTAACAGACACATAGGGATTACACAACCTTAGAGCATTTCGCAGGAGATAACCCACCTGCTTTGCCTTCAACTAACATTCCTCCAGACTGGCCCAACATCAAACTCACAGACATCACATCTTCGCGATCGCTAACCTTTCACCATGTTCTTATAGAAGGTTTTTGGACGCGTGGCAGAATGAGCTTCGCGATCGCGACTCCATGTCTGCGATCACGGACCTTCTCTTCCCAAAGCTATGCGACCGCGTCGAGTAAATATACCACTTCCCTACCGGCCTAGGTGCTCTATGCGATCACGAACGGACTTATGTTATCGCGAAGAAGTATTTCAACCAGCCCCAAATTAAGACAAGAACTGGTTCTGCAAAAACCAGAAAACCAACAATGAGTTCAAGGCCAAAAGTGCCCGTTTGAGCACCCAAAGAACACCCGAAGCCCCTAGGACCTCAACCAAACCTATATACATATCCCATAACATCATTCAAACTTGTACCAATCCCTAAACCACCTAAAAAAATGTCGAAATCTTGAATTAATCAAGGATTTAAGCCTAAGAACTCCAACTTTACTTAAAACAAGTTTTCGATAAAAAACCTAACCAAACCACGTCCGAGTGACCTAAAATTTTGCACACGTATCAAAAGACATAACGAAACTACTGCAACTTCCGAAATTCCATTACGACCCTCGAATCAAAATCTCATTATCCGACCCGAAACTTGAAAAATTCAAACTTCAGCATTTCAAGCCTAAATTAACTACGGACCTCCAAAACACATTTCGAACACGCTCCCAACCCCGAAATTACCTAACGGAACCATTGGATTTCCATTCCGAGGCCATTTTCACAATGTTCCAACTACGAGCAACTTTTCAACACTTAAGCTCTCATTTAGGGACTAAGTGTCTCAAAACTCTCAGAAACTCAAAACCGAACATCTCGTCAAAGCAAATTGGCAGAAATAGACTTGGGAAAAACATTTAATAGGGGATCGGTGCGTTAATTATTAAGACGATCGGCTTGGTCGTCATATCCTCTTACACTTAAACATTCATTTGTCCTCGAATAAGCATAGAGACATACTTGAAGTAGTGAAAAGATGAAGGTAACTGCTGCGCATATCCTGCTCGATCTCCCAGGTTGCCCCCTCGACCGGCTAACCCCGCCACTAAACCTCTACTGATGAAAAGCTCTTTGAACTCAACTTTCTGACCTGCCTGTCCACTATAGCCACTGGCTCTTCAACATAGAATAGATCCTTGTCCAACTGGACTAAGCTGAAATCCATTACGTGTGACGAGTCACCGTGATACCTCTGGAGCATCGAAACATGACATACTGGATGAACTCCTGCCAAGCTGGGAGGTAAGGCAAGCTCATAAGAAACCTCCCCAACACGCCTCAATATCTCAAAAGGGCCAATAAATCTCTTACTCAACTTTCCTTTCTTCTCAAATCTCATAACGCCCTTCATAGGCGAAACACGAAGCAGAACCCACTCTTCGACCATATATGAAACATCACGAACCTTCTGGTCCGCGTAGCTCTTCTGTCTGGATCGGGCTGTACATTGTCTATTCTAAATCACCTTAACCTTATCTAAAGCATCCTTAACCAAATTTGTGCCCAATAGAATGGCCTCACCCAGCTCAAACCAACCCACCAGAGATCTACACCTCCTACCATATAATGCATCATACAGCTCCATCTGAATGATGGACTAATAACTGTTGTTGTAAGCAAACTTTGCCAGTGACAAGAACTAATCCCAAGACCTTCCACACTCAATCTCATACGCACGAAGCATATCTTCAAGAATCTGAATAGTGCGCTCAGATTGTCCGTCCGTCTGGGGTGAAATGTTGTGCTCAACTCCACCCGAGTACCGAACTCCTGCTGAATGACCCTCCAAAACCGTGATGTATACTAAGTACCTCTGTCTGAAATAATAGAAATGGGAATACCATGCAGACGAACAATCTCACAGATATAATTCTCCGCCAACCACTCTAAAGAATAGGTAGTACACATAGGAATGAAATGAGCGGACTTGGTCAGCCGACCCACAATCACCCAAATAGTATCAAACTTCATCAAGGTCCGTGGGAGTCCCCATTTCCTTTCTGAAATCTCTATCTACTGAAGCAAACCACCTGACCTCTCATGCTCATACTTCACCTACTGACAGTTGAGGCATCTAGCCATATATCCAACTATATATTTCTTCATCCGCCTTCACTAATAGTGCAGCCTCAAATCCTTATACATCTTCGCGGCACCCAGATGGATGGAATACCGCGAACTATGGGCCTCCACTAAAATCAACTCTCGAAGCCCTTCAACATTGGCACACAAATGTGAGCCTGCATTCACAATACCCCGTCATCTCCAATGGTCACATCTCTGGCATCACCATGCTGAACCTTATCCTTGAGGACAAGTAAATGAGGGTCATCATATTGCTGCTCCCTGACTAGAAACCACGCAAGCTAGGACCCTACTAGGCTCCTAAAGATACAATCTTACAAACTGACCGGCTAAGGCCTGAACATCCATCACCATAGACCTCTCTGAAACTGGTAAATATGTCAAACTCCCCAAACTTTGTGCCCAACGACTCAAGGCATCAGCCTCAATATTGGCCTTGCCCGGGTGTTACAAAATAGTAATATCATAATCTTTCAGCAACTCTAACCACCTCCTCTAGCGCAAATTTAGGTCCTTTTCCTTGAACAAGTGCTGCAAAATCTTATGGTAAGTATAAATCTCACAAGGCACACCATACAAATAATGACGCCAGATCTTCAATGTGTGAACAATGGAAGCTAACTCAGGGTCGTGGATAGGGTAATTCTTCTCATGTATCTTTAATTGTCTACATGCGTAGGCAATCACCCTACCGTCCTGCATCAACACCACTCCGAGGCCAACCTGTGAGGTATCACAATAAACTGTATAAGACCCCAAACCAGCAGGCAATATCAAAATTGATGCTGTAGTAAAAGCTTTATTGAGCTTCTGAAAGCTCGCCTCACACTCCTCTGTCTACTAAAACGGAGCACCCTTCTGGGTCAATCTAGTCATAGGGGCTGCAATTGATGAAAACCCCTCCATAAAATGGTGGTAGTAGCCCGCCAAGCCATGGAAACTACGAATCTGTATAGTTGAGGATGTTATGGGCCAACACCTTCTTTGAATCCACCCAAATGTCCTCACTCGATACCACGTGGCCTAAGAATGCCACCAAATCTAACCAAAACTCGCGTTTTTTAGAACTTTGCATATAACTTCTTATCTCTCATGGCCTGAAGCACTGTCCTCAGGTGTTGTTCATGATCTTCCTAACTCCGAAAATACACCAGAATATCATCAATAAAAACAATAACAAACGAGTCAAGATAGGACCAGAACACTCTGTGCATCAAATGCATAAAAGTTGCTGGGGCATATTTCAGCCCAAATGACATCACAAGGAACTAGTAATGACCGTACCGAGTCTTGAAGGCAGTCTTTAGGATATCTGGCTCCCGAATCTTCAACTGATGGTAACCGGAGTGCAAATCAATCTTAGAAAACACATGTGCACCCTAAAACTAGTCAAACAGATCATCAATACGAGGCAAAGGATAACAGTTCTTCACTGTAACCTTGATCAACTGACGACAATCGACACACATACGCATAGAACCATCCTTTTTTTCACAAACAAGACAAAAGCACCCCAAGGTGAAACATTGGGTTGAATAAAACCCTTATCAAGCAATTCCTGTAATTGATCCTTGAATTCCTTCAACTCATGAGGATCCATACAATACAGAGGAATAGAAATGGGCTAAGCGCCCGGCAACAAATAAATGCCAAAAAAAATCAATGTCTTTATCAGGCTACATGCCCGGAAGATCAGCTGGAAACACATCGGAATAATCCCTTACCATTGGGACCTAATCAACGGAAGGGGTATCAACATTGACATTTCTCACATAAGCTAAATATGCGGCACACCCCTTCTCAACCATACGCTGAGCTTTAAGAAGAGAGATAACTATACTGTGAGTGTGATCTAAAGTACCAGTTTACTCAACACACAGTACACTTGGCATAGTCACTGTCACGATCTTGGCGTGACAATCAAGAATAGCATAATGGGGCGACAAACAGTCCATGCCCAAGATAATATCAAAATCAACCATTCTGAGTAACAATAAATCCAGTCTGGTCTCAATCCTATGAATACTAACCAAACATGTCCGATAAATGAAGTCCACAATAAGAGAATCTTTCACATAAGTAGAAACATAAATAGGGAAAATCAAGGAAATCCCGAAGTACACCCAAATGTGGAGCAAAATAAAGAGACACATAAGAATTAGCGGAGCCTAGATCGAATAGAATCATTACACCTCTATAACAAACCATGACAATACCTGTGATTATAGAATCAGAGGAAATGCCTCGGTACGAGTAGGTAGGGTAGTAACTGGGTCTGTATCGATGACCTGAGAACTTTGCGGGGCATGTTATGGCGGAGAAGTCTGTGGAGGTGCCCTCCTCCCAAGTCTAGGGAAATCCCTTACTACGTGGTATGTGTCACTACACTAAAAACAAGCTCTGGGAGGACGTGGCAGTGGGAACTATGCGGTACAGGTACTCCAAGACCCCTGAACACCTGAAACACTGCGTGTAATTTGATATGCAAACTGAGTTGGCTGACCACAAAACCTCTACCATGCCGTACTCTTCCTCCAAAATAAGGACCAGTGGGTCTCCTCAATCTACGAGGTCTACTCACTCCCCTATACTTTCCCTCTTGACCTCGTTCGTCCTCTCTCTCCTGGACCCACCTGCCCTCTGCCCGGCAAGAGGTCCTCACCACCTGTTCAACTGGGGCCATAGGATGTGTTTCCAGGACACTTGTAACCTGACCAATCGGAACTCGCTACTTAGGAGTGTGGGTGGCGGAAGTCTAGGTCCCTCCCCCGATCTCTTAAGTAGTCGGTACAACCTAAATCAATCTATCCTGAATCAATGTGCGAAACATGCTCAGAAACTGTGCGAAAGTCTCCTGAAGGGCTGGAGTAGTAATAGCAGTAAGTGTGTCAGGTGCCTGGACTCCGGTTGGATCTGATGGTGGTACCTCGGCGGCAGCTCGCGTAGGTGCTCTGATTCCTCGGTCTCTACCCCAGCCTCGACCTCTGAAGGCTCTCGCAAGGGGCGCAGATGTCTGATCATCTCTGGTAGCACATGTTCTCACCACTTGTGAGTGAATGGAAGGCAAAGGTTTAGAATTGTGATGTCAAAATATCGCACGACGGGGAATCAAATGAAGTGGAAATTTTCCTAACGGTTACATAGACTCTCGTAGATAAGTACAGACGTCTCCTTACCGATCAACAAGACTCTAATAAACCGGCTTATGTTCCGTGACTCCTATGAACCTAGAGTTATGATACCAACTCGCCACGATCTTAGTCCGCCCTCCGTGAACATGTTGTGATGGCACCTAGTCCCTACGACTAGGTAAGCCTAATAGTGCGGAAAACATTTTAGCTTTCGAAAAATAAATAACTAAAAATTGAACAACTTGAAGAGAAATTGTATATAAATGTCGTTTGGCATATACAACTCAATATCACGAAAATCTACAATATCATCCCAAAACCCGGAAACTCACGGGAACACAAGCTAATAGAATCCTAACTCCAGAATATCTAAAACAATAGTAAGAAAGGAAGGCTAACTGCTAAAGATAGAATAGGATAGATACTCTTGGGCCTACGAACGTGGAATATGTACCTCGAAGTCTCTGCTATATCTCTCTGCCTCGAGGGTGATACGCCTGGGTGGAGGTACCTGGATCTGCACATGAAAAACAGGCGCAGGAGGGGCATGAGTACACCACAGCGGTACTCAATAAGTGTCAAGCCTAACCTCAGTCGGGTAGTGACGAGGAAGTTCAGGGCCCTATTGAGATAATAAATAATAAATGATAGGATAAAAATCAGTATAATGAGAATCTACAGCGAGAATCTAAATCAGATAAATAATGATACGGTAATAGAAAAACAGAAATAAGACATACACAAGGAAATACCACTCACCAAGAATGATAACATGGGATCTCTTGGTATCCCGAGGATCTCTTGGTATCCTCACCATATACACTAGGGATCTCTTGGTATCCTGATAATCTCTTGCTATCCTTAATAAGTAAGCTGGGGATCTCTTAGTATCTTAATAAGTAAGCCGGGGATTATCCCAAGGATATCTTGGCATCCTCAATAAGTAAGTCGGGGATCTATTGGTATCCTCAATAAGTAAGTCGGGGATATCCCAGGATGCCATCCCATAGCCTCAAATTTAAAACACACAATAACAACTCAAGAATATCAGAGTAAATACTAAACTCTTAACAGTAAAATTCTAGCCTAACATGCTTCACGAAGTACAAACAAGACAGTTTAAGCAAATAGGCAAGTAAGTCAACTAAACATGCTTCTATAAACTAACACATGCTAAGTTTGCAATTAGAGTAAAGCAGGTAAGAAAAGAAACTCAATTTAAATACCTCAAGTAAAATCGAATTTTCAACAATTAGCTCAAGTACGTACTTGCCACCTCATGTACGAGCTATTCAATTACCAAATATTATACCCTAAAGAGAAAGGTCCCACACACAAGGTTAGACAAGCCACTTACCTCGAACAGGCTCCAAAATTCACTCGAAACCACACGTTTGCCACGAGTTTAACTATATAAAAATCTCTCAAATCAGAGGTCAAACACCCACCCAAAACTTAATAATTCGGTCTATGAAGTTTTATCAATTTTTCTTTCTAAATTCGAAATTAAAGGATAAATTTAAGGGAAGATTCGTGGAAAATAGTCTAAAATGAGTAAGAATCACCTACCCAAGTTGCCCAAGTGAAAATCCTCTCAAAAATTGTGATCTCCCGAGCTCCCAAGACCAAAAAATAAAAAATAAGCTTAAACCCTTGAATTGGGATTTTAATACCTCTGCCCATTTATTGCTCTATGCGATTGCGTGAAGCCAACCGCAGTCGCATAGATTTGGTTAGAGAAGGTCCACGATAAACTCACCAAAACTCAAAACCGAACATCTCGGCAAAACAAATTAGCAGAAATAGTCTTGGGGAAAACAGTTAATAAGGGATCAGGGCGTTAATTCCTAAGATGGCCAGTTGGGTCGTCACAATATAAGCATTGCTACGGCGTGCAGCCCAATCTATAGATATATAATCCTCACAACTAGGCCCTCGGCCTCTCTCAGTCATTAACCTCACCATCAGACTCTCAGTATATCTCAGTCATCAATCTCACAATTAGACCCTTGGTCTATCTCAATAAAACAAGGAACTTAGCCTTAAACAGTTTTTACATTTTTAAAAATATAGTGATAAAGCTAGATTTGAGTAATAAACAGGTAACACATGACTGAGGATATGCTTTCAAACAAATAGAGTGAGAATAGATAGTAAAAATGCCCCTAAAGGTCTCAACAAGTCGGCACAAAGGCCCAAACATGGCATACAACCCAAAGTATAATAACATCAATTAATTAACTGTCAAATACGTATTAAAATACTCGTTGGAGGTGGTGTAGGTCACAATCCCCAACGGCGCACTACCCCACGCTCATCATCTAGCGTGTAAGTCACCTCAAAGTAACACAGCAATATGAAATTCGGGGTTTCAAACCCCTCAGGACAACATTTACAATCATTACTTACCTCGAACCGGCTACAATTCTAGCTCGTTACGCCTTTGCCTCTCGAATCGGCCTCCACGTGCATTGAATCTATCCAAAATCAGAACGAATATATCATAATATGCTAAGGGAACAAAGCCTAATCAAAAATAATCGAAAAATATCAAAACTCTCAAAATTAGGAAAACTCAAGCCCGGAATCCACTTCGCGGAACTCAAAAATTTTCACATCAACAGGATCCTTATCCTTCCACGAGTTCATACATATCAAATGTTCTCAAATCCGACCTCAAATGGCCCATCAAATCACAATTTAAAATCTCTAAATCACAAGCCCTAGTTGTTTCATTTTTAGCTAAATTCCCATGAATTTCTAGGTTAATTTTACAATAGAATCATGTTTTTGGTTCATATAACTTACCTCCGATCAATTCTCCGTGAATCCCTCTTCAATTTCCCTCATAGAGCTCTCAAAATACTCAGCTATGGTGGAAAAATGGCTCAAAATCGCGGATGAAATATCTTTTGAACTTTCTGCCCAGCTCTATAATTCCTTCACCGGGATTGCGGCCCAAGCCTCGTGATCGCGAAGAGCAAAATTCCAAGGTTCCACAATTACAGTATGCGAAGACGATCAGAGCCCTGCCAACACGATGCTTCGACTTACATAACTATGCGAACGCGAGCCCCTAGTTGCGAACGTGAAGAACAAATCCCTTAGATCCCCGATCCTCATACGCGAATGCGAACATAACCATGCAAATGCAAAACTCAAATATCTAACCTTCCGCTATCGCGAACCCACAAATGCAAACGCGAAGAGCAATTTTCTGGCCTGCCAAAATCCTTCCATGCGATCGCGAGGGACCTCACGCGATCGCGAAGGCCAAAAATCATCTGCAACTGCTCTTGCAATTTCTGCAGCTCTTAACATAGAATTGGTCTGATTGACCATCCGAAACTCACCCGAGGCCCCTGAGACCTCAACCAAAAATACCAACACATCCTAAAACCTCATTCAAATGTGTTTCAATCATCAAACCACCTTAAACAACATCAAATCCATCAATTCACATCGAACCCAAGCCTAAGTTTTCTAAAAACTTCGGAAATATATTTTTCATAAAAAACCCAACTGAACCACGTCCGAATAACCTAAAATTTTGCACATACATCCCAAAAGACATAATGAACCTACTTCAACTCTCGTAATTCCATTCTCCAAAACCAATTTCGATCACGCTCCTACATCATAATTCACCCTAGCGAAGCTAATCAAATCATAAAAATTCCGATCCGAGCTCATATATAAATAGGTCAACTCTTAGTCAAACCTTTCAACTGAGACTATTCTTTCAAATTCATACCGATTTCTCTGAAAACCAACATCAACAATCTACATCGTTTGTAATACATCACATGGGGGAATCCATGCACGAGAACTGACGGTCAAAGTGCAAAAGCTCTAGACGACCGATCGGGCAATTACAGTAATGCTATAATTTATTTTTTGGATAGAGTAATGCTACATACATACTTTATCAAACTAATTTAATCTCTTAAAAAGCTTGGAAATATTCTGGAAAAACAAATTTAGGAACTTAATAACTTATATAAATATTTTTTTACTTGTTAATATATTGCACTTTATGTTTCTTGGTTAAGGTTTTTTTTGTCAACCAAAAATATTTCTACAAAAAGTTATAACTGACCTAGAAGAGGAAATAGGAGAGCATTTGGAGAAATGAGACACGTCTATCTAATATATTAGAGTTTGTTACACATTGAAATATTTTCCAATAGATAATCTTCTAAAATGAGTAACAGACTTTCTTAACTCGTACTATATATGAATCATATTTTAGCTACAAAAATGACACGGACAGTAGAATATAAGAAGTTTTGATCTCCCATTTTTTAACTCGTATTAAATATGAATCATATATTAGCTACAAAAATAACACGAACAATAGAATATAAGGAGTTTTGATCTCCCATTGACTAATGAAGTCTTTTCTTTTTTATGTTTGTCTATTATAAGACAACTTAATATCATTTCGAGTAGATCAATTTAACATAAAATTTTTACCATTTTAAAGATTGTGGACACAAAAGTACAACATGACCTTTTCCATCATTTCAAAAATAAAATTTACAGAAACTTAAGAGAGTTACGTTCTTCGATTTTATTTGTATCAACTCAGTAGATAAATGCAAACAAATTGTACCATATACTATATAACGAAGATTCTAGTTAATTTAGAATTATATATAAATTTGTATAGGTGAATAGTAACCCATATAAAATTAAATCTCATATAGTTAGAAGAAAACAAAAGAATGAATATAATTTTATCAAAAATTGTAGATAACTGGGAGAAAAAATACCATCAACATTGAACGTCAGGTAATAGATTAATTTAGGAGGACAACAAAATATTAACATCCATAAAAAAATAAATTTCGTATGGTAAAAAGTGTGCCGTCTGGCAACTACTATTGGATTGACAATTCGGCATTATTGGTACAAGTTAGACACCAATTTTGATATTGTACTTAATGTTATTTGTAAATAACTTTATCCATTATAAATCCATTGATAAAGGCATTTGCTATATCAAATATTGACTTTCACCATTTGATATTAATTTCCTTAATCAATTTAATGGAAAGAGCAACCTTGCTTCACCTCATGTTAAATGTGCCTGCTTCTGGGACTTTGCGACTGCAATCGACAAATAAGGTGATTCCTCAAAACCTCAAAACTATATTAGCCAAAGTTAAGTGACTTGAAGAGTTACCAGGAGTGCTATGAGCACAAAGGACAATGACCAAGTCAAGCATGGGAGAGATGCATTTTCTCTCGTATACTGAGTAGAAGCCTTGATCTCGGTGGAAGTGGGAGAACCTACTATGAAATACTTTCAGGCGGCCGCAAACACAAACATTGAAGCATTGCTAGTCAAATTGGAGCTGGTTAACGAACGCAAGGACTTAACCCATATAACTTTATCCATTATAAATCCATTGATAAAGGCATTTGCTATATCAAATATTGACTTTCACCATTTGATATTAATTTCCTTAATCAATTTAATGGAAAGAGCAACCTTGCTTCACCTCATGTTAAATGTGCCTGCTTCTGGGACTTTGCGACTGCAATCGACAAATAAGGTGATGCCTCAAAACCTCAAAACTATATTAGCCAAAGTTAAGTGACTTGAAGAGTTACCAGGAGTGCTATGAGCACAAAGGACAATGACCAAGTCAAGCATGGGAGAGATGCATTTTCTCTCGTATACTGAGTAGAAGCCTTGATCTCGGTGGAAGTGGGAGAACCTACTATGAAATACTTTCAGGCGGCCGCAAAAACAAACATTGAAGCATTGCTAGTCAAATTGGAGCTGGTTAACGAACGCAAGGACTTAACCCATATAACTTTATCCATTATAAATCCATTGATAAAGGCATTTGCTATATCAAATATTGACTTTCACCATTTGATATTAATTTCCTTAATCAATTTAATGGAAAGAGCAACCTTGCTTCACCTCATGTTAAATGTGCCTGCTTCTGGGACTTTGCGACTGCAATCGACAAATAAGGTGATTCCTCAAAACCTCAAAACTATATTAGCCAAAGTTAAGTGACTTGAAGAGTTACCAGGAGTGCTATGAGCACAAAGGACAATGACCAAGTCAAGCATGGGAGAGATGCATTTTCTCTCGTATACTGAGTAGAAGCCTTGATCTCGGTGGAAGTGGGAGAACCTACTATGAAATACTTTCAGGCGGCCGCAAACACAAACATTGAAGCATTGCTAGTCAAATTGGAGCTGGTTAACGAACGCAAGGACTTAACCCATATAACTTTATCCATTATAAATCCATTGATAAAGGCATTTGCTATATCAAATATTGACTTTCACCATTTGATATTAATTTCCTTAATCAATTTAATGGAAAGAGCAACCTTGCTTCACCTCATGTTAAATGTGCCTGCTTCTGGGACTTTGCGACTGCAATCGACAAATAAGGTGATTCCTCAAAACCTCAAAACTATATTAGCCAAAGTTAAGTGACTTGAAGAGTTACCAGGAGTGCTATGAGCACAAAGGACAATGACCAAGTCAAGCATGGGAGAGATGCATTTTCTCTCGTATACTGAGTAGAAGCCTTGATCTCGGTGGAAGTGGGAGAACCTACTATGAAATACTTTCAGGCGGCCGCAAAAACAAACATTGAAGCATTGCTAGTCAAATTGGAGCTGGTTAACGAACGCAAGGACTTAACCCATATAACTTTATCCATTATAAATCCTTATTGATAAAGGCATTTGCTATATCAAATATTGACTTTCACCATTTGATATTAATTTCCTTAATCAATTTAATGGAAAGAGCAACCTTGCTTCACCTCATGTTAAATGTGCCTGCTTCTGGGACTTTGCGACTGCAATCGACAAATAAGGTGATTCCTCAAAACCTCAAAACTATATTAGCCAAAGTTAAGTGACTTGAAGAGTTACCAGGAGTGCTATGAGCACAAAGGACAATGACCAAGTCAAGCATGGGAGAGATGCATTTTCTCTCGTATACTGAGTAGAAGCCTTGATCTCGGTGGAAGTGGGAGAACCTACTATGAAATACTTTCAGGCGGCCGCAAAAACAAACATTGAAGCATTGCTAGTCAAATTGGAGCTGGTTAACGAACGCAAGGACTTAACCCATATAACTTTATCCATTATAAATCCATTGATAAAGGCATTTGCTATATCAAATATTGACTTTCACCATTTGATATTAATTTCCTTAATCAATTTAATGGAAAGAGCAACCTTGCTTCACCTCATGTTAAATGTGCCTGCTTCTGGGACTTTGCGACTGCAATCGACAAATAAGGTGATTCCTCAAAACCTCAAAACTATATTAGCCAAAGTTAAGTGACTTGAAGAGTTACCAGGAGTGCTATGAGCACAAAGGACAATGACCAAGTCAAGCATGGGAGAGATGCATTTTCTCTCGTATACTGAGTAGAAGCCTTGATCTCGGTGGAAGTGGGAGAACCTACTATGAAATACTTTCAGGCGGCCGCAAACACAAACATTGAAGCATTGCTAGTCAAATTGGAGCTGGTTAACGAACGCAAGGACTTAACCCATATAACTTTATCCATTATAAATCCATTGATAAAGGCATTTGCTATATCAAATATTGACTTTCACCATTTGATATTAATTTCCTTAATCAATTTAATGGAAAGAGCAACCTTGCTTCACCTCATGTTAAATGTGCCTGCTTCTGGGACTTTGCGACTGCAATCGACAAATAAGGTGATTCCTCAAAACCTCAAAACTATATTAGCCAAAGTTAAGTGACTTGAAGAGTTACCAGGAGTGCTATGAGCACAAAGGACAATGACCAAGTCAAGCATGGGAGAGATGCATTTTCTCTCGTATACTGAGTAGAAGCCTTGATCTCGGTGGAAGTGGGAGAACCTACTATGAAATACTTTCAGGCGGCCGCAAAAACAAACATTGAAGCATTGCTAGTCAAATTGGAGCTGGTTAACGAACGCAAGGACTTAACCCATATAACTTTATCCATTATAAATCCATTGATAAAGGCATTTGCTATATCAAATATTGACTTTCACCATTTGATATTAATTTCCTTAATCAATTTAATGGAAAGAGCAACCTTGCTTCACCTCATGTTAAATGTGCCTGCTTCTGGGACTTTGCGACTGCAATCGACAAATAAGGTGATTCCTCAAAACCTCAAAACTATATTAGCCAAAGTTAAGTGACTTGAAGAGTTACCAGGAGTGCTATGAGCACAAAGGACAATGACCAAGTCAAGCATGGGAGAGATGCATTTTCTCTCGTATACTGAGTAGAAGCCTTGATCTCGGTGGAAGTGGGAGAACCTACTATGAAATACTTTCAGGCGGCCGCAAAAACAAACATTGAAGCATTGCTAGTCAAATTGGAGCTGGTTAACGAACGCAAGGACTTAACCCATATAAGGATGGTGGCCCAGAAATAACAAATGAAAAGATACTATAATCGAAGATTCAATCTATGTTATTTCAATGTAGGAGACTTAGTTTTAAGAAAAATGGCTCAAAACACTCAAGAACTCAACAAAGCAAAGTATGCATTCAAAATTGGCATTGAGTGAATACAATTGGGTGTGATACTTGAGGGAAGTACAGAAAACGAAGATGAAGCAGAGAGGAAGGGGAAAGAAGAGGAACGACTGAAGTGAAGGAAATAGCAGAAGTAGATATTTTAGGGTTTTTAAGGGTAATTTTGGTATTATAAAAACCTAAAATGGATAAGAAAATAATTTTATTGTTCAAACTAAAATAGCTTTTAAGCTAAAATTGGAAAAGTTGGGGTTAGCCAACTTGTTTTTGACCTTTTTAAGCATATTTTAACTTTTTTAAGCCATTTTTTTGTTGCCAAATACTTCGGTAAAAATTGCACGCCCTATTTGGTCGCTCCCTTTTAACTTATACCTATTTCACTTTTTAAACATTTTTAGCCCATTTTCTCCTACTCCGTCATTTTCTTCTTCTTCTTCTTCTTTCTTCTCATGTTGAGGACAAGGTGCAGAAGGAAACGATAACGTCAGAGTTCCTGTACTCTCACAGAATATTTCGAAATTAAACAAAGTTTTAGGGGCTAAACACAAATGTGCGGATAAAGAATTCAAGCTATTGTTGAGGATTAAAAAGGGCTTTGCAGAGAACAGTAGAAGTGAAATATTTGAGCGCCGACTTGGGGCTTTTTAAGGGTCTGCAACAGGAGAAAGGAAATCAAACTCTAGAAGTAATTTTCAATATGTTCGAGTATTTACCACAAAAAGTGTTGCTTGAAATTTTTCTAAAACTTCCCACCAAGTTCATTATCCAGTGCACTAGTGTCTGTAAGTCATGGTATTCTCTAATTTCATTTCCACTCACCTCAATTATCAAGATGAATACTTGCTAGTACAACATTCCTCCAGAGAACCAGTAAAATAGATTTATGCTTTGTTTTGTGACAATGAGAATATTGAACAGTATGTTCAGTTTGATTTTCCAACAATATGATTTCAATCCTTGAACTTACTAAATAAAACTATACCTGATCAGTTAACACAAGGAAAACAATATGGTTTCAACAACCTGTTAGTTGTGGAAAGATAACTATGAAATGACACTTCTACAGTTGAAGAAAAGGTCTAAAGTGCTAACTTAATGATTGAAAATCGGTCGCGATGAGTCTTTCAAATAAGAGGGCAATTTAAAGATGCGAAATTGATAAATCCCTATCTCTTAATATGGCAATAATTTGAACATGACTGTAGAAGATAAATTAACAAATAAGTTGTGTGTCAAATTCCACACATATGCTACTTTGATTTACCGGTCATGTCTTGATGCTCGTGTGTCACAATCCAAACCTCGCTCCGGCCATGACGTCGCATCTCGTGAAGACAAGGCCAGCCAAACCATTAGCGAACACCTCTTTTAAGAAGTTAAACAATTCATAAGCAGTTTAAATGTGATTTAATAGCATTAATTAGCGAAAGTACAACCCAACACAACCCAAACTGGGGTGTCACAAGCAACTATTAGAATATAACTACCACTAAAATTCTAAAATATACAGATAGGACTCATAACAAAGGAAGAACATGCGGTGCTGCGAATGCTGACAGTCACCTCGCTAAACTCCGCTAACTTAGCCTCTGATCAGCTCCAAAACCCGCTACCGGGTGAACAAATACTTGCATCTACACACGAGGCATAGGGAGTAAAGTGAGTACTCCAACTCAGTCAGTAATAAAGGTAAATAACAACTGAGCAGTAAGAAATCACGTATAATAGATCATCATGCTGTATAGAAGCAGTGAAAACCCCTTTTGAGTAAAGCAGTAAAGCTATGAAATAACTTGGAAATATCTTAGCTCAGTTTAAACCTCTTTTGAAAAATAACTTTCCCAGCGATTATGCAAATGAATACAAAATAAATAGTGCGGATAAGCACAGACTTCCGCCCCTCGGGCACAACACTCAGTTACCAGATAATGTCAGAATATCAGGTAACTGTTGCAAGAAGTAGCACAAACAATAGATAATGGCACGCAACAGAAATAAGATAAACACATAAAAATAGTACATGTACCGATGCGGCGTGCAGCCTGATCCACATATCGATGTGGTGTGTAGCCCAATCCACGTATCGATGTGGCGTGCAGCCTAATCCATTTAACGTCGACGACGCTCACTAGGGGTCTGTAGACTTCGGGAGGGGCCCCTTACGACCATGCGCAATATCAAGGCATCTCGTGGCATCAAGTCTAGGCCATCGGCCTCATATCAGTATAACACTGCTGCAACGTGCAGCAAGATCCAAAAGTATTCTCACAACACAGGCCCATGGCCTTACTCAGTAAAAAAATCACATAAGCCCCTCGGGCAATTGTAACACATGCTGCTCAGCATAAAATAGTATTGAAAATATCATTTCTAGTGTTAAAGCAAAATAACCTTGGCTGAGTTTTGAAAACAGTGAAAAATACTTGACTGAGTTCAAGTATAAAATCAAAACAGTGAGGAAATATCAACAACCATCCCCGAAGTGGTTCAAATAATTGGCACAAAGCCCAAATATGGCAATTACCCCAAATTATGATGATAACAAATAAGTTTCAGACACATATGCGTTAAAATCATCAGTCAGGACGGACCAAATTACAATTCCCAGTAGTAAAAGACCCCACGCTCCTCATTCAGCATGTGTCTCACCTCAATAAAGCACTACGACGTGCAATCCGGTGTTTCAAATCCATAAGATATCATTTACAATCATTGCTCACCTCGAATCGACGAAATCTCTAGCTCGCAATGGCTTTGCTCCTCAAATCGGTCTCCACGCGCGTCGAGTCTATCCAAAATCAGAGTGAATACATCACAATATGCTAAGGAAACAAAGCGCAAATGAATATAATCAGTTACGGGCATGTCACGACCCAATTTCCTAACCCGGTCGTGATGGCGCCTCTCGTGAAGACAAGGCCAGCCAACTAACCCAAATTGCCTCGTTTACTATAATTAAACATAAATAAATAGATAAATACGTCTTAACAACAATAATAACCCGACTGGGGTGTCACAAGTCACGAGCATCTAAAAAAACCTGAATACAACTACAGGGCCAACAATATACAAAATTAAAGTTTGAAATTCTAAAGACAGTGTCTGGTGCCGCGAACGCTGGCGGTCACTTTGCTCAGCTACAATAGTAATACCTTCAATCAGCTAATATCCCGCTACCGGATGATCAATACCTGCAGCTGCACGCGAGGTGCGGGGAGTAAAGTGAGTACTTCCAACTTATCGGTAATAAGAGTAAATAATAGCTTAAAGTAAGGAATCACTTAAGACACTCCATCGTGTTATATAGAACAATACAACCCTTTATGAAGAGAAACAGTAAAATCGGAAAATCCTTTAGAAAACATCTGGGCTCAGTAAAACCCTCTTTCTAAAATACTCCTCTTTAACAGTTGCGAAAATAATTTCAACAAGTAGGGAATAATCAGAAATCTGCCCTCGGGCACAATATCAACCTCTCAGTACAGTATCAGCCTCACGGGCTCACTCCCAACTCACAAAGTACAACATCAGCCTCTTGGACTCACTCCCAATTCACAAACTACAATATTAGCCTTTCGGGCACAGCACTCCGTTAACAAATAATACCAGGGTATCTGGTAAACAGTGCAATAAGTAGCATGTATGCCAATGATATGAGTACTGAATGTCATGACAACATTACAAAATAAGAATGATTGAATGAGTGCAATGCAATGCATATGACGGTACACTTTAGTACTCGCTGCGGTGTGCAGCCCGCTCCATTTATTTATCGTCGACGGCGCTCACTAGGGGTGTGTACAGACTCCGGAGGGGCTCCTACAGCCCAAGCGCAGTATTATTGTGGCGTGCACTCCGATCCAATATATATATACTCGAGGCCTAAAAGTCTCCTCACAAACCACTCAAGTCCTGAAAACCTCCTCACAAAAACACTCGAGGCCTGGAAGCCTCCTCACATCACTCAACATATCCTCACATATGGTCCTCGGCCTCAATCAGTCCAGAAAATCATCATGATCCCCATGGGAATTTATAAAACAGTAGTCTTATCCCATAATCACATTTAAAATAAAATTTGAGTTCTCAAAACATAGAAGCATGGCTGAGTTTGCAAAACAATATTAAAATCTTGGACAGGAATAAAATGATATGCAACACATGCTAAAAACAATAATCTCAATCCACGAAGGATTCACATAGTTGGCACGAAGCCCAAACCTAGAAATCAGCCCAAATTATGATGATAACAAGTAATTTTAGTCAAATACGCAGTAAAATCAACAACCGGAACGGACCAAGTCACAATCCCCAATGGTGCTCTACGCCACGCTCATATCCGGCGTGCAATTTTCCTCAATACAGCACTATGATGTACAAATACAGGTTTTCAAACTCTCAGGATATCATTTATAAGTATTACTCACCTCGAACCGGCTAAATCTCTAGCTCGCGACGCATTTTCCCCTTAAACGGGCCTCCACGCGCGTCGAATCTATCCAAAATCACAACGAATACATTACAATAGGCTAAAGGAATATAACCCAATCGAAAAGACTCAAAAAATATCGAAAATTCACGAATTTGTAAAACCCGAGCCCCGGTCCCACATATTGAAATCCAAAAACTTTTACATCAATACAATCCTTATCTCGCCACGAGTCTATACATACAAAATTTAGGAAAATCGGAGTTCATTTGACCCCTCAAATCACCACTTCTCTCTAAGAGGGTTTTCTACTCTTTTCAACAAAAATTCTCAAATTAAATACCAAAACTTGCAATAGATTCAATTTATACAGCCAAAATTGAGTTAAGAACACTTACCCCGTTGTTCTCTAAGCAAATCTGTCCAAAATCGCCCAAATCGAGCTCCAAATTGCTAAAAATGGAGAATGAGTTCGGAGTCCAATTTACAAAACATAACATTCTGTCTGTCACTGTTCACAGGCACTATACACGTACATGACACTGTTCACGCAAGTGCGATCACTGTTCACATGTACGAAAAAATAGAAATTGCCAAGAAATTGCAGCAGCTTTTGTTGCACTAAAATGGCTCTAAATCCATCATACAAACTCAGAACTATACGATTCTTGTTCTTATCAGTCACAAATAATAATGCAAACACAAACCTTCAATCAAAACTTAATTCGGAGCTCGTTTGCCCAGTTCAATACCCATTTTGCTCGTTAAACAATTAACTCACATTTCGCGTCAAAAACCCAATCGCAACATGATGAAATTAAACCAAATTTCTAGATCAGTCCTATAATTCATTATTTAAATTCTGGAAGTCTCGAAATCCAATTTGGATCTCTAGAACTAGATATGAACCTTTAGATCATTACATTTATGCTCAAAACGGCAAAAAGCTTCCAAAAACGACATGTTGGGCATCCGAAACACACCCGAGGCCTCCGGGGCCCCGACCAATCACACCAATCAGTCCCAAAATATATTACGGACTTGCTTGATGCCTCAAATCACATTAGACAATGCTAAAATCATGAATCAACCTCCAATCCAAGCTTTATGAACTTTACAACTTTCAACTTCTATTTTCGATGCCGAAACCTATCAAATCACATCTGATTCACTTCAAATTCTGCACACAAGTCCAAAATGACATAATGAAGCTACAACAACTCTCGGAATTCTATTCTGACTCCCAGATCAAAATTTCACCTATCTGCCGAAAATCGCCAAAATACTAATTTCGCCAAAATAGGCTAACTTCTTCACCGAACCTCCAAATATACTTCCGATTGTGCTCCTAAGCCTTATCTCATCCCCCGAAACTAACCGAATAATAGGAATTCAATTCCGAGCCTTCTAACTCATAAGTCAACGTCCGGTTGACTTTTCCAAATTAATTCTTCCTTAAAGAGACTAGTTGTCTCATTTCTTATCAAAATCATTCCAAATTAATTTTAACGCACCCAATACCGGTAATGAAACATAAGAAAGCCGAAAATGGGAAGAACGGGTTAGTAACTCATGAGACTATGGGTCAGATCGTCACATTCTCCGAACTTAAACAAACGTGCCCAAAGTTGTTCCAAAAGTCCAACAATTGCTGAAAACCTTACCAGGTATAAATCCAGGGGTGATTCCACGTCACCCTATCTCATATAGGTCCGATAACACATTTAATATCGAATTTACACAATCCAGTCTCGCCCATAAATCATAGAACTTCCTTTTTAATTCTGAAACCATCAAGATGAGCAAAATCTCACACATATACTTGAATAGTCTCGAACCAGCCGTAATACCCATAACTACAACCTCGGTGAAATCATATGATATACTGCATAATCCAAGCACTCGAAACGATAATTTCTATTCACAGCAGTTGCCCAAAACAACCAAATACCAATAGAAAATCCCTTATTAGCAAAAGTCTTATTCCAATACTTTCATACACTGCCAACAATAAATGAGACACACGGCAAACCACAACCATTTTTCAGATCAATCACTTATAAATCCATTTCCCTTTTGACTAATACCGCAACAGATTCCCGAGACGAACCTCGATATTATCCTCCTAAAAAGCCAAAATCAAATCTGTTCGTACTCATCACTGCCCCCCAACGATCACCTCGAATCTAGCATACTACTCTATAACACCCCAATACAGGCCTAAGCCACAATTTGCATAATACGTGCACCAATAAGAAATGGTTCGAACATACTCAAATAATGAAAATGATTCAACTGAGGAAGTTGTACCTCAAATTAACTAGTACTACCACAACACAAGGCTGAGACCATGTCTCATATCATAGAAATAGGACACACAAATTTGACCCGCAAGGTCATGTTTCCATTTCTTTGTTGCACGCGCGATGCCATCCAAATACATATTCCACGTGAAACACCTCGGCACTGACATCCGCCACAAAGGCCTAATTAAGAAAGAAATCTTACCCAGTTATCCACTAGTTCTTTGAAATATAAATCGTTCTGCTGAAACATATTCTAACGCACTTCACCACTTAACCCGTGGTATTTCCGATGTAGCCCCTAATGCAATAGTTCAAAATCACCCAACACTAAACAACCAATCTACACCCAAAATCTAATATACCAAGCAAGGAAAATCAACTCGGGCCTCCAAATCTTAATAGCCACCAACGGTACCAATACACGCGATACATGGCATGTACCTGAGAACTCAAGTCTCCAACTTCGTATAGCACACCATTCATCATACTTGATCCCAGTTTCCACCGTGCAATACACACACACATTTGATACTCCTTCATTCCATGTAAGATACTAGATATTTACCCGTGCTTCCGAGCAACCCGAATACCACCAGTGGACCCAAAAAGAACATGCCGCAATATTACTGAAATATAATCAGTTTAATAACATTACCTTTTTCTTAGACATATACTCTCATCAAATCACTTCCACTTAGTAATATCATTTTCCCAAACTATCCGAAGATAATTTATCTAATCACTTAGGAGGAATCACTACACATCCCATGCTCTGCATGACATACACAGGTCTTGTTCAAATTCTTACAATACTGATATGACGGATGAGACCTGTACACATTCATATCTACTACCAAAACAAGAATTCATTAGTTCTATGCTTTTGGCAAGAACTATCGCCTCATTCTGAGCCAAACAATGGTTCTTAGCTCTTTAATTTACTTCACATACTCGAATTGCACTGATCTCAAATTCAATGATTTTGTCTCACCCAGTATAAACTGCTCGGGCAATAAGCCACTCCAGACATAATTAAAAGTCGCATATGATGCCTAGTGTGCCAATAGGCTACCAATTCGAACACAATATAAAAGAAAATGAGCTTCGAAAGAAATTACCAAATCCTACTCATCAATACTGACTTTCCTTGGAAAACAGGAAGCAACACATACAAAGAGAGCATATAGAAAACTATACTCGATTTCATATTTTTATGCAACCTAATCCAGATAACATACCCATGGCGGCGTGCCACCCGATCCACACATAGATCTCATATAAGGATACACATCGAGCCAAATCCGCTCATTATAACTAAATACCGAATATCGGTCATAAGCATGATAAGTGCATAATAATATCTCGTAGGGATATATAGCGTTATAAGCTATAAAACTCAAGCACAACTGAGGTGCGATGTACAAATTGAATTTCAAGATCTAAGATGCTCATATAACGTCATTCCTACGCGGATTCTCAAAACATAGCACTTTCTCAAGCCGTCAACTCACATGACGCAATGCATCACTACTCGAAATATCTGACAATGAAACATCAACCGAACTACTCTACTAAAATGCACACATCTGGCCTGATATAGACCCATTATTCACATTAAATCGATCCATCGACTTCAAGTCGATTCTGATCACACTGAACTAGTCTGATAACCTTTCAAAGGTCCATAATAACTCCCCTTTTTTTTCTCACAACGCACAAGAACAACCATCACAATCGGGGTAATCCTAAACCGTTCACAACCCAATGTGCCAAGTGCCCTCCAGGCATGAATCTTTAATTTAACGACACCATCACAAATTTCGTACTTGGTTACATATTTAATCAATCGAGTTATCACATGACACACTTATATAATTTCTCGTGGGACACACTCCCACAACCTACCACAACAATATATGGAGCGTACCTCCAAACCATTGGTCGCACTAACGCAGAAGAGCGATCAAGAATCATTAACCAAGAAGCAAAATCCTTTTTACAAAACACCGATCTTAGGTGACGCTGAAGACAGTACAAATTTACCTTAATAATCGAAACTTCTTTCCTGTTCATCCGAGATCATGACATCTTTGTCAAAATTTTCGTTCACTCGTGCCATTCTCAGCCTAATTTCCATCATCAGAACTGACTCACCAGCATGCATCAAATCGGAACTAACATAGTACATAACCGTACAATCCGCTAACCAATAGCAGGCTCCCCAACTCGGTTCAAAGCCATAGATCACAACGCTTATACTCTATTGATGTCGTAATATCTTAGTGAGATTAAACTCACTCCTTCGTAAGCTCGTGGAAGCACGAATCATTTGGAATTTTAACTTTTATGCAATTCTTGCATTTACTCACACAACAATTAAGCCCACTCTCTAGGCGACAAAATTTTTACTAAGTCCCAAAAATTTCAAAAATTTCGACAGATTTTTCTTTGTAATTGAGCCTATCCACCTGCCAGAGAATCACCAAAACCATCCAAACAACATGTCCACAACTTGGCAATGTATCATAATGCATATCAATTACATAAATTTCAATACTACATGTATTATACTATTAGAATTGATACATGGACATGCGTTGCACCTATTTGAATCATAACACATAGAAAATACCTTTCAATCCCCCGTTATTGGGCTATTCAACCGAGTAAGAACATATTCTTTCTTTAAATGTTTTCGACCTTCAAGGTGGTCTCCTTGACTCAACGATTTCGTCATAATACATTTACAGAACCGATCTCAGCTCCCAGACTTATCTAACTTGTATGACAAATAGATTTCCCTTAAAAGCCCATTACCCATTAGCTTTACCTTTAGTTCATGTTTTTGTATACCTTCCACTGCCATACACATTACACAGTACCACATACTCATGACGTAGCTATCCAGCCGCTATTCCCACAATTAGGGACAATAGTAAACATAAAAGTTCATAACTCCAGGTCACAAAATCAGTACCTTGGTGCTTAAGCCATAAGCAAAGATTCGGCCTCAAGTCCTCTAGACTGGCCCAACATCAAACTCATGGATATTACATCTATCCCCCCTCGATCGGGGAAACACAATCCATCAAGGCACATATACTACTAAGCGCTCACATGCGCATACTGACGTGTGGAAGGAATTTCAAGAGGTATATCTCTAGCTGAATCAAGTACGCACGATTAGAAGTCCAAGAAAGTGAAGTTTTCCTAAAGGTTCTGCAGCCTCCCGAGGATAAATACAGACGTCTCCGTACCGATCCACGAGACTCTACTAAACCTGCTCATGACTCACGAGACCTAGTAACCTTGGCTCCGATACCAATTTGTTACGACCCAATTTCCTAACCCAATCGTGATGGCGCCTCTCGTGAAGACAAGGCCAGGCAACTAACCCAAATCGCCTTTTTAACTATAATTAAACATAAATAAATAGATAAATACGGCTTAACGACAATAATAACCCGACCGGGGTGTCACAAGTCACGAGCATCTTAAAAAACCCTGAATACAACTACAGGGCCAATAATATACAAAATTAAAGTCTGAGATTCTAAAGATAGTGTCTGGTGCCGCAAACGCTGGCGGTCACTTTGCTCAGCTACAATAGTAATACCTTCAATCAGCTAATATCCCGCTACCGGATGATCAAACTTGCAGCTGCACGCGAGGTGTAGGGAGTAAAGTGAGTACTTCCAACTCAACGGTAATAAGAGTAAATAATAGCTAAAAGTAAGGAATCACGTAAGGCCCTCCATCATGCTATATAGAACAGTACAACCCTTTTAAGAGGAGAAACAGTAAAATCGTGAAAATCCTTTGGAAAACATCTGGGCTCGGTAAAAACCTCTTCTGAAAATATTCATTTTTAACAGTTGCGAAAATAATTTCAACAAGTAGGGAATAATCACAAATCTGCCCATCGGGTTCAATATCAACCTCTCAGTACAGTATCAACCTCGCGGGCTCTCTCCCAACTAACAAAGTACATCATCAGCCTCTCGGGCTCACTCCCAACTCACAAAGTACAACATTAGCCTCTCGGGCCAACACTCCATTAACAAACAACACCAGGGTATCTGGTAGACAATGCAAGAAGTAGCATGTATGTCAATGATATGAGTGTTGAATGTCATGACAACATTACAAAATAAAAACGATTGCATAAGTGCAATGCAATGCATATGGGGATACACTTTAGCACTCGCTGCGGCGTGCAGCTCGTCCCATTTATTTATGTCGACGGCGCTCACTGGGGGTCAGACTCCGGAGGGGCTCCTACAACCCAAGCGCAATATTACTGTGGCATGCAATCCGATCCAATATATATATATATATATATATATATATATATATATATATATATATATATATACTCGAGACCTGAAAGCCTCCTCATAAAACACTCAAGGCCTGAAAACCTCCTCAAAATAACACTCGAGGCCTGGAAGCCTCCTCACATCACTCAACATATCCTGACATATGCCCTTGGCCTCAATCAGTCCAGAAAATCATCATGAGCCCCATGGACATTTATAAAATAGTAGTCTCAGCCCGTAGTCACATTTAAAATATCATTTGAGTTCTCAAAACTTAGAAGCATGGCTGAGTTTGTAAAATAGTATTAAAATCTTGGGCTGGAATCAAATGATATGAAACATATGCTAAAAAACAGTAATCTCAATCCCCGAAGGATTCACATAGTTGAACGATGCCCAAACATGAAAATCATCCCAAATTATAATGATAACAAGTAATTTCAGTCAAATACTCAATCAGTACGGACCAAGTCACAATCCCCAACGGTGCTCTACTCCACGCTCATATCTGGCGTGCAAGTCACCTCAATACATCACTATGATGTACAAATTCGGGGTTTCAAACCCTCAGGATATCATTTACAAGTATTACTCACCTCGAACCGGCAAAATCTCTAGCCCGCAATGCATTTGCCCCCCAAACCGACCTCCACGCACGTCGAATCTATCCAAAATCACAACGAATACATTACAATAGGCTAAGGGAATATAACCCAATCGATAAGACCTGAAAAATATCGAAAATTACAAAATTTTCAAAACTTGAGCCCTAGGCTCACGTCTCGAAATTCAAGTTTTTTTACATCAATACAATCCTTATCTCGCCATGAGTCTATATATACCAAATTCACAAAAATCGGAGTTCATTTGACCCCTCAAATCACCATTTCTATATAAGAGGATTTTCTACTCTTTTCAACAAAAATTCTTAAATTAAACACCAAAACTTGCAATAGATTCGAGTTATACAACCAAAATTGAGTTAAGAACACTTACCCCGTTGTTCTCTATGAAAATCTGTCAAAAAATCGCCCAAATCGAGCTCCAAATTGCTAAAAATGGAGAATGGGTTCGAAGTCCCATTTTCAAAACTTAACATTCTGTCCATCACTATTCACGGGCACTGTCCACGTCACTGTTCACGGGGCACTGTATACGTCACTGTTCACGGGTACTGTTCATAGTGTACTGTTCATGTATACTATATATGGTACTTACACAGCTACTGTTCATGTATACTGTACACGGTACTGTACATGTCACTGTTCACGCAAGTGCGATCACTGTTCACACGTACGAAAAATGTAGAAATTGCCCAGAAATTGCAGCAGCTTTTGTTTCACTAAAATGGCTCTAAATCCGTTATAAAAACTCGAAATTAGACGATTCTTGTTCCTATGAGTCACAACTAATAATATGAACACAACCCTTCAATCGAAACTTAATTCGGAGCTCGTTTGCCCAGTTCAATACCCATTTTGCTCGTTAAACAATTAACTCACATTTCGCGACAAAAACCCAATCGCGACTTGATGAAATTAAACCAAAATTTCCAAATTAGTCCTATAATTCATGGTTTAAATTCTGGAAGTCTCTAAATCCAATTTGGATCTCTAGAACTAAAAATGAACCTTTAGATCATTACATTTATGCTCAAAACGGCAAAACTCTTCCAAAAACGACCCGATGGGCATCCGAAACACCCCCGAGGGCTCCGGGGCCCCGACCAATCACACCAACCAGTCCCAAAATATATAATAGACTTTCTCGATGCCTAAAATCACATCATACAACGCTACAATCATGAATCAACCTCCAATCCAAGCTTTATGAACTATAGAACTTCCAACTTCTATTTCTGATGCTGAAACCTATCAAATCACGTATGATTGACTTCAAATTTTGCACACATGTCCAAAATGACATAATGAAGCTACAGCAACTCTCGGAAATCCATTCCGACTCCCGGATCAAAATTTTACCTATCAATCGGAAACCGCCAAAATACTAACTTCGCCAAAATAAGCTAACTTCTTCACCGGACTTCCAAAAATACTTACGATTGCACTCCTAAGCCTTAAACATCCTCCGAAACTAACCAAATCATAGAAATTCAATTTCGATCCCTCTAATTCATTAGTCAACATCCGGTTAACTTTTCCAAATTAATTCTTCCTTAAAGAGACTAGTTGTCTCATTTTGTTATCAAAATCATTCCGAATAAATTTTAACGCACCCAATACCGGTAATGAAACATAGAAAGCCGAAAATGGGAAGAACGGATTAGTAACTCATGAGACGGCTGGTCAGGTCGTCACAGGGCACAAATCCCGAAATTATCAAAATTCGATCCCCCCGCCCACTTCTCATAACTCATAAATTTTCACATCATCATATTTCTTATCTTCACACGAGTTCATACATATCAAAAACTCTTAAATCCAGCCTCAAATAGCCCTTCAAATCCCAATTTAAAATCTCAAAATCTCAAGCTCTATTTCTTCCATTTTTAGTGACATTCCATGAATTTCTAGGTTAATTTCACAATACAATCGAGTTTTAAGACCAAGATTCTTGCCTCAGGTCGATTCCTCTTGGATCCCACTTTAGTTTCTTTCAAAAGTCTCTAAAAACGTGCAGCCATGGGTGAAAATAAGCCCACATTCGTGAACGAGATGATTTTGAAAACATTCTTCCCATGATAAATTCCTTCAATGTAATCGCGGGAAAACCTTCGTGATCGCGAAGCACAAGAATTCTCGGCACCAATTTAAATCTATGCGAACGCATCAAATGACATGCGATCGCAATGCACTGCCCAAATACTCTATGCGATCGCGGTTAACCTTTCGTGTTCGCAAAGAATAAATTCCCCAAGCTATGCGATCGCAACCTATACTCTGTGAAAGCAATGAACAACATAAAAGTCCCCCACAAATCCTCCTATGGGATCGCAAGACCTCCTATGCGATTGCAGAGAACAAACTCCTACAACTCTGAACCTGCAAATTTTCTTCTATCTTTTAAGGCACAAAGTAGTCCGATTGACCACCCGAAACTCACCTGAGGGCCCCAGGACCTCAACCAAAAGCACCAACACATCCTAAAACATCATTAAAACTTAATTCAATCATCGAAATACCTCAAACAACATCAAATTACTCAAAACTCATCGAATCCAAGCCTAAGTTTCCAAAACCCTCCGAAATACACTTTCGATCATAAACCCGACCAAACGACATCCAAATGACCTGAAATTTTGCACACATATCACAAATGACATAACAAAGCTATAGAAACTCTTGGAATTTCATTCCAAACCTCGGATCAAAACCTCACCTATCAACCGGAATTCGCCAAAATACTAACTTTGCCATTTCAAGCCAAATCCTACATCGGACCTCCAAAACTAATTCTGATCACACTCCTAAGTTATAAATCACCCAATGAAGCTAACTAAATCATTAAAACTCCGATCCAAGCTCATATACAAATAAGTAGACTCTTGGTCAAACATTTCAAATTCAAAGCTTTCAACTGAGACTCTTCTTTCAAATTCTTTCCGATTTTTTCCGAAAAATCAAAACCAACGATTAATATCAGTCATAATACATTACACGGGACAAGTCATGCCCGAGAATCGGTGATCAAAGTGCTAATGCTCAAAACGACAGGTCGGATCGTTACATCGTATATGAAGGGTAATGAAAAAATAACTGCTATTTTTTCATGCTACCAAGTAGAATTTGACACTAGCAATTATTGACATCCCCTTATTTTAAATTGCAGAAAATATGGATGCACTTAGCTTTATGTAACTTTCTGGCTTGTACATTTGTTGTTTTGTTAGCCAGGAAAGCATATTGTCTATGGATGTAAATAATGGTTGCCGAAATATTGAACATTTTTCTATAAAATGATAACTTATTAAGTTTGGTTTCGGGCTCAGCACAAGCCATTACACACTAATATGTTTAAGATCACGAGTTCCAAAAGTCATTTTTTAAACTCCATCCAAGTCAAACTATAGTCATATAAATTGATATTGGGGAGCAAATCTCAAAATATTATACATAAATTAATAGATAGCACCTCAGATTTGGGATGATTTTCAGTTAGACACATAAACTTAACTCTCGAAAATATATTTTTGCACCAATAACTCTAGCTATCATTGATTAGAGGGAGAAGCTCTCCCTTCTCTATAACTCTATAATAAAAGACCCTATAACTTATCCTATAACTTTACTCCTCTGCAAAACTATCCATACAAATCTGCAGTGTACAATCATGCTATTCGAGTGAAACCATCCCAAGATCGCCTAACATCCATTCTAACCAATCGAAAGACCTTTCCTTGTTCACAGAAAAGCTCCTATCCAATGACCATGAGAAATGTTTCTTCTTATTCTCAACCCCTTCTAATTTATTACTTATTGACTTCATCGAGGTAGAACCGAAAAAGTCACTCACAGATCAGGAAAACAAACACCTAGTTCAAATAAGTGGGGAAGAAAAACAACGTATTGTAAACATGTTATTTTTTACCCTCCACAAGATTTTTTTATATATTAGTATGTAAATATTTAGTTTATGCCTAATATCTTTATTTTGACGAATTTTTACTCTTTTCTTTTATTTCGTCACAAAAAATAAATATTACGAAAAATATTTTAGTTTACATATCTTTCATAAATTAAAAATATACAAAAAATAGTACCTTGTCTTTATTTTCATATAATTCTGAACACAAAAAATTAGTTTCAATATAGTTTAGTCCTATTAATTAATACTAGTTTTATATTTTGTAGGAAGAGCTAGTCTTGGGTTCGTTTGTCCCATTTTAATTTTGTAGTCCTTTCTTTTTAGTCTTTGTTCCAATAATATCAAACCCATACCCCTTAACCTAAAACTACCTATATATAATCAAAATTAGACTAAAATATTTAGACTAGATCTAAGAGAAGAGCCGCGCAACTTTCAACAAAAAAGAAAATGACCCCACGCCCTTACCACCCATAGATAAAGCAGAAGTTGAAATTTCAGTCCAAGAAAAGAGGAATGAACAGTAGTGGAATGAAATAGAGAGGAGGAGAGATAGGAGTTTGGTTTGTGGTTTAGATTCAAAAACATATACAGAATATCTCTTTGGTTTGATTGATTTTTAAGCAAGTTTCAAACAAAAAAAAAAGATGAAAATCAGATAAATCAATAGATAAAAATACATATTTCTGCTTCTTCAATTTCCGATTCCGGATTTTTGGTTCAAGGATGGATTTCGATCGAAGCGTGGGTTTGAACCTGGGTTTAGTTTGAATTCTCCGTTGCCGGTTCAGTTGAGATCGAAATTCGCGGCTCTCGAAATAATTTTGCTGTGGCTTGTTCAATCGAATTTTTGGTTCAAATTTTGTACCAGTCGATCTTCAAATCAACAAATTAAGGCCCATCCCTTTTCGTTATTTACTGTTGGTATTGCAACATTTCGCATTTGTCTCAATTTCTGAGTGTTATATGGTTGATCCACGTTTATACTCCTTATTGCTATGATAGTTTAATTGTTTCCTTTAGATTAATCTCCAATTTTAGGGAATAATGCTTTGAATCAGTTAATATTAAAGGGAGAACAATATATGAGCTAAGAGTTGGCTAGTTTTGCTAAGCTTCTATCGGAAGGTTAATTATTAAAGTACCCTTTTGATGATTACCTTTTTGCTGGAAATTCAATTGTTGAAGTTTATTTTTTTCCGTCGCAAACTACATCCATAATGTTTTGACCTAACAATAAACCCCTTAATTCGCTTTAATTCAATACAAATCTTTTCTTTACATATATTGAGGTGTTTTATCCAATCACATAGTCCACAGCCCTCACTTGATTAACTTTAGTTCTTTAAAATTCGGGGGTGTTCCATTTATGAAATTTTTCATGGCCTTCGCAAACTTGAAAGTGCGTAGTTGCTTTAGGCACGCTATTTAATTATCTACCTTCTTAAACTCGTGTGTGCATTTATGTGACCCAAATCCAAATCTCAACAATATTAAAATATGTCAAGGACCATTGGTGCATTTATGTGACGTGGTTTAAGACATGTTTTAATAACGTTGTAATCTTCCTAACATGAATAAAAGCAGTTAAAGTTAAAAATGCACATAGGTTTAAAACATGTTTTAAAATCAGATAATAGGCCAATATAATAGTTGAGTGACCGTGCTATAACCACGGAACTCGGGAATGCCTAACACCTTCTCTCGGGTTAACAGAAGTCCTTACTCGAATTTCTAGTTCGCGAACTGTTAAACGGAGTCAACCTTTTTCTCGATTCGTGTGACGACCCGGACGGTTGTCTTTGGAATTTATTCCCCATTCCCCCATTAACTGCTTTCCCTAAGTTCATTTTTACTATTTTGGTTTGTCGGGACGTTCGGTAATAGAATTCGAAGTATTTTGGGATACTTAGACCCTAAATTAGAGCTTAAGTGTTAGAAAATGGTCCGTAATCAGAACAATGTGAAGAAGACCTCGGAATGAAAATCTGATGGTTCTGTTAGCTCTGTTAAGTGATTTCAGGATTAGGATCGTATTCAGAATGTATTTTAGATGTCCGTAGCTCATTTAGGCTAGAAATGTCGAAAGTTAGAATTTTGAAGTTTTCGGTCCGATAGTGAATTTTTGATCCCAAGGTCGGAACGGGATTCTGGAAGTTTCTGTAGCACTGTCATGTCATTTGGGACGCGCGTCCAAAATTTTAAGTCAATCGGACATGTTTTGGTTAGGTTTTGAATCGAAAGCGAGTTTGGTTAAGTTTTGAAGTTTTAAGTTCAAATCATTGATTAATTCAAGTTTCCGGTATCGTTTTAGGTGGTTTAAGGGTTGGTACAAGTTTGAATGACGTTACGAGATATGACCGTAGGTTTTCTTGAGGTCCCGGGGGCCTAGGGTGTGTTTCGGATGCTCAACGAAGAATTTGGAGTCTTGAAAGTGCAGCAGAAAAATTGTAGTCAGTGGTCTCTTATACGCGATCGCGATGGGTCATCACGTTTGCGTAGTTGTGCCCGTACCCCCTTCATCGCATTCGCTTTATTCTCCCGTGTTCGCGAAGTCCAGCCAGCCCCTCCTTCACGTTCGCGTCCCATTTCACACGTTCGCGATGTTCAAGTCCTGGACCCCCTCCAGTTCCTTCTCCGCGTTAGCGTACCTATTAGGCCCCAACCCTTCGCGTTCGCATTGTCCCTTCGCGATCGCGAGGCAAATCTGATCACTTACAATTTTCCTCTATGCAAACGCGTGGACCTCCCGCGTTCGCGATTCATTAAATCCCTGACTAGTACTTAGCATTTCAAAACGAACCCTTCTTCCATTTTTACAAAAAGTCAAGCTAGAGAGCTCGATTTTTCGAGGGCTTTTCAGAGGCAACAATTGGGTAATGATTCCTTGCTCTCCTATGACTAAAACCCACTAATCTAATCGTGAATTCAACCTTAATTTCGGATTTTTGAATGAAAATTGGAGTAAAGTTCTTAGACCTAATTGTGAGGATTTAAAGGGGCATTTGGCCTCCGATTTGGGAGATTTGTATATTGTTAGACTCGTGAGTGTAAGAGATTTATGAAAATGTTAAAATTATTCAATTCCGAGACGTTGACCTCAGGGAAATTTTGGTTATTTTACCTATTTTCACGCCTTAGCTTTAATTTTAATAGTAGAATTAGTTACTCACGATGTTATTTACTATATGTAATTGGTTTGAATATATTTGGGCCACTCAGAGTCGGATACTCGTGGCAAGGGCATTGTTTTTTAGCGATTTTTGTACCGGTTCGAGGTAAGTGGCTTGTCTAACTTTGTGTGGGGGGCCTCTCCCCTTAGAATATCTTTACTGTTGCTTAAATACCTTGTGCGCGAGGTGGCGGAGTTGTACTTGTGCTAGTTTAGAAAAATTCAACTTACTTGGCTTATTTAAACAGTATTTCTTCACATATTTAGTTAAGAATGCAATTTCACTTGTTTTAGCTTAGGGAAAGCATGTTAGTAACTTAGTTGCTCTATTTTACTAAATTGCATTATATGTCTTTTTTTAGCGAGCATGCTAGACTCTTGATTATTACCTGTTGCTTGTACTTAGCTTCTTCTTGCTAAATATTGAATTTCTATGATGTGTTTACGATTGTGACTACGGGTTCAATTCCTAGGAGATCCTCTATTATTGGTATGATATACTACGGCTTCAATTCCCGGGAGATCCTCTGTTATTGGTATGATGGACTACGGGTTCAATTCCCGGGAGATCCTCTATTATTGATATGATGGACTACGGGTTCAATTCCCGGGAGATCCTCTGATATTGGTAAAAATGGATTGCGGGTTCAATTCCTGGAGCTCCATTGAGTGATTCTTCTTACATTCATAGATTGTATTTGTAGCTTGTTCCGTTCTACTTATTGTTTTTACTAGATACTCAAGATTTACTGCATTCCTACTGTCTATTCATTTCATATTTATTCTTACGTTTATCTCAGTAGGGCCTCTACCTTCCGCGTCACTACCCAACCGAGGTTAGGCTTGGCACTTACTGAGTACCTCTGTGGTGTACTCATGCTACTCTTATTCACACTTTTATTGTGCATATCCAGGTGCATCCGGCTAGGCGTATCATCAGTGAGTCTGGAGCTTGCTATCGAAGACTTGAGGTATATCTGCTGCGTCCGCAGACCGGACAGTCTCCATCTATTTTATCATGTAGTTAGCAGTTTGGTTTCAGAGCTCTAGGTTTATAGGAGTCACGGGACACAAGCCGGTTTATTAGAATCTCACTGATCGGTACGGAGACGGCTACACTTATCTACCAGAGGCTATGTAACTGTTTAGGGAAATCTTCACTTCATTAAATTCCTTGTTGTGCTATATTTTGAAATCGACTCTAAACTTCTGTCTTCTATTCTCTCACAGATGGCGAGGACACGCACGACCCGGGGTGATCATGCACCTGCACCCCCTACAGCAGCCGCTAGACGCAGGGACTGGGGAAGGGGTTGTGGACGTGTGCAGGGTGCAGCCAGAGCACCTGCGTGAGCAGCCGCCGAGGTACAACCAGTGTATCCAGCCAGGACTCAGGCACTAGAGACGCCCACAGCCACCACTACTCCAGCCTTTCAGGAGGCATAAGCACTACTTATGAGCATGTATACTACGCTATCACATGCAGGGTTGATTTCCTTCCTGCAGCCACGTCCTAGGCCGGGGGAGGAGACCAGACTCCCGCAGCCTGCATTCTAGAGCAGAGGGTGCATATGGGATAGATTCCAGATATTATCCCTATCCAGCCTGCAGTGCCGGTTCAGTCCGAGGATGGGGCACCTGTTTTGAAGGATGAGCAGCGTAGATTGGAGAGGTTCAAGAATTATGACCCTCCTATTTTTCAACAGACTATCTACAGATAATTCTTTGGGATTTTGGAGGATTGTCACCGCATCTTTTGCACCTTGGATATTACTGCCTCTAGCAGGGTTTCTTTTGTAGCTTTCCATCTTCGGGGAGGCGTCTTAGACAGTTCGGACGTGGCTGCCTCCCTGACTTAGACTCAGTTTTCTGATATGTTTCAGAGGGAGTTAATTCCCCAGAGCCTCCGAGATGCATGGCGCGTGGAGTTTTAGCATTTGCACCAAGGCCCTATGACTGTTTCTGAGTATGCCATCTACTATACTAGGTTGGCCACGCATGCGCCTGCTTTGGTGGCTACTGTTTATGAGAGGGTTTGCCGGTTTATCGAGGGTTTTGATCATTGCGTCAGGTCTGGAATGATGCGAGAGTTGGAGATGGATATGCCTTATCAGCAGGTAGCGAGCATAGCCAAGAGGATAGAGGGTATGCATGCCAGAGAGCTAGAGGGGAGAGAGGCCAACAGTTCTCGAGAGTCGGGTCATTTCTCTGGTACCCATACTTCAGGAGCAGGACGTCATGGTAGGGGCTATCCGGGTTGCCCAGTTCACTCAGCTCTCCCTTCATCCAGTAGTACTCCAGCTCCTCCCAGATCTCAGGAGACTTTTTATGCACCTCCGGTTTCTAGTGCCCACCGGTGCAGGGTACCTTTAGAGGTCAGTCTAGCAAAGGTGGGCCCAGTCAGCCACAGCCACCGCGCCCTCCCAGAGCTTGTTATGAGTGCGGGGATACCCTCCACCTGGTTAGACAGTGCCCCAGATATGGGAGGGGTTGTGCCTTCTCAGACTCCACAGCCTCAGCATGTTCCACAGGGTCAACAGGCTATTGTTCCAGCTCCAGCCGCCACTCCACCTACCCAGCCAACCAGGGGCGGAGATCAGGGAGACAGAGGTCGCCCTCGAGGGAGGGGCCGGGCCAAATTTTATGCCATTCCTGGTCGAGTTGAGGTTGACGCCACTGATTATGTTATCACATGTATTATATTGGTTAGTCACAGAGAGGCATCGGTTCTATTCGATCCAGGATTTACTTATTCTTATGTGTCATCCTATTTTTTTCGTATTTGGGTACAGCCCGAGAGACTTTGAGCTCTTCTGTTTATGTTTCTACTCCTGTGGGAGATTCCCTTGTTGTGGACCGCATATATCGATCATGTTTGGTTACTGTTCATGGTTTTGAGACCGGGGAAGATCTTTTACTACTTGATATGGTTAATTTCAATATTATCTTGGGGATGTACTGGTTGCTGCCCCAGTATGCTATTCATAATTGTCACGCTAAGACTGTGACGTTGGCTATGCCAGGTATTCCACGTATTAAGTTGAGTGGTACTTTTCATCACACTCCCAGTAGAGTTATATCCTTTCTTAAAGCTCAATGTATGGTTGAGAAGGGGTGCACCGCGTATTTAGCTTATGTGAGAGATGTCGGTGTTGATACCCCTTCTGTTGACTCTATCCCAGTAGTATGGGACATCTCCGATGTGTTTCCAGCTGATCTTCCAGGCATGCCGCCCGATGAGGATATTGATTTTGGTATTGATTTATTGTCGGGCACTCAGCCCATAGGGATATCCATTCCACCTTACCGTATGGCTCCTCCTGAGTTGAAGGAGTTGAAGGATCCATTACAGGAATTGCTTGATAGGGTTTTATTCAACCCAGTGTTTCACCGTGGGGGGCTCCTGTCTTGTTCGTAAAGAAAAAGGATGGCTCTATGCGCATGTGTATCGATTATCATCACTTGAACAAAGTTACTGTGAAGAACCAATATCCTTTGCCTCGTATTGATGATCTATTTGACCAGCTTCAGGGCGCACATTTGTTTTCTAAGATTGATTTGCCCTAAGGTTATCACCAGCTAAAGATCCGAGAGTCGGATATCCCGTAGACTGCTTTCAAGACTCGGTATGGTCATTAGGAGTTCCTTGTCATGTCATTTCGGCTGACCAACGCCCCAGCAGCTTTTATACATCTGATGCACAGTGTATTCAGGCCCTATGTCGACTCATTTGCCATTGTTTTCATAGATGATATTCTTGTATACTCCGGAGTCGGGCACATCATGAGCAGCACCGGAGGACAGTGCTTCAGACCCTGAGGGAAAAGATATTATATGCAAAGTTCTCAAAATGTGAGTTTTGGTTGAGTTCTGTGGCATTCCTAGGCCACATGGTATCGAGTGAGGGCATTCGGGTAGATCCGAAGAAGGTGGAGGCTGTGCAGAGTTGGCCCAGGCCCTTCTCAGCTACAGAGATCCGCAGTTTCCTTGGCCTGGCGGGGTATTACCATCATTTTGTTGAGGGGTTCTCATCGGTTGCAGCCCTTATGCCTAGATTGAACCAAAAGGGCACTCCTTTTCAATGGTCAGACGAGTGTGAGGCGAGCTTCCAAAAGCTCAAGACGGCTTTGACTTCAGCCCATATTCTGATTCTGCCTACTGGTTCAAAGTCCTATACGGTTAATTGTGATGCCTCACAAGTTGGACTTGGAGCGGTGTTAATGTAGGACGGTAGGGTGATTGCCTACGCGTCCAGACAGTTGAAGGTGCATGAAAAGAATTATCCTGTCCATGACCTTGAGTTAGCCGCTATTGTTCACGCCTTAAAGATCTAGCGTCGTTATTTGTACGACATGCCTTGTGAAATTTACACGGATCATCGGATTTTACAGCACTTGTTCAAGCAGAAGGATCTAAACTTGCACTAGAGGAGATGGTTGGAGCTACTGAAGGATTATGATATTACCATTCTTTATCACCCGGGCAAGGCCAATGTGGTAACTGAAGCCTTGAGTCGCCGGGCGGAGAGTTTGGGGAGTTTGGCATATTTACTTGCTTCAGAGAGGCCTATGGCGATGGAAGTTCAAGTTTTTGCCAGCCAGTTCATGAGATTGGACCTTTCGCAGCCCATTCGGGTTCTAGCCTGTGTGGTTTTCAGTCTTCATTGTTTGATCGTATCAGGGAGCGGCAGTATAATGACCCTCATTTGCATTTCCTCAGGGACACAGCTCGGCATGGAGATGCTAAGGATGTGACTATTGGAGATGACGGGGTGTTGAGGATGCAAGGGCGGATCTGTGTACCCGATGTTGATGATATTTGGGAGTTGATAATGGCCGAGGCCCATGGCTCGCGGTACTCCATCCATCCAGGTGCTGCAAAGATGTATCAGGATCTGAGGCAGCATTGCTGGTGGAGACGGATGAAGAAGGACATAGTAGAGTTTGTAGCTAGATTCCTCAATCGTCAACAGGTAAAGGCTGAGCACGAAAGACCGGGAGGGTTACTCCAGCACATGGAGATTTCGGAGTGGAAATGGGAGAAGATCACTATGGATTTTGTGACTGGTCTCCCTCTGACGGCGAGGAAATTTGATTCTTTTTGGGTTGTTGTGGATCGCCTGACCAAGTCCGCTCATTTCACTCCAGTGTGTACTTCTTACTCAGCGGAGCGGTTAGCGGGGATTTATGTCAGGGAGATTGTTCGTCTGCACGACATTCCAGTTTATATCATCTCATAGGGGCTCAGTGTTTACATCACGGTTTTGGAGAGTTGTCGAGCATGAGTAGGGTACCCGGGTGACTATGAGTACAACTTTTCACCCTCATACGAACGGACAGACCGAGCGCACTATTCAGATTCTTGAGGATATTCTCTGTGCGTGCGTGATTGAGTTTAGAGGGTCTTGGAATCAGTTCTTGCCATTGGCTAAGTTTGCGTACAACAATAGTTATCAGTCCAGTATTCAGATAGCGCGTTATTATGCCTTATATGGTAGGAGATGCAGATCCTTGGTGGGTTGGTACAAGCCGGGTGAGGCCAGGGTATTGGGCACTGATTTGGTTCAGGATGCAGTTGAGAAGGTTAAGGTGATTCAAGATAGACTACGTACGGCCCAGTCCAGACAGAAGAGTTACGCGGACCGGAAGGTTCGTGATGTTTCCTTTATGGTTGGTGAGCGGGTTTTGCTTCAGGTCTCGCCTATGAAAGGAGTCAAGAGGTTTGGAAACAAAGGGAAGTTGAGCCCGAGGTTAATTGGCTCATTTGAGATTTTGAAGTAGGTTGGGAGGGTTGCTTCTGAACTTCATTTACCTCCCAGTTTGGGGTTCATCTAGTATTTCATGTTTTTATGCTTCGGAGGTATCACGGTGACCCGTCTCACGTGTTGGAGTTCACTTCAGTCCAGTTGGACAATGACTTGTCCTATGTTGAGGAGCCAATAGCAATTTTAGACAGGCAGGTCCGAAAGCTCTGGTCCAAGGATATAGCTTCAGTAAAGGTTCAGTGGCAGGGTCAGCTGGCCAAGGAGGCGACTTGGGAGATCGAGCAGGATATGTACAGCCGATACCCTCATCTTTTTGCTACCTCAAGTATGTTATCTATGCTCGTTCGAGGATGAACGAATGTTTAAGTGTAGGAGAATGTGATGACCCGGCCGGTCATCTTTGGAATTTATGCCCCATTATCCCATTAACTGCTTTCCCTAAGGTCATTTATGCTATTTTTGTTTGTCGAGACGTTCGGTAATAGAATTCGAAGTGTTTTGGGACACTTAGTCCCTAAATGAGAGCATAAGTGTTGGAAAATGGTCCATAATTGGAACAGTGTGAAGACAACCTCGGAATGGAAATCTGATGGTTCTATTAGCTCCGTTAGGTTATTTCGGGGTTGGAATCTTGTTCAAAATGTATTTTGGATGTTCGTAGCTCATTTAGTCTAGAAATGCCGAAAGTTAGAATTTTAAAGTTTCCGGTATGATAGTGAATTTTTTATCCGAGGGTCGGAACGGGATTCGGAAGTTGCTGTAGCACTGTCATGTCATTTTGGGACGTGCGTGCAAAATTAAAAGTCAATTGGACGTGTTTTGTTAGGTTTTGAATCGAAAGCCTGTTTGGTTAAGGTTTGAAGTTTTTAAGTTCAAATCATTGATTAATTCGAGTTTTAGGCGTTGTTTTAGGTGGTTTAAGTGTTGGCACAAGTTTGAATGACGTTGTGGGATATGTCCGTAGCTTTGGTTGAGGTCCCGGGGGCCTCGGGTGAGTTTCGGATGCTCAACGAAGCATTTGGAGTCTTGAAAGTGCAACAGAAAAATTGCAATCAGTGGTCCCTTATACGCGATCGCGTTCGCGTAGCTGTGCCCTTACCCCCTTCATCGCGTTGTTCTGCCCCGTTCGCGAAGTTCATCCAACCCCTCCTCCGCATTCGCGTCCCATTTCTTGCGTTCGCAATGTTCATGTCCTGGACCCCTTCCAGTTCCTTCTCCGTGTTGGCATATCCAGGTTGCGTTCGCCTACCTATCAGGCCCCAAGCCTTCGCGTTCGCATTGTCCCTTCGCGATCGTGAAAGGCAAGTCTGGTCACTAACAATTTTCCTCTACACGAACGTGTGGACCTCTCGCATTCACGATTCATTAAATCCCTGACCAGTACTTAACATTTCAAAACGAACCCTTCTTCCATTTTCACAAAAACTCAAGCTAGAGAGCTCAGTTTTGGGGGATTTTTCGAGGGCTTTTCAGAGGCAGTGATTGGGCAATGATTCCTTAAGCTCATATGACTAAAACCCACTAATTTAATCTGAATTCAACCTTAAGTTTGGATTTTTGAATTAAAATTGGGGTAAAGTTCTTAGACCTAATTTTGAGAATTTCAAGAGGCATAAGACCTCCAATTTGGGAGATTTTTATATGGTTAGACTCGTGAGAGTACAAGGTTTCTGAAAATATAGAAATTATTCGATTGTGAGACATTGGCCTGAGGGGCATTTTGGCCATTTTACCTATTTTCGCGCCTTAGCTTTAATTTTAATAGTAGAATTAGTTACTTGCGATGTTATTTACTATATGTAATTGGTTTTGGGAAGTCGGCATAAGGACAGTGAGGATCCCTCGATAATAAAGAAGTCTGCAAATTACCATTTTTCCCTCAAAAAGCAAATTTCGAGGTTTCGGGTAGAAATTGCTAAATCAACTGCTCCTCCAGAATGGCTGGTAATACTACTTAAGGGCAGATAGACCGTCCACCCAGTGATGCTAACCTTTTTATTTAGCAACTGCCGCCCCGCTTAAGTTCTCCAAAAGTATGAAAAGCTGGAGGACTTTGTACCATCCATTCCGGTGTGGTTGGGCGGGAGTGCTTGGTCGCTGGGGTTTCCTTTTCCTCAACCAATTCGAGGAGTCGGAATGGAATATCGTATGTAGTGTTGAATCCAAACTGAAGCTCTTTCGAACAAGCGAGGAACGAGTGACCACAAGCTCGGGGTATTTCCTGGGTCAAGTATTCCGCTCGTTTGCTGTCAGGAATTCAGTAGAGTGGCCTTGAAAGAAGCAAGCGTTAAATAAATTTGGGCCACTCGGAGTCGGATACTCGTGGCAAGGGCATTATTTCTTAGCGATTTTTTTACCGGTTCGCGGTAAGTGGCTTGTCTAACTTTGTTTTAGGGTTTAGGGTTTAGGGTTTCTGGTGTGGGGACCTCTCCCCTTAGGATATCTTCACCTTTGTTTAAATGCTTTGTTCGCGAGGTGACGGGCATGTACTTGTGCTAGTTGTTTAAAATTTACCTTACTTGGCTTATTTAAACTGTGTTTCTTCACAAATTTAACTTTTAAAAATGTAATTTTACTTGTTTTAGCTTAGGGAAAGCATGTTAGTAACTTATTTGCTCTATTTGACTAAATTGCATTATCAGTCTTTTTTTGTGAGCATGCTAGACTCTTGATTCTTACCTGTTACTTGTACTTAGCTTCTTCCTGCAAAATATTGAATTGTTGTGGTGTGTTTACGATTGTGACTACGTGATCAATTCCCGGAAGATCCTCCATTATTGGTATGATGGACTACGGGTTCAATTCACAAGACATCCTTTGCTATTGGTATGATGGGCTACAGGTTCAATTCCCGGGAGATCCTCTATTATTGTTATGATGGACTACGGTTTCAATTCACGGTAGATCCTATGATATTGGTATGATGGATTGCGGGTTCGATTCCCATGAGATGCTCATATATTGGTAAAAATGGACTACGGGTTCAATTCCCGGAGCTCCACGTGGCATCCTGATATTGAATGATTGCTCTTGCATTCGTAGATTGTATTTGTAGCATGTTCTGTTCTACTTGTTGTTTTTACTAGATACTCGAGATTTACTGTATTCCTACTATCTATTCATTTCATATTTATTCTTATGTTTATCTCAGTAGGGCCTCGACCTTCCTCGTCACTACCCAACTTAGGTTAGGCTTGGCACTTATTGAGTACCGCTGTGGTGTACTCATGCTACTCTTCTGCACACCTTTGTTGTGCAGATCCAAGTGCATCCGGCCAGGCATATCATCAGTGAGTCTAGAGCTTGCTATCATAGACTGGAGGTATATCTGCTTTGTCCGTAGACCGAAGAGTCTCCATCCATTCTATCATGTAGTTAGCAGTACCGTTTCCTTTTTTTATCCGTTGTATTAGACATTCCATATATTAGAGTTGTACATATGTTCTCACAGCCTGTGTTTCCCATGGGATTCCGGGTTTTGGGATGTTGTTTCAGAAGTTGTGTTAGTGTATGTGCCAAGCGGCACCGTTATACATTTCTTATTCTATTTAGTGTTTGTTACTGTTTTTTTTGTCAAAATTTTAAATTATGCAATGTGTTAGGCTTACCTGGTCGCAAGACTAGGTGCCGTCATGACAGGTTCACGATTGGTGAACTAGGGTCGTGACAATTCGAGATTCAACCGGTGACTTGTGACACCATAAATTTCCCAAGTGGCGACTCTGAATTGTTTAGTTATAAATCCCGTTTTAATTGTCCTTTAATTGGAAAAACTCCCCTATACACTTCCAGGTGTAGGAAAAAGTGGGTGTGACAGCTCTGGCAACTCTGCTGGGGAAAAGAACCTAGAATCTCAGGTTCAGGGTTCAGAATTCAAGCTTAAATGAATTATTATAATTGGCTTTGTTTATTATCTGATTGTATTACATGTTTGGACCTAATGTGCAAAATGTTGCTTTTTACCGCTTTGATATTACCTAAAACTGTGTATAAACTGCTACGAAATCCTTCTGATCTCGTCTTCGGGGATGTGCTCGCTGGTCGAGACTCTCTATTCTGATAGTGTCATACCTTGAAATAAGAAAGAGACTCAGACAAGTTACTAAGCCGGATGACCTTTCGGTTCTCGGTACATAGCCCCATCCTCGGCTCGAGTGTCCGCTCGGTTGCACAAGTCTAGAATAAATCCCAGGTTTTGAACCTAGAATAACTCAGCCTTATGTCAGATCCCTAGTAGGAACGTTTGTTTGCATCATGTGCATTTGAATTTGGAGACTTAACGTCGGGGTTGGATCTGTCTAGGACAGGTGTACTTGAAATGAAAAGACCATCTTGATGCATCCTATGTGCTATATGTTGCATTTGTTCAAGGGTAAAAGGGTCATTTGGCGGATCAATGATAGTTGAGGAAAAACAAAAAAAAAAATTTAAAAAATAAAAAGAGAGGGTGAAGTGTGAAGATGAAGCAAGTGGGGCCCAGTTCTACTTTTCTTTCACACTGTTTCACGAAAACAATGAAAATAAATAAATTCAAAAAAAAGATTTTGCACCTTTTTATCATTTTTCGTAAATCAGAAAATCAAAAAAAAAGGAAAAAAAATTCCAAAAAGATTTTTCATTTTCATCATTTTTCAAGAAAAAGCAAAAAAAAATGTATTTTTTCTAAATTAGTTGTTTTTTTTAAATTCTCGCATGTATCCAATATGCCCGAACTACGCATACCTGATTCTCGTCTTTTGGAGCGTGATACGTAGGCAACCCACATAGGGTCCGGTCTTCCTAGTAAATCTTAGTTTCTTGGCTTTGCAGGGTCTTAGCAAATTTTGCAATTCTAGCAATCTTTTGGCCAAATAAGCCATTTTGCAAAAGTAGCCATAACCATGTCTTACATGTGTCTAGTAGGGAATTTATTGTCTCACATAGTGTTGGTTTCAGTTTTCATTTACAGGTGTGGATTTTTTTACCGGAGTTTGAGCATGACAGACACCCTGTGACCATCCAGTCAGGATCGCTCAGTCAGGAGTTGCTTAAGAAGATTTGTTTTATTTTTATGTTTTGACTATGTTCTTCATTTTGTGTTGTCTTTTACTTTCTAGTTTTGTAATGTAATGTCATGTCTTTTGTTATTGCATTTTCTGCTTTGTATTTGAAAAAATATGTTATAACTCAAAAATCTAAAAAAAAAAAAAATAGACAAGTTGCATCTTATATTTCTGTTATAAGTTTCCTTTAGATTGCTAATTCTAGAAATGGAAAAAAGAAAATATTTTGAGATTGTTTTTCCTTTAGGCAATTAATATCTAGGACTTAAAATGAATTGCTTTTATGTTTTCTTTAAGTATATTAGGACCAAAATTCAAAAAAAAGAGAATTTTCTTTTAGTACTTCTTTAAAAGTTTTCTTTAAGGTATTAATTCAAAGTCCAAAAAGAATTTCTTTTGAGGTGTTTCTTTGAAAAATTAGTGAAAAATAAAATAAAAAATCTTTTATTTTCATTAAAACTTTAGGATATTGTACATAGAAGAAAAAAGACAACGTACTTTATCTTTGAGTTATTTTCAGAGTTTCTCTTTTAGGCAATCAAAATTGAAATCCAAAAATATTTTTTATTGCTTGTTTCGAAATATTGCTCAAGGATATCAAATGAAAATACAAAGCACTTCTCTGTAGTTTATTCTTTAGATTTTCTTCCTAAAAAAGATTCAGAAATATTTTTCTCTTCTAGTACTTTTCATTAATAGAGTTTTTGTTCCAAAAAGAAAAAAAATCTGTTAAGCTTGGGTTTGGAATAGGTTAACATTAAGTCTAGAAAATTCAAAAGAAAAAGATTTCCTTCTTTTCTTTTCTCATCATAGTAGTCATTCGGGTAAAAAAGAAAAAAGGAGAATGTAAGTTTGTTTACTTTATCCACATTCTTCCAGAACTACGCAAAGATCTGACTCATGCGGCATTATAATACGTAGACAACCTACATAGGATTCGATCGAATTATTTTTTACTATAAAAAGAAAAAGAAAAAAAGGAAAGAGAGAAAAAGGAAAAAATAGGTTAAATCATGGGATGTAAGAAATGAGAGGAAAGAAAAGAGTGATAATTAGAAAGGAAAAAAAGGAAGGAAAATGAGCAAGCAAGTGCTATAAAATCAAACAAAAGAGAGATTGAAATGAACAAATTGGGATGATGTCAACTGACCTTTGTATCCTCAAAGTCATTTTAGAGTCGATAACTGCGACTAGGTGCATTGCACATAAAGTGAGATTATAAGTAAATGCCCTAACGCTAACGTGATGACTTCATTTTGTTTTATTCATTGCAGAAGAGTGGTTGGTTTGTGATTTTTGAAGTAGTAACTCTCATCTACAACATAAAGTCAAAAATCAATGGCAAACAACAACAAAACTGAGTTGGTTGATATCGGTTCCCGAAAGCAGTTGGTTGAACAGGACAATGGGTTGATTGAAGATGTAAAGATGTTAAGACAATACATGGCGGACATGTATCAGGCTTGGATGACTGGGAAGGCACCACCCCTGCCACCACCTAGCTTCCTAGATGATGCCCTTACCCAAACATTGGCACTTCCCAACCACCCCAGTATCTCCATCACTCCTCTTCCGATTACCTCTCCCAAAAATTGCCCTCTTCTCATATCCGCTACTCCCAACAATGAATACCCACTCAAAGCTCATGATGCCCAATATTATCCCTCAAAGGTTGCCCACAAAATTCTTGATTCATACAAGAAGAGCCCTCGGGATGAGCTTCATGCTGAAGATGCAAAGGTTACAGGAAAAGTAGGGCGAGATGAGATATCTATGAAGCTGAAAGGCATAGAACAATCCTTAAAGAACAAGCAAGGAATGCGAGGCCAGGGTAGCATGTCTTACAAAAAGTTGTCTGTGTCCCCTGAAGTTCGCCTGCCCGCGAGGTTCAAAGTGCCAAAATTTAACTTGTATGATAAGGGTGGAGATCTTGTAGCCCATCTAAGGGGTTATTGTCGTGAAATGAGAAGTGTCGGCGAGAAAGATGATTTATTGATGTTGTATTTCAGTGAAAGGTTGACTAGGGCATCTTTGGAATGGCATACTCGTCAAGATGGCAATAAGTGGCATACATGGGATGACATGGCTCATGATTTTTTGCGACACTTTCAGAACAACATAGACATTGTCCCAGATCGCTCCTCCCTATCTCAGATGGAAAAAGAAACCCAAGGAAAGTTTTAGGAATTTTTGGCTCAGATGGAACAAACAAGTTGCTCGGGATAGTCATCCCATTGATAGAAAAGGTGTTGCTAAGCCCCCCCCCCCCCCCCACGACAGGGTCCAGTGGTCGTTCTTGCTAAATGTGTTCAGCCTCAACTCCAACCCCAAACTTATCCCCGAGCTCCACATGATCCACCTCATTATTATCCTCCGAACAACATCCGGTCTTCTGTCCAACCATCAAGTCACTCCATCCGCCGACGATAGGGTCCAGTGGTCATTCTTGCTAAATGCTTTCAGCCTCAATATCGACCTTGTGAACATCCCCAAACTCCACTTAAGACACCCCAGCATTATCCGCCGAACAACATCCGGCCATCTGTCCAATTACCGAGTTACTCCCTAGGGTAAGCACTAGCATTCCAAAATTTATGTGTGCCTTCACAGCATTTTCAAGTATCCAACAATCCTAGGAAACTGAGGCATGGAGGGAAAAAAAGGCAAAAAGATAATTTCACGCCCATCGGAGAATCCTACACAATTTTGTTTGAAAAGTTAAAGCATTCTGGCATGATTGAGCCGCTCCTCGGCTATACTCCAAACCCATATGCGAAAGGCTATGATCATGATGTTCATTGCATGTACCATTCTAATGTCTAGGAGCATAGCATTGAAGATTATCGCTCTTTAAAAAGGGAAATAGAAAGAATGATTCAAGAAGGGGTAGTTATGGTCAATGACTGTGGCAAGGAGCATGCGAATCCTCTTGGGAACTTGTTGATTGAAGTAGATAATGGTCTTGGCAATATTGATGCGAAACTCAATGGCTATGATGCCATGCTCGGTAATTGGGAAGACGCGTCATTTCTTGGCTAGCTGGAGTGGAGTTTTGGTGGTTTATTTTGTGGTCATTTCTCTTGTCCGGGTTATTTCAGGGTTGTAATCCATATATTGTCTTGTGACTCAAACCCTTCTATCCTTTCGTTTTTCCTGATTTGTTTTGTCGTAGTAGCTCATTTAGTGTTGTCTAGGTTTCGTGTAGGGTTGTAACCCCAGTCTAGTCTGCTCGACTTGTTGTTGAATCGTTTCACTCCCTGTCTAATGTAATTTCCTGTTTTCTGTTATTTCTAGCCATTTTCTTTTGTTTAGTTCTCTTTTCTTTCTACAATACTTTTCATGGTGGCTCTAATGACATGACATGCATATGTAATTATCGGTTTGAGCTCAAAAAGTTAGTTTAGCCATGAAGCATTGAAAGAATTTTGAGGATGATGGGGACATTTGAGGAAAATAAGTCAAGGCATTGTGAAATCACTTCAAGCCCAAATTATGTGAAACTTGGGAAGATAGAACATAAAGAAACCTTATGCTTCATGTCGCATTGGTTTGAAGTTAAAGGCAAGTTTTTCCAAATTGGCAGGGGTCCTTCGTGATATTGAGAGTGAGAGTGTTGCCCATTGGTGCTCTGTATTTGACAGATGAAGAAGGAGAATGTGTGGATATGACTACCAATTCTGGCACAATTAGAAGATATTACGAATACTTGTTTAATTGTGTTGTTTGTACTTGGCATGTTTTGAAGATTGGAATGACGAAGGTATTTTGTTCTACTATCTAAATACCTTATCCTTCGGTACCCCTTTTGAGCCTTATTTATATTCTATCATACCCTTCTTTCGGAATCAGTAGCAAAAGATCACAAGCACAAGTGTGAAGGAAAAGAAAAGGGAAAAAGAAAAAATTAAAAAAAAGAAGAAGAAAATAGAAAAGAGAAGAAAAAAAAAAGAAACAAAAACAAACAACGAAACAACAAAAAGAGAAAAGGAAGAAAGAGAAGAAAAGAAGAGAACGAGGAAGAAAAAGAAAAGAAAAATCACAACAACAAAGTAATTTTTATAACATGAACTACGTTCGATTTGATTCCTTTTATGGATACGTAGGCAGCCTCACGGTTTGGTCCCAACAAAACAATATCCAAATGACACCAAGCAAAGAAACTGGGACAGAAGTTGTGGTTGTTATAGGAAATTTGATTCTGAAAGTTATAATTCCATTTGAATTGTTTCGAGCCTTTGATACCCTTTCTTTCTAACCCTATCCAAAAGCCCACATTACGGTCCAAAGAAAAACCTTTCGATCAGTCTTCGAGAGATGCCAAGTCAAGCGAGTAGAGGTGAGTCATATCAGGGGCAACACTCCGGTCCAAACAAGAGAAATAAAGAATGAGAGAGTCTTATTGATGAAAACCGTCACAGGTACCGCAAAGCGATGAAAGCTGAGAGAAATCAAAATGAGAGTCTTATGGTGAAAACCTTCACGGGTACCATAAGGCGATGATGACTTGAGAGAAAGACCAAAATGAGAGAGGCTTGATGGTGAAAACCCTTCGGGCACTACAAGTCGAACAAGGATTGTGAATCAGATTGGATAAGCGGAGCATTGAAGCCCAATTTCACGGCAAAAAGGTACAACAAGAGCTGAACATTAGATTTTCTTAACAGAACAGGCCACAGGTGCATGTCAAGGTCATTAGGTTCGATATCCACATCCGATAGGTTTCTACTTTGTAGTTTTCTTGTTAGGAAGCATCTCTTTCCATTGTCCTTTTCTCTGTTCCTTTTGTATTGTTTACTTCCTCCTCCTGAGTCTGTTTGGTCAGAACAAGTGAGAAATAACTTCAAAATTTGCCACCAGCTTTCCTGTCACGACCCCAGTTCACCCTCTATGAACATGTCGGACGGCACCGAGTCCCTATGATTAGGTAAGCCTAACATTGCGGAAAACAACATAATTTGCGGAAAATTAAAACTAAACAGGTGGAAGGACAAATGAAAATAAGTGTCGATTGATATATATAATTCAATAATGCGGAAGTCAACAAATTTACCCCAAAATCGGGAAACTCACGGGTAATACAGGCTAATGGAAAATACAATAAGAACTCTAAACTCCAGAATAGTCTAGATCAAAGTACGACAAAAGTCTAAATGCCACACGCTAGAATAGGAAGCAGACTCTTCAGTCTGCGGACGCAGCAGATATACCTCAAGTCTCTCTAGCTCTCCCTTGTCTCACTGGTAGTGCGCCTGAGTGGAGGTACCTGGATATGCACATGAAAAACATGCGCAAAAAAGGCGTGAGTACACCACAGTGGTACTCAGTAAATGCCAATCCTAACCTCGGTCGGGTAGTGATGAGCAAGGTCATGACCCTACTAAGAAAAAACATAATAAATAATAAGATAATGGAAATAGTTTAAATAAAGTCTACATCGAATATCTAAATAGGATAAATGAGTAAAAGCAGCAATAGAAAGTAGAAACAAGATCAATCAAGGGAATATTGCTCGCAATATGGATAATAACTGGGGATCTCTTGGTATCCCGAGGATTGTCTTTGTATTCTCTTCTTATACACGAGGGATCTCCTGGTATCCAGAGGACCTCTTCGTATCCTCATCTTATCCACGAGGGATCTCTTGTTATCCCGAGGATCTCTTGGTATCCTCATCTTATACACGAGGAATCTCTTGGTATATTGAGGATCTCTTGGTATCCTCATCTTATACACGAGGGATATCTTGGTATCCTTGATATATATATATATATATATATATATATATATATATATATATATATATATATATATATATATATAACACATATGTGCCAGGGATCTCTTGGTATCTCGTACTCTCAATCCAGCACGTACAGGAGATCTCCCGGGATGTCGTCCCGTAGTCCAAGATTTAAACACATAATAACGACTCATAATCTCAGAAAAATTGCTAAAGTCGGAACAAGTAGTAGTAAATTCTAGCCAAACACGCTTCACGGAGTACAAATAATACAGTTAAACAAATAAGCAAGTAAATCAATTAAACTTGCTTCTCTAAGCTAGCACAGATTAAATTTACAATTTAAAACAAACAAGTGAACAGGAATCTCAATTTAAATACTTCAAGTACAAACGGATTTACAACAATTAGCTCAAACACGCACTCGTCACATTATGTACGGGGCATTCAAATATAAAATATCATGTACTAAGGGGAAGGGTCCCCCACACAAGGTTAGACAAGCCACTTATCTCAAACCGGCTCAAAACTCAACTAGGAACCACGCTTTTTCCATGAATATCCGACTCCAAATGGCCCAAATCTATTCAATTCAATTTCATATCATAAATAACATTGGAACAATTGATTCCACTATTAAATTTGAAGCTAAGGCGCGAAAATAGGTAAAATGACCAAAATGACCCTCATGCGGAATTAGTTAATTTTCAGATTTTCAGAACCCTCATACTCTCACGAGTCTAACCATATAAAATCTCCCAAATTAGAGGTCAAATGCCCACTAAAAATCCAATAGTTTGGTCTAAGAAGATTTCCCCAATTTTAAATACTAATTTCGAAATTAGATGATGGATTTAACTATATATTAATGGAATACAACTAAAAAATATTAAGGGAACGTTACCCAATTATCTTCTCTTCGAAACCCACCTGGAATCGCCCTCTCCCGAGCTCTCAATTAATTTTTCCAACTTTTGAAACGCAACCCTCGAAATTTCTATATTTGATGAGCAACTACCGCTATTATGGTCAAGGGACCTCTTCGGTGGTCCTGCTTATGCGGAACATTGGCCGCTTCTACATTTTCCTTTAAATTCCCAGTTTTCCGCTTCTACGGTCCTCCTCTCGCAGAAGCGGATTCGCTTCTGAATTCCTACCGCTTATGCGATTCCTGAGGGAGATGTCGAACCTCACTTCTACGATGGCCAAGGCCGCTTCTTTGGCTCCCAAGCCGCTGAAGCGAAAAAAATATCAGAAGCAGTAAAACTGCTACCTCCCAACTTCCAAAATTCTTCCGTCGCCCATCCAAAACCATCCCGAGGCCCCCGGGACCTCAACCAAAAGCACCGATAACATCTAATTCCCTATTCAAATAATTCCCTATTCAAAATGTATCAATACATAAAACACCTAAAACAACACCAGAAACCCGAATTTATCAATGATTTAAGTCTAAGAACTTCAAATTCCATCAAAACACACTTTCGATCAAAAACCTAACTAAAACACGTCCGAATAACCTGAAATTTTGCACACACATCCCAAATGACATGATAGAGCTATTAGAACTTTCGGAATTACATTCCGACCCTCGGATTAAAAACTCACTATAAGACCGGAAACTTCAAAAATTCAAACTTCGGCATTTCAAGCCTAAATGAGCTACGGACTTCCAAAATACATTCCGAATACGCTCCCAACCCCGAAATCACCTAACGGAGCTAACGGAACCATTAGTTTTCCATTCCGAGGTCTTCTTCATATTGTTCTGACTATGGACCACTTTCCAACACTTAAGCTCTCATTTAGGGACTAAGTGTACCAAAACTCTCCAAAACCCAATACCGAACGTCCGGGAAAAACAAAATAGCATAAATGAACTTTGGGGAAATAGTTAATGGGGGATCAGGGCGTAAATTTCAAAAACGACCGGTCGGGTCGTCACATCCTCCTATACATAAACATTCATTCGTCCTCGAATGAGCATAGAGAACAAATCTGAAGTAGTGAAAAGATGAGGGTATCGGTTGCGCATATCCCGCTCGGTCTCCCAAGTCGCCTCCTCGGCCGGATGACCCTGCCACTAAACCTTCACTGAAGCAATGTTCTTTGACCTCAACTTTCTGACCTTCCTGTCCAATATAGCTACTAGCTCCTCAACATAGGATAGATCCTTGTTCAACTAGAGTGAAGTAAAATCCAACACGTGCGACGGATCGCCGTGATACCTCCGGAGCATCGAAACATAAAATATCGGATGAACCCCGGCCAAACTGGGAGGTAAGGCAAGCTCATAAGGAACCTCCCCTACTCACCTCAAAATCTCATAAGGACCAATAAATATCGGTCTCAACTTTCCTTTCTTCCCAAATCTCATAACGCCTTTCATAAGTGAAACCTAAAGTAGAACCCGCTTACCAACCATATAAGAAACATCATGAACCTTCCGTTCTAAGTAACTCTTCTGTCTTGACTGGGCTGTACGGAGTCTATCCTGAATCACCTTAACCTTCTCCACCGCATCATGAACTAAATATGTTCCCAATAGTCTCGCCTCACCTGGCTCAAACCAACCCACTGAGGATCTGCACCTCCTACCATATAAAGCCTCAACGGCGCCATCATAATGTTGGACTGATAACTATTATTGTAAGAGAACTATTCCAATTGCAAGAACTGATCCTAAGATCCTCCAAACTCAATCACGCACGCATAGAGCATATCATCAAGAATCTGAATGGTGCGCTCCGACTGTCTGTCCATCTGGTGGTTAAATATTGTGCTCATCGTCACCCGAGTACCCAACTCATGTTGAACGGCTCAGCAAAATCGCGATGTAAATTGAGTACCTCTATCCGAAATAATCGAAACTAGAATGACATGTGTCACACCTCCTTTTTCACTACACCCACAAGGGCATAAAGGAGTTTTTCCGATTAAAGGACAATCGAATGTGATTTATTATTAAAATTTAGAGTCGCCACTTGGGAGATTAATGGTGTCTGAAGTCATCGGTTTAATCCCAAATCGAGGAAAAGAATGACTCTGTTTAACAGTTTGCGATCTAGAAATTTGAGTAAGGAATTCTGTTAACCCAGAAGAAGGTGTTAGGCATTCCCTTGTTACGTGGTTCTAGCACGGTCCCCCAACTGTCATATTTGGCTTAGTTATTTGATTTTAAAACATGTTTCAACTTATATAATTTTAGCTTTGAACCATTTCTATCATTATTTTCAAAAAAAGAATTGCAAAGCATGAAAATATGTCTTAAACCACGTCACATAAATGCGCCCGTAGTTTTCGACACATTTCGACATTGTTGGGATTTTGATTTGGGTCACATAAATACACACCCGAATTTAAGAAGGTAATGTTATTAAAATATGCACCTAAAGAGACTAACGTGTCATTATCTTTTGGGAAAGTCGTGAAATTTGCTAAACGGTCCATCCCGAATTCTAAGTATATTAAGATAGCCATTTATCGAGGGGCCCGCAATTTGTGCATCTTATTTGGCGAGGCTCATCTCATTTATTATTTAATGGTTGACCTAAAGCAAACTATGATTGTCTATCTAATTGTCTCTAATAATAAAAGAAATAGCCCCAATTAATTAGCATATTTGAAAGGGCCAAATGTTATAATCCAATTTCAAATCAGTCAAGCCCAACAAAGTAAAGACAAAGCCTTTTCAGCAACTTGTCTAAAATAGTCCTGATTATATTTATGAAGAATCGGACAATTTGGGCCTGTATGAGCCCATAAACCTTTGGATCAATGTATCTTGCAGTTACCAACTTCAAAGTCCCCTCAATGTCCAATTCCATTGAGGTGAAAACTTATTCACCAAATCCCCAAACAATGACAAAAGACTATAGATCATACCACACAAAATTACGTCAATGAACCAAATCACGAGGGATATGAGATGATTAACCTGATATTTACGCATTGAACAGCTGATTTTATGAAAATTTAAGCGCAAGGACCTATTAATAAACTAGATTATGCAAGATGTGATTACTGACTTTTGAGTGAAACCTTGGACTGCCAAATTAGAATGTATTACAATTTTCAGTTTAATTTTTATGCTTCAAACGCCAACTTTAACCAATTGAAATGCAATTACTAAGTGCCAAAGCTATTGATATCTAGAGAAGCATTCCGATTTTATTTTACCTAATGCTTGTAAACTTCAAGGATTAATGCCACGAACAACTAACATTTATAGTGAGACTCCAAGCTGAAATGCCCACTTTGAATTTTGAACCGAACTACTGAAGCACGTTTATCATGCCCAGGCTAATCATTAATATGAACATATACACTGATGTTTGCATATTATTCTATACTAAGGCTATTATTCTAGAATGAACTGGTTTTGGGGGGAAATTATTTTGGGTTTTGGGGGAAATTATTGGTTTTTTGGATATTGAATTTCAAATTCAGATCTGAAAATTGGTAAACACCTTTTGGGGGAGAATTTTGTTAGGTTCAAAACTTGTTAAACAAGGCATGGGAATGCTGTTTTATAGGCACAAATGAGGCTTCATTAGATTTTCAAACTTTTTAGTCATTCTTTTAGATTTCATGTTTTCCTACTCCGTCCTCTTTTTCCTGACATATTACTCAAGTTAGTACACCTAATTCCTGAATTTCCTTAGAACCCCCTATCTAGAAACTTCTAGGAAGTTCTTTTTTCAGTTATTGCTAGATTCCTTTCATCTAAAATCTATACTACCCCTAAATTTAACTTGATTTTACCAAACCTAATGTCTACTTGACCACCGGGCCCCTATTACCTTGGTCAAAAATGACCCTAATTAACTAATTAAAACCTGGAACGATTAACTATACACAAAATAATTATAAAAGAACAATGAATTGAACTAATTAACTAAGAAAAATTCAAACCCAATAAATGTCAAAACATGGAACTAATAATCACATAACAATCAATGCCATAGCACCATCAAGCATGGGATTCAGCCACAAAACAAATCAAATTGAATTAACATTACTTTTAAAAGAGATTAAAATTAGAAAATCAAATCCAATCAACTACTTAGCACAGATGAAAGTTAAAAGCCTAAAACCTACAAGACCAAGAACTAAACCAACGTAATCAATCAATCAAAAAAAATTCCAATCCAAATTAACTGAAGAAGAAGGACCGACTGTGAGCAAACAAGAAATACAAAAACTAAATGGAAAAAAGAAACCTTACTATTTTTACTTGACATTCAGAGTCTAGTAATGTAACTCATACAAAGATTACGAAACAACTTGAAGTTTGGAAGAACTAGGGTTTTGTCCGAAAAACTTCAAATTAATATCTGAGCACTTATGATTAGATTCGAGTGAATCTAAGGACAGATATAGAAAGAGGAGGAGAAAAGGATTTAAGGGTGCTAATTTGGACGGGAACGGAGGTCGGCCATTGCCGTGATGCGATTTCCGGCGGCGGAGCATGGCAGCGTTACAAGGTTTTGTTTTAGGGTGAAATGGGAGAGAAGAAACGACACGGGGGGGTAGGGAGGTCCGACCATTAAATATTAAGGCTCCCTAGTTCTGAGTCGTTGATCTAATCAACCTAGACGGCCCAGATCTCTTTGATTCTAAACGAGGTCGTTTTGGTGAGGGAGGGTGCGGACCGATTAATGGTTGTATTTGGGTCTGGGTTGGGACCGATTTGGGCTGAAAACAATGAATTAAAATGGCCCAATTCCATTTTTAATTTAAACAAGCCCTCTTCTTTTTTTTAATTGTTTTCTCTTCTCTTTTTTATTTTGAATTGTATATTTTTTTCTAATTTTATTAAATGCTAAATTAAAATTCAAAAACCAAATTGACTCTAAAAATAATATTTTCTAATTTCCAATTATACTAACTCCTAATTTAAATGCAAGATAAGGCAAATTAAAACTATTAATGCAAAGCAACCATTTTGTTATTTTCTTTATTTTTTAAAAATAAATTAACTGTTAATTAATCCTAAAAATGTTTAATTAAATCTTAAAAAAATGCCAAGTGTATTTTTTGTATTTTCATATGAATTAAAATGCATAAATAACATGCAAACAATTAGCAGAAAATATCACAAAAATTCAAAGTCTCTTCTTTGTATTTTCATATGAATTAAAATGCACAAATAACATGCAAACAATAACATGCAAATATATTTTCTTTGCTTTTATTGCACTTGCTTGCTCGTTTACCTTCCGCTTTTTCTAATTATCAGTCTCTCATTTCTCACATCCCATAATTTCACCTCTTTTTGTTTCCTTCTTTTTTCCCTTTTTTCCCTTTTTTCTTTTAATAAATAAAAATAATAATAATAATAATTCGATCGAACCTTATGTAGGTTGCCTAGGTATCATGACCCCGCATGAATCAGATCTTTATGTAGTTCAGGAAAATCATGAATAAAATAAACAACCTGACATTCTCCCCCTTTTTTGCCTTTTTTATGACAATCTGATGAGAAAAGAGAAATGAAGCAGCAAACCCTTTTTCTAAATTTCCTAGAATGGATATTCTATAGCCTATTCGAAATCAAGCCTAACGAGCATGTATTTTCTTTTTCTTTCCTTTTTTTAAGCAAATACTCTATTAAGGGAAAATCCTAGAAGAGAAACCCCTTTGCTTAAGGAAGAAAAGCAAAAGAATAAACAACAATAAAAATACTTTAGACCCTCATTTGATATCGTGAGAGAACCTCGAAACAAACCATGAAAAAAGATAAAATAAAATATTTTTTTGGATTTTAACTTGATTGCCTAAGGGAGAAAATCTGAAATAAACAAAAGATAAAATATGTTGTTTTTTTTTCACTTCTATGTACAATATCCTAATATTCTAGTAGAAATGAAAGAAATTTTTTATTTTCTTATTTTGTTTGCTAATTTTCCAAAGAAACACCTCAAAAGAAAATCTTTTTGGCTTTTGAATTAACACCTTAAAATAGGCTTTTAAAGAAGTACTAAAAGAAAATTATTTTTGTAAATGAAAGCAATTTAGCGAAACATGAACAAGAAATATAAGCAGCTTAGTGAAATATGAACAAGAAATATAGATAGAGAGAACGAAGAGATTTTCTTCTACAATTGTGTGTAATTTTCTATCTATTACAAGGCCATTATATAGGCATAAAAAGTGAAGAAAATATACCATGGAATATGTCATTGAACATACAAAATATGTCATTGAATATGTCATAAACCATTTGAGATGAAGATCATGAAAGAAGAGTAGACATCCACCATAATAACTATTCATCATGACACTCCCCCTTGGATGTCCATAGATAATGTGCCTCATTAAAAATCTTAACTAAAATAAAACCCAGTAGGAAAAATATTCTAGAAAAGGAAAAGAGTACACATATCTAATAATACGCATTTTTGTTGCCTCATTAAAAACCTTGCAAGGAAAACCCAGTGGGACAAAACCTTGAAGGAAAAAAGAGTACAACGCGTATTAACTCCCCCTGATGAGAGCATCAATTCACATCCATAAGCCTTCACATTCCAATCTTGTGCACCATCTTCAAGAGATCGTTGGTAGAGAATTGATAAATAAATCAGCCATATTAACTTGAATGAACATTTGCACCTTGAAATCATCACTCGTGATAGATATATAATGTCTTCACAAATATCGTGGAATGACTCTTCAATATATCCATAAAGGTATCCTCGCTATCACATTATCATGCTTATAGTTATAGCAAGATACATTTTTGCATAAATTGCACTGAGGAAGTGGTACCTCAAGATCAAGATTTATATATGCTTCAAGCACTTAAATCCTTCATCGATTGTCATATAAGTTAAGTCATATAAGACATATTATAGACTTTAGATGCATATCAAGTTTTCATGTCATGCTAGACAAATAAGAAAACGAAAACTGATTGCACATACCATTGACTTTATACTTTTAAGTATTTGAACTCCATGTCCAAAACTACATGTCTTTCATATGGAATCAATTCTACTTGAATTGTATCTCTTCCATTTGGCCAATACTTTTGTCTGTATTCGACAAACTTAAGATCCTCATCGCTATTTAGCGCTATCATAGAAGTCGTCGACGAACATTGTATATCGGTTCCAGTAAATTTTCATAAAGACATATCATTTAGATCTTTTCATTCATATATTCAGGCCTGAATCTATCATGAGATTTTATGAAGTGTTATATCATGTGATCTTCTAGATCTCTTGCCTCCTTATTATGATCACTTTGATCATTTGCTCATCATTCTTTATCAAAAAGTTCTATTTGAAACCGAATTGTCTATCTTACCATAGACTTTGTCCTTCTAAGACTTAATATGAGCATTTGCAATGAGAATATAGTTACTTTCTTTAGGTCAATAAATTCATATGGAATGCTTTTCAATATGTTGAAAATGAATTATCTTTTTATGAACTTCAAGTTCATATTATTTTATTCGAGCATCTAGTTGTACAAATGATAATTCATTCCACGTAACTTTTTCTCAACTGTTTATCATGTCTCCCCCTCATGTTATAAAAACTAACTTGCTTCCTCAACTTTGAGAACCCATCTTTGTGCTTTATGGTGTTAATCAAAATATACACCACACATCAATAATATTGAGATGGAATTATTTAGTTCCTGACCCTGAACCACTTGTGAGGCGAGAAAGTAATATACTTTCGTATATAACATATATCAAATGGAGATAGATAACTTTATTCTCATAAGCAATAGTTTAGCTATTAAGTGGAGGCACTCAATAAATTATCTTGCTAAACCAACTATGATGTAAACCAACTTATCAAGAAGAACTATCTTGAATAAAAAATCTGGAAATTATGCTCTATATCAAATTATTGAGCAAGTTACCTCGCAAAAAATCATGTTGCGAGTTAATAATAATCGCGCATGTAACCATCTCATAGATGCATCTTATGTGGTATACATGGCAGATGAATGGGCCCATATTCACCTTTGATATTTCAGCATTCATGGGATTCAATCCCAACATTAGTTGGTCTATTAATTAATAAGAACAAGCAATGTAAGAGAATTCGTAAAGAACTTTCTAGTTCTTTAATATTCACCCATGTGAATTCTCTATTATTTTTTTGCACATCATACTTAAATTGATATGGCTAACCCAAATGCCAACTGAATAAGTTATCAATATGATAAAGTTGATATTTACATGTGCAATTATCAGTAAACTCCAAGTTTATTATGATATGGGTTTATATATCAATAAACATCCACTTTATTGTGGTATTCGTTTATTTGTGTAGTACAAACTGGAGAATAAAGCGGGTAGCTTTTCATATACAGATTATCCCGCTACAAGTTGTAGTAATAGAAGATATTAAATCTTTCCTTTATTTATTGTCTCAATATAATCAACCGCTTTCGCGTATACTTTGGAAACTGAATAAGTTTCTTTGAGACTTACTACAACACAATACCTTATTGGTAATCAAGTGAGTTTCTCCAAAATAGTATAATTGGCTCTTGCAGAATTCTCAATTAATTTGGTACTACCACATATTCATGAACATCCATATGATGAACATCTCTTTTAAAGAGAATGTTATACCATTATGGTCATGGTCAAAATTATATGCAATATATGTTTCTTGCATTATTATTGTTCTTTAATAATCACATTGCCAAAATATTTTGACATACAATAGGTACTTGACCAATGACCATTCATGCCATAATAATGATATTATTTTCTTATATCATCTCAACCTTCCTTCTAGATGTGAGTGTGGTATATTCAATACCAATAACATGTATATTCTTCCAAGAATGAATATTTATTCATTTAGATGTTGTCACACTCACATCATGAATGGATCACAATCATCTATTTATGCTTTATGAAATCTCATATTGTCAAATTGATGACAAATATTACTTTCACAGAGTGAAGGATTATTTTGAGAATCCTTATTATCTTCATTATCACAATGATGACGATTATAATTTCGTCTATTGCCACGTCCACATCCATTGATACCTTCACGGTAATAATTTTGTCTTCTTTCAGACTTATCACATACTGCTATCACATTCTCTATAGGGAATGAGAATGGAGCAAATTCAATGGGACGGACTTTTAATTATTTGCAAATGGATAATCTTTTGCACCTCTGTTTCACAAATAGAGGCACGTGGATCAAGATGAGATAATTATGGGTTTTTTTTCACAAAATTTCCCGTTTGTTTTCACATACTTCTCCCCTAATTTAGGAAAAAGTTTCTCATTGAATCGACAGTCTGCAAATCGTGAAGTGAACAAATCCTCTGTCAATGTTTCGAGGTAGCGAATAATGGAGGGCGATTCAAACTCAACATATATTCCTAACCTTCTTTGCGGACCCATTTTGGTGCGATATGGCGGTGCTACAGGCACATATATTGCGCATCCAAATATTCTTAAATAGGATATATTAGGTTCATGATCCAAAACTAATTGCAACGGGGAATATTTGTGATAATTTGTCGGTCTGAGACAAACTAGCATTGCTGCATGCAAAATGGCGTGACCCCAAACCGAAGTGGGCAGCCTCGTTTTCATGAGTAACGGTCTTGCTATCAGCTGCAGACGTTTAATTAAAGATTCTGCAAGACCATGTTGAGTGTGAACAGGAGCTACAATATGTTCCACTTTTATCCCAATTGATAAGCAATAATCACTAAATGCTTGGGAGGAAAACTCAACAGCATTATCTAGTCTAATAGACTTAATTGGATTATCGGGAAATTGTGCCCGTAATCGAATTTTTGTGCCATTAATTTTGCAAACGCAAGGTTGCGAGATGACAATAGGCACACATGTGACCATCTAGAATATGCGTCTAGTAAAACCATGAAATATATAAATGACCCACTAGGTGGGTGAATAGGTCCACAAACGTCCCCTTGTGTACGTTCCAAAAACGCATGTGACTCAATTCCAACCTTTGTTGGTGATGGTGTAATAATTAACTTTCCTTGATAACAAGAAGTGCAAGAAAATTCATTATTTAAAAGAATATTTAAATTCTTTAATGGATGCCCATTTGAGTTTTCTATAATCTGTCTCATCATAATTGATCCAGGATGTCCCAATCGATCATACCAAAGTACGAAAGTATTGGAATCTGTAACATTTTGGTTTACGGTAGAATGTGCCTCAATTGCACTAATTCTTGTCCAATACAGGCCACAAGATAAAGATGGGAGCTTTTCAATTACCCTCTTTTGGCCAGAGACATTCTTTGTAATGATGAGATATTCAAGATTATTCACATCTATTGTCTCAATATGATATCCATTTTGACTGATATCTTTAAAACTCAACAAGTTCCTCTTGGACTTGGAGGAGAACATTGCATTCTCTATGATAAATATTGTTCCTTTAGGCAGAGATATAGTAGCTCTTCCAGAGCCTTCAATTAATTTATTACTACCAGAAATTGTATTAACATCTGCCTTACACATACTTAAATGAGAGAAATATTTCTTCTCTTTGAATATTGTATGTGTGGTACATGAATCAATTGAACAAATATTTTTACAATTAAATTTTGATCCAAGTTTATTTTGTGAGATATCCATACTTAATCTTGTATGTCTAGTTAGTGCATGCATCATTAAATTATTCAAGCTAATAGCATGATTTAAAGTGTACTAAATACGTGTAGGACAATACCGGCTAATACGAATACTCTTATTGCACCGAGATCTTTACCAAGCAATTTTAGTAATAATTTGGCTAAGTGATTTGACATGCTACATAACTAGTTATTGTTACTTTTCTAGATTGACCATATAAATAATTATATGTGCACCTAAAGAATATAAAAATTTTAATATCGTAAAATCTAAACCTACATAGTATCTCCATGTGTACTAATATTCTGTATGTATGATTGTCAAAATAAATAGTTAAATGTACCTCGTGTAGTATATCATGTTATACTGCACAATAATGTGTAATCACACATTATGTTAGGAGTACCCAAGTACTTAAGCATGTAACTAGATATACTTGAATTCAATAAGAAAATAGACTTGAAAACAAAAAAATTTCAAGTAACCTCATTATTACTAACATGTTTTATTTCTACACAGAAGAAGATGCATAATCAATAAAAACTTCTTGGATTTAGTCAAAGTAGGATGTAATATTTTAATGATGCAAATACTATTTATATTCATATTTTGGATACCTACTACTGTCAAGAAAATATTATTGTTATCTAAGTCTATTGTTGATTACTTCTATTTATATTTTAATAATGCAAATCAATTAAGAAGCAGTTTATTAAAATTATTACATCTTTATTCATAAATAAAGAGATCATGGTGAAGTATGAGTATATTTCTCTTTCTATTTTTTTTGTTTAGAAACACAATTGAGAAAAACTAAATATCCAACAAAACATATCATTATTCTTTAAAAAAAAAACATGTTGTACCCGATAATTTTAAATCGGAGCCGAGAACTTTAAAAGAAGATAACTTACCGTGATGGTTAGAGACTCGTGTTGATAACGTGTTATAAAATGAAAGCAATTTAGCAAAACATGAACAAGAAATCTAAGCAACTTAGTAAAATATGACCAAGAAATATAGATAGAGAGAAGGAAGAGATTTTCTTCTTCAATTGTGTGTAATTTCCTATCTATTACAAGGCCTTTATAGAGGCATAAAAAGTGAAGAAAATATTTCATGGAATATATCATTAAACATACAAAATATGTCATTGAATATGTCATAAACCATTTGAGATGAAGATCATGGAAGAAGAGTAGACATCCACCATATTTACTATTTATCATAACAATTTTTTCTTTTTTAGAAACAACCTCAATTTTTCATTTCTACAATTAGTATTCTTAAATAAAACTTATAACGGAATCATAAAAAACGCAAAATTTCTCTTCTTTTTTCATTTCTACAATCCAATGGAACAATGATCATTAACAAAGCTTGAACCAAAAACTTTTCAAAAACCTAATATCAACCCATTTCAAGTCTCAAAATAAGAAACCTTTGTTTTCAGACAAAGTTCAATATCACCCATAGTAGGCTTCTAATGCTCACTGTATGTGGAGCTGCAGTGGCTCGTTCTCAGACCTTTTTTTTTTGCAGCAGTTCTACTAGCTGCTATCAGCAAGACGAAGAATAGAAAAAACTATCAATGAACTTACGAAATGAAAACAAACTAACTCATCCAAAATCCAAATACGAAGGAAGAATAGGCAAGTCCATGAAAAAATCAGAAACTGCAAGTGACTTTCAACATATTGCAAGATAAAATGTTTTCCAGAAAGACAAATCAAGAATGTTTATCAGTGGACAAGCAGGTCATGTCAAATGGCACCTTACTAACTGTTTTATTATTGCTCAGCTGACTTCTTAACCATCTTAGTAATGGTCTTAACTCCTTCATGAACATCAAAAGCATTTGTTTGTACATTCATTGTCAGTTTTTAGGAGATACTTCGCCCCGAGAGATCAGATCATAGATCCACCGCTGCAAAAACCCACCCGAAAACATTCCTCTAGTGGCAGGCAGCCCTCGTACCAATCCATACAAAGAAACTAACCAGGCATCATTAAAATATCACACAGAACTGCAAATCGATTCTCATTAAGTAATATAGATATGTTTATACTTTATTACTCAGTGCTTATTCCTTTTAACTTTTTTGTTTCAAACAACAGAGGTCTCTAATTGCGACAACACAAGAAGCACTCATACTTAAACTTCCAATAAACTTGAGTTTGAACCGAGACCAGAAACAAGCATTGTTTCAGTTCCATGGGCGTGGCTGAGGTTTCTTTGCTTTCATTTGGTCAGAAGCGGGACTGGGGCCAAGGGTAAGTTCAAGTACAGATATTTGATTAGTTATTGTTGCTGCTAGTCTCTGTTTTAGCTCAGAATATAAAAGCTTGGTTCTCCTGTCTGAGCCGTTGTTTGCCACTTGCATAGAGATCTCATGCACCTGTAGCATCTGTTACTTTTCGATTGATGGAATACGGACCAACTCTTTCCCATGTTTTTCCATACACCCATTTTGCGATAAGGTTAAAATAGCCCACTTGCAATGTTTAGCCAGAAATTCAAGTGCTACCTCAGGATATGCATTGAAGGGTAGTTGCAACTGCAAGGATCATCAGTGTAGGCGAACAAGTATTCCCTGTCCATGACACGTAGCAATTCCTTATCACAGAATCTCGCTGGATGAAGTTAACCATTTGCACCCATTGTAAGAGTTCTCTTAGCTACTTGGCTAACTGTGTTCTTGACTCATTCTTTAAGTTTTCCTCCAAATGCCTCAAGTCTATGGCTTGGCAAAATGCCACTAGATAAGTTGATGACATGAGCTTTAAGATATCGACAACTTCAGTTGTTTTTCTTGCTGAGATTAAGCCTAAGGAGAACACATCTTGGTTGTGTTGCTTAGCACTTTGGACATGGTTTGTCGCCGGATTTGCCAAGAATTGAAGTTCTGAGCAGTAAGACACCATGGCGATTTCAGCTCCCTTGAAACCATAGTCCAAGCTTGGATTCCTTGATGCAGTGAGATTAGATGGCAACCCATTATTGTAATAGTCATTGACAGGTTACGAGAATTGAGCAAACATTAATTTCCCAATTGATGCAAGAGCCAACCTCGCATTATCCATGGAAACACCGATAGGAGTGCCTTGGAAGTTGCCACCATGTAACGCCTTGGAAGTTGCATACCAGAACCAACTGTTGTACCATTCACAAGTGAAAGTCCTTCCTTAGGCTGCAACTCAAAAAATCCACCGTTAACACCAGTAGCACGGAACGCTTCTTCAGCGTTAAGGGTCTTGCCATTGGGACCAACCGCCTTGGAATTAGGCCTGCAGTGAGCAAACCAGCAATGAAGGATAACGGGACAAGATCACTCGAGGCAGTGATCGTGCCACGGAGAGGCAAGCATGGAGTGATGTTGTTGTTAATCAATTTTGCAATTGCTGCCAAAATTTCAAATCTGATACCAGAGTAGCCTTGTAGGAGTGTGTTGATCCTAACAAGCATAGCTGCCCTTGTTGCTGAATGTGGCCATGTGTGGCTTGTTTCTGTTCCATTGCCAAAAACACCAACATTCAAGCACCTAATAAGTTCTTTTTGAAGAGCACCACCATTCTCGGTTCTCCTATAAGAAGTAGCACCAAAACCAGTAGTAACACCATAACTATCTGTTCCTGTATTCATACTATCCAATCACTACTAGCTTTAACACCAGTTCTTGCCTCTTCAGAAAGTTCAAATTTAACACCATTTACACTTTTGTCCCCAACAACAATAGCAACTACTTGTGCCACTGTTAAAGTTTCACCACCAAGTTTTACCATTGGTTTTCTAAATTCATTCACCATTTTTTCACTTAATCCAAATGACTCCCTCTTAAAGATAAAGAATAGAATTTGTGATACTGACTGATTAGTCCCGGGGTGTCTGTCATGCCCAAACTCCGGTAAGTAGATCCACCTATATGAAAAAACTCAAACCAACACTAGGTGAGACAAAAACACTCCCTATTAGACACATGCAAGACATGGCTGCGATTATTTTTCTAAAATTGACCTATGGGGCGAAAAAAGCAAGATTTGGCTAAGACCCCCCGAAGCCAAGAACATAAAATCTACTAGGAAGACCGGGCCCGGTGTGGATTGCCTACGTATCATGCCCCCAAAGACGAGAATAAGGTTCGCGTAGTTTGGGCCGATTGGATATGGGCGAGAATTAAAAGAAAAACAACTAATCTAGAGAAAATATATTTTTTTTTGGCTTTTTCTTGAAAAATGATGAAACGTGCAAAATCTTGTTGGATTTTCGTTTTCTCTTTCTTTTGATTTTTTGATTTACGGAAAATGATAAAAAGTGCAAAATCTTTTCAAATTTTTCATGTTTTTTATTAATAAAAAAATAACAAAAACATAACTTGGCCGTCATTGCTTTATTTCCACACTTCACCTTCTTTTTCTTCTTTAACCTCCCATTTTCTTTTTTTTCTTCTTTTTCATTTTTCATTTGCCCTCAGCTATCATTGGTCCGCCAAATTACCCTTTTACCCTTGAATAAATACAACATATAGCACATAAGATGCAATCAAGATGGTCTGTTCATTTCAGGTTGCTTGTCCTAGACGGACCCAACCCCTGTGTTGAGTCCCCTAAGTCAAAATACATATGATGCAAATAAGCGTTCCTACTAGGGATCCGGCATGAGGCTGAGTTATTTTAGGTTCAAAACCTGGGTGTTTGTTCTAGACCTGGCTTACCCGAGCAGACAGCTCGAGCCGAGGAGGAGGCGGCAATCCGGAATATAGAAGCTTCGCCGGCTTTGTGACTTATCCAAACCTCGTTCGAAATTGGGATTTGAAACTAGATAGAAAAAAAGTCGTACATCGTACACCCTTCTTCACAATTCAGAAGACTCAGAGAGGAGACGGGTTCGGCACAGCTTAAACATAGTTCACGTAATATCAAAGCAGTAAAAGCAATCAATTAGCACATTAAGCACATGTCTAAAACAGAATCAGATAAAGCTAAACACAACAATTATTCTAAGCTCGAATTCTGAACCCTGAACCAAAGATTCTGGGTTCGTTCCCCAGCAGAGTCGCCAGAGCTGTCACACCTCCTTTTTCGCTTACACCCGCATGGGGCGTAAAGGAGTTTTTCCAATTAAAGGACAATCGGAACGGGATTGAGTTTATTAACTATTCAGAGTCGCCACTTGGAAAATTTATGGAGTTCCAAGTCACCGATTTGAATCCCAAACTGAGGAAGTTTATGATTCTGTTAACAGTCCGCGAACCAAAAATCCGGATAAGGAATTTTGTTATCCCGGGAGAAGGTGTTAGGCATTCCTGGGTTCCGTGGTTCTAGCACGGTCGCTCAACTGTTGCATTTAGCTTTTATCTGATTTTATTAAATGAAGAACCTATGTGCCAATTTTTATTTTAACCGCTTTTATTTAATATGATATTTATTTAAGAAAGTGAACGTCGTCTAAAGTGTGTTTTGGATTGCCGCATCAAATGAACCCGCAATCCTAGTCACACTCTATTCAACGTTTTAGGATTTGGATTTGGGCCGCATAAAATGCCCACCCGTATTTAAGAATGTAATTTATTAAAGTCACGCCCAATAGGGTCTAACGCGTTGTAATCTTTTGGGAGGACCATGAAATTCGCTAAACGGCCCTTCCCGATTATCTAAATATCTTTTAAACCTTTATTGAGGACCCCGCAATTTGTATTTTTTTTGAGCGAGGCTCGTCTCATGTTATTATAAAGGATAAACCTAAAAACGACTATATTTTCTATTTTTGTTTGTCTCTAAAAGAAAAGAAAAATTCCTAATTGATTATTATTAAAGTCTGGGCCTCAAATTCAAGTCCGGGTCCAAACAAAAGGGGTAACCTTTTAGCTTGAACCCCGCTACTTAACTCGAAGCCCAAACTTTACATTGTGCCAAATTATGAATGGTAACCTTCAAACCAAGTCCCAATTAATAGACTAACCCGGTCTGCATATGAGCAGCCGCAACAAACAAGCTTCGATACCAATTCCTTGAAAGGAAATTATTTGGGTCCAACATAATCACACAGACCCAAGCAGTTGTAGTGTCTAAGCCAATATCATCCAAACAAGGATGCAAATGAAATGCCCCAGTTCAATTCTAAGCCAAAACGCTTAACAATGAAACTTACTGCTGATGGAATTTGAACAACAACAGATTATCAAAAGGATTAGACATTGAATCGTTACAACAGAATTCACACGAGCAAATCCACAAACTTATTCAAATATACCCGCAAATAACAAGCAATCCTGGACAAACAATGATTTCAGCTTCGTTTCAATGCGGAAGGTTGGAAGATACAGTCAGATTTTACAGACAAATCCTTGAACAGAGCATTCTAAGTTTTTTCTTCAATCACATTAAGTCTTAATTCAGATTAACATGTAGTTAAATGCTACTCAACTTTCAGGTACGTTTTCCCTTCGAGGGTGAAAACCTATAATGCCTAACAAGTGGTAAAACCCCAAGAACGAAAACTAGAACTTTATAAGGCTATGGACGCGTCTGCAACAGAGAAAACCAGAGTGACACTACTAATCAAACTATGTACAGTAAACTGCTGTTAATACTTCAAAACAAATGAGGCTGGCCAAACGAATAAGATGCACAAAAAGAAAATAAATCTGGTATTCCCTCGACTGTCCAAACCAAACGAAGCAAAATATAGAAAGCCAGGCACTACTGATTCTCCTACAAGTGATCAGTCAGGTTTTCGAACAGTTCCCAGGCCAACAACCTCATAGGAAAGGTTTCAGCATCACAACAACCAGAGATCTGCCTATTTCCCAATTTTACAAAGCCAAACGCATAGACAAAGAAAGCATCCAATACACTAACCAATATAGCTAGCACTCTAAGTAGAAATAGGAAACCAACAGCTAAATAACTTGTGTTCTCAGAACCATGGAATCATAAAGTGGACCAGGATACGTACAGTAAGTATTTCATGAAGCTGTTGATCAGATTATGGTACTCCTTAAAATAAGCAACCAACAGACCTATTTCTTATAGAGAAACCAAAACTTATGAAAAGTTCGATTAATATTCTATGACTCCAAGATGAGAACAAAATTAAGAAAAGATCATTAACCTGTTCAAAAAGAAACACAAAATGATGGCGAACACCAAGGTGATCACTGAGTTTCAAACACTCATTTTAAAACTCGAACACAGCAGATTCGGAATTATAACATGGTTTAAGCACCAAGACGATAAAACTCCCATTGCAATCAAAAATAGAAGCAAAATCTGATTCAAATGTTCTCCGAGCTCAAAGCCGAAGTTTGAATCCAAATTAGTCAATCAACCCAGGCTCTTATCGGATTGATGCAACATTAGAAGAATAAAACCAAGGGAGAAGAAAATGAACCTGAAACTGAATTTTCTTTTGATAACATAAGCTCAATCAATTACAATCTCTGACTCCGAAACTTCAACAAGAAAATAACAGCAAATCAAAGCGGAAGGAACATCAAATCAGTAGCAGCCGAGTAGAAACAAGAGGTACGAACAGCGACAACTCAGTAATTCTCAAATGAATTCCATATGCAAACCAATTCCATCACAGGCACAATTAAACCAGAGATGATATGCAAAGATATCGAAACTTTTTTTTCTTTTTCTTTTTGTTTTCTGATGCTAACAAAGAAAAATAGAATTCAACGCAAAAGAAACTCAAACTATATTTGGTATATTTTCTGTATTTTTCTTATGGACTCGAACTAAATTGAAATCTACCACAAAGAAGAAGAAGAAAGACTCCTTTTCCCAACCTCCATTTTTCTCCTTCCCCAAATTCTTATCCGAAAAAATAAAAATCCCCCCGCCCTCAACATCCGATTTAGTCCTTTATCAAAATGAATCCTTGATAATGTGGGGCTCGGATTCAATGAAATCCATCCAACGCCTCACACTCATCGAGCAAATCGCTCCTAGGACCTTCCAATCGTGTGCCTTATCCCAAAATCGAACGAGTGAGAGGAGAGGGAATCTCTGGTGTCAGAAATCGTTAGAAATAATAAGAAGAGAGAAAGAGGGAACGCATGGATGGAGATTGGATTCACTCGCCATGGATTTGTACTGAAATGGAGCTTGATTCGGTGAAGAGGGTGTGTGAATAGTGAGGCGTTCGTTCGTGTTTTGGGGCTTAGGGTTCTTTCGTGTGACAAAATTTTACGTAGGATTTGTGCTAAGGAGAAAATGGGGCGGGTTTGGTGTGTTTTGGAGATTAATTGGGCTGGGTAAGATGGGTTACGGGGAATTTAATTAAGGGATTTTTACATATACATCCCATATAACAAACCTTATAACCATTCATGTTTAAGGTTAGTATTTATTACATTTAAGTATACCATATTTCAATTTATGTATCAAAATTTACTTTTAATATTTAATTATCAATAATTTATTAGGGACTTGATTTGTGGAACAAAATATTTCCATATCTTCTTTTCTCACTTTTTTCTCTTTCTTCCAACGAGTAAATGCACATAAAATGCGGTGGACTCTTCTCTAAATACAGCTGTATTGTATGGTTGTTGCTCCCCATTTATTTGCTTTCCTTTTTCATATACTCATTAATTACTTGCATACCATTTACTCCATTACCCATTAATATTAATCACCACCAGTTCTTTTTTTTTTACTTTCCAAAATTTTGTGCTTGTGGTTTTCCTCCTTAATATCCTAATGACAATTACGTTTCTATAGAAAATAATTCACAATATAGGTGCATACAAGATTGTTGTAATCTCTCTCCTGTCCTAAAAAAATCATTTTTGTATGTCTCACAAGGATGGAAATTTTTCCTGCAGCTTCCAAATTGCAGTTCATCAAGAGAAATTTCACGCAGATCTTCACTCTATAATGTTTTTTGTTGCATTTCTTCTCTACATTATCCTCCTCCTGCCAGTGCTGATGTTCCAGCGTTTAATTACAAAAAAAGTAGTAGCTGTTGAACTTGTTTCCAGTGAGTTTTTAAAATGTAGTCAAATATAGTCAATTGTAGTTAAATGTAGTTAAGGTTATATGAAGTGTTTCCAGTGAATTTTTAAAATATAGTCAAATGTAGGTAAATGTAGTTAAGGTTATATGCAGTCTTTCCAGTGAGTTTTTATAATGTAGTAAAATGTAGTTAAATGTAGTTAAGGTTATATGAAGTGTTTCCAGTGAATTTTTAAAGTGTAGTCAAATGTAGTTAAGGTTATATGCAATGTTTCCAGAAAACAAGCGTTACGGCCTATAGCAAGAGTTCAAATACATTCTCCAATGCAAGAATTACATAAAGATTCCCTCAGCATCTACATTCTCCATTAATTTTCATTGTGTTTTCCACCTTTTCACTAACCCTTGAGATGGGACCAAGGACAAAGTGAATCACGATACTTTATTATCAACCTAATATGCATTTAAGGACAAGAAGAATGTTCATATACATAATCTGCACCAAGAAACCATTATTCCATTACAAGTAGCAATAAAACTATGAATAAGGTATGAATTATTTGTTGTGGTATCCCGAGTTTGCATCCAGGTGATTGCTATGTCTCCAGCAAGTTGTTCACCAACAAGAACATCTTATCAGTTCCCAAGCCTAGAAACATTAATACATTATTGAATTCTATACAGTAGAGATATTCTCCACGTTTGGTTTACCATTTGTTGTGCTGGTGCTGGAGCATCCGTCCAGCAATTGCAATGGCAGCACATATGTGCAAAATAAATATTAAGAGCATTTAAGATTTTACCTTAACTGATTTAGCATTTATTTGGTACAAAATCAAAGATTAATTAGGAGCCATAAATACAGGAGTTATTTTAGGATACAATTCATTTAACATAGATTTGAGCCTTAATAAAAGGCGTTATTTAGGAGGCAACATCTGGAAAGATTCCGTTTGGTACATATTGTGTAATAAAAACATAGTATATGAGGGTAATAAACAAACAATGCACATTAATGGTAGTAAGGTTTGTTATATGGGATATATAGGTAAAAATCCCTTTAATTAAAGGCCCAACTGCTTGGCAGCCCTTTTCTATTTCTCTTTGTTTTTTTTTTTTGTTTTTTTTCATTTTGTTTTTTTTTTTTTTTGTGTTATTTATTTTTCTGATTTTTGCTGAGAGTGAGAAAATTAAACTAGATATTAAACTAAACTACATAATGCATAAAAGTATTCTAAAGCTAAATTAAGACAATTTCAGAATGAAAATGCTAAAATGCTAAGTGAACTATTTTTTGTCATTTTCTTTACATCCTATTCTCAAACAAATTAACCCCTAATTAATACTAACATATGAAGTTAAAACCTAAATGTAAATGTGTATTTTTGTATTTTATATGAATCAACATGCACAAATAAAATGCAACAATTATCAGAAAATGATACCAAATGCATAAAAGTCGTAAAAATAAAGAAAAATTATTTTGTTTGAACTTTATGGGAATGATTCATATATAGGTAAAAAATCGCATGCTCACACCTCGTTGCCTCGGAATTTCCATAACTTGATCACTTTACCCAAACATTGACCTTGTTCATCATGCGGTGCCTCGAAACAATTTTTCGCCAACAGACTTTTCTCATTTGTTTGGTTTTAACTCACTTTCGCCTCAAGGTGCCCCCGGGGGTTTTCACCAATAAGACTCTCTCATTTTTATTTCTCTCAACTCCCATCGCCTTATGGTGCCCGTGAGGATTTTCACCAATAAGACTCTCATTTTATTTCTCTCAGCTCTCGTCGCCTTACGGTGCCCGTGAGGGTTTTCACCAATAAGACTCTCTCGTTCTTTAATTTTTTCCTGCTTGTCCCAGAGTGTTGCCCCATGCATGAATTACCTTTACCTGCTTGACTTGGCATTTCTCAAAGACTGATCGGAAGGTCTTTCTTTGGACCGTAATGTGGGCTTTTGGACAGGTTTAGAAAAGAAGGGTATAAAAGGCTCAAAAACACTTCAAAATGGGTTAAAATTACAACTTTCGAAATCAGATCTTTCACAACAACCACCACTTCTGCCCCAGTTTCTTGCTTGGGGGGTTTTTTTGGATTTTTATTTTGGTAATGACTTAACCTCAGAGAGAGGTTGCCTACGTACCTTTCGGGATCAAGTCAAACGTAGTTCACGTCATAGAAACTGCGTTGTTGTGATTTTCTTTCTCTTTTTTTCTTTTCTATTTTTCTGTTCTTCTTTTCTTTTCTTTTCTTTTCCCTTCCTCATTCGTCCTTTTCCTTTCTATCTCTTTCTTTCTTTTGTTTTTTTTTTCTTTCTTTCTTTTTATTCACCTTCTTCTTTTTTTCTTTTCTTCTTCCCTTCTTATTCTTCACTTACTTAGCCTCCGCACTTGTATTTCTGAATTATGCTATTTATTCCAAAGGAAGGGTATGAAAGAAAATAAACAAGGCTCAAAGGGGATGACAAAGGGTAAAGTGCTTAGATAGCAGAACAAAATGCCTTCGTCATTTCAATATTCGAAATATGCCAAATATAAACAAATACAATCAAATAAAGAAATCATACACAGTATCTCTTGTCCGCATCGAAATTGATGGTCATCTATACATTTTCCCTCCACATCTGTTAGAGACAATACTCTCATATCAAAACCAGTTTGGGGCACACTTTCCTTTGGCTTCATCCCAATTAGGCAAAATACGTCTCAGCACTAACTGTCCCACTTCAAACATTCTTGGACACACTTTCTTGTTGTATGCTCTTGCCATTCTTTGTTGGTACAATTGGCCATGACACACTGGCGCCAATCTTTTCTCATCGATCAAACTCAACTGTTCCAGGTCGGCTTTGACCCACTCATCATCATCATGTTCCAATTCATCATCACACTCAATTTCTCATCATTACTTCATAATTAGACCAGCCTTTAAGACTGAGCCGAGGATTCCTCATGCATGTCATGTTATTTATATCAACATAAAAATAACTGTACAGAGAAGAAAAGAACACTAAAACAGGATTAGGAATGAAGAAAGACAATTGCATTTCATTGAAGATAACATGGCTTTAACACATCCAATTGGACGGAACATAATATCTGAACTACAATCCTTGGAATAATCCAAGAAAAACAAAACCCACTACCAAGACTCCCTCCGAATAGGATGAGGAGTAGCTTTCGAACTGTTGACTTTTGAACGCGGACCGAGGAACTGCACATTTTCCTTGCCTGACCCTTCCCCTGCTTCAACCATGTTAACCTCGGCGAACAACATTTCTTTGACTTCTTTTCCCTTATATGTCATCACCACCTGTTCATAACTCAGAGGAATAGATTTGTCGTTGGTCAATGGCAACTGAGTTGCTGGCTTTACGATAACAGGCTCTATGCGAGCTCCCTTCACAACCATCGCAGGTTTGTTTGCTACCTCTTGCACCACTACTTTGACTGGCTCGGGTTTTATGGAAACACTACTCGATGACCCTTTCTCGGTTACCACAGCTGGCTTACTGTCCACCCCTTTCAAATGAGCCACTGTTTTCCCACTAGTTGATTTTTCCTTCGAAGTGGTTTCACTGGCATGGATCATCACTACTGTTTGCGTGGGTTTCTTGGGATCCCTTCCCTTGTGTACCAATTCAATCATGTGGGCCTCGTGATGAGCCAGCAACGGATTCTGGTTAATGTTTGGTGCCTCCAGGGCACTTTAATTTGGTGAGTATCAATGAGCTCTTGCACAACAGTCTTCAGCTTCCAACACTTTTCTATATCGTGTCTGAGGGCTCCCGGACAGTATTCACAGCTTATTGAATGGTCCAGGTTTTGAGGAAGGGGAATTGGCATTTTGGGTTCAATTGGATTCAACGGGCCTAGCTGCCTTAATTTGCGAAAAAAGACTGGTATATGACTGTCCCAGTGGAGTGAAAGTCTTTTTCTTTTGTCATCTTTCATCTTTAAAGGCTTGATTTGGTTGGTAACTCGCTCCTGGGGGGTTTCTATAAGCTTTTGGGGGAGGATATGTGTTTTGTGGAGCTGGGTATGAATTTTTAGGAGCTGATGCATGCCATTGCGCGTGAGCCGGAGGCTGGGTATAGGTTTGAGCATAGTGGACAGAAAAATATGGATCTGGTGGTGAGTAGGAGTGTTGTGGAGGGTTATATGGAGTGTATGGGTAATTTTGGTAGTGGGGTCGGGGTTGATTGTAGTAGGGTGATGGGCTTCAAGATCTGGACCAAGCTCCGGACTTAATAGTTGTAACCTCTTCTTTCTTCTTTTTCCCGAGCACATCCCCAGTGCCGCTTTGGATGGCCTGGGTAGGTTCTTTGATCGCTGAATAGCTCATGATTTTATTTCTCTTACATCCTATTCGACTATACCTCTCATCTTCACAACTTCATTAAAAGATTTGCCAATTGCTGTTACCAAGTGCCTAAAATAAGTTGGCTCCAAAGCTTGCAGAGAATAGTCAATCATCTCGCTTTCTTTCATCGGAGGGTCGATCCTCGCAGCCTGTTCTCTCCAGCAGAACCCATACTCCCTGATGCTTTACCCCGGCTTTTTCTCAAGTTTTGTCAGTGACAATCGATCTAGAACAATTTCTAGATTGTATTGAAAATGGCAGGCGAATGCTTGTGCCAAGTCATCCCAAGTAAACCACCTACCATGGTCCTGACGTGTATACCATTCCAAAGCAGACCCACTCAGACTCTGGCTGAAGTACGCCATCAGTAACTTCTCTTTCCCACAGGCCCCTCTTTTGCTGTAGAAACCCCTTAGATGGGCTATCGAGTCACCATGCCCATCATACAGATCGAACTTAGGCATTTTGAACCCTACTGGTAATCGAACATCGGGGAATAGACACAAATCCTTATGGTCCACACTTAATTGGCCACCTAGTCCTTTAATGTTCCTGAAGGATTGCTCCATGATTTTTACTTTTTGAATCATCTCTTCCTGCTCCGGGTTCTTAAGCGGCTTTTCAGTTTCTACCGGTAGCTCAAAGTGAGGAGTGTAAGAATATGGCTCAGGAACTCTAAAGGTTGGCTCAGAGGATAGTACTGGCCGTCGTGGGCCTGAAACAGTTGCTCACTGGAAGATCTTTGCAAAGTGGCAGGTGGAGGTGCCACAAAGACAGGGGTGATCGGTGGAGGAGGGTTTTGATTAGGTGGTGGAGCTTGGGGAGGGTATGAGGTGGTGCCATAGCTCTGTTGGTAGGACGGAAACGCCGGAGATGAATTCACAGTAGGAGGTTCCTGAGACTGAGCCAAAGGTGGGATATAGGCTGGATTGACAGGATAAACTAGCGTCGGCTGACCCCTAGACCAAGCCAGATGTATTTCAGCCATTTGCTGCCTCAATTTATGCATTTCTTCCCTCATTGCATTAATATTCATCACCTCTACCTCTTTTTCCGGGTCCACAATACTGGTATCAAATTCCTGGCATGTCGTTTTCAACTTGTCTTTTGATAGGGTGTTTGTAGGAATGGGTTGCCAGAATGCCAAATAACTAACCACCTGCCTGGACTCAACATCAATAACAACTTGGTTAACAGTTAGGGCATTAGCATATTTGATAACCGCACGTTGGTGAATGAATGCACCTAAGCAGTTAACAGATTCTATTATGCATTTGCTCGACTGTTTGCGTCATCCCGACTTTTATTTCCAATGGCCACTTTCTTTCTCTTTTTATGTTTTCTTTCTTTCTTTTCTTTCTTTTTTCTTTCTTTTCTCTGTTTCGTTTTCAGTTCTTGCCTTTGTTATTTGTTTCGGTTCTCTCATTCCCTCGATTTCTTATTTTTTTTCTTTCTTGTTTTTCCGTTCTTTTTCTTTTTCCCCCTTTTTTTCGTCCTCTCTTGTTTTTCTTCTTATTTTCTTTTCCTTTTTCATTTGGTTACGGTCGAATCCTATATAGATTGCCTACGTATCATGACTCCGCATAAATCAGACCGGGCATAGTTCGTAAAGATAAAAGGTAAAAAATAATAAAATATATTTTTGAACTTTCATTTTTGACAGTTAAACAAATTTTGATTGCAATGATTCAAAAACTGACAAACTTAAACAAAACTAATAGACTCTGACGAAAAGATGAAATACATACTCGAAAATCCAACAACCGACATACTCTAATCAAAAAATACAAACTCAAGAACCAACTGACAGATTCTTTCCCCTACATGCCAATTTTAACCAAATGTTTCTTTTTGCGAACGTGGTCCCTTCCCAATTTCACATGAATTTTGAGGTCCGGGGGGGGGGGGGGGGAATTATTTATTACACTTCACAAACTTGTCTATTCTTTATGAAAAATAGCCTTTCGACAACTGAAAGATACTCTAAGGCTATTTCGGCAAGAACGATTTAAGACGCCGCCGAAACGGGATCGTCTTATTTTGACCAAAATCCAACCGGTATTCACTTGACCAATGACTCTTTTCCTTGTTTTTTAAATTAAAATAAAAGACCTGGTTTTGCAAACACGGCCTTTCAGCACCTCGGGGATGAAGATTTGAGGCTGCACTGGCTAATCGGCCAAAACCTTGAAAAATAACCAAAAGGTGGTTCTTGCAAAATCAGCATTCCGACGTCCTTTTAGGGACATTCGGCTATTTCTGACAAGAATGGCTTCACTTGACTTATTCATGCCAAAATTTAAACTTAGACATTTTTTTGGCTACTTTTGCAAAGGGGAGGTTGTACCCGATGAGGGTTGCCTACGTATCTCACATCCGATGAGAATAAAACCTGCATAATTCGGGCAAAATAACACTAACTATTTTCGAAAATAAAACCCTTTTCGCTGAAAAATACACTATTTCGGAAAATAATACTCTTTTTATATTATTTTTGCAACAAACTATTTGAAAATAAAACTCTTTTGTTTTTCTGTTTTATTGACAAATGAAACAAACCAATTTTTGAAAACAAATATTCTTTTCCTTTTTCTTTTTTTTTTCCTTTTTCTCAAAATTTCGGCAGAGTTTCGACATTATTCTCTACACTGATATTTATCTCCCATTTTTTAATTTTTCCAAATACTCCAAAGCCAGTCAGCATGCAAGTCCGAGATAAAGAAATGCACGCGCAACACGTAAGATGCATCAGTACATACTGCTTTTGTGTCTCAAATTGAACCAACAACCATCTCCGAAACAATTGGGGATGAATTTTGGACCTTGGCAATGCAAGAGGAGCTTAACCAATTCAAACGGAATGACGTTTGGGATTTGGTGCCAAGACCCGAAAATCATACCATAATTGGTACGAAATGGGTTTTTCGAAACAAACTAGATGAAAATGGTGTAATCACTAGAAACAAAGCTAGGCTTGTAGCAAATGGCTATAATCAAGAAGAGGGTATTGACTATGAAGAAACATATGCTCCCGTAGCTAGATTAGAAGCTATTCCTCTATTGCTCGCTTTTGCCTCTTCTATGAATTTCAATTTATATCAAATGGATGTGAAAAGTGCTTTTCTAAATGGTGTTATACAAGAAGAAGTTTATGTTGAACAACCCCCCGGTTTTGAAGATTTTAAATCTCCCAACAATGTTTTCAAACTCAAAAAGGCTCTCTATGGTTTAAAACAAGCTCCCCGAGCTTGGTATGAAAGATTGAGTAAATTTCTATTGGAAAATGATTTCATTAGGGGGAAAGTTGACACCACCCTTTTTGTTAAGCATAATAACAATGATATTTTATTAGTTCAAATATATGTGGATGATATCATATTTGGTGCTAGTAACAATCTCTTATGCAAGGAATTTTCCGATTTAATGACAAGCGAATTTGAGATGTCTATGATGGGTGAGTTAACATTCTTTTTGGGATTACAAGTAAAGCAAATGAAAGAAGGTACGTTCATTTGCCAAGCCAAATATTGCAAAGAATTGCTGAAGTGATTTGAAATGAACAATGCAAAAGCAATGGCGACTCCCATGAGTACATCCGATCACCTAGACAAAGATGATAAAGGTAAGGAAGTCGACACAAAGAAGTATCGAGGTATGATTGGCTCTCTTCTCTATCTTACTGCTAGTCGTCCGGACATCATGTTTAGCGTGTGCTTATGCGCCCGTTATCAATCGTGTCCGAAGGAGTCTCACTTTACTGCGGTAAAACGGATTTTGAAGTACCTTGTTGGTACTACAAATGTGGGTCTATGGTACCCCAAAGGTTCTTCATGCCAACTCGTTGGCTATTCCGACTGCGATTTTGCTGGATGCAAATTGGACCGCAAAAGCACCAGTGGCACTTGCCATTTGCTCGGTAGCTCTCTCGTTTCTTGGTTTAGCAAGAAACAAGTAAGTGTTGCGTTGTCCACAACCGAGGCTGAATATGTAGCCGCGGGGAGCTGTTGCGCTCAAATCCTCTGGATGAAACAACAACTTTTGGACTATGGCCTAAGTCTTGATCATATCCCTCATAAATGTGATAATACTAGTGCCATATGCTTGACGAAGAACCCTGTTCTTCACTCGCGAACAAAACACATTAAATTAGACATTATTTTATAAGAGATCACGTTCTCAAGGGCGATGTCGAAATCGAATTTGTTGAAACCAAAGACCAATTGGCCGACATCTTTACTAAGCCCTTAGAGAAAGAGTCCTTCTTCCGAATTCGTAGTGAACTCGGGATTCTTGACTCCACATTGATCTAAGTCATGCATTGCATCTTTTTATCTTACATGATTTCTAACTTGAGCGTCGGAGACGTCTAACGAATTTTTGCAGGTATCGCCCTAAAGGTAGGGGGAATTATAAAGCATGACGCGCAATAATCAAGTCTTCTTCAGAAAAATCGGTCTCTGTCGTCTAAATAATCGATTATCTCGTACCAATAATCGATTGTTCTGCTATTACTTGAGTTATTGTACTCTCTTTAAGTAATCACATTTTTTTCCAATAAATAAACAAGGTTTATTTACTTTTTTTATATTATTTTTGCTAATGGCAAAAGGGGGAAGATAACGGGTATGCAATCTCAATATTTATAAGCTTAAATTGACGGGGAATTCATATATTGAGGGGGAACTAATCGCATACTTATTGCATATCTTTACTTGTCTTGAATCGCCATTGTTTAAGTTGCATATCCCGCTTAAAGTTTGCCATTATCAAAAAGGGGGAAATTGTTGGAAACACGTTCTCAAGGCTTTATACTAAAACGTGTGTTCTTATGTGTAGGTTTTGATGAATGACAAACGAAGCGCAAAGTGATATATGACGAAGTTCAAGTACAAGCGCATAATTGATGCATAACGATATTCAAGCACAAGACAAAGTTTTATAGTTTAAATGAGTCGTTCTTAATTGTGATCTTGATCCGACAACTTGACTCATGACATGGCTTCTCTCGTAAAATTACTTTTACAAAATCATGCATACTTAATTTAATGCTAAACAATTTTAAATCATGCATATTTACTTCAGTCAAAATGATTTTTAAACACGCCTCTAAAAATCTGGACTAAGATAATCGATTATGTACTTATGATAATCGATTATGTTAAGCCAAGACTGCCTGACAATCGATTGTGAACTAATGATAATCGATTGTGTTAAGGCAGTGAGCATCAGGTTTTTCAAAACCTGCATGACAATCGATTGTGAACCTTATGACAATCGATTCTGATGAGGCAGTGTCCATCAAAGTTTTTCAAAACTCAGAATAATCGATTGTGAAGCTAATGACAATCGATTGTGATGAGGCAGTGTCCATCAAAGTTTTTCAAAACTCAGAATAATCGATTGTGAAGCTAATGACAATCGATTGTGAAGAGACAGTGTCCATCAGATTTTTAAAAGACACAAAATAATCGATTGTGAACATATGACAATCGATTGTGTTGAGGCAGTGTCTTCCAGACTTTTCAAAGTTATTAAATAATCGATTGTGAGTATATAACAATCGATTGTCACGAGGCAGTGTCTAAAATGATTTTCAAAATCTGATAAATAATCGATTAATAACATTGCACAATCGATTGTGAAGCTGACCGTTGTCGTAAAATTTTCAAATACCGTCAGGTAATCGATTGTTGATTTTGTACAATCGATTGTTGATATTGAAATCTGAAAAAGATTTTTTGAACGTTGCTGAATAATCGATTATTGATTTGGTATAATCGATTGTTTTACGTAAAATCTGGAAATGATTTTTTGAACGTTGCCAATAATCGATTGTTGATCTTGGACAATCGATTGTTAAGCGTAAAATCTGGGATTGATTTTTGGAACGATTGGCAAACAATCGATTGTGGCTTCCTGACAATCGATTGTCACAGAGTAAAATCAGCAACTCTTAATTGGCAATTAGGCAACGGTAATGCCAAGTTTTTCAACTATAAATACAGCTTCATTTCAGTGTTTTAAACACAACAACTGATCATTCTATTGCTATAAGCTTGCATACTATTGTTTATCATTTTATATTCATTTCATAAAGCTTTTGAGAGCCAAAGTCTTGTCCATAGTTGTTGTGATCTTGAGCTTACTTCTTTTACTCATATATACTCATTAAAGAGTGCTTTGTTTGAGTGTTTAGTGTTTTGTACACTTGTAAGAGAATTGTGATTCTCTTGTTGTAAGGAACTTGTGTTTCCTTGGTTGGAGTCTTGGAGTGTTGTATCTCCGAGCAAAGGTGTTAAGGCTTGTGTCCTTAAGTTGTAAAGGTTGGTTAGGCACCCGTAAGCTTAACAGTGAAGTCTTGGAGTGTTGTATCTCCGAGCAAAGGTGTTAAGGCTTGTGTCCTTAAGCTGTAAAGGTTTGTTGAGCACCCGTAAGCTTGACAAGTTAGTGGAAAATCTCGAGAGAGTCTCTCGGGGACTGGACTAGCCACGTGTTATGGTGAACCAGAATACATCGGTGCGTACTTTATTATTTATCGCACTTATTTAGTTCATGCAATTTTTAATTCCACAAAGTTTACGCTAATTTTTATTATAACGCTATTCACCCCCCCCTCTAGCGTTAAGCGTATTATCTAACAGTTTTTTCTACACATTTCGACTTTGTTGGGATTTGGATTCGGGTCACATAAATGCACACCCGAATTTAAGAAGATAATATTATTAAAATACGAGCCGAAAGAGACTAACGCATCATTATCTTTGAGAAAAGCCGTGAAATTCGCTAAACGACCCATCCCGGATTCTAAGTATATTTATATAGCCATTTGTCGAGGGGGCCGCAATTTTTGCATTTTATTTTGCAAAGCTCGTCTCATTTATTATTTAAAGGCTAACCTAAAGCAAACTATGATTGTCTATCTAATTGTCTCTAATAATAAAAGAAATACCCCTAATTAATTAGCGTATTTGAAACGGCCAAATTTTATAATCCGATTTCAAATCAGTCAAGCCCAACAAAGTAAAGACAAAACCTTTCAGCAACTTGTCTAAAACATGCCCGATTATATTTATGAAGAATGGGACAGTTTGGGCCTGTAATGAGCCCATAAACCTTTAGATTAATGTATCTTGCAGTTACAAATTTCAAAGTCCCCTTAATGTCCAATTCCATTGAGGTGACAACTTATTCATTGAATCCCCAAACAATCACAAAAGACTATTGATTATACCACACGAAGTTACGTCAATGAACCAAATCACGAGTGACATGAAATGATTAACCTGATATTTACACATTGAACAGTTGATTTTGTGACAATTTCAACTCAAGGACCTATTAATAAACTAGATTATGCAAGGTGTGATTACTGACTTTTGAATGAAACCTTGGAGTGCCAAATTAAAATGTATTATAATTTCCAGATCAATTTTGATGCTTCAAAACCCAACGTTTAACCAATTGAAACGCAATTACTAAGTGCCAAAGCTATTGATATCTATAGGAGCATTCCGATATTATTTTGTCTAATGCTTGTAGACTTCAAGGGATTAATGACACGAACAACTAACAATTATATTGAGACTCCAAGCTGAAACGCCTACTTTGACTTCTGAGCCGAACTACTGAAGCACGTTTATCAGGCCCATGCTAATCATTAATAGGAACCTATACACTGATGTTTGCATATTATTCTACACTAAGGCTATTATTCTAGAATGAACAAAGTCAAATCTAAATTCAACAGTCTGATACAGTTCATAGTGCAAATTCCTTGTTATTACAAATCTAGCCTAAACTATATCAAAAAAATACACATTAGCTAGAAATATCTAACAATTGATATACAATATTCAAATGAGTGCAAATCACGAAACAGGGAATGCGAGCCATGCTTTATTTCATTTCCATTTTTGACAGCTACATCGAAGCAATTGTGAGATATGTACCTGGAGACGTGAAATATAATAATAAGCAGCAATTACAGTTCTCAGCAACAATTCAGGAATAATTTCAGAAATCCAGTAATGGATCAATCAACACAGCAACAACAAGAGCAATTTTCGAATCAGAAATACCTTCTCAACACCCAGGGATGAATTAATGAGTGACAGAACCCAATAGAAGACCAAAACAACTCAATTAAACCCCAAATTACTCGAATTTAAACCCAGCAAGTCTCTGAATCTTCAACAACCAAATATCAAACTAGAAAATGTGAATCCATAACTAAAACTTGAAACTAACCTAAGGTTTAACAATGGAACAGATTTGTTTTTGAATTTTTGAATGTTTTCTAGTGTTTTTGGTTTTTTGGATGTTGAATTTCAAATTCAGATATGAAAATTGGTAAACACCTTTTGGGGGGAATTTTTCTAGGTTCAAAACTTGTTAAACAAGGCATCGGAATGCCATTTTACAGGCACAAATTTGGCTCCATCAGATTTTCAAACTATGCAAATTAGTCCTTCTTTTAAATTTCAGGTTTTCCTACTTCATCCACTTTTTTCTGACTTGTTACTCGAGTCATTGCACGTAATTCCTGAATTTCCTTAGAACCCCATATCTAGAAACTTCTAGGAAGTTCTTTTTTCAGTTATTGCTAGATTCCTTTCATCTAAAGTCTATACTACCCCTAAATTTAACTTGATTTTACCAACCTAAAGTCTACTTGACCACTAGTACCCTTTTACCTTGGTCAAAAATAACCCTAATTAACTAATTAAAGCATGGAACAATTAACTATACACAAAACAATTATAAGAGAACAATTAATTGAACTAATTAACTAAGAAAAGTTCAAACCCAATTAATGTTAAAACATGGAACTAATCATCAGATAACAATCAATGCCATAGCACCATAAAACATGGGATTCAGCCACAAAATGAATCAAAATGAATTAACATTACTTTTAAACAATATGAAAAATAGAAGATCAAAACCAATCAACTACTTAGCACAGATGAAAGTTAAAAACCTAAAACCTACAAGACCAAGAACAAAACCAACGGAATCAATGAATCATACAAAATTCCAAGCCAAATTAATCGAAGTAGAAGGACCGACTGTGAGCAAACAAGAAGAGAAAAATTAAAGGAAAAAGAAAACTTACTGTTTTTACTTGACATTCAGAGTCTGATAATGTAACTCATACGAAGATTAGGAAACAACTTGAAGTCGATGGCTCAGACGATTCGAACTTGACTTGGATCCCAGCATTAAACAACCTTGAATGGATTTGAATGGTACAACCGTCTTATTAGGCATGAGGGAGGCGAGGTGTGACATGGTATCAATTTGGTGGAGTTTGAAAGAACTAGGGTTTTGGCTGAAAAACGTCAAATTAATATTTGAGCACTTCTGGTTAGATTTGAGTGAATCTAAGGCTAGATATGGAAAGAGGAGGAGAAAAGAATTTAAGGTGTTAATTTGGACGGGAACGGAGGCCGGCCGCCACCGTGAGGGGATTTCCGGCGGCGTTACAGGGTTCTATTTTGGGGTGAAATGGGAGAGACCACACGGGGGTGAGGGAGGTCCGACCATTAAAAATTAAGACTTCTTAGTTCTGAGTCGTTGATCTAATCAACCTCGATGGCCCAGGTCTCTTTTACTCTAAACGGGGTTGTTTTGGTGAGGGAGGGGGCGAACTAGGTGATGGTGGTAAATGGGCCTGAGTTGGGACCGGTTTGGGCTGAAAACAATGAATTTAAATTGCCCAATTCCGTTTTTAATTTAAATAAGCCCTCTTCTTCTTTTTTTAATTGTTTTCTCTTCTTTTTTTATTTTGTATTTTATATTTTTTTTATTTTATTAAATGCTAAATTAAAAAAAACTAAATTGACACTAAAAATTATATTTCCTAATTGTCAATTACACTAACTCCTAGTTTATATGCAAGCTAAGGCAAACGGAAACTAGAAATGCAAAAAGAACAATTTTGTTATTTTCTTTATTTTTAAAAACAAATTAACTGCTAATTAATCCTAAAAATATGAAATTAAATCCTAAACAAACGCCAAGTATATTGTTTGTATTTTTATATGAATTAAAATGCACAAATAATATGCAAACAATTAGCAGAAAATATCACAAAAATTCACAAAATTGCAAAATAATGAAAGAAATCATTTTGTTTGAGTTTTTGGGAAAAATTCTCATATGGCAAAAATCACGTGCTCACACCATACAGACGAACAATATCTTGATATAAATCTCTGCCAACCGCTCCGTTGAATAAGTAGTACACATTGGAATGAAGTATGCAGACTTGGTCATTCGAACTACAACAACCCAAATGGCATTGAATTTCTTCGCATTCTGAGGGAGTCCAACTACAAAATCCATGGTGATCCTCTCCCATTTCCACTCCGGAATCTCCATCTGCTGAAGTAACCCACCTGGTCTTTGGTGCTCAGCCTTCACCTGCTGACATTTAAGGCATCTAGCTACAAATTCCATATGTCCTTCTTCATCTGCCCCCACCAATAGTGTTGTCTCAAGTCCTGATACATCTTTGTGGCATCCGGATGGATGGAAAACTGCGAACTATGAGCCTCTGCCAATATCAACTCTCGAATATCATCAACATTGGGTACACAGATCTGACCCTGCATCTTCAATACCCCATTCACATCCCTGGCATCACCATGCTGAACCGTGTACCTGAGGACAAGTAAATGAGGGTCATCATACGTCTCTCCCCTATGCGATCGAACAATGAAGACCGAGAAACCACACAGGCTAGAACCCAACTGGGCTCCGAAAGATCCAATCTCATAAACTGGTTGGCTAAGGCTTGAACATCCATCGCCATAGGCCTCTCTGAAGCTGGTAAATAGGCCAAACTCCCCAAAATCTCCCCCCGGCGACTCAAGGCATCGGCTACCACATTAGCCTTGCCCGGGTGATAAAGAATAGTAATATCTTTTTGCTTGAACAAGTGCTGCAAACTCCGATGATCAGTGTAAATCTCACAAGGCACACCGTACAAATAATGATGCCAGATCATCAAGTCATGAACAATAGCAGCTAACTCAATGTCGTGGACAAAGTAATTCTTCTCATGTATCTTCAATTGTCTGAACGCATAGGTAATGACCCAACTGTCATGCATCAATACCGCTCCAAGGCCAACCCGTGAGGCATCATAATAAACTGTATTGGACCCCAAACCAGTAGGCAATATCAAAATAGAGGCTGTAGTTAAAGTTGTTTTGAGCTTCTGAAAGCTCGCCTCACACTCCTCCATCCACTTAAATGGAGAACCCTTCTGGGTCAATCTAGTCATAGGGGCTGTAATCGATGAAAACCCCTCATCAAAATGACGGTAATAACCCACCAAGCCAAGGAAACTGCGAATCTATGCAGTGAAGGAGGGTCTGGGCCAACTCTGCACAGCCTCCACCTTCTTCGGATCCACCCGAATGCCCTCACTCGATACTACGTGGCCTAGTAATGCCACAAAACTCACCAAATCTCACATTTTGAGAAATTCGCATATAACTTCTTCTCTCTCAGGTTCTGAAGCACGGTCCTCAGGTGGTGCTCATGATATTCCTGATTCCAAGAGTATACAATAATATCATCTATGAAAACAATGACGAATGAGTCGACATAGGGCCTGAATACATTGTGCATCAAATGCATAAAAGTTGCTGGGGCATTAGTCAGCCTAACTGACATAGCAATGAACTCGTAATGACCATATCGAGTTTTGAAGGCAGTCTTAGGGATATCCGGCTCCCGAATCTTTAACTAGTGATAACCTGAGCGCAAATCAATCTTAGAAAACACCTGAGTGCCCTGAAGCTGGTCTAGTAGATCATCAATACGATGCAAGGGATAACGGTTCTTCACTGTAACCTTGTTCAAGTGATGATAATCGATACACATGCGCATAGAACCATCATTTTTCTTCACAAACAAGACAGGAGCACCCCATGGTGAAACACTAGGTTGAATAAAACCATTATCAAGCAATTATTGTAACTGATCTTTCAACTCCTTCAACTCAGGAGGAGCCATACGATATGGGGGAGTGGAAATGGGTTGGGTTCCTAGCAACAAGCCAATACCAAAATCAATATCTCAATCATGCGGTATGCTCGGAAGATAAGCTAGGAACACATCGGGATAATCTCGTACCACTGGGGCTGAATCAACAGAAGGGGTATCAACACTAACATCTCTCACTAGGCTAAATACGACGCACACCCTTTCTCAACCATACTCTGTGTTCAAAGGAAAGAGATAACTCTACCGGGAGTGTGATCTAAAGTACGACTCCACTCAATACGCGGAATACCTGGCATAGCTTGCGTTACGGTCTTGGCGTAACAATCAAGAATAGCATGATAAGGCGACAACCAGTCCATGTCCAAATTAGTATCAAAGTCTGTAAGGATTTATGCCCATCACTAGAGGGGGGGTGAATAGTGCGGCACGAGAATATTGATAAATATTGCGGAATGAAAATTGCAGGAGTAAAGTAAATGCAGTAATTAAAAGATTAAGGAAAGGACACACCGATTTTATACTGGTTCACCACAACGTGTGGTTAGTCCAGTCCCCGAGAGACTCTCTCGAGTTTCCACTAACTCCGTTAAGCTTACGGGTGCCTAACAAACCGTTACACTTGCTCGTAGATGTACACTCTACAAAACTTCAACTTGCTCGAGGATACCTCACCTCAAGACTTCACCTTGCTCGTGGATACCGCACCACAAGACTTCACACACTAAGATTGAGGGTACTTAGCAATCCCGACAATCAATGAGAAGATATGGTCTTCTCAAACACCTTTCTCTTTTACAACAAGAACTCTCTAATAAGAGTAGATAAAGAGATACAATATTAGCTCTATGAACAACTCAAAGTTGTCTCTCAAATGGCTCAACAAAAGCTCTAAAATGATGCACAAATAATATCAATATGTATATGAATAATGAGAGGTGTTGTGTCTATCAAATCAGCTCAAAAGACCTCTATTTATAGGTGGTAGAAGTAGTATGTCCGTTGCTTAATTGGCAATCAATTATGCTGATTTTATGCCAAGATAATCGATTATCAGATTTGAATAATCGATTATCAGCTTACCGTTACAAAATCGGAAGCTGATTTTGTGCTAGAATAATCGATTATTGGATTTGCATAATCAATTATCTACCTGTCGTTCAAAAACTTTGGCAACGGATACAAGATAATCGATTATGCCCAAGTGTATAATCGATTATCCTACTCTGCAGAAATTTCCAATAAATGGAATTTCCCAGAATAATCGATTATCACTTTTGCATAATCGATTATTCACCTATGCTGTCCAGAATTGAAAACTTACTTCAAAACCCATTTTGGTTAAAATGAAAACGTTAAAATCATTTTGTTTGAAGTATTTGAAATATGTTTATGATAAATATGATTTGATAAAAAGATTTATGCATATTTATGATGACCTATGTTGAGCCAAAAGACGAGATAACTTAAACGTTGCTCTTACATTGGTTCTACCTAACGACCTACGCCTTGGGTCTTCGATCTTGAACTTTTGAGCTCGTCTTTGGCTTTTCCATGCAATCCATTCATCAATATGCTTCTCGGCATTCAATCTTGATTGTTTGTCATATAATAACGTTGTTTGACACTTGACTTCATTGTTTGTCATTCATCAAAACCTATACCTGAAAATCATGCTAATACAACCAAAGCACACATATCATGGATAGAATGATTTTCTACAAAATCAACCATACCGAGTAATAATAAATCCGCTCTGGTCTCAAAACCACGAATAGTAACCAAACATGACCGATAAACGCGGTCCACAACAAGAGAATCTCCCACAAGAGTAGAAACATAAATAAAGGAACTCAAGGAATCTTGGGCTATACCCAAACACGGAGTAAAATAAGAAGACACATAAGAATATGAGGAGCCTGGATCGAATAGAACTGGTGTATCTCTCTGACAAACCAGTATAATACCTGTAATGATAGAATCAGAGGCAACATCCTCGGTACGAGCAAAAATGGCATAATATATGGCTTGGCCTCTCTCTTAAGGGCAACCTCTACCTTCCCAACCTCCGCCCCTAGCTGGTTGGGCAAATGGGGTAGTAGCTAGAGCTGTGAACATGGCCTGAGAACTATGAGGAGCACGCTGTGGCTGATCAGTCTGTGGAGGTGCAATCCTCCCAAGTATATGGCAATCCCTCACCACATGATGGGTGTCACAACACTAAAAACAAGCTCTGGGAGGAAGTGGTGGTTGTGACTGGCTAGGGCCAGGTATATGGACAGACCTATGAAAGTACCTCGCGCATGAGGCGTGCTAGAAATCGGAGGTGCATAGTAAGGCTCCTGGGGTCTAGGAAGAGCCGGATCACTGCTGGCTGATGGAAGAGCTGAATGAATGGGGCGACCCATATAACCCCTACCATGTTGACCTGTTGTTGGGGTACGGGCACCAGAGTAGTGGAGTGACTCTCGAGACCTCTTGGTCTCCCTCTCCTCTTGCTCCCTAGCGAGCATACCCTCGATCCTCCTAGCAATGCGCACTACCTGCTGATAAGGAATGTCCATCTCTAACTCTTGAGCCATGCTAGATCTAACGGGTGGAAGAAGGCCCTCAATGAACCGGCGAACCCTCTCACGGACAGTGGCAACCAAGGCTGGTGCATGCCTAGCCAATCTGGTGTAATGGATGGCATACTCTGAAACTGTCATAGCACCCTGGCACAAATGGTCAAACTCTGTGCGCCATGCGTCCCTGAGGCTCTAGGGAACAAACTCTCTCAGAAACATATCTGAGAACTGGGTCTAAGTCAGTGACGTGGCCTCGCCTAGACTGTCTATCTCAGAAGTGCACCACCAATCATAGGCAGCCCTAAAGCGGAAAGGCAGTAAAGGAAACCCCGCTGGACTCTACTATGCCCATAGTGCGAAGAATACGGTGGCACCCCTCTAGAAATCTCAAGGCATCGTCCGATGATAAATCGCTGAAAGTAGGAGGCTTGTATTTCTTAAACCTCTCAAGCCTCAACTGCTCGTCCTCCAAAATAGCTGTCCCATCCTCAGGCTGAACTGGCGCTATCGGTACAAGAATGATCTCTTGGACCTGCTCCATATGCATTCTTTGCTTAGGAGGTCGGGTTGCGGGCGTATGAGCCCCTCCCTTGGCCTGGGATGTCGCTGCAGCAAGGGGAAGCAACCTCACCTTAGCCAAGGTGGTGTACATAGACAGAAACTAAGCTAATGTCTCCTGAAGAGCTGGAGTAGTAGTAGTTGTAGGCATGTCAGGTGCCTGAACTTCAGCTGGATCTGGTGGTGGTACCTCAACGGTAGCTCGTGCAGGTAATCTGGCTTCACCTTGTGCGCGTCCACAATCTCTACCCAGTCCCCTGCCTCTGACAGCTCCAGTAGGCGGCGCGGGTGCCTGATCATCCGGAGTAGCATGTATCCTCACCATCTGTGATAGAATAGAAGACAAAAGTTTTAGAATTGATGTCAAAATATAGCACGACAACGAATTTAGTGAAGTGAAGATTTTTTTCCTAAACAGTTACATAGCCTCTCGTAGATAAGTATAGAAGTCTTCTTTGTACCAATCACGATACTCTAATAAACCGGCATGTGTTCCGTGACTCCTATGAACCTAGGGCTCTTATACAAACTTGTCACGACCCTAGTTCTCCCTCCATGAACATTTTGTGATGGCACTTAGTCCCTATGACTAGGTAAGCCTAACATTGCGGAAAACAACATAATTTGCAGAATTTAAATAATTAAGACTAAACAACTGGAAAGACAAATGTATAAGTGCCGCTTCGCATATACAATTCAAAACGCGGAAACTCACGGGAAATATAGGCTAATGAAAAATACAATAAGAAACTCTAAGCTCCAGAATAGTCTAGATCAAAGTACGACAGAAGTCTAAACGCTAGAAGCTAGAATAGGAAGGAGAAACTTCGGTCTGTAGACACGACAAATATACCTCAAGTCTCCGTAGCTCTCCATGTCTCACTGATAGTGTTCCTGAGTGAAGGTACCTGGATCTGCACATAAAAAACATGCGCAGAAGAGGCGTGAGTACACCACAGTGGTACTCAGTAAGTGCCAAGTCTAACCTCAATTGGTTAGTGACGAGGAAGGTCGGAGCCCTACTGAGATAAAACACGATAATAATAAGATAACGGAAACAATTTAAATAAAGTCTACAGCGAAGATCTAAAGAGGATAAATGAGTAAAAGCAGAAATAAGACAAATCAAGTAAATACTGCTCGCAACATGGATAATAACTAGGGATCTCTTGGTATCCCCAGGATCTCCTAGTATCCTCATCTTATACACTAGAGATCTTTTGGTATCCCGAGGATCTATGGGTATCCTCACCTTATACACGAGAGATCTCCTGGTATCCCGAGGATCTTTTGGTATCCTCATCTTATACACGGGGGATCTCTTGGTATCCCGAGAATCTCTTGGTATCCTCAATATATATATATATATATATATATATATAACATATGTGCCAGGGATCTCTTGGTATCCCTCACTCTAAATCTAGAACATAACATGTACATCAGATCTCCCGAGATGTCGTCTCGTAGTCCCAATTTAAACACACAATAGAAACTCATAATCTCAGAATAAATGCTAAAGTCAGAACAAATAATAGTAAATTCTAGTCTAACATGCTTCTCGGAGTACAAATAATACAGTTAAACAAATAAGCAAGTATGTCAACTAAACTTGCTTCTCTAAGATAGCACAGGTTAAACTTACAATTTAAAAAGAACAAGTAAACATGAATCTCAATTTAAATACTTCAAGTAGAAAGAAATTTACAACAATTAGCTCAAGTACGCACTCGTCACCTCACCTGCAAGGCATTCAAATATCAAATATCATGTCCTAAGGGGAAATGTCCCCCACACAAGGTTAGACAAGCCACTTACCTTGAACCGACTCAAAACTCAATTAAGAACCACGCTTTTGTCCCCGAGTATCTAACTCCAAATGGACCAGATCTATTCAATTCAATTATATATCGTAAATAACATTACAAGCAACTGATCTCACTATTAAATTTAAAGCTAAGGCGTGAAAATATGTAAAATAACCAAAATGCCCCTCAAGACAATGTCTCGAAATCGGTTAATTTTTATATTTTTAGAACCCTCGTACTCTCACGAGTCTAACCCTATAAAAATCTCCCAAATTAGAGGTCAAATGGCCACTCAAAATCCAATAGTTTGGTGTAAGAAGTTTTCCCCAATTTTGAATCCTAAATTCGAAATTAGATGATGGATTTAGCTATATACTAATGGAATACAACTAAAAGGATTAAGGAAATGTTATCCAATGATCTTCTCTTCGAAACCTACTCAGAATCTCCCTCTCCCGAGCTCTCAATTGATTTTTCCAACTTTTGAAACTCAGCCCTTGAATTTTCTATATCTGGCCAACGACAACCGCTTTTGCGGTCAAGGGACCGCTTCTGTGGTCCCGCTTATGCGGAACATTGGATGCTTCTGTGGTTTCCTTTAAATTCCCAGTTTCCGCTTCTGCGATCCTCCTCTCGCATAAGTGGATCCGCTTCTACAGAATTCCTACCGCTTTTGTGGTTCCTAAGGGAGATGCCAAATCTCACTTCTTTGATGGTTAAGTCGCTTCTACGGTTCCCAAGCCGCCGAAGCGAAACAAATACCTGAAGAAACAGAACTGCTACCTCCCAACATCCAAAATTCTTCTGTCGCCCATCCGAAACCATCCCGAGGCCCCCGGGACCTCAACCAAAAGCACCAATAACACCTAATGCCCAATTAAAACTTGTACCAATCCTTAAAATACCCTAAACGATACAAGAAACACAAATTAATCAATAATTTAAGCATAAGAACTTCAAATTCCATCAAAACACACTTTCGATCAAAAACCTCACACACATCCAAAATGACATGACAAAGCTACTGAAACTTCCGGAATTACATTCTAATCTTCAGATCAAAAAATCACTATCAGACCGGAAACTTCAAAAATTTAAACTTCGGCATTTCAAACCTAAACGAGTTACGGACTTCCAAAATACATTTCGAACACGCTCCCAACCCTAAAATTACCTGACGGAGCTAACGAAACCCTCAGTTTTTCATTCTGAGGTCGTCTTCACACTCTTTCGACTATAGACCGCTTTCCAACACTTAACCTCTTATTTAGGGACTAAGTATCCTCAAACTCTCCGAAACCCAATATCGAACATCCCAACAAACCAAAATAGCAAAAATTGAACTTAGGAAAAATAGTTAATGGGGGATCGAGGCATAAATTCAAAAAATAACCGGTCGGGTCATCACATTTCCAATTGCATAAGACGAGTCTGGCTAGTACATCAAAGTAGCCTAAGTTAGGAAAGAACAACAAATGCACCGAGCTGGTAGCAGTCAACATGCTTTGGGGTTCGTGTGAAATACAAAAGCTTGGTATATATATCAATTCATGAGCAATGCAACAAAATGAGGATTAGGGTGAACGGATCAAAGGTATTTTCTATGATAAGATTTTCAAAAAGGGGTGGTTAACCAATGATAAACAAGGTCTTCCAAGTAGAAATATCATGGCAAGTGAAGGAGCAATAGATCTCAAGGCCAAGGCCAGTGATTCAAATCAGGAAAGAACAACGTACGCACTAAGTGGGTAACAATCAATATGCTTTGGGGTTCAGGTGAAACACAAAGGTTTGGTAAAATGTCGGTTTATGAGAAATGCAATAGATAGATGGTATTGGGTCTGAATGTATAAGAGATATTTTCTGTGATAAGGATGACAGAGAAAATGGTTAGTCAATGAACAAAATGTCTTCGAGTGGAAATCAGTTATCAAGAGAAGTGAAGGAGAAATCGCCCTCAAAGTCAAGGCCACAAACCAATACTATATTTGTAAGCTGACAAGATTTTTCTTTGATTGAAACGGGGGCAGGAAATTTCGTTTGGTTTGGAGAAACCCTCCGTAAGGAAAGGCAATCCCTAGAAAGGTTTGATTTAATTTTTAGGACCCTCCTGGAAAATGAGACATAGTTTAAAATTCAAAAAAATCATGAGTAACATAATCTAGCATAAATGCACCCCAAAGGAATATAAGTTGGTTTCAAGGTTTGCGTGTTTAAGATAGGATTCAATTAGAAGTTTTCAGGACCCTCATGGATAATGAGATTTAGCTTTCAAATTCTTAATGACATTTGGTAACATGATTCAATTAACACTCACATATGTGCCCAACTACCAAACTGGGGCAGAAAATTCTCTTTATTTTGTCTTTTTTGTTGTTGAAAATCAGGCGTCTTCCTGGAAAACAAGGGAATATAGTTCAAGTTTTTGGCAATCAAGCGCCCACCTGGAGAACAGGGGAATACAGTTCAAGTTTTTGGCAATCAGGCACCCACCTGGAGAACAAGGGAATATAATTCAAGTTTTGGCAATCAAGCGCCCACCTGGAAAACAAGGGAGTACAGTTCAAGTTTGTGGCAATCAGGCACCCATCTGGAGAAAAGGGGAACACATTTCAAGTTTTGGCAATCGGCCGCCCACCTGGAGAACAAGGGAATACAGTTCAAATTTTGGTAATCAGGCGCCCACCTGAAGACTAAGGAAATACAGATCAAGTTTTGGAAATTAGGCGCCCACCTGGTGAACAAGGGAATACAGTTCAAGTTTTAGCAATCAGGCACCCACCTAGAGAATAAGGGAATACAATTCAAGTTTTGGCAATCAAGCACCCACCTGGAGAATAAGGGAATACAATTCAAGTTTTGGCAGTAATGCGCCCACCTGGAGAACAAGGGAAGTCATTACAAAATTTAATTCAAGTTTGAAGTAGCAGAAGTTCGCAACAAGAATGTGAGTCGGCAATTTGAGATGATCAACAAAAGTTAGTCACAATTCAGAATAAAAGAAAAGAAAAGCAATAAGTGAATCGTAATGTAGAAATAGATGGAATAAAAATTACAAATATATTTTAGTTTACGTATCTTTCATAAATTTAAATAAAAATATATACAAAATATAGTACCTTATCTTTATTTTCATATATTCTTGAAAACACAAAAATAATTTCAATATAGTTTACTCCAATTAATTAAGACTAATTTTATATTTTGTAGGAAGAGTTAGTCATGGGTTAGTTTGTCCCATTTTAATTTTGTAGTCCTTTCTTTTTAGTCTTCGGCCTAATTTTAAGGCCCAATAATACCAAACATATACCCCTTAACCTAAAACTCTGTCTATATAACCAAAATTTGCCTAAAAATAGATATACCCTAGATATAAGAGAAGAGCTGCGCAAGTTTCAACAAAAAAGAATGACCCATCCACCACCCAGCACTGATCTTCTTCTTTGACGGTTGAACGAACAGCCTTTCATAAAAATCCCAGCAGCTGCTGCTTCCTCACATCACTGCTGAACGAACTACCCTTTACTGATCACATGGCCGCCCTCGCCGCCCATAGATAAATCAAAAGCTGAAATTTCAGTCCAAGAAAATAGGAATGAACAGTCGTGGAACGAAACATAGAGGAAGAGAGATAGGAGTTTGGTTTGTGGTTTACATTCAAAACAATATACAGAATATCTCTTTGGTTGATTTTTAAGCAAGTTTCAGAAGAAAAAAAGAGAAAAATCATATAAATCAATAAATAAAAATGCATATTTCTGCTTCTTCAATTTCCGATTCTGAATTTTTGGTTCAAGGATGGATTTCGATCGAAGCGTGGGTTTGAACCTGGGTTCAGTTTGAATTCTCCAGTGCTGGTTCAGTTGAGATCGAAATTCGAGGCTCTAGAACCAATTTCGTTGTGGCTTGTTCAGTCGAATTTTAGGTTCAAATTTTGTACCAATCGATCTTCAAATCAACAAATTAAGGTCTATCCCTTTTCGTTATTTACTATTGATACTGCAGCATAAGGCTGTAAATGGGGCGGTTCCGAACCGGAATCGGATCGGAACCGCGGCCCTAGCGGTCGGTTCCGGTTCTGGCGGTTCTCGGAAATCGTGGCGGGGCAGTTCTACCCGTTGGAACCGCCAGAACTGGAACCGGACCGGTTCTGGTGGTTCCAAATGGTTCCGGCGGTTCTGTAACGGTAATTTTTCAAAAAAAAAAAAAATCAAAATAATTTCCAAACGGCTCTTTTTCAAAAGTAGCCGATTGGAAGTTTAAAAAATAGCCATTTGGCCCCCAAACTTTAATTTAACCCAAACTTTATATAATTACACTATTTCCCATTTCTCAACTATAAATATCCCCTCGTTCTTTCATTTTTATTCACCAATTCATCAATATCTCTCAAGCTCTCTTTCAATCTTTCTAGTGCAAGTGCTTAATTTATTGTTGCAAATTCGTGAAACATTGTGAAGTTGAATTGAAGTTTTCAAGTGTTCAATTTCAACGATTTTCAATTTTCAAGAAGTTGTTCGTCAATCCGGTAAACTCGTTTCAACTCTTACGTGCTAAGAATATTTTTGTGTGTTGTTAGTTTGCTTAATTATAATTATTATGGCATTTTCGTTGAAAAATATGTTCGGTAAAGGAAAAGCTAAAACCGGTGAAAGTAGTGGCCAAAATACTACCCCTCCCCCGGTTCATGACAATCTCAACATAAAACCGAAAGTTGAATTCTTGCCTGGTAATAAATTGGTGGAGGGAACATCTCTATAGATTTTAGAGAAAGAAGGTACAAAGGACAACGTCACACCATCTTTGCAACACCATGCTAATGGCTTGGAAAAAGGTGCAACTGCTGCTCAGGAAAAGCAAAAGACTAAGGCGACTAAGAAGAAAAAGTTCAAATTCTGGTGTGCAACATGCAAAGTAGGGGCTTTATCTGAGAAATCAATTGAGGCACACGGGACAGGGAAGAAGCATATGGCTCGGCTCCAGGAACTCAGTGACCGGGCCATTGCTACTTCAACCGCTAAGGTTGAGAGCACTCCAACTGTTAATGAAACACCAAAAGATGTCGAAAAAATTGAAGTGGCCGATGATGTGGGTGCAACTGTCAATAGAATTAACCCCAAGGAACAAGAAGAAGCATTCACCACAGGGGATAACTGAGTTAAGTCATGTTCAGTATCTTCCAACCCCTCACCACCGCCAACACAACCACCTCCAAACCTTGAAGGTTTTATGAGATTTGTTAGAAATAATGCATAAATTATGATGTAACTTGTACATTGACATGTCTTCTTTTAGTTTTTTTTCCTTTTAATGGTGGTATTAGTACCATGTTGTGCTCATTCCATTGGGGGAAGGAAGACTAAGAAAGATATGCCATTTTGGTTAATAAATATGCTCTTTATCATATCCTTGAATATCTTTTGTCTCAATATTCTTTGTCTTTACTTCTATATCAATCCTTGAATATTTATATAACATACAATATATAACATACAACACAATATACTAATGACAACATTCTTTTATCAATATATACTACTTATATATAATTTATACTAATTACTAACTACAACACAATATACACTACTTATATACAATATATACTACTTAAATACAATATATACTACTTATATACAAAATATACACTACTTATACACAATATATACTAATTACCAAACACAATATATAATACATAGCACACCATATAAAATATATTCTACAATATACTAATGACTACTATACAAGATATTGATTTTTAAAATAAAAAAAAAAATTTCAGAACCGCCGGAACCGCAAGAACCGCCGGAACCGGAACCGCTAGAACCGGAACCGGATGGTACCCGAAACCGGATGGTAGCGGTTCTGAGTCCGGAACCGCCAGAACCGGAACCGCAAACCCAAATAGACCCAGAACTGAAACCGGATACAGCCTTGCTGCTGCATCTCGCATTTGTCTCAATTTCTGAGTGTTATATGGTTGATCCACGTTTTTGCTCCTTATTGCTATGATAGTTTAATTGTTTCCTTTAGATTAATCATCCAATTTTAGGGAATAATGCTTTCAATCAGTTAATATTAAAGGAACAACAGTATATGAGCTAAGAGTTAACTAGTTTTTCTAAGCTTCTACCAGAAGGTTAATTATTGGTCAAGTTCCCTTTTGATGATTGCTTTTTTGCTGGAAATTCATGTGGTTGACGTTTATATTTTTCAGTCGCAAACTACATCCATAATCTTTTGGCCTAACAATGAACCCCGTAATTCGCTTTAGTTGAATACAAATCTTTTCTTTACATAAATTAAGGTGTGTCATCCAATCACATAGTTTATGGCCCTCACATGATTAAATTTAATTCTTTAGAAATCGAGGTGTGTCGTTAGTTGAATTTTCTATGGCCTTCTCAAACTTGAAAATGTGTAGTTGTTTTAGGCACGCAATTTAATAATCTACCTTCCTAAACTCAGGTGGGCATTCATATGACCCAAATTCAAATCTCAATAATATTAAAATATGTCAAGGGCCGCAGGTGCATTTATGTGACGTCGCTCCAGATATGTTTTAATAATGTTGCAATCTTCCTAAAAATGAATAAAAGCGGTTAAAGTTAAAAATGCACATAGGTTTAAAATATGTTTTAAAATCAGATAATAGGTCAATAATAACAATTGAGCGACCATCCTAGAACCACAGAACTCGAAAATGCCTAACACCTTCTTCGAGTTAATAGAATTCCTTACTTGGATTTCTAGTTCGCGAACTGTTAAATAGAATCAATCTCTTCCTTGATTTGGGATTCAACCGGTGACTTGGGGCACTATAAATCACCCAAGTGGCGACTCTGAATGTTTTAATAATAAATCTCATTTCAATTGTCCTTTAATTGAAAAAACTCCCTTATTCCCTTCCGGGTGTTGGAAAAAGAAAGTGTGACACGTATCTACTACCCCTGAAGACTCTTTGTGATAATATAACTCCAAGGGAAAAAAGTACTTCACCAAGTACTCAAACAAAAATTAATGATCTATGGAAGCCTTCAAAGGCCTTCCCTCTCATTGACCTGGGAGAGGGCTACTGCACAGTTCAATAAGGAAGAAAACATGTAATAGCCCTACAAAAAGGCCCTTGGTTCATATTTGGCAATTTATTAACACTATAACGATGGGAGCCTAATTTTGTGCCATCAAGAGCAAAACAAATATTCACCGCAATCTAGGTAAGTTTTCCAGAATTACCCACGGAAATTTACAATGAAAAAATCCTTAAAAAAATTGGAAACACAATAGGAAGACTCCTCAAAGTAGATGCATGCACTTCGGCAGCCCTTTGGGGAAGTTATGCTAGAATTTATGTGGAATTACCTCTAAATAAACAATTTAAATCTAATGTGTGGATTGGCTCACACAAACAGAAGATCATATATGAGTGTAAAAAACTCCTTTGCCTAAACTGTGGCTTCCTAGGACACTCCACCAGCCAATGCATAAGAACAAGGACCCAACCAAACACCTTATCAACAAAAGGAAGAAATGCAGAGAAGAAAGAACTACCAGACAATACCACTCAAGAAGAACAATACATAATTCGTCAAATGGATCAACATGCATCAATAGAGGAATGGAAAATAGTAACCTTCAAGAAAGGTACCAAAAAACAATCGCAAACTTTGAATAAGGAAGCTCTCTCAAAGACGGGTATAAACGTAAATATCTTTGATGCCTCCACAGGTAAGTTCCTTACTTCTCAGATCTTTAATTACACGGAAAGACCTAATCAAGGTAGTGTGGGTGTTAAGATAAATGATTCAAATTCTCACGCAGGCTACCAACCTTACCAATCGTCATTGCCAATGGCCAATGGCCAATAACACTCAAAACCATTTCTCCTCTCTCTCTCCACATAACATGGTTTTGGATAACCCCAAAAACGACTCTGATGACCAGATACTTTTCCTAGTAATAATAGTAATAAGACTCTTAATATTACTAATAATAATAAAAACATAATTAATAATTTTAAAAATACTGAGAACATTACCCTTAACAAAAAAGACTTTTTTGACAATTCAACAAATAAACCAAAAATGGTGTCAGACGTTAGAGACCCCCTTCTTAACCCCTACCCCGGGGGAACCAATAGGGGTGATAACCCCCCAAATCCACTACCAGATCCGCCTTAACACAACCAAAATGTCAAGGCATGGAGTACCTACGTTCTAAATGGACAATGGCAAGATACACGTAGCCCAAAACCAATCCTTCTCTTCTATAAATAAAACCCTTACGCTATCCGAAAAACTAACATGCAAAGGGATATCACAATCATTGAAGCAAGTTCTGTGATTTATCAAGAACCAAAAATCCACTCTAAAAATCCATCTTATAAAAACAGAATGCCAAACTACTCATATCCAATAGGAGATGCTACAGATTAATCCAAATACTTCGCCTACATCAAAATATAGTAAACCCAACTCCTCCAAATGAACCACAACCTCAGGCCCTAACAATTCTCATTCAACCCCCAATGCCGAAGAACCACCACCCCCAGTCATGGGTGGAACATAGCTTGATGGGTCATGCTCTATCCTTTACCATCATGTAAATGGGAGGGAAACAGTAAGTGTCCTCCATAACTCACACTATCTTGCTCAATTTATTTTGGAGGGAATCCATCTTTCAATGAACAATTACCTGAACCACATTTGGTTGAACAACATTCTCTAACCAATCGCACTAAATCTCCCTCCAAATGTAAACCAAATGATGATGGGGGAATGGCTTATCCCACCACACTTTGTTCTACTCCAATCAATCCAACTAGTGATGAACCTTTCATTCTTCACTCCGGAGTTACCCACCTCTCTAAATCCAATCTTCACACCTTGGGACACACATGCACCACAAGGTCCAACTTCCAATGTCCAAAATGCAACTCCATCTCACCATCAACATACTCCACAGTCCCATGCACAACCAAACTTCCAACCACAAGAGGACATGATGGAAAAAGCAACGGAGCCTATCAACTTAGTCCAGAGTTAATAATAGAAAATTCAATTCTAGAAGACGTAAAAGTGTTCATCTTCACGGAAATAAAGGAACAGAGGCAAATTCTTAAGGTTCTTTACAAATGCCCGATGGACATAAGACTACCAGATGACCCAACTGTAGGACAACATGCAATGATTCTAGTGCAATTCCATAGGAGAAACCCAGTTCATGCCTCAAGAATACTAGTGAATTGGGATCTCACAACTAGAATTTAAACATGAACAGCCCTACATATTTTATCATCTGGAATATCCGGGGGGGGGGGGGGGATAACGATACCTTAAGGCTAGGGAGATGATAGACACTCACCACCCTAGCATAGTCACACTCTTGGAAACACGTATCGATAACCATATGGCTCTTCTTAATCCTTTTGGTTTCACGGATATGATTGAAATTTAGGCTAATGGTCAATCATGGGGGATGATAATACATTGGAATCATGCAGTAGTTAATATTCACAGCTTCTAGAAGGAATCAAGAAATCAGTGCGACTATTGAGGTAACTCCGACTAACACTACTTGATTATTTACTTCAATATATGCTATTACTAAGGTAAGAGAAAGAAACCAACTATGGGATAATCTAAAATATGTATGATCATTATTAGGGTCCTTGGTTAGTAGGGAGAGACTTTAACGATGTCTTAGACTCTAATAAAAAATTATGAGGGAACTTGGTAAGCGGTAGACGAACAAAATACCTATGAAATTGTATAAATAAATATGGTCTCACTGATCTAAGGTACAAGGGTTGTAAATATACTTAGTCAAATTGAAGAAGGAAAAATGAAGGCCTAATTATGGAAAGACTAGACAAAATTCTAGCACATAGTGGATCGGTACATTCCCAAATGCCTCAGTTACTCACTTACTTAAAACACACTCGGATTATAATCCCCTATTACTCCAACTAACTTCTAACCTAACCACTAGACTCCCAAAACCCTTTAGGTTAGAAACTTATTGGTGTAGGCACCCCTATTTTAACAACCTAGTTAAAGAAAACTCGAAGGGCTTAAATTACCAGGATTCTTCTAACACTTTTATTACAAAGGTCAAAGAGTGGAAAAACTCTACTTTTGGAAATATCCACCAGGAAAAAAATAGAATCCTAGAAAGTCTTTAAGGTATTCAAGAATCTCAACACAACCACAATATCACATTCCTTCAAGAAGTAGAACGTTCTATTCAATCAGACTTTAACAACTACCTAAAAATTGAAGATGACTATTGAAAATTAAGGCCCAAAATTTCATGGGTACAAGAAGGTGATGCCATACTAAGTTTTCCATATATATGATGACGCAAATGGTCAACACCTGCTTTCGTTCTTTTTCGTGCTTCCGTGGCCTTGAAAATCTTGCTTTTAGTTGCTTCCATTTTGCGTGCGTAGTTCGAGCGTCTAGATGGAAAGTTTATATGTTAAATTCTGTGAAAATTGTTGAAATGTGGCTTTAAAATGATTAAAGTTGATTTTGGTCAACATTTTGGGTAAACGGACCCGGACCCGTGATTTGGCGGTCCCAGAGGGTTCGTAGAAAAATATGGAACTCGGACGTATGCGCGGAATCGAATTCCGAGGTCCTAAGCCCGAGAAATAAATTTTTCTGTGAAATTCTTTTCTGAAATTAATTAAGGAAAATTGAAAAAGAAAATTGATCAGAAGACTAGGGTACCGGGCTCAATTTTGGTTTCGACGTGCGGTACAAGTTTTATATGTGGTTTAAGCGCTTTCTGTAAAGTTTGGTTGAAAACGAATGTTATTTGACGTATTCCGGACTTAAAAGTGGAAATTTTGTATTTTATGAAAAGTTGGAAGAAATCATGTGATTTGAGGCTTGATTCTATGTATATGATGTTATGTTGGCAATTTGATCCCACGAGTAAGTCTCTTGGATGTTTTTGAGGTTGTGATTATGTTTGGTTGGGAGCCCTGAGGGCTCAGGTGAGTTTTGGATAGGCGTCGAGTGCATTTTAAACCTTAGGAAAATTTTGGTATTTTGGCTTCTGTGATTTTCACAAATGCGAAGAGGAGACTCCCAATTGAGCTCGCAAATGCGGAGTCTGGGAATCGAGCACATGATCACAAATGTGATGCAACTGATCGCAAATGTGAAACTGGGTTAATCGCAAATGCAAAAACCCCTGGGCTGTTCAGAGTTCGCAAATGCAAACTCAGTCTCGCATTTTCCGAACATGTTCGCATTTCCCATAACTACAACCTACATTTTTCATACTTAGACGATTTTAAGCTTCATTTTTTACATTCTTTCAAACTCAAACACCCATAGGCGATTTTCCAAGAAATATTTCTTCCTCAAATCATTTGTAAGTCAACTTTTGCTTAATTTCTTCAATATTTAACATCATTAAATATGTTTTCATCTTCAAATCAAGGATTTCTACGGCTGAAAATGAGGATTTTGGGTAGAACCAAGGTTTTCTTAAGATTGAGGATTTGGACCTCAAGTTGGGTCCGATTTCAAAACAACTCGTAGATATGAACTCGTTGAGGAATGGGTAACCAGGTTTTGATTCAAACCTCAGGTTTTGACCACATGGGCCTAGGGGAATTTTGGAAAATTTTTAGTAAAACTTTGGGAAATTCATTTTTATACATTCAAATTGATTTAATTAGAATTTGTTGATACATTCAAGTAATTTCTAACTAGATTCGAGCGGTTTTGTGGTAAATTTGAGGGGTAAAGCTATACTAGAGGATTGAGTTGAGTTTGGAGCATTCGAGGTGAATGTTTGATCTAATTTTTGCTTGATGGAATAGGATTAGATATTGTTTGATAATTGCTAAATGTTGATTGCGGTGTATAGACATGGTGACGAGTATCTATACACTGGTGCCTAGTATGATCGTGAGTCCTTACTTGTACTTATCCTGATTTTGTTGTGACTCTTCTGTGTGTAATTGATGAATTATATGTAGTGTGAAGAGTATGAGGAATAATTATGAATTGTAAACTCTTTGGAACATTGGCTCGAATGATAAAAAGACTACTGAGGAAAAAATAAAAGAAATAGAAAGGAATATGATTAATCCCTTGCCGGGATGTTTTGAGTAATTTTTTATCTCCCTTACCGGGATGTGAAAGTTATTGTTGTTGCTCTCTTGCTGGTATTTAGCCGTTTACTTGTGTTTTCCCTTGCCAGAATGTTTCTTGTTATTTGTCTATTCCCTTAACCCATTTGGTTGTGATTACTGTTTGGGTGAGGAGGAGTGATAATGCACGAAGGATCATTCCGTGCCATGTTTGAAATATTATGCACGAAGGGTCATTCCGTGCCGTGTTTGATTATAATTGCACGAAGGAACATTCCGTGCCATAATTTAATTAATTATGCACGAAGGAACATCCCGTGCATTGATTTGATTACTATTGCATGAAGGATCATTCTGTGCCATGATATGAGAGTTATGTAAGGAAAAGCACGAAGGTTGATGCTGTGCACTTTATTTGATTGCTTTTGCTGAGAATGAGAGTAAAAGCATGAAGCTTGGTGCCGTGCAACTGTTAATTTTCCTGCTCTCATCAATTATTGTTATTTCACAGTTTTTTGCTTTAATCGCTGACTTTATATTCGTACAACACCTCCCCCATATCATGCTCTCCTCCCTCCTTACTATTTAATTTCTGTATTTGTTTCTTTTATTATATATATATGTGTGTGTGTGTGTGTGTGTTTGTTTGATAGTCCTGTCTATCCTCGTCACTAGTTCGTCGGGTTTGCCGTGTTTGATTATAATTGCACGAAGGAACATTCCGTGCCATATTTCAATTAATTATGCACGAAGGAACATCTCGTGCACTGGTTTGATTACTATTGCAGGAAGGATCATTCTGTGCCATGATATGAGAGTTATGTGAGGAAAAGCACGAAGGTTGATGCCGTGCACTTTATTTGATTGCTTTTGCTGAGAATGAGAGTAAAAGCACGAAGGTTGGTGCCGTGCAACTGTTAATTTTCCTTCTCTCATCAATTATTGTTATTTCACAGTTTCTTGCTTTAATCGCTGACTTTATATCCGTAATGCACCTACACCATATCATGCTCCCCTCCCTCCTAACTATTTAATTTCTTTATTCATTTCTTTTATTATATATATATATATATATATATATATATATATATATATATATATATATATATATATATATCGAACTGCACAGGTTTGTTTGATAGTTATGTCTAGCCTCGTGACTAGTTCGTCGGGGTTAGGATGGCACTTACCAGCACATGGGGTCGGCTGTGTTGATGCTACACTCTGCAGTTATGTGCAGATATTGGAGCAGCTTACGGAGCGCAGCAGTAGTTGGGGAGGCTTCCTTTAGTCCAAGAGATCCCGAGGTATTCCTGCAGGCGTCCGTATGCCCGGCATCTCTTCTATCTGTTTATACATTGTTTCCTTTTGTACCCGAGATAGAGTTTTATTTCATTGTTTATGACTTGTATTTAGAACTCTTAGATAGCACGTGAAATTTTGTGACACCAGATGCTGGGTAGAGACCTATATGGATGTTCTCAGACCTTGTTGTTATTTTTATTTCAGACTTCCCCTGTTTTGTTAATTCATTATCTTTTAATTGCTTTAACTATCCGTTATTTAATGGTTTTAATCAAGTAATAAAGATGGTAGGATGATGTTGTGAAGGTTCTTGGCTTGCCTAGTTTCAACGAGTAGGCGCCATCACGACTGCTGGGGTGGGGATTCCGGGTCGTGACAAGCTGATATCAGAGCACTAGGTTACATAGGTCTCACAACTCACGGACAACTCGATAGAGTCTGAGGGATTGGTACGGAGATGCCTGTATTTATCCCCAGAGGCTGCAGAGTTAGGAAAATTACGTTTTTCTTCGTTCTTGTCGTACGATTTTGTTTTCTCAAATATTAATTGTCTTTCTACTCTGTTCTTTCATAGATGGCGAGAACACATGCTTCATCTTCTACTGTGCAGCATCTCGAGCCCCCCAACAACAACTCCTACGAGAGGGTGGAGGCTGAGGCCGTGCTAGAGGCCGAGGTACGGCAGAGCTCACCCCTGAGCAGCAGTCCCAGAGGTGGAGCCTCATGTTGTATATGATGAGGAGGTTCCAGCTCCAGTAGCTCCGGTAGTCCCGGCTCAGGTCCCAGAGGGGTTCATAGCCACCCCTGTTCTTCAAGACGCTTTGGTCAGATTGGTAGGCTTAGTGGAGAGCGTCACTAGAGTGGGTTTGCTTCCAGTAGCACCAGCCACTTCTCAAGCTGGGGGAGGATTCCATACTCTCGCTACACGTACTCCGAAGGGGGTAGCTCCTTAGGCTCAGGTTCCAGCAGTTCAGCGGGTATTGCGGCTCAGACCGGTGATGGTGCGGCAATGTCCATGGATGCTTTGTGGAGGCTTGATAGGTTCACCAAGCTCTTCACCACCACATTCAGCGGTGCTCATACAGAGGACCCCCAGGATTTCTTATTCAGTTTCCATGAGGTTCTCCGGACTATGGGTATTTTCGAGACCAATAGGGTCGACTTCGCTACCTTTCGACTAGCAGGATCCATCAAACTTGGTGGAGGTACTATTTTTTATCCAGATCAGCAAGGTCGCCATCATTGACTTGGGACCAGTTTGCAGAGTTATTTTTGGAGAAATTTCTCCTAGTTACTCAGAGAGAGGCTCTTCACATGCAGTTCGAGCGCCTCCAGTAGGGCTCTATGATATCACACAGTACGAGACCCAGTTCATTGATCTGGCACGCCATGCTATTGTTATACTCCCCACTGAGAGAGAGATAGGGTGCGGAGTTTTATTAATGGGTTGATTCAGCCGATCCATCTCTAGATGGCTACGAGAGCCGGGAGTGAGATTTCTTTTCAGGAGGCGGGCAATGCGGCCTGTAGAGTTCAGATGGCTCTTGCACGGGGAGGTGGTCAGGGGTCAGATAAGAGGCCTCGTTATTATGGTAGGTTCAATGGTACCTCGTTTGGAAGTAGGGATTCTTATGGTAGAGGCCATCCACCGAGGCCCTTTTAGTCAGCACTCCAGGTCTCTCATGGTACTTTAGGTGGTGGTGGTTCTCAGTAGCATTATTATGATCAGTAGTCTTTCAGTGCACCACTAGCTCCCATCAGTGCACCTCCAGTCCAGAGTTTTTGGGGAGGGCATTTAGGTCGAAAAAGCCAGCAGTCTTAGCAACCGAGGGCTTGTTATGGTTGTGGTGACCCGAGTCACATTGTCCAATTTTGCCCTCGAGCTTCATGTAATTCTCAGCAGCAGGGTTCTCGCCCCATGATTCAAGCACCATGCAATCCATAGTATGCCAAACCAGCTAGAGGCGGGGGTAGGGATCATAGAGGTAGAGCTCGGATCGCCAGAGGTAGAGGCCAGCCAACAGCCGACCGTCTTAGAGATATGATTCAGATATGTGGGGCCCAACACCGGTGTTATTCTTTGCTAGCCAGGCCAGAGGATGATTCATCAGATGGTGTTATTACATGTACTATTCTGGTCTGTGATAGAGGTGCTTCAGTGCTATTTGATCCCGGGTCTACGTATTCATATGTGTCATCCTGTTTTACACCATACTTGGTCATGCTTAGTGATGCTTTGAGTATTCCTGTTTATATATCTACACCGGTGGGTGATTCTATAGTGCTCGACTAAGTATACATTCCTGTATGGTAGTGTTTGAGGGTCTTGAGACCTTTGTGGATTTATTACTCATAGACATGGTGGATTTAGATGTTATATTGGGGATGGATTGGTCGTCCCCGTATCATGCTATCTTGGATTGTTTAGCTTATCTGGCGTATGTTCACGATTCCAGAATAGAGGTCCCTTCTATTGATTCTGTTCCTATTGTTCGAGAGTTCCCCGGGGTTTTTCCTTCAAAAGTGTCGGGTATCCACTCTATAAGGATATTGATTTTTCTATTGATCTGGCCCTGGGCACGTAACCCATTTCCATTCCATCGAATCGCATGGCCCCGCCAGAGTTGAAGGAGTTAAAGCTCAGTTACAAGATTTGCTTGATAAGGGTTTTATTAGACCTAGTGTATCTCCTTGGAGAGCGGTGGTGTTATTTGTGAAGAGAAAGGATGGGTCGATAAGGATGCGCATTGATTACCGACAATTGAACAAGGTGATGATAAAGAACAAGTATCCACTGCCGAGGATCAATGATTTATTCGACAAACTTCAGGGTGAAAAGGTGTTTTCAAAGATAGATTTGAGATATGGCTACCATCAATTGAGGAGTAGGGCGTTTGATGTCCCTAAGAAAATATTTCGCATTCGGTATGGGCATTATGAGTTCATGGTCATGTCATTTGGGTTGAACAATGCCCCGGCAATATTTATGGAGTTGATGAACCAAGTGTTCAGTCCTTATTTGGATTTGTTCGTGATAGTTTTCATTGATGATATCCTGATATACTCCCGCAGTCAGGAGGAGCACGAGCAACACCTCAGAGCGGTTCTTCAGGCTCTGAGGGATAGCTAGTTATATTTTAAGTTTTTGAAGTGCGCGTTATGGTTGAGTTTGGTTGCATTTCTTGGTCATATTATATCAGCAGAGGGTATTCAGCTGGACCCGAAGAAGATTGAGGCAGTCAAGAACTGGCCTCGACCAGCATCAGCTATGGAGATTCAGAGTTTCTTGGGGTTAGCAGACTACTACCATGGTTCGTGGAGGTGTTTTCATCTATTGCAACCTGATGACCAGATTGACCCAGAAGGGTGCCCAGTTCAGATGGTCAGATGAGTGCAAGGCGAGTTTCCAGAGGCTCAAGACAGCCCTGACTACGGCACCAGTATTGGTTTTGCCCACAAGTTCAGGACCTTACACAGTCTATTGTGATGCTTTTCGTAGCGTGCTTGGTGCAGTATTGATCCAGGATGGAAAAGTCATTGCCTATGCTTTAGGATGGTTAAAGATCCACGAGAAGAATTATCTGGTTCATGATCTAGAGTTGGCAGCCATTGTTCATGCTTTGAAGATTTGGAGGCATTACCTATATGGTTTGACGTGTGAGTTGTCCACGGATCACAAAAGTCTTCAGTATCTATTCAAGCAGAAGGAGTTGAATTTGAGGCAGATGAGGTGGATCGAGTTGCTAAAGGATTATGATGTTACTATCTTGTATCACCCGAGGAAGGCCAATGTGGTGGCTGGTACATTGGGTAGGAAGTCCGCCAGCATGGGTAGTCTTGCCTATATTCCAGTCGACCAGAGATCGCTTGCTTTGGATGTTCGGGCATGGCCAATCATACTTGTGAGATTGGATATTTTTTTGCCTAGCAGAGTGTTAGCTTGCACGGTTGTTCGATATTTATTATTGGAGCGTATCCGCGATCGGCAGTTTGATGATCCCTATTTGTGTGTCCTGAGAGATACGGTGTAGCATGGAGGTTCCACGAAGGTGACCCTGGATGGTGATGGTGTTTTGAGACTGCAGGGCCGATTTTGTGTGCCTAATGTTGATGGGATTTGGGAGTTGATCTTAGCGGATTCTCATAGTTCTCGGTATTCGATTCATCCGGGCGCCGCGGAGATTTATCAGGATTTAAAGCAGCACTATTGGTGGCGTAGGATGAAGAAAGATATAGTTTCTTATGTAGCCTGATGTTTGAACTGTCAGCAGGTTAAGTATGGGCATCAGATAGCTGGTAGAATGTTTCAGGGGATTGAGCTTCCCGAGTGGAAGTGTGAGAGGATTACTATGGATTTTGTTACTGGACTTCTGATGACTCGGAAGAAGCTTGATGCTATTTGGGTCATTGTTGATAGGCTGACCAAATCAACGTATTTTGTTCCTGTTGCAGCCATATGAGAGGTTAGTTGAGATCTACATCACAGAGATTGTTCGCCTTCATGGGGTGCCGGTATCTATCATTTCGGATCGAGGTACGCAGTTTACCTTGCGCTTCTGGAGAGCAGTTCAGCAGGAGCTGGGCACCTGGGTTGAGTTGAGCACAACATTTCATCTTCAAACGTACGGTCAGTCCGAGAGGATGATTCAAATATTGGAGGAAATGCTCCGGGCCTATGTCATTGATTTTGGAGGCTCGTAGGACCAGTTTTTGCCTTTAGCAGAGTTCTCCTACAACAACAGCTACCATTCCAGCATTCAGATGGCTCCATATGAGGCGTTGAATGGTAGGCGATGTCAGTCTCCAATTGGATGGTTTGAGCCGGGAGAGACTCGGTTTAGTGGGTACAGATTTAGTTTAGGAGGCCTTGGATAAGGTCAATATCATTCAAGACACACTTCGGACAGCTCAGTCTAGGCAGAAGAGCTATGCAGATCGCAAGGTTCGAGATATGGCTTTCATAGTTGGTGAGCGAGTATTGCTTCGAGTGTCGCCTATGAAGGGCGTGATGCGATTTGGGAAGAAGGTCAAGCTTAGCTCTAGGTACATTGGCCCATTTGAGATTCTTAATCATGTGGGAGAGGTGGCTTATAGACTTGCCTTGCCGCCTAGCTTGTCAGCCGTGCATCCAGTTTTTCATGTGTCCATGCTTCGGAGGTATCACGGTGATCCAGCCCGCGTGTTAGATTTCAGAACTGTCTAGTTGGACAAGGAATGTCTTACGAGGAGAAGCCTGAGGCATCGACCTGGGAGTCCGAGTCTGATATGAGGAGCCATTATCCTCATCTATTTCCCGACTCAGGTACTTCTTTCTTTTGTCCGTTCGAGGACGAACGGTTGTTTTAGAGGTGGAGAATGTGACAACCCAAAGGGTCATCACCTGCTTTCTCTCTTTTTCCGTACTTCCAAGGCCTTGAAAACCTCACTTTTAGGTGCCTTTATTTGCGTGCATAGTCCGGGCGCATAGCCGGAAAGCTTATATGTTAAATTCTATGAAAATTATTGAAATGTGGCTTTAAAATAATTAAAGTTGGCTTTCGTCAATATTTCAGATAAATGGACTGGACCCGTAATTTGGCGGTCCTGAAGAGTCCATAGAAAAATATGGGACTCGAGCGTATGCCCATAACCAAATTTCGAGGTCCCAAGCCCGAGAAATGAATTTTTCTGTGAAATTATTTTCTGAAATTAATTAAGGAAAATTAGAAAAAACATTGATCATAAGACTAGGGTATCAGACTCGTATTTTGGTTCTGATGCCCGGTACAAGTCTTATATGTGATTTAAGCGCTTTCTGTAAAGTTTGGTTGAAAACAGACGTCATTTGACGTGTTTCAGACATAAAAGTGGAAAATTTGTGTTTTATAAAAAGTTGGAAGAAATCATGTGATTTTAGGCTTGATTCAATGTATATGATGTTATGTTGGCAATTTGATCGCACGAGTAAGTCCGTAGGATATTTGAGGTTGTGTGTATGTTTGGTTTGGAGCCCCGAGGGCTCCGGTGATTTTTGGATAGGTGCCGAGTGCATTTTGAACCTTAGGAAGAATCTGGTATTTTGGCTTCTGTGATTTTTGCAGATGCGAAAGAGACTCACAAATGCGAGCTTTGAGTCGCAAATGCGGAGTCTGGGAATCGGGCACAAGATCACAAATGTGATTCAACTGCTCGCAAATGCGAAACTGGGTTAATCGCAACTGCTATATATTTGATCGCAAATGCAAAAGCCCCTGGGTTGTTCAGAGTTCGAAAATGCGAACTCAAACTCGCATTTCCCAAACCTATTGGTTTCGCAATTGCGAACCCATGTTCACATTTCCCATACCTGCAACCTGCATTTTTCATACTTACTTCTAGCATGATCGTGAGTCATTACTTGTACTTATCCTGATTTTGTTGTGACTCTTCCATATTTAATTGAAGAATTATATGTAGTGTGGAGAGTATGAGGAATAATTATGAATTGTAAACCCTTTGGAGCGTTGGCTCACACGATAAAAAGACTATTTAGTAAGAAATGAAAGAAATAGAAAGGGATATGATTAATGCCTTGCCGGGATGTTTTGAATATATTGATTATCTCCCTTGTGGGGAGGTGAAAGTTATTGTTGTTGCTCTCTTGCCGGGATTTAGTTGCTTACTTGTGTTTTCCCTTGCCGGGTTGCTTCTTATTGTTTGTCTATCCCCTCGCCCCGTTTGGTTGTGATTACTGTTTGGCTGAGGAAGAGTGATAATGCACGAAAGGTCATTCCGTGCCATGTTTTGAATATTATGCACTAAGGATCATTCTGTGATGTGTTTGATTATAATTGCACGAAGGAACATTCTGTGCCATGTTTCGATTAATTATGCACGAAGGAACATTTCATGCCCTAATCTGATTACTATTGCACGAAAGATCATTATGTGTCATGATATGAGAGTTATGGAGGAAAAGCACTAAGGTTGATGTAATTCACTTTATTTGATTGGGTTTGGTGAGAATGAGAGTAAAAGCACGAAGGTCGGTGCCGTGCAACTGTTAATTTTCCTGCTCTCATTAATTATTATTATTTCTTAGTTTCTTGATTTAATTGCTGATATTATATCCGGATTGTACCTCCCCCATAGCATGTTCCCCTCCCTCCTAACTGTTTAATTTCTGTATTCGTTTCTTTTATTGTGTCTATATATATATAAATACTGCACAGGTTTGTTTGGTAGTACTGTCTAGCCTCGTCACGACTTTGCTAGGGTTAGGCCGGGCACTTACCAACACATGGGGTCGGTTGTGCTGATGCTACACTCTGAACTTATGTGCAGATATCGGAGCATCTTACAGAGCGCAGCAGTAGTTGGGGAGCCTTCCTTCAGTCCACAAAATCCTGAGATTGTTCTGCAGGTGTCCGCAAGCCCGAGATCTCTTCTATCTGTTTATACACTGTTTCTTTTTGTACCCGAGACAGAGTTTTGTTTCATTATTTCAGACTCTTGTATTTAGCACTCTTAGATAGTCCATGAAATGTTATGACACCAGATGCTGGGTAGAGACATATATGGATGTTTTCAGACCTTGTTGTTGTTTTTATTTCATACTACCGCTATTTTGTCGCTATCTTTTTAATCGTTTTATCTATCCGTCAATTAATTCTTTTAATCAAGTAATAAATATGGTAGGATGATGTTGTGAAGGTTTTTGGCTTGCCTAACTTCCACGAGTAGGCGCCATCACGATTCTGAAGGGTGGAAATTCCAGATCATGACAATATAATGGCTACCAATAACAGAAGGATGAACAAAATAATATTCTTTAAGGACGACCAAGGCAACTGGATAAATAATCTAATAGATCTTATAAATCACACCAAGCAATATTTCTATAAATCTTTCACAACCTCCCATGAATTAACTGATTGGTTAAATATCCGCCTTGACCCCCAAACTACAACAAATATGATCTTAATAGTTTGGATAATCCTTTAATGCCAATTGAGATCACTAATGATTCTTCTCTTTTAAACATTTCAAGGCTCCCAGATATGATGGTATACACCTCTTTTTTTATTAAAAATATTGGAACATTGTCGCTCCCTCAGTCATAAAAGTTTGCACTCAAATGTTCAATACAAAACCCTCCCTCCCAATATCAATGATACACACATTTGCCTTATCCCAAAAATCAGCAATGCTAACAATCTAAATTTTTTTAGGCCTTCTGGTCTTTGTAACACTTTATATAAAATTATTTTCATCGCAAATAGGATTAAACCTTTTTTAGACAATCTAATTAGTCCTTTCCAAGCTAGATTTATAAAAGGAAGAAGCCCCAGTACTAATGCCATCCTAGTTCAAGAAATCATTAATCAATTTAAGAGTCCTCGCCTCCTTTATTTGGCAGATCTATAGATGTATAACTCCTGAATACATGTGTTCCCTAAGATAGGCGGAGCCAGAATTTAAATATGAGTTCTAAATTATAGGATAATGACATTCTGATGGCCGGTACACTAAACTTCTTTTATGTACAGGGTTCGGGAAAGAACCAGACTACATCATATTTTAATAACTGAATTATAAATATACGTATTTAGTAAATCTCTTAATACAAGTACGTAGTTGGTGGTTTTGACCTAACCTATACCAAAATGGCGTAATTAAGAATTTATTCAAAGTATTTAAATTTGAAAAAAGTGAAAAAAATAAGACAATATATATTCAATATATTTTATATATCTCTAGAGCCTTGTAATATTTTACTCAGTAATTTTTATGAGTGAAACCTCTCTTGCGGCTGGCACGTTCAAGAAATAAATTAATTAGTGACACCATGCCAAATCGGGAACACCGTACTTTTGGCAATCAAAATTCAAAATGTATATCTAATCACTAACTAGTTTGATTGTCTTGACATATAGGGCCAAGTTTGAAGGGCTATTTAGTTTTAGCTTAAATTATTTGATTTAATTAGTGCGACTAAATTATTTCGTGTAAGTCAAACTTTGTCCCTCGTAGTGAGGACTTGGTACTCCAGGTACGCCTTGAGCTCTTTGGGTAAAGGCATGAAATGAAAGCCTTACGAAGATCCAAGATTTTCAGTCTGTATTTTTATGCTCAAAGGAGAAATTTATCCTCAGTCGCCGATGCTAAACTTCTGAAAGCAGCTGAGGAAGAAGAATTCGACAGCGTTTGGGAATGCAAAGATTCAAATATTCTATCTTTTTTGCACCGCACAGTACAAGAATGCGCAAATGAAAGGGCTGCAATGAATGGAAAATCTGTGCATTCCCAGATCATAAAGTTTGGATATGAAGCAGATACATTAACAACAAACATGCTCATAAATATGTATTCAAAATGCGGCCTTGTTGACTTTGCTCGTAAAGTGTTTGAGGAAATGCCTCAAAGAACTCTTGTATCTTGGAACACCCTGATGAGTTCGTATATACAGAACAAAGATGTAGAAGAAGTTCTCCATCTTTTCGTTCAAATGCAAAGAGAAGGGACGCAGTTTAGTGGGTTCACAGTTTCAGGTGTTCTTTGTGCCTGTGCTGCTAAATTTGCTGTTTATGAAAGCAAACAATTGCATGCTTTTGCACTGAAGGTATCACTGGAATCAAATGTTTTTGTTTCTACTGCTTTACTTGATGTTTATGCTAAATGCGGGTTGATGAACGATGCTTTTCGGGTTTTTGATTCCATGCCTGAGAGGAATGATGTTACTTGGAGTTCAATGGTTGCTGGGTATGTCCAAAATGAGCTATATGAGGAGGCTGTAATGTTTTTTCACAGGCTACAAAAATCGAGGGTCGAGCATAACCAATTTACGCTTTCTTCTGTTATATCAGCTTGTGCTGCATTGGCTGCTTTGTTAGAAGGGAATCAGGTGCACGCTATAGTCCGGAAAACTGGTTTTGGTGCCAATATTTACGTGGCTTCCTCTCTTGTAGACTTATATGCAAGATGTGGATGTACTAAAGAAGCCTATATGGTGTTTTCAAATGCTGAGGTGAAAAATGCTGTAATATGGAATTCAATGATTTCTGGCTTTGCTAGAAATGCACGACCTTTAGAGGCTATGACATTGTTTGAGAAAATGCAGTTAGCGGGATTTTACCCGACTGAAGTGACTTATGTGTCGGTTCTATCTGCTTGTGGCCATATGGGTTTGGTTGACAAGGGGCGGATATATTTTGACAAGATGAAGAAAGAGCATAACTTATCTCCGAATGTATATCATTATTCATGTATGGTTGACATTCTTGGTAGAAAAGGCCTGGTTGAAGAAGCTAAGGATTTGATAGAAAATATGCCCTTTGCTGCAACACCTTCCATGTGGGGTTCTGTCTTGGCTTGTTGCAGGGTCCATGGAAATGTAGAGGTGGCTGAAATTGCTGCTAAATATCTGTTTGAGCTTGAGCCTAATAATGCTGGGAACCACGTCTTGCTTTCAAATATATATGCTTCCAAGAGAAGGTGGGGTGATGTTGCATCAACAAGAAAGCTTCTTAAAGACAGCGAAGCAAAGAAAGAAAGAGGCAAGAGTTGGATACAGATAAAAGACAAGGTTCACACATTCATGGTCGGGGAGAGAAATCATCCAAGCATTGCAGAGGTTTATTCAAGATTGGATGAGTTGTTGGTAGGTATGGAGAAGTTAGGGTACAAATGTAAAGCTGAGCATGACCTGCACGATGTGGAAGAGAGCAGAAAACATGAGCTTTTGAGGCATCATAGTGAGAAACTTGCTTTTACATTTGGGTTGATGTGTTTGCCCTCAAATGCTCCTATAAGAATTATGAAGAACCTCAGGATCTGTGGGGACTGTCATTCTTTTATGAAGTTTGCTTCAAAAATAACAGGGAGGGAAATAATTGTCAGAGATGTTAATCGCTTTCATCATTTTACTAATGGATCGTGTTCATGTGGAGAATTTTGGTAAAGGATTTAACTTCTTAGGATTTAAGATCCCTTCTCTGAACCAAGGATTAGGTTCAAAATGGTTGAAAATTAGTTAAAAACCTGATTCTTTTAGATCTGACCATGTATAGGAAATCAGAGGCATTTTATAGCAGAGAAGTTTATTACTATTTATTATCTCAACATAATGGCTTTACAACATGAAGCTGGTGAAAATCCATTTTTCCTCTGAGCATTTTATGTAAGCAAGCTGGACTCTGGGCAATGCCTTTCCCAAAATGATGATCGGCAAAGGCCATCAGCTACATCTTATAGCACCGTCGGGTTAGATTCTTATGGCATCCAGCTAGGGGTAAGAAGGCATGGCACTTGCATACCGTCATTCCTCTTGTCAACAGTAATGTGTGGTGAGTGACTTTTTCTCCCTTATAAGGCACATTTCTCTACTTTTCTCTATTTTGAGAAATTCTTTTATCATTCTTAGCTTGTCAGGATTCTAAAATTTAGCTAGTTGACTGACACATTTTTTGTCTTTTTTTCGGAATAAATTAGCAAGAACCAGACATAGTACTTGGTTATTCTTATCACTAGTATTTTTACTTATCAAAAACTAAACTTTTCGTTATTAAGATAGCTAAGTTTTGAAAGTATTGCTATTATTTGTTGGATTAGAGTGTAGGAAAAAGATATTAGCCCTAGGCCTAATATCTGAGGTGATTCACTAGGAGAGCTTTTTCTTTTCTTCGTTCCTACAACATAAATGGGCTATAGAACCTCCCTTGTTTTTCTAAAACCAATATGAAAGAATTATGGTAGTCAGTAGAGACAAACAGATCATAATAGGAGAACCTTTTATATGTGTTTGTTACGAAAGCCACTGATTTGAAGCCACTGATTTGAAGTTTCTTCTTGATTAGGAAACATGAAGTCTAACCAGAACAATCCACTTTATATAAGCTTTGTCTAAACAAGGCTATCCCGATTGATCATAAATATCTTCATTTGTATTATGTATTTAATTTAATAAGTACAAAGAATATCTCTACTTCTAAAGCCTCTCCATTGTCAAGGATTTAATGGAGAGGCAGAACTTAGTTGTTTCCTTTACATGCACGAACTTTTATGTTTAGGTGTATGTTTATTTATTTAAGAGTTTTCTTTTTTAAAATGGAAGTGTTAGGAAACTAATTTTTCAATAAAATATTGTGATTTAAGTACTCTAGTAGATGTAGAAGGTGCTCATGTACCTGTTTTACAGGGTCAGTGGTGGCAAGTCAGTGTCCCCAAAGGAAAGTTATCCAGGCAGATGATCAATTAGATGAATCACTGGCTCGCCTAGAATTCTATTGTCCTTGTGAAAACAAGGAAACAGTGGATGCTTCGTGATTCTGGAACCAGATTCCATGAAAATTATATTGGCTGCCACAACTGCTGCTTTCCAACTATTTTCAGGTGAAAATTTTGGAGGTTGAGAATGTGAGTCGCAGCAATGCTACCTCTTGACCTAATGATCTTCTCACCTAGCAGGAGGGATCACAGTTACTTTTGATGCTTTTGGATCGAACAAGAAATGATAGCTTGACAGTAATGAGTATGGTGATGGCCTGGTTGGCGAATATAAAGAAATGCTATTGGCTTGATGAATTCCAAGAACGGCTTCCAAGCTAGGGAAGCTGCAAAGCTCATTTACTTTCCTGAATTTTGTATATTTCATTTGCAACGGGACTACAGCCTACATTAGTTGAATCATCATCAAAGCATTAGCAAGGGCCAAGTGGGAGAAAGGATATGATATATGGACTAATGTGGAGGGACTTCCTTCCAGGACCAAGTTCAAGTAATGAACATTGCCAAAATAGATGTACAGTTGTTTTAGCATAACTGGTACGGGAAGATTTTATTCTACATGCTGTTCATGCACGAGTTAAAGTCATTAGGGGTTAATATAAAAAAATCACACATTTGAGTCTTGCACTAGTACAAGATGTTCTGGTTCTTTCTTCAATGATTTACATTAGAGTCCTTATTTGACTACAACAACAACTACCCAGTATAGTCTCACAAAGTGGGTTTGGGGAGGGTAATATGTAGATAGGTCTTACCCATACCCAAAAGGGCAGAGAGGTCGTTTCCAATCGACCCTCGGTTCAGGGAAGGAAAGGAAAAACAAAAACAAAAGAGCATTAGTAACTCCAGCAGAAATAACGTAAATAATTATCTAAACATAAGAACCATAATAAAATGACATGCAATAATATCAAACAGTAACTACCATAAGGGAGACACAATCCAATACACAAATCACCTATGGATAGCCCTGCCAAGCCTCACCCAACCCCGGGAGATGAGTACGAAAAATTCTGGGAGCTCCTACAACCTTGATACTAGACCTCTAGACTTTCCTATCAATGGTCATGTCCTCGGAAACCCGCATTCTTGCCATGTCATACCTAATCACCTCTCCCCAATACCTCTTAGGCCTCCCTCTGCCTCGCCTCACGTCGACCACTGCCAACCGCTCACAACTCCTCACCGGTGCATCAGGACTTCTCCTCTGCACATGCCCCAACCACCTGAGCCTCGCTTCTCGCATCTTCTCATCCACCGGGGCCACCCCACCATCTCTCGAATAACTTCATTCTTAATCTTATCTAACCTGGTGAGCCCACACATCCACCTGAGCATCCTCATCTCCGCAACCTTCATTCTCTGAACATGAGAGTTCTTCACTGGTCAGCACTCCGCCTCATACAACATGGCCGGTCTAACCACAGCTGTATAAAATTTCCCCTTGAGTTTCTTTGGAACTTTCTTGTCACACAGGACTCCTGATGCAAGCCTCCACTTCGACCACCCCGCTCCTATACGATGAGTGACGTCCCCGTCAATCTCTCCGTCCCCCCGAATCACCGGCCCAAGATATCTGAAATTGTCCCTCTTGGCGATGACCTGAGATCCAATCATCACGTCCCTACCTACTTCGCTCGGCTCGGCGATAAACTTGCACTCCAGGTATTCTGTCTTATATCTGCTTATTTTGAAACCCTTAAACTCGAGAGTCTGTCTCTATAAATCTAGCCTCTCATTAACACCGACCCTCGTCTCGTCTATCAAGACTATGTCATCAGCAAATAGCATACACCAAGGCATATCCCCTTGAATATGTCGGGTTAGAGCATCCATCACCAAGGAAACCTTATTTGACTATTTTTCTAATAAGATAAATGATTATAGTCTCTAATCAACTATTTTTAAAGAAGTTAAAAAAACATGTGATATTTTCAACTGCACGTCATATGTATCAATAAATTCTCTACACATCATATGATCAGTAAATTTTGAAATCGTTCTGCTTCATTCTTACTCCTATTTGTATTTTGAAAGAAAAAAAAGACTCCTCTGTTAAAAATAGAATTATATTTAGAGTGAATGTCTATCTTGTAGAGAGTTTTACTTTGAGGTTAAGTCATTTTTCTCCTATAAATAGAGGGGTCTTACCCCATTGTAAATCACCCCAAAATTCAATAAGAATTTTCTCTCTTTCTTTCTCTGCAATATTGCTCTTATTCTTTTATTGTTTCATAACACGTTATCCGCACGAGATTCTACCGTCTCAAGAAGCTCTTTGAGAAGATTAAGCAAATATGGATATCCCACAAAGCAAACTTGGATCAAAGTTTAATTGTAAAAATATTTGTTTAATTGATTCATGTATGACACATACAATATTCAAAGAGAAGAAATTTTTCTCTCATTTAAGTATGTGTAAGGCAGATGTTACTACAATTTCTGGTAGTAATAAATTAATTGAAGGCTCTGGAAGAGCTACTATAGCTCTGCCTAAAGGAACAATACTTGTCATATAGAATGCAATGTTCTCCTCCAAGTCCAGGAGGAACTTGTTGAGTTTTAAAGATATCCGTCAAAATGGATATCATATTGAGACAATAGATGAGAATAATCTTGAATATCTCATCATTACAAAGAATGTCTCTGGCCAAAAGAGGCTTATTGAGAAGTTCCCATCTTTATCTTGTGGTATGTATTGGACAAGAATTAGTGCAATTGAGGCACATTCTACCGTAAACCAAAAGGTTACTGATTTCAAACTTTCATACTTTGGCATGATCGATTAGGACATCCTGGATCAATTATGATGAGACGCATTATAGAAAACTCAAATGGGCATCCATTAAAGAATTTAAAGATTCTTTTGAATAATGAATTTTCGTGCACTTCTTGTTATCAAGGCAAGTTAATTATTAGACCATCACCAACAAAGGTTGGAATTGAGTCCCCTACGTTTTTGGAATGTATACAAGGGGACATTTGTGGACCTATTCACCCACCTAGTGGGTCGTTTAGATATTTCATGGTCTTAATAGACGCATCTTCTAGATGGTCCCATGTGTGCCTATTGTCATCTCGCAACCTCGCGTTTGCAAAATTAATGGCACAAATAATCGATTATGGGCACAATTTCCCGATAATCCAATCAAGTCTATTAGACTTGATAATGTTGCTGAGTTTTCATCCCAAGCATTTAATGACTATTGCTTATCAATTGGGATAAAAGTGGAACATCCTGTAGCTCATGTTCACACTCAAAATGGCCTTGCAGAGTCTTTAATTAAATGTCTGCAATTGATAGAAATACCGTTACTCATGAAAACGAGGCTGCCCACTTCTGTTTGGGGTCACGCCATTTTGCATGCAACAATGCTAGTTCGTCTCAGACCGACAAATTATCATAAATATTCCCCGTTGCAATTAGTTTTGGGTCATGAACCTAATATATCCCATTTAAGAATTTTTGGATGCGCAGTATATATGCCTGTAGCACCGCCATATCGCACCAAAATGGGTCCGCAAAGAAGGTTAGGAATATATGTTGAGTTTGAATCGCCCTCTATTATTCGCTACCTCGAAACATTGACGGGGGATTTGTTTACTGCACGATTTGCAGACTGTCGATTCGATGAGACACTTTTCCCAAAATTAGGGGGAGAAGTTAGTGAAACCAAACAAGAAATTTTATGGAAAAATCCATCATTATCTCATCTTTATCCACGTGCCTCTATTTGTGAAAAAGGTGCAAAAGATTATCCATTTGTAAAGAATAACAAATCAAATGCCAGACGCATTTACGGATTTAAAAAGGATAACAAAATCACATATCCCTGCAGAGAATGTTCCAATCCGTATTGATGTCCCTATTGGACAATCTTCTAGTGTCATAGCCAATGAGTCGAAAGCACGCCTAAAACGTGGCAAACCATTAGGTTCCAAATATCGAAATCCTAGAAAAAGGAAAATAAATGATCAATATGACACTATGAAAGAATCTCATGAAGAAATCCACGATTTAATAAATTCTGAGATTCATGACGAGACTCAAGGAAATAAGGAACTATCAATAAATCTAATCGATATTGAGACAAATTTTAATCGAGTGGATATAGTGGTGGATTATGTCTTTGCATATAATGTTGCATCTAGCATTATGCAAGAAAGTGAGGATCTTGAATCTCAATCTGTTGGAGAATGTCGACAAAGACTTGATTGGACAAAATGGCAAGAAGCAATCCAATCAGAATTGAATTCACTTGCAAAAAGCTTTTGGGCCTATAATTCAAACACCTAATGGTGTTAAGCCCGTTGGCTATAAATGGGTCTTTGTACGCAAGATAAATGATAAAAACGAGGTACAAAGATATAAGGCATGCCTTGTTGCACAAGAATTTTCACAAAGGTCTGGTGTCGATTATGAAGAGACATATTCACCCGTTATGGATGCTATAACTTACCGTTATCTCATTAGTTTTTTGTACTTGAAAAGCTTGACATGCATTTAATGGATGTGGTTACCGCTTACCTTTATGGCTCACTTAATAATGAGATATACATGAAAATTCCAGATGGATTCAAAATGCCAAACACACATAATTCAAAGTCCCGAGAAATATTTCAATCAAATTGCAAAGATCTTTGTATGGTCTAATGCAATCAGGACGAATGTGGTATAATCGTCTTAATGAGTATTTATTTAAGGAAGGCTATATAAATGATGTCATTTCCCATGTGTTTTTATAAAGAAAACAACATCGAAATTTGTTGTACTTGCCGTAAATGTTGATGACATAAACCTTATTGGAACTCCTATAGAATTCCAAAGGACAATTGATTATTTAAAGAAGGAATTCGAGATGAAAGACCTCGAAAAGACAAAATTACGTCTTGGTTTGAATATTGAACATTTGGCAAACAGATTTTTGTTCATCAATCTGCCTATATAAAAAAGGTATTGAAACGGCTTTACATGGATGGAGCACATCCTTTAAGTACTCTGATGGTTGTTCGATCACTTGATGTGAATAAGGATCCATTCCGACCTCAAGAAAAAGAATGAAGAGCTAGTTGGTCCTGAAGTACCATATCTTAGTGCAATTGGCGCACTAATGTATCTTGCAAATATTACAAGGCCTGACATAACTTTTTCAGTTAATGTCTTAGCAAGATATAGCTCTGCTCCTACAAAGAGAAATTGGAATGGAATCAAACATATAGTGTTATATCTAAAAAGGACTACCGATATGGGCTTATTTTATGGCAATAATGCAGTCCTGATCTTGTTGGTTATGCTGATGCTGTGTATTTATCTGACCCACACAAGGCTCAATCTCAAATAGGTTATGTGTTTACCTGTGGAGGCACTGCCATATCTTGGCGATCGGCTAAGCAATCAATTGTGGCTACTTCATCTAATCATGCTGAGATAATTGCTATTCACGAAGCAAGTCGAGAGTGTGTGTGGTTGAGGTCTATAATACATCTTATTCGAGACAAATGTGGTCTGAAATGTGACAAATTACCTACGATTTTGTATGAAGACAATGCAACATGCATAGCTCAATTGAAGGGAGGATTCATAAAAGGAGATAGGACAAAACACATTTCACCAAAGTTATTTTTCACACATGATCTTCAAAAGAATGGTGATATCAATGTGCAACAGATTTGTTCAAGTGATAATATGGCTGATTTGTTCACAAAATCTCTACCGACGTCAACCTTCAAGAAGCTAGTGCACAAGATTGGGATGCGAAGGCTTGAGGATGTGAATTGATGCTCTATTCAGGGGGGAGTTAATGCGCGTTGCATTCTTTTTCGTTTACAAGGTTTTGTCCTACCGGATTTTCCTTAGAAGGCTTTTAACGAGGCAACCAATAGTCGCATTTCTAAATATGTGTACTCTTTTTCCATTTCTAGATTTTGTTCCCATTGGGTTTTGTTTTAGTTAAGGTTTTAACGAGGCACATTACTTATTGAGTAGACATTCAAGGGGGAGTGTTAAGAATATAATTCTATTTAGAGTGAATGTCTATCTTGTAGAGAATTTTACTTTAAGGTTAAGTCATTTTTCCTCCTATAAATAGGGGGGTCTTACCCCATTGTAAATCATCCCCAAATTCAATAAGAATTTTCTCTCTCTCTCTTTCTCTGCAATATTGCTCTTTCTTTTATTGTTCAAGTGATAATATGGCTGATTTGTTCACAAAATCTCTACCGACGTCAACCTTCAAGAAGCTAGTGCACAAGATTGGGATGCGAAGGCTTGAGGATGTGAATTGATGCTCTATTCAGGGGGGAGTTAATGCGCGTTGCATTCTTTTTCGTTTACAAGGTTTTGTCCTACCGGGTTTTCCTTAGAAGGCTTTTAACGAGGCAACCAATAGTCGCATTTCTAAATATGTGTACTCTTTTTCCATTTCTAGATTTTGTTCCCATTGGGTTTTGTTTTAGTTAAGGTTTTAACGAGGCACATTACTTATTGAGTAGACATTCAAGGGGGAGTGTTAAGAATATAATTCTATTTAGAGTGAATGTCTATCTTGTAGAGAATTTTACTTTAAGGTTAAGTCATTTTTCCTCCTATAAATAGGGGGGTCTTACCCCATTGTAAATCATCCCCAAATTCAATAAGAATTTTCTCTCTCTCTTTCTCTGCAATATTGCTCTTTCTTTTATTGTTTCATAACATCCTCTATGAATTTTCTTCCGGAACTATGTTTTACAAGCAAAAAATATTAACTGTAAACATTATTATTATCAGATGATAAAATACAAAAGCCCATTTTTTCAAGTTTTATGAAATATGAGCGGCCCAAAACAATAGGCCCAAAAAGATAGCAACTTTTAGCAGCCCATGCTGTCCAAGTGAAACTTAAAACCCTAATTCCCTTCAGCTTCGCCTCATATATTTTTTCCGCTGGAAGCACAACATTGCTCACTTGCCGCACTCGAGTCGTCTCCGCTCCAAATCTTCAAGTAAGTTCCTAGGAATTTTATACATCTTTCTATGAATTCACAGTGAATATATTCTAGTTACATGCTTCATCGGTTTGTGTATTTGATTATTTCAGTTTATATGTTTTTTTATCTTGTTTAGGTTAAAAGACTGTTTGATATTCCTAAAGTAAGAGAAGATAGTTAATTTTAGAAAATGAGAATGTTTGGTTCTGGTGTGTGTTCATAGTATTCTATGTGTGCCTGTTTCTGATTTTGTTTTAGGCTAATACTAAAGGCTTGGATGTATAATATGATTAAACGAATACGTTTAGGAATTTTAAGTTTAGTAGATTTTTAATTTGAAGACGATAGAAGGAGGTTCGTTGATTAGATATTGTGTTCTTTTATGGTAGCACTCAACATTGTATTATTGAGATTGTTAATTGATGCTTATAGTATTATAGCTTAAGCTTAGAACAGTTAAAAGAACAGATGTTTGTGGTGCAAATACATCTGGATTATGCATGCGCACTGGATCTTGTTTATTAAGGATTTGTTTGAACTTGAAAATTTTATCTAGATCTGAGCAGTTGGAGTGTTCTATGTCATTAGGCTGAGAAAGTAATATATGTTGTGTCTTGTAAAGGGAAATTCTCCTTTAGATCTCTTTAATTAAAGCGTAGCATTGTAAAAGCTGCTTAAGAATTTCAACAAGTTTATCAAGGATATGTGTAAAACCCACGATAGGAGTTTTTTGGGTTTTGACTTTTTCTGTAGTTCTTTCTTGTTTTTTATAGGTTTATATAAATACACACACCCATGTTTGTTTGTTGATGATAGTTTTTCGCTGTATATTCTTCATAGGTAAAGATTTGTGTGCTTGTGTAGGGACAAGTGAGGGATTTAGAGAACCTCTGCTTTTAAAGAGATCTTATTTTCTTTAAAAGGCAATAATTTACAAGCAAAGAAATATTGGAATTATTTAGGCCCGAATAGAAAGCGAGTAGTCACAAGGGATTCAATTAGTTGACCCCAACTTTGTTTGCAATTGAGGCATAGTTGATTGATTGATATGTTTGACTCTTATTTGGTACATTGAGATTGATTGATTCACAATGATCTGATACAATATCCTGATTTTTATGAAGAACTGTGTTTAAGTAATTTTCTTATTTCATATATTTAACAGGGTTCGTAGCAAGAAGAATCAGTAAGGATGGGTCGTGTACGCACCAAGACCGTGAAGAAGTCATCTAGACAGGTAATTGAGAAGTACTACTCAAAAATGACCTTGGATTTCCACACCAACAAGAAGATCTTGGAGGAAGTTGCCATAATTCCTTCAAAGCGTCTCCGCAACAAGATTGCTGGGTTCTCCACCCACCTTATGAAGCGCATTCAGAAGGGACCTGTTAGAGGCATCTCCCTGAAATTGCAAGAGGAGGAGCGTGAGAGACGTATGGACTTTGTTCCTGATGAGTCTGCCATTAAGACTGATTTGATTGAGGTCGACAAGGAGACCCTTGACATGCTTTCAGCTCTTGGCATGTCTGACCTTCCCGGTGTTGTCAAGCAGGCTGCAGAACCACAGGCAGTGGCAGCCCTCCCAACCTACGGTCGTGGTGCTGGTGGTTTTGGCGGCAGGAAATACTAAGAACAGATTTTAAGACATCATGAGCAAATTTAAACTTTTGGTAGATTACATGTGTTAGATCTCCCTATTTTGTTCAAGGATTATTTGAAGTCAAGCTCATTTTGTTTTATGTTTTGAGAGATGATAAACTGACTGTTCTTGAATAGTGGTTCTAAATGCATGTGATTTATTTTCCTTAATTGCATTTGGAGAGTGTTACATGGTCCAATGTCATTCTTGTATTTATTTGATGCACTGTTATGTCTATGTTTCAGAAGTGGTCGTTGGTCATCCTTTCCCTTCATAATTTTTGTATAGGATGGAATTAAGTTAAGGCTTACAACTGGAGATCTGAAATCATTGACTTAAAGGGGAGCTTACTTGCTCTTTATAGCATGCATAGGAAATTTCAGATGTTCTCCCTATGAAAGCATATTAAAATAAAGAAGAAAAATATAAAAAATTCTGCTTAAAATTATCGACTACTCCCCCCTTCTTCCTCAAGAAAGTAAGAAAAGGTCGTCGGAACGAAACTGTCCTTGTGCTAATGTCCAAAAATAGATAAATCAAGGCTACGGAGACAGAAAATTTTTATCGTGAAAGATCACTTCATTTCATGATTGTCTCTGGTAAATATAATAGATTATAGCTTCAAAAAGTATAATTGTTGTTCTGGGGTCATAAATTGAGTGGCAAAGATTATGATATATGGAATCGTAAAATATGATAGGTCTTGGAAGACCAAGATGTTCTTGAAAGTATAAATAATATGATGAGGGTAACACTGCCATTAAAGGAAAGATGTTGGTGCTTACAATGCGTGAAAAAAGAAAGATTCCAGTGCATTATGTTGAAGATTTCATCTATGAATGTGGATAATAAATATACTACTATTGCTCATGCTTACGAAAGGCATATGGTGGCGCAATTGTGACTCGTTGACTAGCAAGTTTGACACAGACAAGAAGCTAAATGATGGTAGTGTCAAGCAGCATTGTATAGAGGTGATGACTGAAATGATTGCGTGTTTGTTATGTTTTCTGTGATGAGCAAAACGTTCAGGCAGTGATCTGTCTATTTCCAATTGTTTGAAGGTTAATATAGCCCAAATTTATTACGTGAAAACCTTTGCTGATGTTGCTCACCATATGCGGCTTAGTATTGTCAAAGTTATACCTAGTGCCTACGTAACATTACCATATGCTAAAAAGCTTTCAAGCATAAGAAAAATTGAGAAAAAGGCGAAAAATGCAAGGAGACTGCAGATGAAACCTCTAAGAAACGTAACCTACCAAAATTCCAAGATAAGAAATCGGCATAACAAGAAGAAAGTTAAAGTGAGATGAAGTGCTGCAATTTTCACTGCTCATTCTTCTTATATAAGATTTTTTCCAGCAACAGTGTTAAAATAAGATTTTTTTCCAGCAACAGTGTTAAAAAAAAGTACTTTAAAAATATTTTTTATTGTTTTGGATACCAATAATAGTTTTCTTGTATTACATTATAATTTTTTCACTTATAATTATTATGTAGGTCAATGCATTCGGGTGTGCCCTTCATCTAATAAAAATATTAATGTGGTCACAGGGTATGCCAGCTTGGATCACATAGGGCAAAATCGAAGAATAGATTGACAAGGTCGATGATAGTGCAGAAAAATTTACATATCTTCCTTTGGGTGGATGAGTTATTGATTGCAACTATCGAATAAAATAAAATCAATTTCTTTCGCTCCTTATAAGTTATGAAACAGTCATAAACCAAACTTGAATGATGCATGTGTTAGAACATGCACAGTGAAAGCAAACATACAATTCAGGCATTAAATACATATAAACTAGACAACGTAATAAAACGAGTTTAGAAGTATTAAACTCTTGAAGTAGTTGCACAAACCTTCCAAGCAGCAAGAATCCAGGGCTGTGGTCTTCTGCTATTTGCCTAGTAAAACCTTTGGACGTTTTGCTATTAGGTGGGCAAGAACAATACAACTAAAAGGTCAATAATTAGGTCAAGCTAGTCTTCCTTTAGTAGAGTTGTTTTTGGCCGAAATTAGTCCTCCAAAAACGCGTAGGATTCTTATTCTACAAGTAGAATCCTACTTCAACTCTATTAGATGACTTTTCTCCCAAGTCACTTTTTACCCAAGTTTGTCCAGGTTTTTACTAGGTATAGCAGGGACCGCAGAAATAATAAGAGGCTACTAATTATAGTATTAATTCGAAATTAGCATGAATTAATTCTTACTATAATTAATTGCACTTTATTCCACTAAAATACTGCAATTGAACTCCTCAATATGAATTTCGAAAATTCATTAACACTTATTTTAACTCCCCATGTTAAGATTTCAAATACCAGTTAATCAAATTAAATCACTGAAAATTTAATTCAATTAACTAATTAAATCCTTTATAATTCCGCTTAAACTATTTCATGTGACGGATACAAAATTCACCGACCGGGTTTTCACATGAAAACTTATAAGCTTACATAAAGGGGTATCATCAAACCCAAAATCGAGTCATGAATTCTATCAACAAATTATTATTCACAAATGTTATTCGTTATTGTCCAATCTATTAGGCATATACTAACTCTAAATAGAGTCGTACCTTTTGATAAATTAAAACAATAAACAAATTACACTTATCATAATAATTATATCAAGATTAGGAGTATAAGCTCATTTAATGAATTAGAAAAAATGTATCATATATTCAGTACAAAAGTATCTTTTCTCTACTTGGTCCATTCAATATACTCTGAGTATACTAGCACAAGAAGTTGGAGTAAAACCACTCCCATAATCAAGACAAATTAATCTTGTGCTACAATCATTGTCCAATAATATCTTTGATTGTGAACATAGTTTATTAATTATGGAAACCAACAATTTAATCCTCTGTGCATTTGCTAAGACTCCATACACTAAATTGTCTACTACATAATTAAAAGGACACACATGTAACAAATGATCTATTTAAAATAGTATTTTATTGAATTGAATAAATTAAATAAACAATTATTCCATAAAAAATAAAATATAATACTATATTTAAACCGCATGGTTAATAGTATATCCCAACACTATGAACTTGAAATTGTACTGCATATTTAAAAGATCTTTCTAGCAAGTCTGCAAAATTGGGTCTCAAAGGTAAGAGATGAATTTTTATACGATAATCAGAACACTCTAAAGGACATGTGTCCATTGGTGAATTAGAGGATAAAAGTATTACTAAAATGGAATCATGAGACGTCATATTTCTGAAAAATAATTTTCCAAAGAAAGACGAAGTAAAAATGGAGACCCTTTTTATATAATCAAGAATTCAGATAGTCAGTAAGTATCTTTTGACACGTGTAATGATCAAACTGATCAAGATCTTGTTCTTCATCCTAAGTGGGAGTGAGAGTTCTCAATCCCATAATGCTTGTGATGATTTTGAATTTCATATGCCAAAGTGTACTAGAAAAAATGCACCTAGATGTACTTATTAAATTGAAGATTATATTTTGTTGTTAGTATCGCACAGAAATGAATGAACCAAAATTTTATGACTAAAGCTTTATCGATCCCTAAAATAGATAAATGAATGAAAGTAATGAAAGAAGAATTAGAGTCCAGGAAAACCAACCATGTCTAGGATCATTGGCTTTCCGCTTGGGCATAAAGTTATTAGAATAAATGGGTTCTCTAAGTTAAACACAGTGCAGATAGGTCAATGGACAAATACAAGGCACAATTAGTGGCAAAAGACTTTAGTCAAGAAGCTGGAATAGATTATGGAAATATTTTTACCAGTTGTGAAGTTTACCTTACTTTTGGATATTGTTGCACATTTGGATTTGAAATTACACCAAATAGATGTGAAGACAATTTTAATCAGTAGAGAAACTTAACGAGGAGATCTACATAGAATAACATGTAGTTTTCATTATTAAAGGTAAAAAAAGAAGGTATGTAAATGGAAAGATCTATTTATGGCCTGAAGCAATCTTCAAGACGGTGTATTTTGGATTTCACAATGATGTAATCTTGTATAATTTTACCATGATCAATGAAGATCATTTCATCTATGTGAAGAAGTCCAAAGGAATATTTGTAATTATTTTTCTTTACGTGGACAATATTTATTAATAATGTGAAGTATTCTAATCAAGCCACAACTTTTAAAATAATTTGACATGTAAGATATGGATGAAGCAAACTATTTCCTCGGGGTGAAGATCCAAAGAAATTATTCCAAAAAGTTATTAAGTGAATCTCACACGGTGATCACCTCAGAAGCCGACGAACGTACATAAATAAGATCTATTAAAACTTTGATTAGTGAAATGTCATGTATATTTTTGAATAAAATAGCCGGTCATGACTAAAGTTCAGATGTATGAATTTTACAATCTTTAATGACTTATTTTGTAAGTCAGTAACAAGTTTCTCTAAGAAATTGGAGATGAAGGATTACTAAAGATAGAGGCTCGGATTAGACATTTGGAGGTGTCTAAACCAAGAACTGCATGATATTAAATGACTAAAAGAACGAGTCACGCATGTCGATATTAGGTGAGAACACTGTAGCACGTGTTTAATACCATATGTGCTAGCGACTAATAGGATAATAGAAAAGTGGATCCCTACTTCTTCATTGTGTGAAATCTTTTAAAATTATATATTAACTTTTATTGGAATATCCTTTGACCTTTTACTGCCTCTTGAAGTGCCAATCAATATTGCTACTTTAGTATGTCACTAATAGGTGATTCACAATGCAGTGTATGTCTAGGTTAGGAATTGATTTAGAATGGATAAATTCAAGAATAAAGGAAAGACAACTAAAATTAATAATTTAACTTGTATTCATAGATCGACCATTACATGTACCATGACAGTATCGAGTGTAATTGTGGGCGCAATATCATATACGAACTTGTACAAGCTTAATAGGTTGGAAAAATTATAGTTATGTATGCTTGCAGGTTACACAAATTATTTGTCAGTAGAATAATGCGTGTTATTGATAACTAGGAATTTTATTACATTTTATACTCCTTCTTGCTTATGTTTTGATTATAAATTCATACAAAATAGTCACAAAAGGCTCACAAGTTGTGCTTGATTGCAGGTTTATCAACAAAGTGATATGATGTCAAAGATCATCTCAAAATGAGAAAAACTTGCACAAGTGCCAAGATAAGACAAAGCTTAAGCAAAAGAAGGCCAATGGCGCCTCACACCATTCTGTGTGGTCCGCACTGTGAGGTTCAGAGGCGATTTCTAGGCCAACATGCAATGTGGCCGCATGAGATTTGATGTTGTCTATACTGAATACGATGCGGTCACACTCGATTAAGTGCGGTCCGCAAAACCCAAGATCAGAGAGGTGCCAATTTCAAGGATTGAAGCCTATGCGGTCTGCGCTCCACCTTATGCGGACCGCACTAGAAGCCTCCACAGCCGCAGTCATTTCTGTGTGGTCCGTAGTGCCTGAGTTCAGAGAGATGGGATTTCAAGTTCAAAGCCTTAGTGTGGCCGCACACTATTTTGTGCGGGCCGCACTAGTCCCGCAGTGGCATTTTTGTCTAAAATTTTTAGCTTAGTATAAATAGCCTCTCTTTTTTTATTTTTTAGGGTATCAAGTAGTTTTTAACTGTAGCTGCACTCTTGGGTTCTAAGTTTTTAGCCATTTTGGGCAATTTTATCTACTTTTCAACATTGAATCTTATTGCTTATCTTAGTAATTAATTAATATGAGTTGTCCTTTATTTATTTCTTACTTTTATTTAATTATGAGTAGCTAGACCCATAAGCTAGGGTTGTGGCTCAATGTTTGTGTGGGTGATTGATGAGTCTTGTATTTTAGGGCTAGATTGACTATGAGTGTTTGATATTTGGACCAATTCCATGGTTAATTGATGAATTAGTGGTTGCAAACACTAGTTTGTGTTTAGTTGACTTAGGCTCTTCTTGAGATAGAGAGCCTACGTCTCCGAAATTGGTTCAACAAAGAGTTGGGGCGTACTCAAGAGATTGATAGCCCCAATTAAAGGGTTAAACCTCGAAAGAATAATACCCGATTTGAACCCTAGTTACTTATGCAAATTTGCATACCCAATTGGTCTTGAGAAAGGCAATTCAGGCAAAATCAGTCGAACCCCCGAGAGGTGTAGAGTGGGTAAAATAGTGCAACGTTTATATCATATCCCCCAATTATATCAATCGTGCGTTAGACTCAAGTACCCCTCAATTGACCATTTAGGCGGAAGTTACTACCCTAGTGCCTTTTAAACCATTTGAACAACCCGTAGCATATAACTCATAGCTTAATCTATTTTCATTTACCATTTTTAGCTTGATAATAGTAGAAGTAAAACGAAAACCCCAAAAATGATTAGAAGTGTAATTAGGAACACATACGCAATCCTAAAATAGATAGATACTCTATTCCAAATTATAGCTCTATATGGATATCGATCCCGACCCTAAATCAGGTAAAATTTGCTCAGACCCTTTCTCGCTACTTAATAGTAGTGCGGAGTAGGACGCGATCACTTTTTGGCGCCATTGTCGGGGAGCTAATAGTTTTGGCTATCTATTTAGTTAGTTTTTTGTATTGTTCTTCTTCCTTCTGTGTTACTAATTTGTTTGTGTCACTACTCATGTACCAAAATGGCAGCGAACAATGCTAATGACCCTCTTGGAAATGTGATTGCGGGGGAGGAGGTAGGTGATGTTGGTGATGACGAGGTGCCTCTTGTACGTCTAGGACCACGTAGAGGCCGCCAGACCAATCCGAATGAAAATAACAATATTCCACTCCCTCCTCCGCCACCTCCAAGAGTGGCTCCCAGAGTGATTTCGAACCAGGGCTATGCGAATGCTATTGCCCCATCCTGAATCTGGGCGGGCAATTTTTCAAATAACCAATGTGATGTTGACATTACTAGAGATACGTGGTTATTTTACGGGCACTGCAAATTAAAATGCTTACAAATATCTCAAGGGGTTCATGGATACATGTTTGGGGAGCAAGCAGACGAATGTGTCCGAGGATGCTCTTAGGTTGAGACTCTTCCCATTCTCACTTAGAGGGAAGGCATTGGATTGGCTAGAGCGTCATCCCAACCATTACATCACAATTTGGGATGAGTTGGCAGATAAGTTCATTGCTAAATTTTTCTCACTGAGCCATATGGCAACATTGCGAGATGAGATATTGGCCTTCAAGCAAGAGCCCACAGAACCTTTGTATGAGATTTGGGAGCGTTATAGAACGATGGTGAAAGAATGCCCCAACAATGATATGACCGAGGCTATGATCCAAGAAACCTTCTATCGGGGCATCAATACTACCAACCAATTCATAGTGAACCAACTTGCTGGGGGAAATTTTATAAAGCTGTCATATGATTAGGCATGTGATATACTTGATGAGATGGGGAAACTTCTTTTGCATGGCAAAGTAGAGCCAATATGCCTCAAGGTGACCCCACGGTCACTAATTTGCACAAGGAATTACATGATCACGGGAAATCTATAGCGGAGTTGACAACTACTATGAACCAATTGGCAAAGGCATAGTTGCAACAAGTTCAAAATCCTTGCCAAGTGAATTCCATGGAGGGTGTTAATATGCTTGTCAACAAAAGAAGGTAAAGAAGGCAACAAAACCATGTGAATTCTTAGCAATTTTATGATGACTGTGATGGGTTTCAGAGTGATGGCTATGATGAACAAAGTGAAGAGGTTCAATACGTGAATAATTATCAAGGCCAACGAGGCAACTCTTCAAACAAACAACAATGGATACCTCAAGGCAATTGGGGAAATCAACAACAAAATAGTGGTAATTGGGGGAACAACAACCAAAATAACAACTGGGACAATCAGAAAAACAATCAAAGCAACCAAGGGAATTGGAGTAGTAATAATAACAATTGGGCGGCAATAACAATCAAGGTGTATGGAACAATGGAAACCAAGGAAACGGGGGGCAAGGCTTTCAAAGGCCCCCAATGTACCAACAACCAAACAATCCACCCCCATTTCTATCTCAAGGTCCCAGTACTTCTGGCAATGATATGGGTAGAATTTAACTGATGTTCGAACATATGATGATAAAGAGTGTGAATTCTGATGCACAATTGGCTTCCCACAGTACCTCTGTCAGAAACTTAGAGGTGCAATTAGGCCAAATCTCTTAGTCTTTAAATACTCTCCCTAAGGGTGCTCTACCAAGTGATACGGTAGTGAACCCCAAGGGTAGAAATAATCATGTTATGGCGGTAACAACAAGAAGTGGGAGAGGTGGTGATGTGAATGCCTCCAAGCAAAAGCAAGTTTGGATGATCATGTTGAGTTGCAAGAAGATGAAATCCCTTTGTCAGTTGTAGATGTGGTCGATGAGAATGTGAACAAAGAAGTGAGGATTGATATTCAGAATGTCGAGGTAGAAACTCAAGATGATATGAACCCATCTAGGGAACACATAATAGATATGTCGGAGCTGGTTGTGCCAAAATCCAATGCTCCTTTGCCAAGGCCACCTCCACTTTATCCTCAAAGGCTCGCGAAGCAAAATAATGAGAATCAGATTAAGAAGGTTATTAACATGATGGAGAGCTTGTCTATTAATGCCCCTTTGGTGGAAGCTCTTGAACAAATGCAGGGCTATGCAAAATTCATGAAAGACTTGGTAACATAGAAGAGTTCTATGGATTATGAAACTATAAAGATGACTCACCAAGTTAGTGTTATAGTGCATTCAATGTCCCCAAAGCTTGAAGATCCCGGTGCTTTCACTATTCCTTGTACCATAAGGAGTGCGGACTTTGCCATGGCTCTATGTGATTTGGGAGCTAGTATCAATTTGATGCCTAACTGAGTTTTCAAAACTTTAGGTATTGGAAAACCTAGGCCGACTTCCATGAGGTTACAAATGGCGGATAGATCGATGAAGAGACCATTGGGTATTATTGATGATGTGCTTGTCCGGGTGAATAAATTTATCTTGCCAGCTAATTTTGTGATCTTGGACTATGAGATGGACTGCGAAGTTCCTATCATATTGGGAAGACCTTTCCTAGATACAGGGAAGACGTTGGTAGATGTGGAAGCATGGGAAATCACCTTCCAGTTGGGTGATGAAAAGGTGGTCTTTCATGTGTACAAGTCTATGAAGTAGCCCAACAATACCAAGGTGTGCTCTTTTGTTGACCTCTTCATAACAGTGATAATTGATGACCCCAATGCAATGATCAATTTGGAGGACCCATTGGAGGCCGTATTGTTGAATCTTGATGTCAATGAGGATGCAAGCCGAGTGGAGTGTGTGAATGCTTTACATGGAATGGGCTCTTATTCTTATGAGCCTAGGAAATTGTCATTGGATCTCGGGAATAGAAAGATTCCAGCAACTAAACCTTCAATTGAGGAGCCTCCGGTGTTTAAGTTGATACCAATCCATCTATACCTCAATTATGAGTTCTTAGGCTCAAATTCTACTTTGCAGTTATTATTTCTTCTTGCCTTACTAACGTGCAGGTTGATGCCACACTAGTAGTGCTTCAAAAGTGGAAAAAGGCAATTGGATGGACTTTAGATGATATTCGGGGAATAAGCCTCGCATTCCGTATGCACAAGATTATTCTGGAAGATGATGCAAATCCCTCGTTAGAGCACCAAAAGAGGTTGAACGAGGCAATGCAAGAAGTTGTAAAAGGAGGTGATCAAGTGGTTGGATACCGAGGTTGTATACCCCATCTCTGATAGCTCTTGGATTTCACCAGTGCAATGTATACCGAATAAGGGTGGCATGACCATGGTTACAAATTCTCAAAATGAGTTGATTCCTACAAGAACCGTCATAGGTTGGAGGGTTTGCATGGTCTAGTGCAAGTTGAATAAAGTGACCCGCACTGATCATTATCCTTTTCCATTTCTGGATCATTTGTTGGACCAACTTGTTGGGCGTGTGCCTTCTATTGATTCTTGGACGGGTATTCTGGGTACAACCAAATCTTGATTGCTTTGGAATATCAAGAGAAAACCACATTCACTTGTCCATATGGAACTTTTGCCTTCTCTAGGATGCCATTTGGGTTGTGTAGTGCACTAGCTACATTTCAGCGGTGTATGATAGCCATTTTCGATGATATGATAGAAGAAATTTTGGAGGTGTTCATGGACGACTTTAGTGTTGTGGGGGACTCATTTGATGAATGCTTGAAGAATCTTGATAGAGTTTTGGCCCGTTGCGAAGAAACTAATCTTGTCCTCAATTGGGAGAAATGCCACTTTATGGTGGAAGAAGGAATAGTTCTTGGGCGTAAAATTTCAAAGCATGGCATTGAGGTGGATAAGCAAAGATCGATGTGATTTCAAGGCTCCCTCCCCCTACATACGTCAAGGGAGTTCAGAGTTTTCTTGGGGATGCGGGGTTCTACCGGAGTTTTAGCAAATACTTTTTGAAGGTAGTGAATCCCTTGTGCAAGTTGTTGGAAAAGATGCTAAGTTCGTGTTTGTTGAAAAGTGTATGCAAGCCTTTGAACTTCTCAAGTGTAAGTTGACCACCACTCCTATCATTACCGTGCCTAATTGGAGCTTGCCCTTTGAGCTCATGTATGATGCAAGAAATGTTGCGGTTAGGGTGGTTTATGCGAGCAAGACAATGAATGATGCTCCAGTGAACTACACGGTGATCGAGAAGGAACTTTTGGCTATTGTGTTTGCTATGGAAAAATTCTAGTTGTATATTATGGGTACTAAAGTTATTATTAATACCAACCATGCTGCACTCTAGTACTTGATGATGAGGAAGAATTCCAAAGCGAGACTGATGCGATGGGTCTTGTTACTTAAAGAGTTTGATTTAGAGATTGTAAACCGGAAGGGTAGTGAGAACCAGGTGGCAGACCACTTGTCCCGCTTGGAGGAGGAGGGGAGGCGTCGTGGTGGCGTAGAGATCAACGATTCATTTCGCGATGAACAACTCCTTTCGGTGTTGATGAATGATATGCCATGGTTTGTCGTTGTTGTTAATTTCCTTGTGACTGGTATAATCTCATGTTAGATCTCTTCTAACCAAAGGAAGAAGCTCAAGTGGGATAGTTCGGACTTCTATTGGTATGAGCCATACTTATTCGAGATTTTCACGGATGGTGTGATCTGAAGGTGTGTCCTAGAGGAGGAGCAATTATCTTGGAGGCTTGTCATTCCTCTCCCTATGGTGGCCATCATGGCGGGGCGAGGACGGCTTCTAAAGTTCTTAGTTGTGGGTTTTATTGGCCAACTTTGTCAAAGATGCGGGTGATTTTGTGAAGAGATGCGACGAATGCCAAAGAGCGGGTGGAACTTCGAAGAAATATGAGATGCCTCTCAATACAATTCTTGAAGTGGAAATTTTGATTTATGAGGCATTGATTTCATGGGCCCTTATTAGCTCTTGTGGGAACACTTACATTCTTGTATCGGTTGACTATGTTTCAAAGTGGGTTGAAGCCGTGGATTTGCCCAATAATGAGCCCCAAAGTGTACAACATTTGTCAAAAAAAGCAGTTTTACAAGGTTTGGTACTCCTCGTGCAATCATAAGTGATGGGGGTCTCATTTTTGCCATAGAGATTTTGACATTTTGCTTTCAAAGTATGGTGTCAATCAAAAAGTTTCTACCCCTATCATCATAAAGCAACTCGTCAAGTTGAAGTCTCCAACAGGGAAATCAAAAGAATATTGTCAAAGATGGTAAATGCAAATAGGACCGATTGGTCAAAGATGTTGGATGATGCTTTATGGGCGTATATGACTGCTTACAATACTCCGATTGGTATGTCTCTGTATCGGTTGGTGTTTAGGAATCCATCTCCCGGTTGAGTTAGAGCAAACGTCCATGTGGGCTATGAGGAAGCTAAATCTTGAGTAGGATGTTGTAGCCAATCTTCATGTGGAGCAGCTTAATGCACTTGATGAATTCAGATTCCATACCTTCTCCAGTTCGTTCTTGTACAAGGACAAGACGAAGTACCTTCATGATAAATATGCTCGTGGAAAGGAGTTCAAAGTAGTTGATTTGGCTTTCCTGTTCAACTCACAGTTACGTCTGTTTTTGGGAAAGCTCAAGTCAAAATAGAGCGGACCTTTTTTAAGTGGTGTGTGTGACCCCGTTTGGTGCTCTTGATTTAAAGAACAAAAATGGTGAAGTCTTCAGAGTTAGTGGGCATCGGGTCAAGTATTATCTTGGAAAAATTGATGACAGCCACGTGGTGGCACTTCTTCATCTTAAATGATGTGATGGTAACCTGCAGCATGTCGTGACGTTGAATCAAGCGCTTCTTAGGGGGAAACCCATGCATTTTTGTTCTTATTTTTATTTGATTTTCATTGTAGTGTAGGATTGATTCTTGGGCAAAGTGGTTGTGAGATGTTCAGGGTTGTGTTGATGCAGTGCAAGACATAGTGTAAAAAAGTGCTCATGTCTCTGTAGTTGCCAATGCAGCGCACTACATTCTGTTCGGACTGCACTTGTGACTAGTGAAATGACCACCTCTCTAAAGTTTTCCACTGTAGCCGCACTACATTGTGTGCGGTGTGCGGTGGACCACTGTGGCCGCAGTCCATTTTGTGCGAACCGCAGTGGGTTGCCTTGGTAGACTTGAAAAAATTAGTGTAGTGCGGACTATGGTCCATTTTGTGTGGTCCACGCTGGTTGTTAAGACTGGATCCCAGGGCTTTTTCTATAAATAGTTCCTGAGGCCTAACATTCAAACTTTTCAATCTCTTTACTCTCAAACTCACTAAAGACATTGTTCATCATCGTTTTTGCTCATAACTAATCGCTTGACCCTGTTACTTCTCATTACATCTCACATCTGGTCTCTTAATTGTTCTCTTTTGTTAATTTCTTTTAATTTTTGTTTTTTTGCTTTCTTTTCTCTTCATCCCCTATTTTCTTTCATAGATTAGGTTAGGATAGTTAATCTTTTGATTAAAAAAGACATATGTAGTTAAATTCAATAGGTAAACATATAGGGACACTACTTAGTTGGACAACTGGACCCAAAATCAAAATGTATGAAACCCTAAGTTGGTGTTGCTTTTGGGCACTCAGTGCGGACCGCGATTGATTCTGTGTGGTCCGCAGTGCCTTTGTGCGGTCCACAATACCATTTTGTGCGGACTGAATTGATAATTGTCGTGAAAGTTGAACCTCAGGGATTGTGGCCGCACTACATTTTGTGCAGATATCATTGGTACCTATGCGGCCGCACTACATTTTGTGCGGTTAGTACTGCCTAGATACAGAGTGTGGCTAGTATGAACCCACCTCTATGAGGATTGCATGGCCATTTTGTGCGGTCCGCATTGACCGTTGTGTGGCCGCACACCATTGTGTGCTGTCCGCACTGGGTGGCTTCTGCAACCTGTCTGCAATTTTTCCTTATGTTTTGTATTTATGTTTCTTCATTGTTTCCTGATTGCTGCTACTGATACTAACAAGTTCATTTGGATGATTTTTGCAGACAATGGTGAAACAATGAGGTAAAGGATCTAAACAACCTCGCAGAGGTGAATCCTACCTGGGAGGGGAACATAAGATGATAAAACTTACTCTCCAAGCTCGGCAAAACATTAAAAACACAAGAAAAATGATAAGAGCAACTGATTGAGTAATTGACATGTCGGAGAGTGAGTACGAGCCTTTACGAGAGATATCTTCAGACTTAGTACCAACATCCATCCCTGACTGGCCGGAGAGGCATATGCTAGGAGACACACCGCCAACATCCCCCATTGCCCAAGCATTAGTGAACATTTCTTCTAGATCGTTTGAGGGCTCAGGAGAAGGTAGTGAGGAATACTCCACCTCTTCCACAAGTTCATTATCTAGAGAGGGTACAGTAGGTGATGATGAGGAAATAGGGAGAGAAGAAGAAGTAGGAGAAGGAGGTGAACCACATGTGGTGGTGGGGGGGGGTATTGCTAGAACTAGGAAGCTGGAGGTGTGGCAATACCGGTTCGTTAGTGAAGTAGAATACCATAAATTCCGGGAATGGTGGCCACTGAGGAGGTTGATCCCGGAGAGGAGTTTCATAGATAGAGACTTGCTACCTCACAACCTCAATGTGAGGAGATAGTTTAAGGAGAGAGTCGGATGGGAACACTTTTGGGGGAATGTGTGGACACCAACGAGCACTTGATCAAAGAAGTCTACGCAACCGTTGCCCACATAAAAAAGGGTACCAGGTGACCAAGGTGCGGAAGTTGAAGGTGTTGTTTGATGGGAAGACAATCAACGATTACCTTGGCTTTGATGAGGAGGATAAGTCCTTATACATGGCAAAGATGGAAATGGGTGAGGAGGTCCGTCCCTGGTTGGCACAGTATCTGGCAATCCCAGGTACCACCCCCGATGGGTTGAATGCGGGAGTCAAGATTTTGAGGCTTAGTTTGAACTTCGAGGCAAGGGGGTGGGAGACATTCGTATCTAGCAGGTTGGACCCAACGACACATGACAATTCCCTTCCTCTTTACCGGGCAATTTTGGTGGCTTCGATCATGGCAGGGTGCCCAATCAATGTGAGTAATGTGATGTCGAGAATAATTATAATTGTGGGTGCTGAGCATGACAGTAACTATCCGTTCCCCAGTATTCTCACTATGTACTTCCGGTATCGGAAAGTGGAAAAGAGGCCCTTTGACATCCAGGTCAAAGCAAAGGCCCCATTTTCTTTGTATAGCATGTAAGGGGATGATAACCCCAAGATCAAGGACTTCAAGAGTACAGTTACTACTCCAACTAGTCAGTCTGAAGAGCCAGTTGTGGTAGTGACTCCTACTGAGCCTACCTCTACTTCCACTTCTATCTCTCCTGGTCCATCCACCTCAGCAGACCCGGAGATTCTATCCTCCCGTGTATATTCAATAACTGCCCATCGACTAAGCCAGGCACTTCTTAGTATCAACAACTGGATGCAGACTTCGTCATCCAAGTTGTCCACCCTCACTACCATGGTTGAGGCTCAATCGGCACCTCCACCCCACAGGTTCCCCAGTCAATAGAGGATGCTCTCAAGGAGATACTAGAAAACCAAAGGAAAATCCTCGACACTCAAAAAGTGCTTACTGATGCAGTTGATTCACATAGTAACATTGTCAAGGAGCTTGCTCGGGAGCACAAGATGCTGGGGAAGACACGGGCCTCCAAGGAGTCTGTGAAAGAGTTGAGAGATGATGTTGATAGATTGAAGGCATATTAGCTTCCTTTAGATTTATTGCTCCAGGAACCAGAATCAACAGTTCATCCCCAGCCGGAGCTGTCACAGAGGCCTCCTAAGAGGAAGATGATGATTCCCAGAGCAAACGATGATGTCATCCAGTTAGCTGACCCACCGGAGGCTTCCTCCATTCAGCCACAGGATGCAGATCAGGTGTCTGTCCAGGCCCAGGTCCCAGATGCACATCAGGAGGCCACATGGAACCAGTTTGAGGTTCCCGAGCACAGTGAGGACCCTAGGACCACCCAGGAGCACATGCAGACAAACAGGTCATATGGAGTCCCTATATCCTTTTTCCTTTCTCTTTTGGTGCTTTATTTGGTTTAGTTGGCATTAGGGACAATGCCAGCTTTCATTTGAGGGGGTAGGCCCTACTTTTTTATTTCATGGATTCATTCGGATGACTGTATATGTATTTGATACTTTTTATGCTTTCTTTATCTTTTTATCTTTTGGGTTGAATATAATTTTAACATTTCGTAACATTTATCATACTTTTATTTTACTTTGGGCCTGTATATAAAGTTATGTTACATTGTACATATTCATCTCATCTATTGTATATTCAAATCCCCTCTTGTATATATCCATTCTACTTTCCGCAAATTTTTCATTCTTAGCTTCTTATTTGTGATTCGTAGCTTCTTGTTTTGAAAGTTTGTAATAAGCCTTTGGTTTTCTTAATGACATGATTCTTTCCAAAGGTGGATTTTTATGTGAATCCGGTGGCTCTTCCAATGATGGATGGCGTGACAACCTTCTTAAGGGTTTGAATCAATTTTTTTTCTTTTTGTTTTTAATGGTTAGTACTTAAGGGTGCCTCAAGCAAAGCGTCACTTGGTCCTAACACATTTTCCTTTAATCTTATGGTCAAAAACAATTTATTGTGTTTAGGATGGTAAAAGTAGTGACCTTGAGTATCTTGTGTTGACTGATATCATCAAGTGGTTTTTCAAGATCATTGTGTGCTCAGATCTTATCTAAGGTCTTTGTGGGCCCCTGACTCTGTGTATTTAGCAATTCCATAGCTTTTGTGATGAATAATCACATTGCAAGTCCAAGTCCCGAGCCATTGGTCTATAACTTGCCCTGAATGTTTTGGCGAAATACAAAGTGACTTTTGACTTGATACATGATAATAGGCTCTTCTTGATCCAAATGATAGCTTCAACACTTCCATAACCTACAAATGATAAGCTCCCTAGTCAACCCTTTTAAGACTTAGACCTTTTTCCTTCAAGAACCATGATACAACCCTATACCCATTCTAAAAGATACCATCTCTTGGCACCCGATCTTTCCTTTATCACATGGAAAAAGTATAAGTTTGGGGGGAGAGACGAGGATTGCAACAAAGTGGTAAAAAGGCACAAAAATGAAGAAAAAGAAAAGTAATGCAAAATAAAGAAAATCAAAATGACAAATAGAATGTTCGATATAAAAAAGAAAAAAAAGGGATTCAAGAAAAGTAAAGAATGAAAGGTGTGGAAAGTTGAAAAAAGGAGAAAAGGTTTGAAATGCATAAGAAAGAGTGACAATGTGTCTCTCTAACCCCTTAGAAAGACGTGAAATGACTGAATGAGTTAAGTGAATATGTGCCAAATGAATCAAAAGAAGTGCTTAGGGAAGATGGAACCTACTTAGACCAAAATATTTCCTACCCTGAACCAAAAGCCTTCACAATGTTTCCACAAAATCCCTATATGATCTTGAGTTGAATGAAACTTACATTAGTGGATACCCACATAAGGGGCAAGCATGTGGTACCTAGAGCCGGATTTGTGACTTTTTCTTGAGAGAGATGAGTGAACTTCCATCAACCTCGTTTTGAGTGCCACTATTCTAAAGGTGAGGGTTTCTTAGAGAGAGTTGATGATGTGTGAGTTTGGGTTCGACAATGACCAAAGTAGTAGAAATTGTTCTTTGATGTGTTGAGCCAACTCTTGATGCTCTTGTGTCGCACTTAATTCATGGAGTTTCAAATAGTAAAAGCTATTCATGATTCATTTGTATTGAGCGTTATTATTAGTACCAATTGATGCTAGATGAGGTTACTTTAGGACAACTAAAAATTTCTTGGATTTTCCCTTAAGGGTTGTGTCTTATTTTGTTTGCTTGAGGACAAGCAAAAGCTTAAGTTTGGGGGAGTTGATAACTAGGTATTTTGATACGATTTATACTCCTTCTTGCTTATTTTTTGATTATAAATTAATACAAAATAGTTCCGAAAGGGTCGCAAGTTGTGTTTGATTGCAGGTTTGATCAACAAAGTGACAAGATGTCAAATATCAACTCAAAAGGAGTGAAACTTGCACAAGTACCAAGACAAGACAAAGCTTAGGCAAAACAAGGCCAATTTCGCCTCACGCCATTCTGTGCGGTCCGCTGTAAGGTTCAGAGAGGTGATTTTTCGGCCAACATGCAATGCGGCCGCATGGGATTTGATACGGTCCACACTGAATGAATTGCGGTCGCACTCGATTTAGTACGGTCCGCAAAACCCAAGATCAGAGAAGTGCCAGTTGCAAAGATTGAAGCCTATGCGGTCCGCGCTCCATTTTATGCGGACCGCGCTAGAAGCCTCCGCTGCTGCAGTCCATTCAGTTTGGTCCGCAGTGCCTGAGTTCAGAGAGAAGGGATTTCAAGTTCAAAGCCTTAGTGCGACCGCACACCATTTTTTCTGGTCCGCACTAGTCTTGCAGGGGCATTTTTGTCCAATTTTTTTTAGCTTGGTATAAATAGCTTCTTTTTTCATTTTTAGAGTATTGGATAGTTTTTAACTGTAGCTGTGCTTGTGGATTCGAAGTTTTTAGCAAATTTGGGAAATTTTATCGACTTTTTAACATTGAATCTTATTGTTTATCTCAGTAATTAATCAATATGAATTGTTCTTCATCTATTTCTTGTAGCTAGACCTATAAGTTAGGGTTGTGGATCAACCCTAGTGTGGGTAATTGACGAGTCTTGTATTTTAGGGCTAGATTGACTATGAGCGTTTGATATTTGGGCCAGTTTCATAGTTAATTTCTGAATTAATGGTTGCAAACACTAGTTTGTGTTTAGTTGACTCGTGCTCTTCTTGAGATAGAGAGCCTAAGTCTCCGAAATTGGTCCAACAAGGAATTGGGGCATACTCAAGAGATTGATAGCACCAATTAAAGGGTTAAACCTCGAGAGAGTAATATCCGACTTGAACCCTAGTTGCTTGTACAAATTTGTATACCCAATTGGTCTTGAGAAAGTCAGTTTGGGCAAATTACTCGAACCACCGAGAGGTGTAGAGTGGGTAAAATAGTGCAACAGTTATATCATACTCCCCAATTATGTCAATCGTGCGTTAGACTCAAGTACCCGTCAGCTGGCCACCTAGGCGGAAGTCACTACCCTAGTGCCTTTTAACCATTTGAACAACCCGTAGCATATAAATCTTAGCTTAATCTAGTTTCATCTACCATTTGTAGTTTGATAATAGTAGAAGTAAAACAAAAACCCAAAAAATGATTAGAAGTGTAGTTTGGAACACATACACAATCCTAAACTAGATTGATACTCGATTCAAAATTTTAGATTTCTATGGATATCGATCCCGACCCTAAATCAGGTAAAAGCTGTTCCGACCCTCTCTCGCTACTTAATAGTAGTGCGGAGTAGGCTGCAATCAGTTATCTATATGATACATGGTCTATTATAGTGATCACGCCTAACTCTAGTCCTAAAAAGGATAAATGGTCGCTGCAAATATAATCCGGTCTAAAAGTCCGGAGTCGAATTCCACAGAGAACTAAGGTTTCACTATAACTGTTCAATATCACCAAGAGGATAAACTTGAATAACGTTTATGTTACTTAAACTAATTAACTAATAATTACAAAAAGTAATAGAAATTTATCAACTAAAGAAACTAAGGGTTGGACTAAATTAAGGAGGTATAAAGATATGATTTCCCCAATTATCAGAGTCTTTCTTGCCATGTCTTCTACAATTTCGCCTAATTCTCTGCTGATCATGAGCACTCGACTTATCGTAATTCTCTCTCAAGCAACTACAATAATGTACTAGTCATATTCTCTCGAATTACGCTAGCTCGCACTTTTTCACCGCTCATTATGATCACGTCAAAGCTTCTTTATCTCTAATCTCACTTTTAAACCTGCCGTATTGATCTCTCATATACCTTAAGAGTGACGTTGTTTAACAACCACCTAAATATATCCTTTCTCAAGTAACACATACTAAATAGGCACAGTCAATCTGTTAGATAATACGCTTAACGCTAGAGGGGGGGGGGGTGAATAGCGTTATAACAAAAATTAGCGTAAACTTGCGGAATTTAAAAATTGCAGGAAATAAATAAGTGCGATAAGTAAATAAATTAGAACAAACGCACCGATGTATCCTGGTTCACCACAACCCGTGGCTAGTCCAGTCCCCGAGAGACTCTCTCGAGGTTTCCACTAACTTGTTAAGCTTACGGGTGCTCAACAAACCGTTACAACTTGAGGACACAAGCCTCAACAACCTTTGCTCGGAGATACAACACTCCAAGACTTCAACCAAGGAAACATAAGTTCCTTCTTACAACACAAGGGATTAACACTTCCCTTCAAGTGTACAAAAACACTTAGCACTCAAACAAGACACTCCTTTAAGAGTAGATATGAGTAAAAAAGAATACGCTCAAGATCGCAACAACTTTCGACAAGAATTTGGCTCTCAAAAGCTTATGTAATGAATATAAAATGATAAGCAATAAAGTATGCAAGCTTTAGCAATTGTATGATCAGTTGTTGTGTATTGTTGTACTTAAAAAGACTGAATTGAAGCTGTATTTATAGCTGAAAAACTTTGTATTACCGTTGCCTAATTGCTAATTAAGAATTGCTGATTTTACTCGGTGACAATCGATTGTCAAATTACCACAATCGATTGTTTGCCAGTTCTTCCAAAAATCAATCCCAGATTTTACGCTTAACAATCGATTATCTAAGATCAATAATCGATTACTGGGAACGTTCAAAAAATCATTTTCAGATTTTACGTAAAACAATCGATTGTCAGAAATCTACAATCGATTACTCAGCAACGTTCAAAAAATCATTTCCAGATTTTACTTAAAACAATCGATTATAGGAAATCAATAATCGATTACTCAGCAACGTTCAAAAAATCCTTTCCAGATTTTAATTAAAACAATCGATTATAGGAAATCAATAATCGATTACCTTACGGTATTTGAAAACATATTGGCAACGGTCAGTTATACAATCGATTATACTAAGTTAACAATCGATTATATATCAGTCTTGAAAAATCAATTTAGACACTGCCTCTTGATAATCGATTGTTATAGGTTCACAATCGATTATTTAATAACTTTGAAAAAGTCTGGAAGACACTGCCTCAACACAATCGATTGTCATAAGTTCACAATCGATTATTTTGTGACTTTGAAAAATCTGATGGACAGTCTCTTCACAATCGATTGTCATTAGCTTCACAATCGATTATTTTGAGCTTTGAAAAACTTTGATGGACACTGCCTCATCACAATCGATTGTCATAAGGTTCACAATCGATTGTCATGCATATTTGAAAAATCTGATGCTCACTGCCTTAACACAATCGATTGTCATAAGTTCACAATCGATTGTCAAGCAGCTGACTTAAACATAATCGATTATCATAAGTACATAATCGATTATCTTAGTCCAGATTTTAGAGGCATGTTTAAAAATCATTTTGACTAAAGTAAATATGCATTATTTAAAATCATGTTGCTCTAAATTAAATATGCATGATTTGTTAAAAATATTTTTACGAGAGAAGCCAAGTCTTGAGTTTAAGTTGTCGGATCAAGATCACAATTAAATACCGACTCATATAAAACTTAATCTCGATCTTTGTCTTGTGCTTGAATCTCGTTATATATCAATTTTGCGCTTGTGCTTGGACCTCGTCATATGTCAATTTGCGCATAGTTTGTCATTCATCAAAACCTACAAATATGAACACACGTTTAGTATAATGCCTTGAGAACGTGTTTCCAACACAATCGATATCCATTCAACCAACTGAAATAAGTACGTAGTTGAAAAAGTAGATAAATTCAAAGGTTAAATTATATTAAAACATAACAAGAGTTCATTCTCCAAGAGGTTCCATCAAAACTCTATATAATAAATTAGTTATTCATAAAAGTATGTGAAAATATAATACTAAAATTCATAACCAACAATAGAAAACAAGAAGAAGAAAGAAAAAACTCGTAGTTGAATCTTCCTCCTTGCTCCTCGTGTATTCTTGCCTCTAAGAGTGTTGTGTAACCCTAAAGTAGTGTCTCTTTAGTCTCCTTAGGTCTAAATTATGTCAAAAGTCTCAAAATACCATTTTTTTCATGTATATATACCAATAGGGTCGGGCCCAAATAACTACACCTTCTCCTATGCAAAAAATAATACTTTTCCCAGATAGGACGTGCGCGGCCGCACATCAACCGCTCATTTTGGCCAATTTCTGCCCCATTTGCGTGGTCAGTGCGTGACCGCGTACTTGCCGCAAACTTTTCACTCTATTATGTTGGGAATTTGAAAACCGTAAAACTTAAAAATTGTAACTCTTTGAATTAGCTTTCCAACCCAATATTTTAAAGCCCAAATGGAGTTCTGAGCAAAAGTTATGTGTATTTTACTAGACAGTGCGCAATATACCCACTCGATTCTTCGTTTCATTGCTCTATCATGTGTTGATCCCCGAACACGATCCCGGCTTAATTTCTTGCGCTTTTACTTAGACCTCAAAGCTCTAAATTACTTGAATTGATTCCATAACATCTACACAGCTCAGAATTACTCCTACAAGGCATAACATCAAACTCAGAATCACTCCTACATAGCTCGGAATCACTCCTCAAACTCAATTAAAGTACAATAAATTAGAGTGTAATAAACAACTAAAATACGTAATTATAGCCTATCATCATTTAGCATGAACAAAATGGAAAATATTAAATATCCGGTGGGTCGCTCAATATGGACTGACCCAACCCGTTTGGAAAAGATAAAAATATACATTAATAGTAACTTCCTTGAAGAAGAGTTACAAAAACTACCCAGTTATTATATATGTGGGAATCAATTTTTCTAAGGCAAGAATGCTCCCCTCTTCTCCCAATGTTGCTGCTCGGTAAAGTTTTAATCCAAATCAAAATATTATCCGAAGAAAAATATCAAAGATACGTGGTGAACGACACAAATAGGTACTTTTGTGTTATTATTGATTTTTTTAAAATCTATACTAATAGAAAATTTGAAAAATAGCTCAACGTCAGAATTTTCAGCCACAATTTCTTGAAGAGCAAGTGCATTGCTTAAATTGCACACATAAATATTTTTTCATCTAGTTCGATTTATGAAAACATGATTTTTCTACCCTTTTCCTTACTCTAATGATAATTTTTTTTAAAGTGTTTAAGAGTACATGTAAGAAATCTTAAAGTGTTTAAATTACAACATCAGAATTTTAAAACAAATAAAACCATCTATGTTATAAATAGAACTCTATTTAAGGTGAATGTCTATATTTAAAGATTCTAGAGTTTTACTTTGAGGCTAAGTCTTTTCTATGCCTATAAATAGAGGGGTCTTACCCCATTGTAAATCATCCCTAAGTATCAATAAGAATACTCCTCTCTCTACTTTTCTCTCTATTGTTCTTGTTCTTGTAATATTGTTCTTGTTCTTATATTATTTCATAACACGTTATCAGCACGAGACTCTACCGTCTCAAGAATCGATTCTCGAGAAAAACTAAGGTATTTCTCTCTTCCTAATTTGATTTTCGATTATGTCTGACATTACGAAAAGAAAGTTCGTTGCCCTTGAAATTTCGGGTAAGAACTATATGACATGGGTGTTGGATGCTGAAATCCACTTAGATGCTATGGGTCTTGGAGACGCCATTAAAGATAGAGATAAAGCATCCACCCAAGACTGTGCTAAGGCCTTGATTTTCTTGCGTCATCACCTTGATGAAGGTTTGAAAATTGAATATCTCACAGTCAAAGATCCACTCATCTTGTGGAACGGCTTAAAGGAGAGATATGACAACCTGTTGGTCACTCTGCCACAAGCACGATATGATTGGGCTCATCTGAGGCTCCAAGACTTTAAGTCTGTTTCTGAATATAATTCTGCGATGTTCAGAATTACTTCTAAGTTGAAGCTCTGCGGAGATAATATCTCTGATTATGATATGCTTGAAAAAATATTTACAACGTTTCATGCCTCCAATATGGTACTGCAACAACAGTACAGAGAGAAAGGCTTCAAAAAGTACTCTGAACTGATTTCTCTCCTATTTGTGGCTGAGCGAAATAATGACCTGCTCATGAGAAATCACGAAAATCGACCCACCGGGTCTACACCATTGCCTGAAGCAGATAAGGTGTATTCTCATTATGCCAATCATGAAAAGGGCCATGGATCTAATCATGGTCGTGGTCGTAATCGGGGTCATAGCCGTGGACGTAGACAAGGAAGAAATCTCCATGATGTCCGTCACCCCCCGAGGAGAGATAACCGCGGAAAGCAGAAACGGGATTATGAGGATCCTAAGGCAAATAGTTCAGAAACTATATGTTATCGTTGCGGTGGAAAAGGGCACTGGTCAAAAGCTTGCCATATGCCAAGACATTTGGTTGACCTTTATCAAGCATCTCGAAAGAGTAAAGGCCCTGAAACAAATTTTGTCTCTGACGACAATTTTGACATCACAGATTTCTTTGAGCAACCCGATGGGAAAATAAACCACCTAATCGGTGATGGATCTGTGATAAAGGATGATGGAATTGTTTGATTTTATTTGTATTAATTAGTGAATAAACTAATAGTCATTAGTATCAGCTCGTATTAGTTAGTTTATGATATAATGTTAGTATTAGTTCTTTAGAATGTTTCAATATGCTTAAATTTCAAAGATATTTTTATTTTTCAGTAGAGTTAATCGACTAACCTAACCGTTAGTCGATTATCTAATATTTCGCATTAAAACTGCAAAACAATCGATTATATATTTGTTAACAATCGATTATATTAAGACATAATCGATTATGTGTGTTTAACAATCGATTATATTAAGACAGTGTGATCTGAAGTTTTTCAAAATAGCAAATAATCGATTATGTATGTTTAACAATCGATTATATTAAGACATAATCGATTATGTGTGTTTAACAATCGATTATATTAAGACAGTGTGATCTGAAGTTTTTCAAAATAGCAAATAATCGATTATGTATGTTTAACAATCGATTATATTAAGACATAATTGATTATGTGTGTTTAACGATCGATTATATTAAGACAGTGTGATCTGAAGTTTTTCAAAATAGCAAATAATCGATTATGTATGTTTAACATTCGATTATATTAAGACATAATCGATTATGTATGTTTAACACATAATCGATTATGTATGTTTAACAATCGATTACATTGAGACAAACGGATTGAATTTGTTTATTCTCATGTTCGTGTATTTCTTTTGTATGTCAAACCATGGGAAAGCAAATATGGATATCTCACAAAGCAAGCTTGAATCAAATATTTGTTTAGTTGATTCATGTACTACACATACGATACTCAAAGAAAAGAAATATTTCTCTCAACTAAGTATGTGTAAGGCAGATGTTACTACAATCTCTGGTAGTAGTAAATTGATTGAAGGCTCCGGAAGAGCAACTGTAACTCTGCCCAAAGGCACGATGTTTATCATAGAGAATGCAATGTTCTCCTCCAAGTCTAAGAGTTGAGTTTTAAAGAAATACGCCGGAATGGCTATCATATTGAGACAATAGATAAGAATAATCTTGAATATCTCATCATTACAAAGAATGTCTCTGGCCAAAATAGGGTTATTGAGAAATTCCCGTCTTTATCTTGTGGCCTGTATTGGACAAAAATTAGTGCAATTGAGGCACATTCAACAGTAAACCAAAAGGTTACTGATTCCAATACTTTTATACTTTGGCATGATCGATTGGGACACCCTGGATCAATCATGATGAGACGGATTATAGAAAGCTCATATGGGCATCCGTTAAAGAATTTCAAAATTCTTTCAAATAATGAATATCCTTGCACTTCTTGTTATCAAGGCAAGTTGATTATCAGACCATCATCAACAAAGGTTGGGACCCACGTTTTTGGAACGTATACAAGGGGACATTTGTGGACCTATTCACCCACCCAGTGGGTCCTTTAGGTATTTTATGGTCTTGATAGACGCATCCTGTAGATGGTCTCATGTTTGCCTGTTGTCATCACGCAACCTTGCGTTTGCGAAATTAATAGAACAAATAATTCGACTACGAGCATAATTTTCTGATAATCCAATCAAGTCTATTAGACTAGATAATGCTGCTGAGTTTTCATCCCAAGCATTTAATGATTATTGCTTATCAATTGGGATAAAAGTGGAACATTCTGTAGCTCATGTTCACACTCAAAACGGTCTTGCAGAATCGTTAATTAAACGCCTGCAGTTGATTGCAAGGCCATTACTCATGAAAACGAGGCTGCCCACTTCGGTATGGGGTCACGCCATTTTGCATGCAGCAATGCTAATTTGTCTTAGACCGACGAATTATCACAAATATTCCCCGTTGCAATTGGTTTTGGGTCATGAACCCAATATATCCCATTTAAGAATCTTCGGATGCGCAGTATATGTGCCTATAGCACCGCCATCCTACACCAAAATGGGTCCGCAAAGAAGGTTAGGAATATATGTTGGGTTTGAATCGCCCTCCATTATTCGCTACCTCGAAACATTGACAGAGGATTTGTTCACTGCACGATTTGCAGACTGTCGATTTGATGAAACACTTTTCCCTAAATTAGGGGGAGAAGTTGGTGAAACCAAACGGGAAATTTTGTGGGAAAATGCATCATTATCTCATCTTGATCCACATACCTCTATTTGTGAAAGAGAGGTACAAAAGATTATCCATTTGCAAAGAATAGCAAATCAAATGCCTGACGCATTTACGGACTTGAAAAGGATAACGAAATCCCACATCCCCGCGGAAAATGTTCCAATCCGTATTGATGTCCCTGTTGGACAATCATCTAGTGTCATAACCAATGAGTCGAATGCACGCCTGAAGCGTGGCAGGCCATTGGGTTCTAAAGATCGAAATCCTAGAAAGAGGAAAGCAAATGATAAAAATGACACTACGAAAGAATCTCATGAGGAAATTCATGATTTAACAAATTCTGAGATTCATGAAGAATCCATTGAGCCCGAGACTCTGGAAAATACGGAACTATCCATAAATCCAATCAATATTGAGGCAAATTTTGATCGAGTGAATATAGTAGTGGATAATGTCTTTGCTTTTAATGTCGCATCTAGCATTATGCAAGAATGTGAGGATCTCGAACCTCAATCTGTTGAAGAATGTCGAAAAAGACATGATTGGCCAAAATGGCAAGAAGCAATTCAATCGGAATTGAATTTGCTGGCAAAACGTGAAGTTTTTGGCCCTATAGTTGAAACACCTAATGGTGTTAAGCCTGATGGCTATAAATGGGTCTTTGTACGCAAGAGAAATGAGAAAAATGAGGTACAAAGATATAAGGCACGCCTTGTTGCACAAGGATTTTCTCAAAGGCCTGGTGTCGATTATGAAGAGACATATTCGCTTGTAATGGATGCCATAACTTTTCGTTATCTCATTAGTTTTGCTGTCCTTGAAAAGCTTGACATGCATTTAATGGATGTGGTTACTGCCTATCTTTATGGCTCACTTGATAATGAGATATACATGAAAATTCCCGATGGACTCAAAGTGCCAAACGCTCATAATTCAAAGTCTCGGGAAATGTTTTCAATTAAATTGCAAAGATCTTTGTATGGTCTAAAGCAATCAGGACGAATGTGGTATAATCGTCTTAGTGAGTATTTGTTAAAAGAAGGCTATATAAATGATGCCATTTGCCCGTGTGTTTTTATAAAGAAAAAAATATCGGAATTTGTTGTACTTGCCGTATATGTCGATGACATAAACCTTATTGGAACCCCCATAGAACTCCAAAAGGCAATTGATTATCTAAAGAATGAATTCGAGATGAAAGATCTCGGAAAGACAAAATTATGTCTTGGTTTGCAAATTGAATATTTGGCAAACGGAATTTTTGTTCATCAATCTACCTATATAGAAAAGGTACTGAAACAGTTTTACATGGATGGAGCACATCCTTTAAGTACACCGATGATTGTTCGATCACTTGATGTGAATAAAGATCCATTCCGACCGCAATAAAGGAATGAAGAGCTACTTGGTCCTGAAGTACCATATCTTAGTGCAATTGGCGCACTAATGTATCTTGCAAATACTACAAGGCCTGACATATCCTTTTCAGTTAATGTCTTAGCAAGATTTAGCTCGGCTCCTACAAGGAGACATTGGAATGGGATCAAACATATATTGCGGTACCTAAAAGGGACCACCGATATGGGCTTATTTTATGGCAATAATTGCAGTTCTGATCTTGTTGGTTATGCTGATGCCAGATATTTATCCGACCCACACAAGGCTCGATCTCAAACAGGTTATGTGTTTATCTGTGGAGGCACCGCCATATCTTGGCGATCGACTAAGCAATCGATTGTGGCTACTTCATCTAATCATGCCGAGATAATCTCTATCATGAAGCAAGTCGGGAGTTGAGGTCTATCATACATCATATTCAAGATAAATGTGGTTTGAAGTGTAACAAACTACCCACGACTTTGTATGAAGACAATGCAGCATGTATAGCTCAATTGAAGGGAGGATTCATAAAAGGAGATAGAACAAAGCATATTTCACCAAAGTTATTTTTCACACATGATCTTCAAAAGAATGGTGATATCAATGTGCAACAGATTCGTTCAAGCGATAATATGGCTGATTTGTTCACAAAATCTCTACCAACGTCAACCTTCAAGAAGGTAGTTCACAAGATCGGAATGCGAAGACTTAAGGATATGAATTGATGTTCTTATCAGGGGGAGTTAATGCGCGTTGCGCTCTTTTTACCTTACAAGGTTTTGTCCCACTGGGTTTTCCTTGCAAGGTTTTTAACGAGGCAACCAATAAGGCGCATATTCAAACATGTGTACTCTTTTTCCTTTTCTTTAATTTTTCCCATTGGGTTTTGTTTTAGTTAAGGTTTTAACGAGGCACATTATTGAATAGACATTCAAGGGGGAGTGTTATAAATAGAACTCTATTTAAGGTGAATGTCTATATTTAGAGAGATTCTAGAGTTTTACTTTGAGGCTAAGTCTTTTCTATGCCTATAAATAGAGGGGTCTTACCCCATTGTAAATCATCCCTAAGTATCAATAAGAATACTCCTCTCTCTACTTTTATCTCTATTGTTCTTGTTCTTGTATTATTGTTCTTATTCTTATATTATTTCATAACAATCTAAATATTATATATTCTTTCTAAAATTCTTAACCAATGGAAAACTAAAATCACGTAAACTCGATTTGTATTTGGTCGTTAAATTAGGCAATCCCAAATTACCAAAATTGCCCCTGAACCAACCCAAAACCATGTTAACATTATGAACTCTCCAACACTGCAAGTGGAGTTGAGATGATAATGGATAGTACTACTATCTTCTCCCTCTCCTCCACCGCACACTATTCTCCAACTCCGCCACCCTTCACCACCTCCATTCTCACCGGGAAACACCATCCCTCCACCACTTCTACTTCCATTCTCTCCCTCAAATCTTCCTCTAACGACTCCTCAGATAAACCCACCACCTCCTACTCCTCCACCAGTCTCCGCCCTCCCACCACCACCAACAACAAATCCCTTAACACCCCTCTTTCTCAGAATCTTGAGTTTACTAAAAACCCCTTAAAACTTCTCATTAATTCTCCTCCTGCCACTTCACCACCCCCACCATCCCTCTCTAACAAACTTTGGTTATCCAATAAACTCTCCCCACCCCCTCCCCCTCCCCCACCACCCCCGCCGCCGTTAGCATCTAATGAGAGTGATTTGGAATGTTCAGATGATGAGGAAATGCAAAAAAGTAGTGAATTTAGAGAAAAAGGTAAAATCTTTATAGGGAATTTACCATTATGGGTTAAAAAGAAGGAGCTTGAAGAGTTCTTTAGGCAATTTGGGCCTATAAAGAATGTGATATTAATAAAGGGTCATCATGAAACAGAAATGAATAAGGGATTTGGGTTTGTGATATATGGGGGTCAAGCTCAACTGCTGAAAAGGCGGCAATGAAGGCTGTAGAGTTTGATGGGGTTGAATTTCATGGAAGAGTGTTGACTGTTAAATTGGACGATGGGAGGAGAATGAAGGCGAAAACCGAGGAAAGGAAGAGGTGGGTGGAAGGGGAAGATGATGTGGAGTATAGGTCCAAGTGGCATGAGGAGAGGGAAGGGTCAAGGAGGGATTTGAGGAAGGTTCTAGATACAGAGCCAGAGCATTGGCAGGCCGTGGTGCGTGCTTTCAAGAGAATCAAGAAGGTATCGTGCTTACTGAGATGCCCTTAATTTACATTTGCTTACGATGATGTTAGCACCTTGAAGTGTTATGCCAGTAAGGTTATAAGAAAACAATGAAGTAAGATAAAGAATTGGAATTCTAATTATGTGGTACAGGATTAGTTCTAAAACACTTTTAGTGCTAACAAATGAGGATGTGAGGGTCTTCGGCCTATTAGCAAAGCTATCAAATTTTAGATTTTGCGAGAGTGATGGAGGTTGTGAACATGTTTCATAGGTACAACCAAGGGCGGATTTAGGGGGGGCGGAAGGGGTTCACCCGAACCCCCTTCGCCTAAAAATTTCACTGTATATATAAGGCATAATCTGATTTTTACCTCTATATATTAAATTTTGATCCCTCTTAACACAACCAAAAAGTGTAGTTTAGTGGTCAAGAGGGTTCAAAACCTTCATAAGGTTATAGATTCAATTCCCACTAGCTACAAAAAAAGTTTTTTGAACCCGGTTCGTGGAGATCCTGCCTCCGCCACTGGGTACAACAACAACATATCCAGTATTATCCCACGATTGGGGAGGTTAGGGTAGTGTGCGCAGACCTTACCCCTACCTTTGTGAAGGTAGAAAGGCGGTATGTTTCATAGGTAGTGCATGTTTTTAGCTTGTTTCATTTTCTTGAGCCTTAGAGAGTTTATTGATTGACTCTTTTCTTGTGCTGGAGACTTGAATTTTCGGCAAACAATCATTTTGAAGCTCGTCATGCTAATGATGCTACTATTATTAGGCTACAAAACAAAGGGGTTTATTTTCCCTTTTGATTGAATTTTGGTGACACCAAAGAATGTCCAAGTGTCTTTTCGTTTTGGTTGTTGTTTAGTTTTGCCTCCAATGGCTTACACTCATTATCAAGGAAAAGTATGCCTCAGAGCCTTGATGACGACATTGAAGCGGCCGTTTGGCGAGGCGAAGCGCTTAACATGTTTTGTGCCTCGCTTCATGGCTTAAGCGCGCCTTTGACAACATTGTTTATTAGTGTCATTGTATGGAGCTGCTTGCCAAATTTTTTTGGTGAACAGAAGGATGCGGTAATGTGTGGTGGCGTTCAGAACAACGTAAAAAATAAGCATCCAAGGATGTGGCCTAGTGGTCGATGAAATTGGTGCAAACTTTAGGTATAAGGGTTCAATCTCCAACATAGACATGGTGATATAAAGTTTCTAGGCGATCCACCACCTCCTAAGCACTGCTACATTTGGTTCTAAAGCAAGTCCAAGAGTAATGGAAACATAATTACATAAGAGTTCTCAACCGCTTGACGCGATGATAATTTTTTTTTGTTTAATTATGTATGTTAGTTTTCAGTTGCCTCTTGAAAGATTTTCTCAGTTTTTTTTCTTATGCAAGATATACTGCTCCATTGGAACTTTCTAATTACTGCTATGTCCTGCATTTTGTGTCCCGTTATCCTCTCCTGGGTTACCAAAAGTGGTGTGTTTTTTCTTAGATGAATTCTTCTTTCATGCTTTTGTGTTCTTTTACAAGATTATTGGCTTTTGCATCTTTTTCCATGAGGTTACGATTTTTGAACAGTATCTGTAGCATTATATCATGACCTACTCTTTTATTAAACTCTGTGAAAGTGAAAGGAAAAAACAATTTGTGACTGTTGGAGAACTCACCAATTATATGTTCATTGAGATTTATACAGATTGCTTCTAACAACCCATATGCTTTACCACATCTTCTTTGTCACCTAACATGCCTTTAAGGTTTGACAGCTCAAGAGATACCTCACTTTTTTACGGGTATTGTTAGTAGGTAATAATTGGTTGAGTAAGTTTGATAAGAAAGGCTGCTTTATATGCATATTTATGAGAAAGTTGATGCCGGAACTATCATTCTTGATGGATTCCATCAGTCTTAAGACTCAAGATTCTGGTAGTACAATTAAGCCACTTTGACAAATTTTCGATTAATTTTTGTGTCAATGTTGTAGCTTGCCCATCAAAATGATAGTCCATGGAGCCATTTTATTCTTGAAACTATTGAATGTTGTGTAGAGTAATATTATAAGTAGAATGGTGTCCAACATTTTGGACTCCCATAATAGGAAGTGTATTATATAAACTAGGATACGGGGATCAATATTTTTGAAATTATGTTTTTCTCCATCAATGCAAGTTTAAAGAACAACAACAACTACCCAGTATAGTCCTACAAAGTGGGGTCTGGGGAGGGTAATATGTAGACGAGCCTTACCCATACTCGAAAGGGCAGAGAGACTGTTTCCAATCAACCCTCGGCTCATTGAAGGAAAGGAAAAAAAAACAAAAACAAAAGAGCATTATTATTAACTCCAGTAGAAATAGCGTAAATAATTATCTCAACATAAGAACCATAAATAAAATAGCATGCAATAATATCATACAGTAACTACCATAAATAACTACCATAAGGGAGACACACTCCAAAACACAAATCATCTATGGATAGCCCTGCCAAGCCTCACCCAACCCCGGGTGAGGAGTACAAAAAACTCTAGGAGTCCCTATCCTACAACCCTGATACTAGACCTCCAGACTTTCCTGTCAAGGGTCATGTCCTCGGAAACCCGCATTCTAGCCATGTCATGCCTAATCACTTCTCCCCAATACCTCTTAGGCCTCCCTCTGCCTCGCCGAACGCCGACAATCGCCAGCCGCTCACAACTCCTCACCGGGGCATCAGGACTTCTCCTCCGCACATGCCCGAACCACCTCAGCCTCGCTTCTCGCATCTTCTCATCCACCGGGGCCACCCCCACCTTCTCTCGAATAACTTCATTCTTAATCTTATCTAACCTGGTGAGCCCGCACATCCACCTAAGCATCCTCATCTCTGCAACCTGCATTCTCTGAACATGAGAGTTCTTCACTGGCCAGCACTCCGCCCCATGCAACATTGCAGGTCTAACCACAGTTCTATAAAATTTCCCCTTGAGTTTCTGTGGAATTTTCTTGTCACACAGGACTCCTGATGCAAGCCTCCACTTTGACCACCCGCTCCTATGCGATGAGTGACGTCCCCGTCAATCTCTCCGTCCTCCTGAATCACCGACCCAAGATATCTGACAGTGTCCCTCTTGGCGATGACCTGAGATCCAATCATCACGTCCCTGCCTACTTCGCTCGGCTCGGCGCTAAACTTGCACTCCAGGTATTCAGTCTTAGATATGCTTATTTTGACCTTAGACTCGAGAGTCTGTCTCCATACCTCCAACCTCTCAATAACACCGACCCTCGTCTCGTCTATCAAGACTATGTCATCAGCAAATAGCATACACCAAGGCAATCCCCTTGAATATGTCGGGTCAGAGTATCCATCACCAAGGCAAACAAGAGAGGGCTAAGCGCCGATCCTTGGTGGAGCCCCATAACCACTGGAAAATGGGTTGAGTCGCCACCCACCGTCCTAATCCTAGTCTTAGCTCCATCGTACATGTCTTTGATTACTCTGATGTAGTCTTCCGGCACGTTCTTCGCCTCCAAGCACCTCCATAGCACTTGGGACCTTGTCATACGCCTTCTCCAAGTCGATAAGCACCATGTGCAGGTCCTTCTTCTTATCCCTGAACTGCTCCACCAGCCGCCTGACAAGGTGGATAGCTTCTGTAGTGGAGCGACCCGGCATGAAACCGAACTGGTTCACAGATATAGGTGTCATATCCCTCACCCTCGCTTCGATCACCCGCTCCCAGACCTTCATGGTGTTACTTATAAATTTGATACCCTTATAGTTGTTGCAGCACTGGATTTCCCCTTTGTTCTTGTACAAGGGCACCACTGTACTCCACCTCCACTCATCCGGCATCCTTTTGGTCATGAAGATCGCATTGAACAACCTGGAGAGCCACTCCACTCTTGACCTACCCATGCACTTCCAGAACTCCACCGGGATCTCGTCAGGCCCGGTTGCTCGACCCCTACTCATCCTACGCAAAGCCCCCATGACCTCCTCCCCCCTAATGCGCCTGCAGTACCGAAGGTCTCTATGTTGCTCTAAATGCCCCGACTCCCCTAGCTCTATGTTACGATCTCCCATCAATGCAAGTTTGTTTTATTCATTTGATCTTTTTGTTGCTTATCTACTATTTTCAATGTGGCTATCAATTGACAAAAAAGTCACCTTTATTCTTGCTATATGCTATAATTGTTTTGAGTCTCATAAGCTTCTCTTCTATGAAAGTACTGGATTATACTTGCGTTGACAGATACTTAGCTTATTTTATACTTGAAATGGATGAAGTACAGTTATGCTTCTGCAGAGCTTTCGACCATATTTTTTCAGAGAAAGTGATACCTTCTTTTTGTAGCCATCCAGGAAAGAGTTTGGTTTAATGGTGAACTATTATGGAAGACGTGGTGACATGCATTGTGCTCGTGAAACCTTTGAAAAGATGTGTGCTCGAGGTATAGAGCCAACGGTTCATGTATATACCAAGTAAGTTCCCGTGCTAAACTGTTGCTCAGTTTTAATTAGTTTAATTGGGCAAGATGTTAACAGGAAATCACCTCCTCGACAACACTTATGAGCGGATATATTGAAAGTCAACATAATTTAAGTTTTGACATTTCTTTTCCTGAAGCAAAGGCAGCACTTATCTTGCTCTTCCTCTTCTTGTCTATTGCCACGGAGTGGGCGAGTGGCCATGATATGGAATCCTGGTGGAACTACAGTCTATTTATAACTGTCCAGCCTTTTTTCTATTTTTAGCTAGTTTAGTGAATTTGGTTTTAGGTATGTCTTTCCTAATGTTGAACAATTTTATTTGGAATATTACCTAGAAAAGAAAATCTTACCTTAAAGTAAGAGGTCCTGCCTAGGGGAGGAGTTTAGTTGTAGTTATAAATAACAATTATCCGCATTATTATTGAACAATACTTTTTGAGATTTTCTCTTTCCCAAGGTTTAAAGATTTGAACATTAGTTCTCCAATTCCTTTATCAATTTCATAACTTCCTCTCTGTCGTTAGTCTTCTTTCTCTTCTTATTTCAAAAAATGAAATTTTCCTTCAATGCAATAGGTTATATTTATTCACCGCTCAACATTAGTTGTTCACTTCCTTTAATTTTACTATTTCATCTATATTGCAGCCTCATCCATGCTTATGCGGTAGCTAGAGACATGGAAGACGCACTATCTTGTGTAAGGAGAATTAAAGATGAAGGAATTGAAATGAGTTTGGTGACTTACAGCATCCTTGTTGATGGATTTGCGAAACTGGGCAACATAGAGTGAGCAATCCACTCACCTCAAGTATTGATGTTCACTTAGCATTAGTCTGATAATCTCCTCTTTCAAGGCTTTTGGATATGTTATAGTTTGAATTCGTGTTTCCTTTGAATTAATATGACGTTATGTGTTCATCTTGGTTTTGTAGTTGACCTTGAAAATTTTAAACTAAAAACTGAAGATTGTAAGTTAAAACTCAATCTTACGTCAATGAACAGTTTTATTGACTGAACGTTAAGTATGAAATTATTAACTGTGCGAAAATGCATTACATCTTGAGCCGAGGGTCTATCGGAAACAGCCTCTCTACCCTTTGGAGTAGGGGTAAGGTCTGCGTACACACTACCCTCCCCGGACCTCACTTGTGGGATTTGACTTGGTTGTTGTTGCGTAAACACATTACCTAGTATTTTGCTAGAGTATAGGAATGTAGGACGTACTTCTAGGTTTATACCTGACCTGAAACTTTGCAGTATATTACATCAAATGACTGCCAAGTACAATATATTGATTCCAACTAAATTTTTTTAGGACGTATTGAATTTTCAAGTATGAAGTTGTAGTTAATATAGTATTACATAAAGTGCCGCCGTTTTGAAATTTTCAGTGCTAAGTTTTCACTAAAATATTGAATAGCATTTCAAAAAGCACCTTGATGTGTAAAATTATTTGAATTTGAAGTGTTAAAATGATTTTGAATTACACTTATCATACCTGTCTATTTTCAAATAACTCAATAACCAATTTCAAGTGCTACATTGGCTAAGTGCTACAGGGAAATATAAGAACCCTGTCTCAAACTGTAAGAATGGTTGCTACTTTATTGTGTTGGTAGCTCATGAAATATTTGAAACTGATAGTACAAACAAACAAACAACAACCCAGTATATTCCCACTTAGTGGGTATGGGGAGGGTAGTGTGTATGCAGACCTTACCCCTACCCTTGGATAGAGAGGCTGTTTCCAAATAGACCCCCGACATCCTTCCCTCCAAGAACTTCCCACCTTGCTCTTGGGGAGACTCGAACTCACAACCTCTCGGTTGGAACTGATAGTACAAAATGATATATTGTTTTACTATATGATCTTGATTATATTATGGAATATCATGTCTGAGACTCTGATTTGAGGTCCATATGTGGGTACCTAAAAAATGTCTTCGATGCATAAAATGATAAAAGTAACTTTGGTTTTATATATCTGTCTTCACGCTCAAAGCTAGTTTTGTTCTATCAATTTCTTGGAGAAAATAGTTCTCTCAACTTTTATTTCTGTACTTCGGTTAAAATCCTTTTTCCTAATCCTTCATTTCTCTGTCATGTTTGTGGAAGAGCTGCAGAGCGATGGTTTAAGGAGGCTAAAGAGAGGCATCCAACTTTAAATGCCATTATATATGGAAGCATCATATATGCTAATTGGTATATTTTCTTTGAATTTTGGCCTTCCTCTTTTCAATTTTAAGTTGGAGTTCATTATGGTCTTATTTTGTGCGTGCAATTTCAGACTTGCTAACCATTTTGCTTCTTCTCACTGTTAGCTGAAATTTTACTTCCTGAACCACTACTTTCTTTAGCAGCCATTATTTTTCATGCACGTTTCTTTGATATCACTAGCGATGCACGGTCAGTATTAAAAAATATTAATTAAATTAAATTATAATCGGACTTGTTTGATCCTATTAGATTGTATTGCTTTAATAAAATTCTTACTTGTCAATACGATATACCCAATAATGAAATCTCTATTAAATCAAAGGTACTTATATAGTTAGTGAATAGTTTTTTGTTTTATATTTCTTTTATTATATTAACCAATATTTAATATTCGCTTTCTTTTTGTCATATATGAGAAGATTTATAATTTATTACTGTTGAAATATTTTTTTATTTTAAATTTTATTCTATGTTCTTAATAATATTATCTAAATTTTAATGATCAAAATCTCTGTTAAACTAATGGGACTTATACATGGAGCGCACTGAGTAACTCTTTTGTTATGTATTTTTCTTTATTTTATCATCTAATATTTAATATTATTACATTGTTTATAGAAAGTTTTATTAGCATATTACTTTATTAAATATTTTTCTCTAAAAGTTTTTATGTCTTTATTTTCCTTTATTTATTTTAAAATAATTTTAAAACTCCAACTTGAAACTAATCCTCAATTTGAATTGGTTTAATTTCTTTTTTTTTTGTAAAATTATTTTAAAACTCCAACTTGAAACTACATTCCGATTTGAATGGGTAGTTTTTCTTCTCTTTCTTTCTTTTTTTATAGCTAATTATTTTTTCTTTTTTACTTTAAGATAATTTATAAACTCCAACTTAAAACTAATCCACCCAATTTGAATGGATAATCATTATTTTATAAATTTATTTTTTAATTTTCAATTATATTTAATTATAAGATATCTTTATTTATTAATTCAAATAAAGTAATCAATATATATATATATATATATATGTTTTTATTTTATTTTATTATTTTTATTTTATATATATATTTAAATTCAAAATAATAACCAATAACTTTTGTTCTATATTTTTCTTTATGATATTAGCCAATATTTAGTATTTGATTTCTTTTTGTAATATATGAAAAGATATATAATTTATTACTGATGAAATATTTTTTTTGTATTAAATTTTATTCTGTTGTTCTTAATAATATTATCTAAATTCATGTATAAAATCTCTGTTAAACTGTCTGGAATTATACATGGAGCGCATTGAATAAAATTTTTGTTATGTATTTTTTGTTTATTATATCATCTAATATTTAATATTATTAGATTTTTAATAATATTTATTAGCATATTGCTTTATTTAATATTTTTCTCTGAAAGTTTTTTTTTTAATTTCTTTATTTTAGTTTTTTTATTTTAAAATAATTTTTAAAACTCTAATTTGAAACTACTCCTAAATTTGAATCGGTAATTTTTAATTTTAATTTATTTTAAATAATTTTTAAAACTTCAATTTGAAACTACTCCTAATTTTGAATTGGTAATTCATTATTTTGTTAATTTCATTTTTTATTTTAAAATTACTTTAAAACTGCAACTTGAAACTACTTCCTAATTTGAATGAGTAGTTTTTCTTCTCTTTTTTCATTTTTATAGCTAGTTTTTTTGCCTTTTAAAAATATTTTTTTTAAGAAACTCCAACTTGAAACTAACAACAACAACAACAACAACTACCCAATATAGTCCCCACAAAGTGGGGTCTGGGGAGGGTAATATGTAGACGGGCCTTACCCCTACGCGAAAGGGCAGAGAGGCTGTTTCCAATCGACCCTCGGCTCAGTGAAGGAAAGGAAAAACAAAAATAAAAACAAAAGAGCATTAGTAACTCCAGCAGAAATAGCGTAAATAACTATTTAAAACTAATCCCACCCAATTTGAATAGGTGGTTATTTTTGTATATATTTATTTTTCATTTTTTATATTTAATTATAAAATATATATATTTATTATCCAAATAAAGTAACCAATTAATACATATATATGGTTATTTTTTTTATATATATATTTAAATTCAAAAATAATAACCAATAACTAATTATAAACTAAATAACTAATTATTCCATGCGGTATTTTTTTTGGTTGCCACTTGGCTTAAGGAGAGGACTTTTTCCTCTCCTTTTAATAATATATAGATTATGAGTTAATATTAGCTGTTTGGTTTTTGAATGGACTGACAGCCAAACAAGCAATATGGACCGAGCTGAAGAGCTGGTTAGGGAGATGGAAGAAGAGGGAATTGATGCTCCAATTGATGTATATCATATCATGATAGATGGTTATACTTCGGCAGGGAATGAGGATAAATGTCTCGTTGTATTTGATAAACTTAAAGTAAGTTTTAGAGCCTGTTTGGATTTGCTTATTCTAAGTGCTTTTAAGCCATTCTGTAATGTTTGGATAAAGTAAAAATGTGCTTTTAAGCTAAAAATAAGTCAAAAGCCAAAAGTTAGAATTCCTAACTTATGACTTTTAGCTTAAAAATCACTTAAAACAAGCCCATCGAAATGGGCTCTTACTCTGTGTAACTGCGCAGATAAATGGAACATATGGCTTGGTCAAATTTTATTCCGTTGACTACATAGAATTTAGTGAGAAATTGTCAACGTACAAACAGACTACATGATGTCACTGTTTAAGATGGTTTCTCCCCATATATTATACGACACATCAGCTATTGTAGTTTCTTTATTAAGAAAGGGAAGGGAGAACTGGTTGGAACCTTTCAGTAAGCGAAGGAAACTCTTCATACTGAAGGAGAAAATAGAAGTTTTTTGTTTCTTTTTCTTTTTTCTTAATGAAGTGCCTTTCCGACAATGCTTTAAAAAAGGAAAAAAAGTGGAAAAGCCTTTATGGGCAGTGTTTTGGATATGGAATTAAGACTTTTGATTAGAAACCTTGTAATGGTCATGGACAGCTTCTTTTTTTTTTTTTTTTTTTGCATTGCTGACTTATCTAATATGGTACTGTAACTTCTTTTTGCAGGAGTGTGGATTTGCTCCTTCAGTTGTCAGTTACGGATGTTTAATGAATCTCTATATCAAGGTGGCTTATTGTCATCATTGTTAGTATATTTGTAACTCTTAGCATCTGATTTTTGCGTATCTTTTGTATGTCATTCTTGGTTCAACACATGTAACAGAGTTCATGTAACTATTGGCAATGGGCAAAAAGTATAATTTAGTTAAGCTTTGATTTCGACCTCCCACTTAATACGTCAGAATCTGCCGCCTTCGCAAAATGGCCTACTTAGCTTGTAGAATTTCTGAACCAATAAATTCTAGCAGCCATCTGGTTCCCTTAAGGTGCTGCAGACTAGAGTCTCGTGTATCAAGTCAGAGTTCAGTTACTAAAATGGATTGCTTGGTCATATAAGCTGTATTAGCACCTTCTCCTTTACATTGCAAATCCAGAAGTATCACACTTCGCTTGCACAACTTATATAACAGGTGTTCATATGATAGTTCTTAATTTTGAATTGCTTCCTCTCTGACTTTTACAACCTTCCTTGGTTTTTAACTCCTCAAGTAAAGAAGGGCAACGTCTAGCAAAGTGTTATTGGGTATCAATCCAGAACCCAAAATTGGTATCTTAAATAATTTGTTATTCCATCTTTATCAGAAAAATGGTTTATTATTTCCATGAACTAAACCTATGGTAGTCTTGCAAGATGAAAACTTTAGCACATTTTTAGTTACTAATTACAGTATCTTGACATTACTGATGAGTTGTTACCAATTTCATCATTCATTTGAAATTTGTAAATTGATTTTAAACCCTTGCAGATGGGCAAAGTCTCCAAGGCTTTTGAGGTTAGTGAAATGATGAAGCTGGCTGGCATAAAGCATAACATGAAGACATACTCCATGTTGATCAACGGCTTCATTTATTTGAAAGATTGGGCAAATGCTTTTGCAATTTTTGAGGATGTAATAAGAGATGGTTTGAAGCCAGATGTGGTGCTTTATAATAACATTATCAGAGCATTTTGTGGCATGGGTAACATGGACCGTGCTTTACGTATTGTTGAGCAAATGAAAAAGGAGAGGCATAGACCTACCTCGCGGACTTTTATACCAATTATACATGCCTTTGCTAAAGCTGGAGCAATAAGAAAGGCACTTGACGTTTTTGATATGATGAGAAGGAGTATGCATCCCAACTGTTCAGACTTATAATGCATTAATTCTTGGCCTTGTTGAGAGCGTCAGGTAAATCTAAGTTCCATTGCATGTAGATAAACTTAAAAAGGTGGCGCTTGTTTGTGTGTGACCTGTTACCTGTCCGTTCTCTATAAAGGGCAAGGGACATGGCATGTGTACTGAAGTTATCACTAACTACCTAAAAAACCAATTATGAACCACCAAATGCAAGATAAGTGTCGAAGTGTTGAATTTACATGAAGTACATTATGTTTCTGCTGTTACACATTCTGGTTGGGTTGACCAAGAAGTATGCTTAGAAGGAGTAGAACCAATCAAATGGAAATAAGTTGCTTTATCACTCTGTTATGCATAGTAAACTAGCAGAGTTATATTAAGATCACTTTTGACCAATTCTAGCAAATGAATTCACATGCCAAATTGCTGATTCTACATGTCACTCTCGTTGTGAACTTGCTGCATCTACATATTAGAAAATCTTTCCACATATTGAAACAGGAAAAACATCTATAGCTGGAGTAGACGTGGCAGACTGTGGACATTATTAGCATGAAATATGGACGTTAAGGGTCTGCAACGTTTGTGTTAGGTAATCTTGTTGAACCGAAGTTGAATTTGGCTAACCAAATATGCAGATGTTGGTGTCCTATTAAAACAACGCGCTTGTGAATTGCTGGATAGCTTATAATGTTAAATCTAATTTTAGAAGGATTAATAGGATCACCCTTTATTTCACATACATCCTCTTTGTTCCTCTTTCTTTCCGTGCTTGAAAATTTTCAGGCCTATTGAACTTCTTTCCACAGAACCAGGGGCAGGATGTACCTTAGGCAGAGTGGTGTCACATGACACCGCTTGGTCGGAAAATTATACTATGTGTGTGTATTTAATTAAAAGGAAGAAACAAATATGAGAATAAATAAAATAAAGTGACACCACTTGCCACAAACAATTGTGTAGCTCTTTCGGTCAGGCGCCTCAGTCTTCCAGTATAGGTCGTGGGTTGGAAGCTTCATTTATTATTTCAAAATTTTTGTGCCTCATTTACAAAAAAAAAGATTACATTGTGTTGAACAGGGGTCGAACCGTTGACCTCTTAGAAGCTAACAAAACTTTTAGCCATTCGATCAGGAGTCACTTCTGTGAACTCTAGTGACAATAATTTTTACAGTAATTGAAAAGTATGCTTAGCTGCTTCTTCCATGATTAGTAGTTGTGCTATTCTTTTTCTTTTTCCTTTCATCTTCTTGCTTGCCAATGAAATTGATTAAGAATGATTTGTCAAATCAAATAAATGAAGAACTTTTAGTGATTATTAGGTACTTTATATAGAAAAATAGTATTTATTATTATTTCTAATGAGGTTACTTTTGAATACTTTTCAAAAAACGAAACTTATCGGAAAGATTTGTAGTAATATGATTGAGTTGTGTTTTAATATAAGATTCGAGTTGTGCTCTTTTTTTTTATATGATGTTATTAGTAGTATTTTGTTTACTTGTTCACTTTTAAAGTGTGACACCACTTACGAAATTTTTGCATACGTCACTGTGTAGAACCCTTTTGATTTGTTTGCTTTATATTTAACTTGATGCAGATGGACAAAGCTGTGGAAGTTTTAGATGAGATGTTGCTTGCAGGAATTAGGCCAAATGAGCGTACATATACAACCATCATGGATGGTTATGCATCTCTTGGTGATACAGGAAAAGCTTTTGAATATTTTTCAAGAATTAAAGATGAGGGTCTGGAGCTTGACGTATACACATATGAGGCATTGCTCAAGGCATGTTGTAAATCAGGCAGGATGCAAAGTGCTTTGGCAGTGACAAAAGAAATGAATGCCAAAAACATTCCCAGGAATACTTTTGTGTACAACATATTAATTGACGGGTATGACTTCTTCATATTGGGTCGGTGGTTGTCAACTATTTTGCGGGGAGGGGGGAAAGAAAATAAATGCTGATTAGCACATTGCTTTTAATGGATATACCCCTTCTATTTGATGGTATTTTACCTCTGTATGGCTATCTTTTTAGACTGTATCCCGTCATATTTGTCCTATTTTCTTTCTCTGTGCAGATGGGCTCGAAGAGGTGATGTTTGGGAGGCTGCTGATCTGATGCAACAAATGAGGCAAGAAGGGGTTCAACCTTGACATCCGTACCTATACTTCTTTCGTAAATGCTTGTTGTAAAGCTGGGGACATGCAGGTATGCATTTGATGATATATACAACCTTTGGCTGCATTTATATGGCTAATTCAGCTTTGCTTAAATGCCTGAAAATGGATATGTTGATATCGTTTGTTGCTTTATGTACTATTCAAAATGCAATTGAGGTTGTTCGCATTTGGCATTTAAAGACAACTAACTTCTACTAATGATGTGCATTATGCTTTTTGGCTTGTAAACACTTTCTATTAACATTCTGGAACATTTTTGAGTACTTTCTGAATCAGGGGCAGATTTAGGGGACCGAACACCTTTCGCCGAAAATTACACTGTATATATAAGGAAAAATTTATTTTTTACCTTTATATATTAAATTTTGAACACCCTTAACATAATCCAAAAGTGTATTTTAGTGGTAAAGGGGGGGTTCAAAATCTACAAAAGGATGAATTCCCACTGGCTAATTTTTTTCTTTTGAACCCTTTCGTAAAAATCCTGGCTCCGCCACTGAATATGTTTGAGATATGGAACATTAAGTTACCAACTCCGTGGTCCTAATAATGCTTGCCATGCTATATATATTTACATCAGAGACTAAAGTCATAGTTTGATTTTAGTTTCTTGGAGTTTATTTCCCCAAGTAGTCAAAAGATTACAATCAATATTTGTTTTGTTTCAGAAAGCAACTAACACAATTCAAGAGATGAAAAGGGTTGGGGTTAAACCTAATGTTAATACCTACACCACTCTCATACATGGTTGGGCACGGGCTTCGCTTCCTGAAAAGGCTTTAAAATGCTTCGAAGAGATGAAGAAATCTGGTTTGAAGCCAGACAAAGCAGTATATCATTGTTTAATGACATCACTGTTCTCAAGAGCCACAGTTGCTGAAGACTACATAATAACGGGGATCCACCGTGTTTGTGAAGAGATGGTGGAGTCCGGATTGACTGTTGATATGGGAACTGCAGTTCATTGGTCCAGATGCCTGCGGAAGATTGAGAGAACCGGCGGTGATATAACAGAAACCCTTCAGAAGACCTTCTCCTGATTGGAATTCCCACAGAAATCTTAATGCAGCTTCATATGATACCGGGAATAACGAAGGGTTAAACGATTGTGATCACGATGGTGGTCCTTTATATGAGATTGACAGTGACAGTGACAATGATACAAATGCCTCTGCAACGTAATAGAAGGTAGTTTGATGAAATTCAATTAGCATTCTCTCCAATCTGTTTTTATATGTATTAGGTTGAGCTATTTGTGTAGAAAATATAGAAAAGAGGTCTCAGCTGTAAATGGAATTTGGACACTAGTTGTGTCCTGTGTTATAAAAGCCATCGCTTTGTCACCTAAGGTGAAGAATGCATGCGAAGGGAGGGGTTATCGCTTCATAGGTGAAGCCATGTGCTTCAGAAAAGTTTGAGCCAAATGAGAAACTTTCTTCTTTGAATCTCGACTTACAGGGAGTTGGATTACTATCGGCATTGTTGTATATTAGATGATGAAATTAGTTATTTAAAATTGCAATTTAGTTATCATAGTACTAAATTCATATATGTATGATATTTTTCTTTTGAAAACATTGTTCATTTTTCATGATGCCCGATCAAGACCGAAAAATGCGTTTGGTTCTTGGTTTGGCAGGAGTAATTGTAAATGCCCCTTTTCCAGATATCTTGGAGACATAATAGCCATCAGAATTAATTTAATCTTCAACCTGAATTGTTTTTTTCTTTTCCTAAGCTAAGATTTGAACTCTGGTCTCTCATGATTTTCACTCGCTCCATTGACCGTTAAGTTGCGATATGCTTAATTATAGTTATCAACTCTTCCTTTTAACTAATAGTGCTGAGTGCATATGCAGTTTCTGTGTAGATTCCCAGCTACTGAGCTTTCTGTAGCTTTCAAACTATGTACCATAGATGACTGTAGTATATAGTTAATGTAAATTCGTATCTTTATTTTATTGATAATATCAGCGGTGATTACTTGTACCATATAGCAAATTAAGTGCAAGAAAATAACAAAAATTCTAGAGCATATGGTTAACTTTTACTCAATAAATTGCTTATATGTCCAAAACATAAAATAAAAACTATATATAGTTGTGAAAATTTTGGAGGCAAAAATCCGATAATTGCATTGAAATTATTATAAACATGACTCAACGAGTTGTAACTTAAATTTTATAATCAATAGGTTATTTATAGTGCTCAAGATATAGGGATAAACACTAATTTAATTGAATCAATAGTTAATTTTTAAACCGTTGTCGTTTACCATGAAGCTTTGGGGAAATAAAGTTCAATTGGAGTCAAGCAAATTAGGAAACAAACATAAATAGAAAAGGAAAAGAAAGAGAAATAAAAGGAGGAAAGTAGTTATTTTGAGAAAGCTCAATTGTGGATCTGATGATGAAGTAAAGAAGATAGAGAATTCAGAAAAGAAAAAGAAAAAGATTTTTTTAAAAGTAGAATTCTAAAAGAAAAAGAAAATTGAGATTTTTTTTGCAAATTCACAGAAGCTCTATGAAATAAACAGTAAGGCACCTAGCTTCGAAGATAAAAAGAAAAGGGACCCACTGTGTTTTTCACCATGGGTTCACACCGCAATATAGAACTAGCATTTCAAAAAATTTGTACACCGTCACCAAATCCACTCTTAAAGCCAAAGAGGATGGGTGCAAGTGCACCATAGGCTCTAAGGTGGATCCTCCTTTGTGCATGTAAGATTTTTCAACCTTATATTCTACATATTATCAAAACAAAAGGGAATAGACGGACTAACAAACGCAACTAATGTCATGCACGACTTTCCAGCAACGCCCCATGACCCTTCGAGCGCATTTCGTAGTGTTCTCGTAAGCCTCCCAACACCTAACGCCATAAACGGCCCCGTCGTTTTGGCTGCGCCAAGTAACAAGCATGCATGTGCTTTTGTCGCCCCACCGATATCCCTCGCCGGCGCCCAGCCGCAGGAAGATGCCAACAGCGCCGCGCGCGCAGACCGTGATGCCAAAGACAATGTTGTTGACAACAGACCTATTTCTGCCTTGTTGAAAACTGAGTCCTTTTCATTGTAATTATAGAATAGTTTTATTTCATGCACTTCCATTATGCTTCTCTAGCTTAATCAAGTCTAGTCTTGTAGCTTTGGTTTATTTTTTTTAAGCATTATTAGGGGGGATCAAGCATTCAAAATATTCTAGCAAGCAAACAATTCTCTGTACTGGTGTCTCTCCCCTCGACACCGCGTTGCCTTTCTGTAATAGCTTTCATTAATGCAATCAAGCTTTCTTTCATTCTCAATTCTCATTTCTGTTATCTCAATTGCTCTTGACATTGATTTTCCCGTACGACACTGGCAATCTCATTTAGCGTACGGAGGGGACCTCAGTTGGCGGACAGTAACTGTACTGACATCAATTGCTTAGTCTTACGTCACCCTTCCATGGAATCTCAAGAAGGCGCCGCATAACAATTGCTATCAGAGCCTAGGCTCGACATTGGATAAGAGAACACATTGCCATTACCACCATTTCTGACTATGGTGAATCATGCAGACCATCTATGGCCCTTGAAGGGACGGTTGACGTATTACGGCCCATCGTAGATACGGTGCCTGAAGTAAGAACCAGTCTATTGCAAAGATTGGATGACCTGGACCGCAAAGTGCTCCAGATCGAAGTTGACATAGAAAACATCAGTCGCGACTCCGTGGGAGACTGGAAAACAGCAGCCATAGAGGCAGCCTAAATTTTTGGCAAATTCGAGGGACTCCAACATGAGCGTACCGAAGATTTAGCCTATAGGGCATAAGAGGCAGACCGGGTGACTGCCATGCAACAAACTATTGACAACTTGATAGACCAGCTCAACATTATCAATATTGCTTTATAGGGCCTACTTCGAGGAGGTGGAAACCAAATTCGGGGCGCTGTGAACCCCACTTCCGTGACACAAAAGTTGAAAATTTCTAAGCCAAAGCCGTACAGTGGATCTAGGAATGCCAAGGAAGTGGAAAACTTCATATTTGACATCAAACAATACTTCGATGCTTTAGGGGCCTAGAAAAAGCTTAGAAGGTAGCAACTGCTACCATGTATCTTCAGGGTGATGCTAAAATCTGGTGGCTGTGAAGTACGAAGCCATCAAGGTCGGTGAAGATGCTCTTGAGACATGGGCAGAATTGAAAGCAGCCATACGTCTTCATTTCTTCCCCAAAAATGTTGAATACAACGTAGGAGAAAGCTACGGGAGCTCCGCCAGACCAAATCAGACTACGTGCGGGGATTCTCCGCGCTCATGCTAAACATACATGACATGGGGGAGAAAGAAAAGCTTTTCACCTTCCTGGAAGGGTTGAAACCTTATGCCAGTATGGAGCTGCAAAGACAAAGAGTAGATACCCTACCCATGGAGATAGGGGTGTGCATTTGATTTATCGATTCAATTTTGACCCTTATCGATAATTACTTATCGATTATCGATTTGTACATATGCTTATCGTTATCGTTTCAATAATGTTTCGATATTTTCGATTTCGATTTATCGATTTTGGGGGCTTATCAATTCGGTTATCGATTACACCAATAAGAAATTTGCGGGATTTCACGAAAAGTATATCGCTATAAACGCGCCTAATTTATATGGACAAAAAGAAGCTAAAATAAGACGAACACCATTTATAACATAAATTGTATCAACAAGCACATGCAACAAAACTAAAGTAAGGGATCAAATGTATGCCACCAACACTCCAACAGTATAAAAAATAAAATAAAACAAAATACATCATCACGGCTAATTTTGTTTTCCATTAATTTGAACTTCATTCCCTTGATCTTTATCATTCCTTAAATGTGGTAGAGGAAATAGTAGGGTAAGGGACTTAGGGTAAAGGAAAGGGTATAGATTAGGGAAAATGATATTGTATAGCCGCTTTCAAAATAGTAGCGGAATATATATATATACATTTTGTATGTTATATTAATCTACACAAATAGGTAATTACTTATTTTACAAATGTCTACAGTCTAGGGGTGTGCATTCGATTTATCGATTCAATTTTGACCCTTATCGATAATTACTTATCGATTATCGATTTGTACATATGCTTATCGTTATCGTTTCAATAAGGTTTCGATTTTTTCGATTTTGATTTTTCCGATTTCGATAACAAATAATTGATTCGATTTATCGATAAATCGATTGGAATGCACACCCCTACATGGAGATCCAAGCAGCTGAATGCCTTGGGAATTATCAAGTCGATTCTCGGAAGGATGGGCCTCAGCCGCCTACCCGAGCGGGGTTCAAAGAGGGCAAGCCTAGAAATGGTGGCCCTAGCAGAAGTGGGGGAGATCGGAGTGAAACAAAATCTGAGGCTCCCTCCTCAGGCAACAAAAGTGTTGCGTCAAACAATAATGACAGGGGGAGAAAGCCTCCTTCAGGATGCCATCATTGTGGCGGAACACATTAGAATAATGAGTGTCCACATGCACAGATGAACGCCCATCAAGTTTTTGATGATGGGACGGATGACAACACAGACGATGCAGATCAGACCGAACCAGTAGGTGCATTCGATGCAATTGTTGGCTTTATTTTTGAGGCCTTAGCGGGAGCCAATACTGGTATCCGTAAGAAGAAGGACTCCCGCCCAAGCACCAAGAAAGGGAAAAAGAAGGCGGATGAGAGGACTCCTCCTAAACAAGAGAGAACCATAATATTTGTCTAGATGAAGGTAAATGGCAAGACCATTCGGGCAATGATAGACATGGGTGCTACCCGCAACTGCTTAGCATCAACTTAGGTGGAGCACATTGGTCTAGTTATACGAAAGGGTAGAGGTAGTGTCAAGGCTATCATCTTACCTCCTTAGCCAGTGGGTGGGATAGCTAAAGAGGTACCAGTGAAGCTGGGCCCTTAGGAAGGAAAATTTAACCTGCACGTGGTGATCATAGATAAATTCAAGTTGATAGTTGGATTGGAATTCCTGAGGCAAACCAACACCATGCCTGTACCGTATGCTGACATGTTACTGATGATGGGAGCAAACGGGACCAAGCCCTGCATTATCCCATGTATGCCCATGAATATGGCTGTTGAGAACATCTCAGCCTTGCAGTTGAAGAAGGGGTTCAAAAGACATGAACCTATGTTCCTGGAAACCCTATACATTGAAGATATAGAATGCTCCTCGGTTCCCATTCCTAAATTCGTGAAGGAGCTACTACTGGAGTTTGAAGATGTCATACCACAAGACATGCCAAAGAGACTACCGCCTAGGCCCACTGTGGACCATGAAATTTATTTGGTGCCGGGCGCGAATCTACTCGCCTGGGCGCCTTATAGAATGTCACAAACCAAACTCACCGAGCTTCAGAGACAATTGACGGAAATGATAGACACAGGGATCATTGTGCCCTCCAAATCCCCATACAGGTCCCCTATGTTATTCTAAAAGAAGCATGATGGCAGCCTATGACTCTATGTGGACTATCGAGCTCTAAAAAAAGTCACTATGAAGAACAAGTACCCTATTCCGCTAATGGCAGACTTGTTTGATAGACTGGGTGGTATGGTGGTGTTCACCAAGATAGACCTGAAGACAGGTTATTGGAAAGTTTAGATTACATAAGGTGATGAACACACGATGACCTGTGTGACAAGATACGGGTCGTATGACTTCCTGGTTATGCCGTTCGGCGCCCAACTACATTTTGCAGTTTTATGAACCAAGTCATTCGAGAGTACATTGAGGAATTCGTGGTTGTCTACTTGGATGATATTGTGGTATATAGCCAAACCTTGGAAGAAGACCTGTAGTACTTGCGAAAGGTCCAAGCCCGATTACGGGAGCACGAACTATATGCAGAGCTATCCAAGTTCTCCTTTACTCAAAAATAGATTGAATTCCTCGTATATGTCATCGAGAAAGGGCGGATCAAGATGGACTAACAGAAGATTCAGGCAATCATAGATTGGCTTCCGCCTAAGGATAGTCTCACCTTAAGGGCGTTCCTTGGCCTATGCACTTCTATCGGCAATTTTTGAAAAACTACTCCCTCATTGCATCACCATTGACATAACTCCTCAAGAAGGTCACACCTTGGGATTGGGGACCCAGGCGAGTGGAGGCATTTACCGCATTATAAGTAGATATGTCTAGTAGCCCTATCTTGGCTCGTCTTGATTTAGCCAAGCCATTTGAGGTACAGACGGATGCATCCGACTATGCCATCTGCAGAGTCTTGCTACAAGAAGAGCATCCTGTAGCGTACGAGATCCGGAAGCCGAAAGATATAGAGTGATGCTATGCGGTCTATAGGAAAGAATTATTGGATATCGTCTGTTGCTTGCTCCTTTGGAGGCACTATCTGCTGGGGACCCCGTTCTAGTCAAGACAAATAACATAACTGCTAGTCATTTCATGACTCGGCCGAAGTTGAATGGTCAACAGGCCTGGTGGCTGGAACTCCTAGTTGAATTCCACTTCAACCTGGAGTACAATAGTGGGAAGACCAATCACGATTCCGATGCGCTCAGTCGGAGAGCTGCTCTAGCATCGGTGTGCCTACTCTCCACCCTAAGGGGAGCAAAGTAGCCACCTCCATCAAGGATCAGATACAAGATGTACTCATCTAGGATCCTGCTGCACAGTATTTGGTTGATTTGGTAGGATAGGGTAAGACTGGCCAGTTCTACATGGAATATGGCTTTCTAAAGTGAAAGGTAACCGACATTACGTTCCTAAAGGAAGAGATATGTGAAGGAATCCTCTGGCAGAATGTCATGATACTCTATGCGCCGGTCATCCCGGTGAATGACACATCATGGTGTTACTTCGTCGTGCATATTATTGGCCTCAAATTGCCGATGACATCGCTCAGTATGTCTTGACACAAGCGGGACTCTTGGAATCACTAGATGTCCCAAAGAGACCTAGGGAAAGCATTTCCTTAGATTTAATCACTGGATTGCCCAAGGTCGGAGATCTTATAACTATCTTGGTTGTGGTGGATCAGTTTTCCAAATATGCCACCTTTATTGCAACCCAACAATATATATCAGCAGAAAATACATCTCAACTTCTCTTCTCTCATGTCATCAAATATTGGGGCCTGCCCAAAGACATTGTTAGTGATCGCGACTCACGCTTTACTAGCAACTTTTGGACCTAACTCTTCAAGTTCCTTGGGTCAAAATTGAGTCACAGCTCAAGGTTTCATCCGCTATCTGATGGCCAGACAGAGCGATTCAATGGTATGTTGGAGGAATATCTCCGCCACTTTGTAACCGGATCACAGAAGAATTGAGTGAAGCTTCTGGATGCTGCTCAACTGTGTTTCAATTCACAAAAGAGCTCTAGAACAAGCAAAGGCGCTTTTGAAATTGTTATGGGACAGCAAGAGCTACTCCCACACACCGTGAATGCACAAACATGTCAAAATATCCTCGAGCTGCTAGCTTCTCAAAAGAATGGAAGAAAAATTTGGAGATAGTGCGGAGCTATCTCGTCAAAGCCAAAAAGCGGATGAAGAGGCATGCTGATCAAAATTGTTGCTTTGTTGAATACCAAGTAGGAGACAAAATGATGGTCAAAATCCCAAAGCGGTACTTATTTGCTGGGGTCCATGACCCTCGCCTATTGCAAAAATATACTACACCCTTGTCCATTGAAAGGCACATTGGGAAAGTTTCATATCGGGTGGATACCCCAGCCTGGTGGAAAATTCATCATGTCTTCCATGTCAGCCTCCTAAAACCTTTTTCCAGAAGACACAGAGGATCCTTCACGAAGCCAACTCACAATATCCAGTATTCGAGGCCCCAATTCAACCGGAAAAAGATGAGTTGAAGGTATCCTTGATGATAGAGTGTTTCATGCCTCAAGGAAAGATCACCAAGAGTTTTTGGTTAAATGACAGGGATGTGATGTAGAGTAGAATACTTGGGAGATGGGAATAAACCTCAAAGCCTACAAGAGCCTAATTGATGATTATCTTCAAGAAAGGCGCCAGGACGTCGTCAACTCAGGTGGGGGAGAATGTTATGAGCGGTTTTCCAGCCATGCTCTATGACCCCTTGTGCACACTCTTTATATAAAGCAACAGTCACTGTAACGAAATTTAGCTAAGTAAAATAGGTAATCTAGTTCTTCTATCTAATGGTTACAAAAGTGATCGATACAAAATACAGAGTGACTAACCTTTATGTCAATATTTCAATCATAAGATAGTTGTTGAACTGTAATATTTAACCTTCCAATGCAAGCGATCCCACCCGACTGCCTCACTGGGTTGTACTATTGAGAAGAAATGCCAGCAATCCAGAAGAATTGCTAATTTATGGTCTATGAAACAAAAGACTGAGTAAGGAATTCTGTAGACCGATGGGAGTGTAAAGGAATTCTGTAGACCGATGGGAGTGTAAGGCACCCCTCGAGTCCCGTGGTTCTAACACGGTCGCTTTTATTGACTAATTTAAGGCTTAAATTAATTTTTGACTATTCTTGTATTTTATTCGTTATGGCCTGTCTATTACCACTTTACTCAATCTTTATATTTTTATTAATTGTTTTGACCAAGATGCGTTACGCACACAAGGTATTTCTTTGAAGGTAGATATTAAACCAAGGTACGGAATGCACACATGGCTAAAATATAATTATTTTAAATTTAAAGGCATCGAGACACTGTAATCGTACATGATCCTTTTATTATTTAAACGTATCAATCCAAGGTTCGGGTATGAACACATGGACTAATATTTAAAGTACGTGGAAATCTTTTCTAACATTTTTAGAGTATTTCAATTATTTTTGTCTCTTTCTGATTCAAGACATTTATTTTTATAATTTATTATTGGTTAGATTATTTTGCCATAATTGTGCGAACGCATACCTTGGTTTTAAATTTGGAAATCATAATTATGTCACGTGAACGTATATATAATCACAATAATAGATTATGGGAACAACTACCTTTCGTAGGAGAAACCATAATTAGCAGTTGTAAGTAGTGGAATATATTACTCTAGATAATGGGTTTGAAACTTATTTAAACTTCTACATTAACCAATTAATTTAAAATTTAAAATTGAGAAGTTTTTTTAGTTAGAAAGTTGGTTTGTTTTGTCTTAACATTACATGTGGCAATCAAGTGTTATTCCATTTGGCTTAAAGAGAAGCTTTTGTCTTTGGCTTTTAAGTATATATTGATATTTGAATTTAAATATCTATAAAAATAAAAATTAGCATATATATATATATACTTTATTTTAATTAATAAATATAGTTATTTATTAATTACTTATAATTAAAAAATCGAAATAATTACCCATTCAAATTGGGTGGGAGTAGTTTTAAGTTTGATTTTTTAAAATAAAAAAATAATAAAATTAATTATAAAAAAAACCAAAAGAGAAGAAGAAAAACTACTCATTCAAATCGGGGAGTAGTTTTAAGTTGGATTTTTAAAATATAAAATAAAATTAAAAAATAAAAGATTACCACTTCAAATTGGGGAGTAGTTTGTAATGACCCGACCCGTCATTTCTTGTATTTCAGACATGTTATTCCCGTGTTATGATTCCCCGTGTGTAATTATATGTGTTTGGTAACTTTACGGTCGCTTGGTTGAATTTGGATAGGAATGAGATAAATAGTCTCCTAAAGGAAAAGCTTAAGTTGGAAAAGACAATCGGACGTTGACTTATGAGTTAGATGGCTCGGAATGAATTTCCGACGGCTCTAATAGTTTTGCGGGATGATTTATGACTTAGGAGTGAAAACGAAAATGAATTCGGAGGTCCGGTGTGGAAGTTAGCCTAGTTTGGCGAAGTTGGAATTTCGGAGAAATCCGGTTGATATGTGAGAATTTGATCCGAGGGTCGGAATGGAATTTTGAGAGTTGCAGTAGCTTTGTTAAGTAAATTTGGATATGTGTGCAAATTTTAAGGTCATTCGGGCTTCGTTTGGTTGTTTTCGGCATCGAATATGATTTTGGAAAGTTTAAGTTTAACTTAGAATTTAATTCAATGATTTTGGTGATTTTTGATGTTAAAGTTAGTGTTTTTATGGCCCGGGCAAGTTTGAATGAGGTATTAGGTCGAGTTTGTGCTTTTGGTTGAGGTTTTGAGGGCCTCGGGATGATCTCGGATGGTTGACGGGATGATTTTTGGACTTGGAAAGCTGCAAAAAATGCAGCAGCTGTTGCAGACGGTTTTACCCTATGCGATCGCGTAGGGTGTCCTGCGATCGCATAGGAGGGTGATCAGGGGTCCAACATTTTTGTTCAATGTGATCGCGTATTTGTGACTGCGATCGCGTAGGGTGAATTCGATGTGCTCTGTGATCGCAGAGTGTTTGATGCGGACGCGTATGGATAATGGGGAAAGCAGTGCATTCGCGTAGCGATCATTGTGTTCGCATAGAAATCATTGCGATCGCGTAAGAAGAAATGGGAGGCTTCAGGTTTTGTTCTCTGCGATCGCAAGCATGGGGCTGCGACCGCGTATAAGGAATTAACTGGGCAGTTAAGTTTTATTAGATTATTTCATCTGCGAGCTTCATCACATTTCCTCCATTTTTAAAATACCTTGAGAGCTTGTGGGCGGATTTTGAAGGGGATTTTGACGGGAAGTGATTGGATGTAAGTCTCGTGGTCTTATTACGTCATTTTATTGAAGAATCAACCATTAATTCCCTGAAATTGGGTGTAAAAGGTGATGAACTAGGGCTTGAAATTTCAAATGAAATTTGGGGATTTGGAGGAGCAATTGGACTTCGATTTTTATAAAATTTATAAGTATAGACTCGTGGCGAGACGAAGGTCATTTTGATGTAAAAATTTCTGGATTTTGAGACGTGGGCCTGGGGCTCGGGTTTTGCTAATTTCGCGAATTTTGATATTTTTCGAGTTATTTTGATTGGGTTATATTTCATTAGCCTATTGTAATGTATTCGTTGTGGTTTTGGCAAGATTCGTCGCTCGTAGAGGTTGATTTGAGGCAAAAGGGCATTTTGAGCTAGTCTACGGCCGGCTAGAGGTGAGTAATGCTAGTAAATGTTGTTATGAGGGTTTGAAACCACGGACTTTCACATCATAACGCTATATTAAGGAGAGACACGCACCCCATGATAAGTGTGGGGTCGGATACTATTGGGGATTGTGACTTGGTCCCTCCCGAGTGAGATTATACTATATTGGCGTATGCTACACACACTGTGATGATTATTATTGGGCTTTGTGCCGTGTTTGGGGCCTAGTGCCGACTTGTAGAATCCTTCGGGAATTGGCATTACTGTTTAGCATGATTGCATATCATTTTCTATCAGTCAATGGTTTTAAAGCACTATTTTACAAACCCATCCACATTTTCTAATGTTTCAAACTTATATGCTATCTTTTAAATATATCTCGGCTGAATATCATTGTTTATAAATGCCCAATGGGCTTTGTTATACTTTCTGGACTAATATTGGGTGGCTCGGGCTGCGCGCCGCAACGGTGATTGAAAATAGTGGTAACTTGGACACTGTATGATATGAGCGGTCAGGTAACTTGGACTGACCTGGTTTGATTGTTCGCCACTACACTAGATGGCTGGTTATTGCGCTTGGGCTGTAGGAGCCCCTCCGGAGTCTGTACACACCCCCAGTGAGCGCCATCGACGATAAATGTTATGGATGGCTCGGGCTGCACGCCGTAGTGGGTACTGGATTGTACCATCATATGCATTGCATCGCATCCTTGCATTTGCATATTATATATATTGTTTAGCTGTTCAGTTTAAGATATTGTTTTACTTTGTCCTTTAGCTTACTTTGTGTATTTACTGTGTTTTCTTACTTTCGGGGTTTTATTTACTGTTATTACTCACTGGGTCGGAGTATTCACATTACTCCCTACACCATTTGTGCAGATCCAGGGCATTCTCAGAAGGATTAGATCCTGTAGTTGTCAGATTCAGCAGTTTGGAGTGTTGAGGTAGCTGCACGGCGTTCGCAGCCATCGACTCTCCTTCCCTCTATATTTATTTCCTGATTACCATCGTACTTTCATTTTTGAACAAACTTGTATCAGATTGGATTCATCTTTTTGAGGCTCAGACTTGTGACACTGGGTCCGAGGTGGTTGATGGTTGTATTCAATATTTATTCGCTCTGTTTTGGAATTGAAATCTCTCATTGTTTTGAGCATATTGTTTCTTTTAAATCTCTAAAGCTGGGAATATTGGTAATGAGGTCGGGCTTGCCTAGCTTTACGGATGGGCGCCATCACGACCGGGTTTGGGTCGTGACAAGTTCAAGTTGGAGTTTTGTAATTGTTTTAAAATAAAAAAATAGAAAATAAAGCAATAAAAAACTTTGTTTTAAATTGTGGAATAGTTTCTTCCAAATATTCTATATTTTATATATCTTCTATATATTGTTAAAAGGAGAGGATAAAACTCTCTCCTTAATCCAAGTGTTAACCTAGAAAAAAGCCACATGACATAATTAGTTAATGTCACGACCCGAATTTCCCACCATCGGGGGTCATGATGGCGCCTACTAGTAGGAGCTAGACAAGCCAACTCATACTTATATTTTTATTTTTAACAATACTTATTTAAATCTATTATCAACAATATTAAAATTTTAGCGGAATAAAATAAATTTAGCAGAAGACTTACAAATTTTACTAGATGCGTTACTGAAATTTTAACGTAATACACCCAGGAACAGGTGTCACAATACTCACGAACTTCTAAGAATAATACACATAACCGTGTGAAAGAAATATAATATTGTTTGTCTCGAATATATGAGATAACAGATTGAAAGTAAAGATAGAGGAGGAGCTGGGTTCTGCGGACGCCTGCAAGGCTACCTCGGTGTCTCGATGATCAAAAACTAACACCCGCACTACAGCTGCTCCTGATGTCCAAAACTTGTATCTGCGCAAAAAGAGCGCAGAGTGTAGAATCAGCACAACCGACCCCATGTGTTGATAAGTGTCTGGCCGATCCCAGCGAAGTAGTGACAAGGCTAGAACTAGAAACTCACATAAACTTGTACAGTCCAAAATATATATGCGACAATAATGACAGAAAGTAGCAATTAATGTTTAGGAAAGAAAAATCCTCTGGGGTAACAAGTAAATATAATGGCAGGAATAGAATAAAGAAATTTAATTCACTTTCAAGTTCAAATCAACATGCAAGCGTGCAACCCGATCCCATTTCATTTCATTTCTTGGTGTAGGCGTACCACCCGTCACGCCCCAAAGCCGAGGGGCATGACCGGCGCCCGATCGGGAATCCCCAGTTGAGCGGACCTTGGTGCCTTTACTATTCCCCACGCATTACCCCTCACATTATTCCTTGTTAATTAGCCAAAATATACCAAATTGCAATTGAAAGCAAATAAGAATTCTCTTTTATAAGCACACATTATGATTAACAAGGAACATCTTTTACAAAACCCACATTATGATTAACAGGGAAAATGGTGAACAAACTTCAGCGCCAAAAACATACAGCTATATACATAAGTTATAACCCACATGACACTGTCTAGGGAGCCTCTAGGAGAAGATAATTCAACACTTGCCAGCGATAAGGCCCCGGCTATACCTTTGCAATGACATCACAAAACTACTATTACAACAACGGAGGTGGCCTGAACCACGCAGGGCCCTATAAGGAGAGGGCTCACCAATATGTACACAGCTGATAGAAAGGAGGAGGAGCTACGGACGGTGGACTAGAGTGCCTGCCATAGATCCACCTACAATCATAACACGAATGTAGCGCCCCCGGCAAAAGGGATGTCAGTACATTTGATTGTACTGGCATGTATGAACAAACTCTGTCCCAAATAAACTCAAGCCAAAATGCATATACAAGTATAAAACCGAACAACAACAGTACAACCATGGAGCAACAACCAAACATTTCACAACAAATGATACAATTAGTCAGACAAAGGGGCAATCAGTGCCCCACAAGTTACAAACTCTCCTACTGTCTCCTTTCACAATTCCATATTGATCATTTCATGATTTTGTATTCATATCAATAGTGATATTGGATCACATTTTCCACCCTTATTACCTCGTCCACCCTTATTACCTCGGCCACCCTTATCACCCCAACCCACACCTTATTTCATCGTGTAGCGGCACGCAACCCGAACCCGCCTGACAGTTTCAATTCACAACAACATACAACACAACAAAAATTACAAGAAATAAACTATAGCACATTGTTAATATATAACCACAACAAGGGTAATGTATTTCCACAACTAGCAACAACAATTTTCTCATGTTCATCAACTTTGTACACAATTGGATTACCACAACAGTTGTTCACAATCAATCATACACGTTGTTCCATAATATTTCCATTTCCATCATTTCCAAACTCTTTACATATAAGTTCCTCAACTTCCACCACAAATGTTACCACACAAGTATACGTCACAAGAGTTTCACAATGATCCCCACATGAATGTCAATTATCAAACAATTTCACAAACTAACACAAGGTATTTCACAAGGATCATAGTTAGCCATACATACCTGGAGTTGACTATCCCCTTCAAACCCCTAGTCCAATTCGCCAAGCAATCAAGAAGTCAATCTAGTCCATGAGCAACATTTAGGTTTTAGAAATTGAACTCATAGTTATTACCCAATTCCTTGTTTAGCTAGATTCTAGGGTTTTAGGAGCATGCATGAGAGTTTTATGAAGAATTTCAAAACAAGTGTGTGAGGTTCCCCTCCCAAGCTTAAATTTTGAAAATTAGGGGAAATGGGTTAGGGATTTTACCTGAGAAATCAGTAGAGAAGACAATGCACCAAGAATTTTCCGGGCTCCAACGGTTTTGGAAAGACTAGATGATGGAGAATTTACTTTCTCTCTCAAGAACCCTCTCTCCCTCTCTCTTATTCTGATAAGGAATGTGTTAAAAATGAGGGAGAAAATGTTTTAATAAAAGGTGGGTCGGGTCTAAAATTTTAGAAAAATACGAGGCGAGCACGATCTACGACGCAATCTGCGGTCGTAGAACTGACATGCGGTCCGCAGAATGGACCGTAGAAATGTCTCAAGTTTCGAACCTCTCTGGTTGGGAATGCGGTAGATATGCGGTCTGCATTCCTATTTTGCGATCGCAGAATGCACCGCAGAACTGACCTTCGAATTTCTTCAGGGACCATATGCGATCAATCTGAGGTCCGCATATTGATTATGCGACCGCAGATCTGACCGCGTATTTGACATCAAAAATTGGTTGATCTCTGGTTCATTCTGCGGTAGGAATGCGGTCCGCATAGCTGATCTCCGACCGCATTCTGGACTGCATTTTGAAAATTTTTTGGAAAAATTTCGATTTTACATATTAAGTGAAAAACGGTAAAAAGGATCTGATCCATGTATATAGGCTCGACTCTACGAGCTGCTAACATCTGAGTACTCATTTTCACAGGGCCTTACATCATCCCCCGCTTAAGATCATTCATCCTTGAATGAGGACTCGGGGACCAAATGTGTTGAAAACATGATATGCAAGTTCCTACACTTTTATTAACTTTCAAGTTTGTTTTAGAAAAATTTTGCCAGAGTCTCCTTTGTAATATGGACATAACCACCTGTCGAAGAACCCCTTAAACATATTCTCAAGCAATGCTACTCAAACTTGCTACCTTTACAACAGTTATACAAATGCACAATCTTAATACTTGCACATATTCAACCTCTTGATACACTTTTCAACCATTTTGGCACACTAAATGTAATCAAATTAAGCATTAATCATCTGTACTATTAAAGCCATTTACCTATCATAAGGGTACGATACACTTATTCATTTCAATACGATTCCTCCATGCAAAACTAATCATTATATAATTAGAACACTTTGATACACCATCTCCATGCAAAATTAATTATTACTTCCATACATCACCTTACCATGGGAGCACAAAACTTTCATTACCAAAAAGGACTGCACATTGCTCAAATAGTTACAACACATAATTTTTGTTGGCACAACTTGGAGAAACTACAATAGTAGGCACTTGGGAAGAGAAGGAAGGTTTCTTACACCTAATGGGACACAACACTAGTTCTCCTGGGGACAAGATTCGCACGACCATTTCTAAATTTATTCAAATAAATGGTGGTATTTTATCTTCATCTCATCTTCCGCTTCCCACGTGGCTTCCTCGACTTGTTGGTTTCGCCACAACACCTTAACTGATGCAATCTCCTTGTTCCGCAGATATAGGACTTGTCTATACAGAATAGCAATCGGAATCTTTTCATATGATAACTCTTCTGTAACCTTGATGTCTTCAACTGGCATGATTTTAGACGGATCACCCACAACCTTCCTCAACATGGATACATGAAACACCGGGTGCACCAAGGACATCTCAGGGGGAAACTCCAATCTATACCCAACTTGACCGATCCTCCGGGTGATTTGATAAGGCCCGACATACCTAGAGCTTAGTTTTCCCTTCTTCCCAAAGCGCATGACTCCTTTCATAGGAGATACCCTCAAGAATACCCAATCTTCTTCTTGAAACATAAATTCTCTTCGACGCACGTCCGCATAGGATTTCTGGAAACTTTGAGCAGTCTTCATCCTCTCCTAAATGACTCTTAACCTTCTCCATGGCCTGAAGCTCGAGATCTGGCCCTATTAATTCTGCTTCACCAACCTCGAACTACCCGATCGGGGACCTACACCTTCTTCCGTACAATGCTTCGAATGGGGCCATCTGGATGCTAGCATGGAAGCTGTTATTATAAGCAAACTCTATAAGGGGCAGGTGATCATCCCAGTTACCTTTGAAATCCAAGACACATGCCCACAATATATCCTCGAGCATTTGAATAGTCCGCTCTGCTTGGCCATCGGTCTGCGGATGAAAAGCCGTGCTGAGATTCACTTGAGTACCCAAACCTTGCTGAAATTCCTCCAGAATTTAGTTGTAAACTGAGCTCCTCGATCCGAAATGATAGAAAGTGGCGTACCATGAAGCCTCACTATCTCCTTGATATACAATCGAGCATATTGTTCCGCAGTATCGGTGGACTTAACTGGCAAAAAGTGAGATGATTTGGTGAGCCTATCCACAATTACCCAAATTGAGTCGAACTTGTGCTGAGTACAAGGTATTCCTCTCAAGAAGTCCATATTGATCATTTCCCACTTCCACATCGGTATTTGTATAAGGTGAGTCAGCCCTCCCGGCCACTGATGCTCGGCCTTTACTTGCTGGCAATTTGGACACTTAGAGACGAAGTACGCCACACTCTTCTTCATACCACTCCACCAATAAATATCCTTGAGATCGTGATACATCTTTGTAGAGCCTGGGTGCACTGAATACCTGGAATGATGAGCCTCCTCCTACAATCATAACACGAATGTAGCACCCCCGCCAAAAGGGACGTCAGTACATTCTAATTGTACTGGCATGTATAAACAAACTCTGTCCCAAGAACCCTCTCTCCCTCTCTCTTATTTTGATCAGGAATATGTTAAAATAAGGGAGAAAGTGTTTTAATAAAAGGTGGGTCGGGTCTAAAATTTAAGAAAAATACCAGGCAAGCACAATCTGCGATGCATGCGGTCGCAGAACTGACATGCGGTCCGCAGAATGGACCTCAGAAATGGCTCAAGTTTCAAACCTCTCTGGTTAGGAATGCGGTAGATATGCGGTCCGCATTCCTGTTCTATGGTCGCAGAATGCACCGCAGAACTGACCTTCGAATTTCTTCAAGGACCATATGCGATCATTCTGCGGCCCGCATATTGATTATGCGACCGCAGATCTGACCGCATCTTTGACATCAAAAATTGTTGCTATCTGATTCATTATGCGGTAGGAATGTGGTCCGAATATCTGATCTGCGACCGCATTCTTGACCGCATTTTGATATTTTCTGAAAAATTTCGATTTCACATTTTAAGTGCAAAATGGAAAAAAGTATCTGATCCACGTAGGTAGGCTCGACTCTACGAGGTGCTAATATCTGAGCACTCATTTTCACGAGGCCTTACACCTCCTATTTCAATAATATCTTGTGGTAGGCGTACCGCTCGCTCCCATTTCAATTAATATCTCATGGAAGGTGTACCACCTGCTCCCATTACAATTAATATCTTGTGCTAGGCGTGCCACCCGCTCCCATTTCAATTGATATATTGTGGTAGGCGTACCACCTTCTCCCATTTCATCATCAACTCAGTTCACAATATGTCATCGGCAACTATGGCCAATAAAAATAATCAATATAAGTTTTGGTACGCGTACCACTCGCTCCCATTTCATTATCATAACATGTGGTAGGCATACCACCCGCTCCCATTTCACTTTTAACATAGCTTTCAATATATATAATATTGGCAAGAGAAAACAATAACTCCGTACCAAGGCTCAACAATTAATTCTTTCTTTTATTCACTTCTTACTTAATTATTATGTCATCGTTCGAGCCAATGCTCCGGGAATTCACAATTTATAATTTCCTAGAAGTAAACCATTAGGTGTGGAAGAATTTCACAATATCAAATATTCACAAGTAATGACTCACGGTCATACTAGACCCCAACGTATAGATACTTGTCACCATGCCTATACGTCGGACTCCGCACATAGCAATTAGCAAATAGACTCAACTCATATTCCCTCTAGCTAGGATAGATCAAACACTTACCTCGAAGGTTTACTGCAAATTCAATCCTTAAGCAATGCCCTTTCCTTTCGAATTTGGCTCCAATTCAATTGTATCTATACACAATTGATTTAATATCATCAATACTACTCAACAAAATAATCCAAATGGCTAAATATATATTTTACAACATTATCCCCGGAATAGGAAACATCGATCCCGGGCCCACGTGGTCAAAACACGAGGTTCAAACCATTTTCCGATAACCCATTCACTCATGAGTTCAACCATACCAAAATTACTAAATTTCGATAACATTTCGACCCTCAAATCCTCAAATCTATTCTAGAGGGTTTCTAAGCTTTTCCCGCTAAATTCATAGATTTAATTAAAAAACTTAAAATAGATTCGAGTAATATAACCAAAAATTAAGTTAAGAACACTTACCACGATGATTTTCTTGAAAAACTCTCAAAAAATTGCCTCACCCGAGCTCCAAATTGCCAAAAATGGCAAAATTTCGGAACTTCCCAAAATAATCTGCACATAAATTTTTTGGGGTACTGTTCACCCTTGTTACTGTTCATGGGTACTATTCACGGGTACTTTTCACGAGACTATTCACGTGTACTATTCACGGGTACTGTTCATAGTTACTTTTCATCTGTACTGTTCATGGGGGGGGGGGGGTTACTATTTCTCCAATTTTCAGAATTGTTTTCCTAAGTCTGAATCACTCCGAGGCACCTTCGAAACACTCCCGAGCCCTCGGGGATCCAAACCAAACATGCACACTTACTCAAAAACATCATAAGAACTTGCTCGAGCAATCAAATTGCCAAAATAACATCAAAATCAATGATTTGAGCCTTAAATCCAAGCAATCTTTCAAATTTCATAAACTTCCAAATTTTCCAATTTAAGGCCGAAACACGTCAAACGACGTCCCTTTTCAACCAAACTTTACACGAAGCGCTTAACCATCAAATATGACCTGTAGCGGGTGTCGGAACCAAAATACGAGCCCGATGCCATTACTTTTTGATCAAATTTTTAATTTAATTTTCCTTAAAGATTTTCAGAAAACAATTTCACGAAAAATTCTTTTCTTTTCTCGGGCCTGAGACCTCGGAATCTGATTCCGGGATCCCATATTTTTCTACGGACCTTCCGAGACCATCAAATCACGGGTCCGAGTCTGTTTACCAAAAATGTTGACCAATGTCAACTTTATCAATATTACTATCAAAATTTTTTCAATTTTTCACATAATTCATATATATCAACATAATACAATTTCCGGCTTCGCGCCCGGACTGTGCACGCAAATCGAGGCAACTAGCAGCAAGGTTTTCAAGGCCTCTGAAGCTCGAAATGGTTAGTAAAAACAAGTGATGACCCTTTGGGTCGTCATATTCTCCACATATAAAACAACCGTTCTTCCTCGAACGGACAAAAGAAAGAAGTACCTGAGTCAGGAAATAGATGAGGATAACGGCTCCGCATGTCAGACTCGGACTCCCAGGTCGATGCCTCTAGAGGCTGACCTCTCCATTAAACTTTTCGACCTCAACTATCGAACCTGCCGGTCTAATATAGCTATCAGTTCCTCCTCATAAGACAGATCCTTGTCCAATTGGACAGTGCTGAAATCTAACATGTGCGATGGATCGCCGTGATATTTTCGGAGCATGGATACATGAAACACTGGATGCACAGCTGACAAATTAGGTGGCAAAGCAAGTTTATAAGACACCTTTCCCGCACGATCAAGGATCTCGAATGGGCCAATAAACCTAAGGCTAAGCTTGCCCTTCTTACCAAATCTAATCACGCCCTTCATAGGCGATACACGGAGTTGTACGAAGCCTATCCTGAATAATCTTGACCTTATCCAAGGCCTCCTGAACTATATCCGTACCCAACAACCGAGCCTCTCCCGGCTCAAACCATCCAACCGGAGAACGACACCGTCTACCATACAAGGCTTCATAAGGAACCATCTAAATGCTCGATTGGTAGCTATTATTATATGCAAACTCTGCCAAAGGCAGGAATTGATCCCACGAGCCTCCAAAATCAATAACACAGGCTCGAAGCATATCCTCCAATATCTGAATAGTCCTCTCGGACTGACCGCTGACCGTGTGTCTGGGAATGAAATGTTGTACTCAGCTGAACCTAGGTGCCCAACACCTTCTGAAATGCTTTCCAGAACTGTGAGGTAAACTGCGGACCTCGATCCGATATGATAGATATAGGCACCCCATAAAGGCGAACAATCTCCCTGATATAAATCTCAGCATATCTCTCGGATGAATAGGTGGTGGCAACTGGAATAAAATGCGCTGACTTGGGAAGCCTATCAACAATAACCCATACAACATCAAACTTCTTCCGAGTCATCGGAAGGCCAGTAACAAAGTCCATAGTGATCTGCTCCCACTTCCACTCTGGAAGCTCAATTTTTTGAAATAAACCCCAAGCCTCTGATGTTCATATTTAACATGTTGACAATTCAAACACCGCGCTAAATATGCCACAATATCCTTTTTCATTCTGCGCCACCAATAATGCTGCCTCAAATCCTGATACATCGTTGCTGCGCCTAGATGAATAGAATATCGGGAACTGTGAACTTCTTCTAAGATCAATTCTCGAATCCCATCAACATTTGGTACACAAATTCTCCCTTTCATTCTCAAAACTCCATCAGCATCTTAGGTGACCTTCTTGGCACCTCCTCATTGAACCGTGTCTTTAAGGACACATAAATGGCAATTATCAAACTGTGTATCGTGGATACACTCAGATAATGAAGAGCGAGCGACCGTGCAAGCTAGCACTCGACTAGGTTCAGAAATATCCAATCTCACAAAATTATTGGCTAAGGCCTGAACATCCATAGTAAGCGGCCTCTGACTGACCGGTATATAAGCAAGACTGCCTATGCTAGCTGACTTCCTGCTCAAAGCATCGGCCACCACATTTGCCTTTCCCGGATGATATAAAATGGTGATATCATAATCTTTCAATAATTCCAGCCATCTTCTCTGCCTCAAATTTAACTCCTTCTGCTCAAACAGGTACTGAAGGCTCTTGTGATCAGTGAATACTTCACATGACACGCCATACAAATAATGCCTCCAAATCTTCAATGCATAAACAATCGCCGCCAACTCCAAGTCATGAACTGGATAGTTCTTTTCATGAATCTTCAACTGCCTCGAAGTATAGGCAATAACCTTGCCATCCTGCATCAATAATGCACCAAGCCCAATACGGTACGCATCACAATAAACAGTATAAGGTACGGAACCCGTGGGCAAAACTAACATCGGTGCTGTGGTCAAGTCTGTCTTGAGCTTCTGAAAGCTCTCTTCACATTGATCTGACAATTCGAACTGGACACCCTTCTGGGTCAATCGATCATCAGGATTGCAATAGATGAAAACCCCTCCACAAACCGGCGATAATAACCCGCTAATCCCAAGAAACTCTGGATCTTTGTGGCGAATGCTGGTCTAGGCCAGTTCTTAACTGCCTCAATCTTCCTTGGGTCAACCAGAATACCTTATGATGTCACAACATGACCCAAGAATGCGAGAACTTAGCCAAAATTCACATTTTGAAAATTTGGCATATAGCTAACTATTCTTCAAGGTCTGAAGGGCCACTCTGAGATGATGTGCATGCTCCTCCTGTCTGCGGGAGTATATCAATATATCATCAATGAAGAGGATCACGAACAAATCTAAATAAGGCTTGAACACTTCGTTCATCAATTCCATAAAAGCTGCTGGGGCATTTGTCAACCCAAAAGACATGTGGAGAAGTTCATAATGCCCGCACCAGGTACGGAAAGCTGTCTTAGGAACATCTGATGCCCTAATCTTCAACTGATGGTAGCAAAATCTCAAGTCTATCTTTGAAAATACCTTATCACCCTGAAGTTGGTCAAATAAATCATCAATCTGCGGTAATGGATACTTGTTCTTTATCTTAACCTTGTTCAGTTGTTGATAATCAATGCAAATTCGCATCGAACAATCTTTCTTCTTAACAAATAATACCGGCGCACCCCACGGGAAAACACTGGGTCTGATGAAACCCTTTTCAAGTAAATCTTGCAACTGTTCCTTCAATTCCTTTGACTCCGGCGGGGCCATACGATATGGAGGAATAGGAATGGGCTGAGTGCCCGGATCTAGATCAATGCAAAAATCAATATCCCTGTGGGGTGGCATACCCGGGAGGTCTGAAGGGAATACCTTAGGAAACTTGCAAACCACGGGCACCGAATTAATAGAAAGAACATTGGCGCTAGAGTCCTGAACATAGGCTAGATAAGCCAAGCACCCTTTCTTAACCATACGTTGAGCCTTATCATATGAAATCACATTGCGGCTAATATGACTAGAAATTCCTTTCCCTTTAATACGAGGCAAATTCGGCAGAGCTAAAGTTACGGTCTTGGCATGACAATCCAAGATAGCATGATATGGAGATATCCAGTCCATTCCCAATATAATATCGAAGTCAACCATATTTAGAATCAATAAATCAACATGGGTCTCAAGACCCCCAATCACCACAACACAAGATTGATGGACTCGATCAACCACAATGGAGTCAGCCACTGGTGTAGACATATAAACAGGAACGCCCAATGGATCACTAGGTTGAACCAGGTATGGTGCAAAATAAGAAGACACGTACGGATATGTAGACCCAGGGTTAAATAGCATTAATGCCTCTCTATCACAGACCAGAACAGTACCTGTAATAACTGCATCTGAGGACTCAGCCTCTGGTTTGGCCTGAAGTGCATAGCATCGGGGCTGGGGCCCGCTACCCTGAGCAATATCTCTGGGATGATCAGCTACTGGATGACATCTGCCTCTGTCGGTTTGAGCTCCACCTCTATGACCTCCACCTCCACCTCTAGTACCCCTGCCACCTCCTCTAGATGGCTGGGCAGGATGTGGAACTTCTGGTGCCTGAATTATAGCACGAGAATTCTGGTGCTGAGAACTACTCGAAGCCCGAGGGCAATACCTGGCAACGTTCCTCGTGTCTCCACACATGAAACATGCCCTCGACTGCTGGGGATGACGGCCCTAGACACTCTGAAGTGGTGGTGCACTGATAGGTGCTGATGGTGCACTATAAAACTGCTGATCAGAGTAATGCGGCTTAAAACCACGACCACCTGAAGCACCGTGAGAAGCCTGAAGGGATGACTGAAAAGGCCTAAGAGGATGGCCTCTCCCATAAGAATCACTACCTCCAGACGAGGTACAACTAAATCTACCTGAGTTACGGGGCCTCTTGTCCGACCCATGAACTCCTCCATAAGACAGAGCCATTTCGGTCCAGCGGGCTACATTGGCCGCCTCCTGAAAAGTGATCTCACTCCCGGCTCCCATAGCCATCTGAAGACGAATTGGCTGAATCAACCCATCAATAAACCTCCTCACCCTCTCTCTCTCTCTCTCTCTGTCTCTCTCTCTCTCTCTCTCTATCTCTCTCGGTAGGCAGTATGACAATGGCATGCCGAGCTAGATCAATAAACCGGGTCTCATACTGTGTAACTAACATGGAGCCCTGGTGGAGGTGCTCAAACTGTCTGTGAAGAGCTTCCCTCTGAGTCACTAGAAGAAACTTTTCCAAAAATAATCCTGCAAACTGGTCCCAAATCAAAGACGGCGACCCTGCTGGTTTGGATAAACAATAGTCAGATGAAAAGTGGCAAAGTCAACACCATTGATCTCCACAATACCCATAGTCCGTAGAACCTCATGGAAGCTATATATAAAGTCCTGGGGATCCTCTGAAGAAGTACCACTAAATGTAGTGGTAAAGAGTTTGGTGAATCAGTCCAATCTCCATAAAGCATTGACGGACATAACTGCACCCTCACCAGTCTGTGTCACTATGCCTGGCTGAACTGCCACAGCTGGCTGAACAACTGGAACTTGAACCTGGGAAGCTACTGGCTTCGGAGTGCGTGTAGAATGAGTCTGATTATCTCCTCCAGCTTGAGAAGTAGTTGGTGCTGATGGAAGCAAACCCGCTCTAGAAATACTCTCCATAAAACCAACCAATTGGACCAAAGCATTCTGAAGGACTGGGGTGGCAATAAACCCCTTTGGGACCTGAGCTGGGCCCACTGGATCAGCTGGGGCCGAAACCTCCTCATCATGAATCGGAGGCTCCGCCACTAGTGCTGCTGCTCGGGGCTGAGCTCTGCCCCTACCTCGGCCTGTAAGACGGTCTCTGCCCCTAGTTGGAGCTGCTGTTGGGGCCTCGGGATGCTGATCATTAGACGGGGAAGCACGTGTTCTTGCCATCTGTTGAAAGGACATAGTAGAAATTTAATTAGCATTTGAAGAACAGATTCGCACGACAGGAAAGAATGAAGGTGAAATTTTCCTAACTCTATAGCCTCTTGGGAATAAATACAAACGTCTCCGTACCGATCCCTCAGACTCTACTAAGTTTGTTCGTGAGTTGTGAGACCTATGTAATCTAGTGCTTTGATACCAACTTGTCACGACCCGAATTTCCCACCATCGGGGGTCATGATGGCGCCTACTAATAGGAGCTAGGCAAGCCAACTCATACTTACATTTCCATTTTTAACAATACTTACTGAAATCTATTATCAACAATATTAAAATTTCAGCGGAATAAAATAAATTTAGCGGAAGACTTACAAATTTTACTAGATGCGATACTAAAATTCCGACGTAATACACTACCCAGGAACTGGTGTCATAATACTCACGAACTTCTAAGAATAACATACATAACCGTTAGAAAGAAATATAATATTGTTTTTCTCGAATATATGAGATAACAGACTGAAAGTAAAGATAGAGGAGACGCCGGGTCCTGCGGACGCTTGCAAGGCTACCTCGGTGTATCGATGATCAAAAATTAACACCCACACTATTGCTTCTGTTGCTGTCCAAAACCTGTATCTTCGCAAAAAGAGCGCAGAGTGTAGAATGAGCACAACCGACCCCATGTGCTGGTAAGTGTCTGGCCTATCCCGGCGAAGTAGTGACAAGGCTAGAACTAGACACTCACATAAACTTGTACAGTCCAAAATATATAAGACAAAAATGACAGAAAGTAGCATTTAATGTTTTGGAAAGAAAACATGCTCTGGGGTAACAGCAAAATATAATGAAAGGAATAGAATAAAGGAATTTAATTCACTTTCAAGTTCAAATCAACTTGTTGCAGGCATGCAACCCGATCCCATTTCATTCCATATCTTGTGGTAGGCGTACCACCCGCTCCCATTTCAATAATATCTTATGGTAGGCGTACCACCCGCTCCCATTTCAATTAATATCTTGTGGTAGACGTACCACCCGCTTCCATGTCAATTAATATTTTGTGGCAGGCGTACCACTCGCTCCCATTTCAATTAATATCTTGTGGTAGACGTACCACCCGCTCCTATTTCATCATCAACTCAGTTAACAATATGTCACCGACAACTATGACCAATAACAATAATCAATATAAGTTGTGGTAGGCGTACCACTCGATCCCATTTCATTATCATAACATGTGGTAGGCGTACCACCCGCTCCCATTTCACTTTTAACATAGCTCTCAATATATATACTATTGGAAAGAGAAAACAATAACTCGGTACCAAGGATCAATAATTTATTCTTTCTTTTATTCACTTCTTACTTAACTATTATGTCATTGTTCGAACCAACGCCCCGGGAATTCACAATTTATAATTTCCTAGAAGTCAACAATTACGTGTGGAAGAATTTCACAATTTTAAATATTCACTAGTAATGACTCACGGTCATGCTAGACCCCCAATGTATAGATAATTGTCATAATGCCTATACGTCGGACTCCGCACATAGCAATTAGCAAATAGACTCAACTCTTACTCCCACAAGCTAGGATAGATCAAACACTTACCTCGAAGGTTTACGGCAAATTCAATCCTTAAGCAATGCCCCTTCCTTTCGAATTTGGCTCCAATTCAATTGTATCTATAGACAACTGATTTAATATCATCAATGCTACTCAACAAAATATCCAAATGGCTAAATATACATTTTACAACATTCTGCCCGGAATAGTAAAAATTGATCCCCAGGCCACGTGGTCAAAACACGAGGTTCGAACCTTTTCCGATAACCCATTCATTCACGAGTTCAACCATACCAAAATTATTAAATTTTGATAACATTTCGACCCTCAAATCCTCAAATCTATTCTAGAGGGTTTCTAAGCTTTTCCCGCTAAATTCACGAATCTAAAGCCAAAACATACAATAGATTCGAGTAATATAAACAAAATTAAGTTAAGAACATTTACCTCGATGATTTCCTTGAAAATCTCTCAAAAAATTGCCTCACCCGAGCTCCAAATTGCCAAAAATGGCAAAATATTTTCGGAACTTCCCAAAATAATTTGCCCAGAAATTTTCGGGTTAATGTTCACCCGTGTGTATTGTTCACCCGTGTTACTGTTCATGGGTACTGTTCAAGGGTACTATTTCTGCAATTTTCAGAATTTTTTCCTAAGTCCGTATCACTCCGAGGCATCTCCGAAACACTCCTGAGCCCTCGGGGCTCCAAACCAAATATGCACACTGACTCAAAAAGATCATAAAAACTTTCTCGAGCAATCAAATCGCCAAAATAACATCAAAATCAATGATTTGAGCCTTAAATCCAAGAAATCTTTCAAATTTCATAAACTTCCAAATTTTCCAATTTAAGGCCGAAACACGTCAAACGACGTTCGTTTTAACCAAACATTAATGGAAGCTCTTAACCAACATATATGATCTGTACCGGGTGTCGGAACCAAAATACGAGCTCGATACCATTACTTTTTGATCAAATTTAATTTTTATTTTCCTTAAACATTTTAAGAAAATAATTTCATGGAAGAATTCTTTTCTCGGGCCTGGGACCTCGGAATTTGATTCCGGGCATATGCCCAAGTCCCATATTTTTCTACAGACCTTCCGAGACCGTAAAATTACGGGTCCGGGTCTGTTTACCAAAAATGTTGACCAAAGTCAACTTTATCAATATTACTATCAAAATTCTTCAAATTTTTCACATAATTCATATATATCAACATAAAAAATTTCCCGACTTTGCGCTCGGACTGCGCACGCTAATCGAGGCAACTAATAATGAGGTTTTCAAGGCCTCTAAAGCTCGAAATGATTAGTAAAAATAAGTGATGACCCTTTGGGTCGTCACAGTTAATAACAAAAAAACTATTTATTGAAAATTAACAAATAAATTAACTATATATATTAACTACTCAAACATCGGTGATGGTTGGGTATATCGTATTGATAAATAAGATGACAATTGAAATTTATTAAAGCAATACGGTCTAATAAGATTATATAAACCCGATTATAATTAATTAATATTTTTCTAATATTGACCGCGCATCGCGGGGTACGACTACTAGTAAGATTAAAAGGACAAATAAAAAGGTAATTCAATAGAATAAATAAATATTAAATTAATTTAACACGTCGCAAGTAAGGATTGGTGCGTGATTTGCACTTCTTCTTTTTTTTTTTTTGGAAACTGGGATTGGCCTGAAAAAGTGGTACTTATAAAGTGTGAGGGTGTAACTGTTAAAGTGGATAAGTACAAGGGATAAATACTTATACTTCTAAGTTCTAACAAATACAAGGGATAAGTGTGAGAGTGCAACTGATAAAGTAGGACAACCCTAATGGGTTAATTATGTATTATCCCAATTAATTACTCATTATATTTCATAATTAAGTTGGGCATCCTTAATCAAGAACTACCCGATAATGTACCACTTTCCTAAAGCATGTTAAGGCCTCATTTGTTTGCACTTAATGGAGGTCTGAATCTTAATCATTCATCTCAGATATTAACTGCGTTTGTTTTTGAAGTCTGAATCTTAATTATTCAGATCTTAATCATTAAGTGCGTTTATTTTTTTTACTTTACAATCACTTAATAAGTCTGAATAGGTCTGTATGATTAAGATCTATAACAGAGACTTAATTTCATTAAGATGTTATCACATATTCATTATTAACTACCGCCACCGCCTACCCTTATTAACTACCGCCATGCCACCACCACCATCATACTCAACCACCACCACTATATCCCTCAACACCACCACCATATTCCCCCACCCCACCACTACCACCTCCACCACCATCATACCACCATCATCCTCAATCATAGCCTCCATTATCGACCATCACCATTTAATATCCCTACCATTCTGACCACCATCATTCTCACGCACAATCAACATTCATCCGCCTCAACTACCACAACTAACCACCCCATCACCATCAACAACCACAGCCGGCAATGCCCATCATTATAAGCTACCACCACTTGCCCACCACCCTCCTCAATCACAACTATTACCACCACCCGATATTATTAATTATCACCATCCATCACCACCATCATCAATCATAATCGTTACCACTACTAATTATTGCTAGCTACTAGTATGAACCACTATCATCAACTAAAACTACCACCAACCATTGCCTCTAGTCGGCATTCACCTGTTAGCCATCACTACCAACAACTATTATATTTTAAAAAAAAACCATATATTTTATTGATAGAATATTATATTAGTTAGTATTTCATTTGAATTTTATGTTTATTAATTTTCAAATAAAGATAAATTTTATACATTCAGATGTTAAATATCAAACAGTCTTAATTATTTCTATTCAGATTTTAATACACATCTTAAAATATTCAGATATTTATTCAAATTCAGATGTCTTAATCTTAATTCGCATCTTAATATTCAGATGTGTATTCAGATTCAGACGTCTTAATCTTAAAAAAACAAATGAGCCCTAAGTAAGACCTCAGATTTATTAATTACACCACCCCTAATTGACTTCTATTGTTAATAGTACGGAACAAATATATCTATCTCAACTCTCAAACCCATCAATAATTATCAGAATTCGGTCATGCACGTCTTTATAAGGGGACATTATGAAATGATGGTTAACCTTTCAATATCTTTTTAATTAATTGAAAATCATGAGTTTAGAGCCATATATAATCAAACTTCAATCATAAAAGGTCAATATACCATGTGTTCCACCCCACTGGCAATGCATGCACCTTATACGAGTCATCAGAGGGGTAGAGAGGGGACAAAACAGTTCACATACATACATTTTTGCAATAAAATATCAGATTATGAAGATAAGAATATCAAATATTCCAACAGAAAAATCTTCTAATCACACGATTGAAGGATCAGGAGAAACTTCTTATAATTGAAAAATAATTGAAACTACAATAAAATAGTCTAAAGTCTTGTTGGAACTTTGCACTTAGCTATAATTCTTGCATTTTATGTTTTGTCTGTCTCAAAAATATGTGTTTAATTGGTATATTCTGAAGGAGTTTAGATGTTCAATAGATACTAGCCTGAGTTCAAGCGTCCAAAAAAGAAAAATTCTGACAAATTTAAGGATCCGCTTATGTATTTGGTATATTTCTTATATAATTTTAGTTAGAATGATATATACCCCTTGATATCAACCCCCTCCAAAAAAAAAAAAGAGAAAAAAACACCTCCATTAATATTGAAATAGTCAGATCAAACAGAATAAAGAGAACGTACCAAGTATTCTAGTTGAGCAGATATGTATGGATTAGAAAGTATTACACGTTAGATATAATGAAAGAAAGTGCATGCTTGTTTATTTATTTATTTGTTTATTTTCTTGTCTTCTCTTAATGCTTCATCAAGTGTGTCAATCTTTAAGGGTACAGTTTTCCTTATTTTCTTTAATTTTTTTAACAAGTTTTAACACACGGGCTTTCTCTAGCTAGGTAGACATACATTTTTTTTTCTGGAGGTAGACATATATTACATGCATAAATAGGAGTTCGGACATCTATGATTGAAGTTTTTAAAAAAATTGAAATTAGAAGTGGAAAAGAGTATTTGAAATTTGAAGCTCGGCTGAACTTTAATTAGGTGAGAACTATATCTTATAAAAGTTGAAGGTTTGTGAGTGAAAATCGTTATTACACTTAAAATATTTCTCAACTTATACTTCAATTTCTCACCATTCTTTCAAATACTGAAATTCAAGTAGCAAAAGAGCCAACAAATGAATGAAATCTCCCTACGATATATTTTTAGATTTTTCATCTATATTCAATCCCAACGAATAGAAGCTAGTCGCTTTAGTCTGTCTTGTAATTGTAGTCTTTTAGCTTCTCAAAAGAGGCTCATTTATGATAATCAAATTCGTACTCGTCGAATTATATAATAGTACAAATATTTAAAATCGATTTGAAAATTGAAATAATATTTGATGTCCAAACGGCAATTATTAGAGAATTTACATGATTCTCTAAGAGAGAGAATTATCAAACTGTATTATATGATGCCAAAGAGAGGAGGCGGGCGCAGGGGCACACGTGTTTTGTCCAGTAGTCAAAAGAAATACCCTGTATGTTTTAGCTTGTTGATTCACTATTACTAGGCTAGACTCCATTTTCCAATAATGACAACCTTTTATTTACATGGCGGGACGTCTTTCCTTTCGTTATTATTGGGCTAAATGATACTCTTAACAACATACTATTATCTGCTTTGGGTTAAGTCCGTATGTATTTTTTTAAAAAACCTTATACTATTAAAAGATTTTTATATTTTATATGAAGATCTCTAATTTTTTTAGGTGCCAATTTAGGACTATGTTCGCACATTAATAATACTAGTCTTATTGTCGTAATTTTTTATTCTTAGATTTCTAGTAAGATTGATGTTTCTACTTTAATTTTTTTTTAAATTATTTTGCTGTTGTAAAGCTTCTTTTGCATGCTTTCTTTGCTATTGTATTTTCTAAAACTGTTGTGATTTTCCTTTTCTTGAGGTGACGGCTATCGAAAATAGTCTGTCTGTACAAAGCAGAGGTAATATCTGCATACACACTATCCTTCTCAGACCCCATTTATGAGATTATATTATGTGTATTTTTGTTGGTTTTCTTCTGAGTTTAATCATATTGATCTTGCATGCATGGATATCTGATGATGATGACTAACATAACTGTTCTCAGGACCCCATTTTTCTTGTCTTTCTTAACAAAGTTTTTAACACAAAAAAGGATATTGAATGTCAATGGAGGGAATAGCACATGATCCACTGTATGTGCAAACATTTGTTTAAACATGTTTCTCTTTAGCTTTTCTTGTCTTTTGTCAGTTGTATGCATCTGATCCATGTTCAAATGCCTTTCTAATGATAATCGTCGTTCATATAAAAAAGTACGTGAGTAGGAAGATGATGAATAATTGTCAGTATTACGTATGGTACCCTCTAAATAGTATATGAATGGGAGTTGGGGACAAATTTGATAGTGATTTCTCCTAAAACATTCACGCTTGTTAAATTATTGCTTCATGTTTGCTTTTTCCCTACGGTTAATATTTTCATTTAAAACGGAAAGAAGAAGAAAACTGGACATCAAAGAGAGAAATTTTATTAGTGGTTTGAAATTTCTTTTTCCTTAATCAGAAGTCTCGTGTTCCAGGGTCAGTTCAACCCCATGCAAGTGAATTCGAAGTTTCAAATTACTAGCTTTAGGCCTAGCAAATATATATATATATATATATATATATATATATATATATATATATATATATATATATATATATATATAATCATTTTGAACTTGCACTTTTTTCTTTTAATTTCCTTTTTCACTTTATACACATATTCTAATAATATTTTTTAAAAGTATTTATTTGTTGACAAGTGATGCATATGGCACGAGATATACACGTACGCGATCCAGGGGATGCATGTGTGGTGCACACAGAAGCTAATTTCATTAAATTTACTGGAGACTTCATGTTAAAGTTTCTCTTTAAGCCACTAGTTTTAGTGAGCTACCTCTGCTATGTTCGAGCATGGAACAATAACTTTTTGTAGGGAAGACTTTATTCCTCTTAATGAGCTTACACACCACAAATTAATTACTAGTTTCGATATCAAACGGTTAAACTGAAAAAAATGACTACGTGCAATTGTCATTACCCTTACGACAAAATATTACAACAACAACGTAGTATAATTTCACTTAGTAGAGTCTGGTAAGGGTAGTATATATGCAGACCTTACCCCTACCCTTAGGTAGAGAGGCTGTTTCCAAAATAGAAACCCGGTATCCTTCCCTCCAAGAATTTCCCCACCTTGCTCTTGGGGAGACTCGAACTCACAACCTCTCGGTTGGAAGTGGGGGTTGCTTACCATCAGAGCAACCCCTCTTGTCTGAACGGCTAAATATTAGTAGTATCGTTATAAAATAATACAAGAACAAGAACAATATTGCAGAGCAAGGTAGGGAGAGGAGAATTCTTATTGATATTTTGGGATGATTTACAATGGGGTAAGACCCCTCTATTTATAGGAAGAGAAATGAGTTAGCCTCAAAGTAAAACTCTTCTATAAGATAGACATTCACCCTAATTAGAGTTCTATTATTAACACTCCCCCTTGAATGTCTACTCAATAAATAATGTGCCTCGTTAAAACCTTAACTGAAATAAAACCCAGTGGGAAAAAATTATAGAAAAGGAAAAAGAGTACACATGTTTAGAAATGCGCCTATTGATTGCCTCGTTAAAAACCTTGCAAGGAAAACTCAGTGGGACAAAACCTTGTAAGGGAAAAAGAGTGCAACGCGCATTAACTCCCCCTGAAGAGAGCATCAATTCACATCCTTGAGTCTTCGCATCCCAATCTTGTGCACTAGCTTCAAGAGATCGTTAGTAGAGATTTGATAAATAAATCAGCCATATTACCTTGAAATCATAACTCGTGATAGATATATAATGTCTTCACAAATATCGTGGAATGGCTCTTCAATATTTCCATAGAGATATCCTCGCCATCACATTATTATAGTTATAGCAAGATATATTTGTGCATAAATTGCATTAAGGAAGTGGTACCTCAAGATCAAGAATTGTAGATTTTTCAAGCAACTTAAATCCTTCATGGGTTGTCATATAAGTTAAGTCATATAAGTCATATAATAGACTTTAGATGCATATCAAGTTTTCATGTCATGCTAAACAAATAAGATATCGAAAACTGATTACACATACCATTGACTTTATACTTTCAAGTATTCGAACTACATGTCCAAAATTACATGTCTTCCTATGGAATCAATTCTACTTGAATTGTATCTCTTCCATTTGGCCAATATTTTTTGTTTGTATTCGACAAACATAAGATCCTCATCGATATTTAGCGCTATCATAGATGTCGTCGACGAACATTTTATATCGGTTCCAGTAAATTTTTCATAAAGACATAACATGGAGATCTCTTCATTCATACATTCAGGTACCTGAATCTCTCATGAGATTTTATGAAGTGTTATGTCATGTGATCTTCTAGATCACTTGCCTCCTTATTATGATCACTTTGATCATTTGCTCATCTTCTTTATTAAGAAGTTCTTTTGAAACCGATTTGTCTATACGCTTTAAGCGTATCAAAGACTTTGTCCTTCTAGGACTTAATATGAGCATTTGCAGTGAGAATATAGTTACTTTCTTTGGGTCAGCAAATGCGTATGGCATGCTTTGCAATATGTTGCAATTGAATTATCCTTTTATGAACTTCAGGTTCATATTATGATATTCGAGGATCTATATATACAAATGATAATTCATCCCATGTAACCTTTTCTCAAGTGTTTATCATGTCTTCCCCTCATGTTAGGAAAACTAACTTGTTTCCTCAACTCTGGGAAATCATCTTTGTGCATTATTATGTTAATATACACAACACATTAATAATAATAAGATGAAATTATTTGGTTCCTGACCCTGAACCACGTGTGAAGGGAGAATATAATATACTCTCGTGTATAGCGTATATCAAATTGATATAGATAACTTTGTTCTCATAAGCAATAATTTAGCTATTAAATGGAGGCACTCAATAAATTATTTTGCTAAACCAACTATGATGTAAACCAACTTATCAAGATGAACTATCTTGAATAGAAAAACTGGAAATTATGCTCGAAAGTAGATTACTGAGCAATTTACCTCGCAAGCACCGGCCAGGCTGCAGGTTAATAATAATCGCACATGTAACCATATCATAGATGCATCATATGTGGTATACATGGCAGGCGAATGGGGCAATATTCACCTTTGATATTTCCAGAATTTATGGGATTCAACCCCAACTTTAGTTGGTCAATTAATTTAATGAGAACAAGTAATACAAGAGAATTCGTAAAGAACTTTCTAGTTCTTTAATATTTACCCATGTGAATTCTCTATTATTGTTGCACATCATACTTAAATTGATATGGCTAACCCGAATGCCAATTGAATAAATTATCAATATTGATAAGTTCATGTTTATACCATGACATGTGCAATTCTCAATAAACTCCAAGTTTATTATGATATGGATTTTTATATCAATTAACATCCACTTTATTGTGGCATTCTTTTGTTTGTGTAGTACAAACTGAAGAATAAAGCGGGTAGCTTTTCATATACAGATTATCTCGCTACAAGTTGTAGTAATAGAAGATATCAAATCTTTCCTTTATTTATTGTCTCAATATAATCAACCGCTTTCACATATACTTTGGAAACTGAATAAGTTTCTTTGAGACTTACTACAACACAATACCTTATTGGTAATCAATTGCGTTTCTCCAAAATAATATAATTGGCTCTTGCACAGAGTTCTCAATTAATTTGGTACTATCACATATTGCTATCACATTCTCTGTGGGGATATGTAATTTTGTTATCCTTTTCAAATCTGTAAATGCGTCTGGCATTTGATTTGCTATTCTTTGCAAATGGATAATATTTTGCACCTCTTTTTCACAAATAGAGGTATGTGGATCAAGATGAGATAATGATGCATTATTCCACAAAATTTCCCATTTGGTTTCACCAACTTCTCCCCCTAATTTTGGGAAAAAGTGTCTCATCGAATCGACAGTCTGCAAATGTGAACAAATCCCCTGTCAATGTTTCGAGGTAGCGAATAATGGAGGGCGATTCAAACCCAACATATATTCCTAACCTTCTTTGCAGACCCATTTTGGTGCGATATGGCGGTGCTATAGGCACATATACTGCGAATCCAAAAATTCTTAAATGGGATATATTAGGTTCATGACCCAAAACTAATTGCAACGGGGAATATTTGTGATAATTCGTCGGTCTGAGACGAACTAGCATTGCTGCATGCAAAATGGCGTGACCCCAAACCGAAGTGGGCAGCCTCGTTTTCATGAGTAAATGAGGTATTCAAGATTATTCTCATCTATTGTCTCAATATGATATCCATTTTGACGGATATCTTTAAAACTCAACAAGTTTCTCTTGGACTTGGAGGAGAACATTGCATTCTCTATGATAAATATTGTTCCTTTAGGCATAGTTATAGTTGCTCTTCCAGAGCCTTCAATCAATTTACTACTACCAGAAATTGTAGTAACATCTGCCTTACACATACTTAAATGAGAGAAATATTTCTTCTCTTTGAGTATCGTATGTGTGGTACATGAATCAATTAAACAAATATTTTTACAGTTGGACGTTGATCCAAGTTTGCTTTGTGAGATATCCATATTTGCTTCCCATGGTTTGACATACAAAAGAAACATACGAAAATGGGAATAAATAAATTTAATCCGTTGCTTCATAATTAAACAATATTTTCAAAATCTGCTGAGGTTTAATCGATTAACTAAGTTGATAATCGATTAACTTAGGCAACGGTCATTAGGTTAGTCGATTAACTAAATCTGATAGTCGACTAATATGCTTTGCGCAAAAAGTCCAGTTTAATACGAAATATTAGATAATCGATTATCTGATATGTTAATCGATTAACTTAGGCAACAGTCATTAGGTTAGTCGATTAACTAAATCTGATAGTCGACTAACATGCCTTGCAAATAACACAGATATTCATTTTTAATAACCGATAACAACAACTATAACAACAGGCTAATCACGGCATAAACAAAATTGGATAGGTCACGACATATAACACAAGCCGTTTATATTACGTTACTACGATGGTACCTCAATTAGTTTATCTATATGACAGGCCCTTCCAATGATCATTTGTATTAATACTTACATCACAATTGCTATAATAAACATTACATTAAATTCAAATATCCTTCATCACAAACAATACAAACAGTTACATTTACACTGCTACAGATAATTTTCATGCATAATATGCAAAAACTTATACCATGTCATTAAACAAAACAATTCGTTGTCACAAGTCAATACAAACATTTCTAAATGTATTCAATTAAGTACATCAAGTGACAATCGTACATAAAAATTGTGTACTTACATTGCCGAACAAACCATGATAACATAAACAATTAACTGTCATACAAACACCAATAATGTATTACCAAAACAAATAAAGTAAAATAACAATTAGCAACTATGTATAACAACATGTGCAGAGTTCAGCAACAAACAATTTATGATAGCTTACCAATCATATCGTGCTGGTGGCAGAGTGACCAACTTTAAGTTGTCATATCTCTCCTTTAAGCCATTCTATAAGATAAGTGGATCTTTGATTGTGATATTTTCAATTTTCAAACCTTCATCAAGGTGATGGCGCAAGAAAAACAAGGCCTTAGCACAGTCTTGGGTGGATGCATTATTTCTGTCTTTAATGGCGTCTCCAGGACCCATTGCATCCAAATGGATTTCAGCATCCAACACCCATGTCATGTAGTTCTTGCCCGAAATTTCAAGGGCAACAAACTTTCTTTTCATAATGTCAGACATAACTAAAACAAAATTGGGAGGAGAAAAAGTACCTTAAATATGTGTACATAAATTACGGTCAAATTTGGAACCATATTAAAAAAAAAACGATGCCACAGTAGCTTTGATAGCTCACACAATGGCTTAAACCTAAATTTCTTAGAAATGCTTGCTATCATAATTGCAGTATGATCACTTCCAATTATGCTATAGTCATTGATACCTATTATCATTATTATTAGTTGGCCAAATTCAATAAAGGAAGATATACAAAATTTAGTAGTACCTGAACTTAAGGGGATTCTCTTTTCCTTGTTAGTCAATCAGAGAAACAACAAATAATTTGCTCCAGAGTAGACTCTTAAAAGTGTTATTATTGGTGGAACTTAATTCCAAGCTTCTTCGTCTTTTATTTCACTGCCGTCAACCATTGTTCTCTTTGAGATAGTAGAGCTTCGTGCTGATAACGTGTTATAAAATAATACAAGAACAAGAATAATATTGCAGAGCAAGGTAGGGAAAGGAGAATTCTTATTGATATTTTAGGATGATTTACAATAGGGTAAGACCCCTCTATTTATAGGAAGAGAAATGAGTTAGCCTCAAAGTAAAAGTCTTCTATAAGATAGACATTCACCCTAATTAGAGTTCTATTCTTAACAAGTATTTATTTTTCTTGCCCTTTCTTCTCAAATGGTTTGGGGGAAAAACAACAACAATAACTACCCAGTATAGTCCCATAAAGTGGGGTCTGAGGAGGGTAATATGTAGACGAGTCTTACCCCTACCCGAAAGGGCAGAGAGACTGTTTCCAGTCGACCCCTTGGCTCAGTGAAGGAAAGGAAAAAACAAAAACAAAAACAAAAGAGCATTAGTAAGTCCAGCAGAAATAACGTAAATAATTAACTAAACATAAGAACCATAAATAAATAGGATACAATAATATCATACAGTAGCTACCATAAGGGAGACACAATCCAAAACACAAATCATCTATGGATAGCCCTGTCAAGCCTCACCCAACCCCGAGTGAGTAGTACAAAAGACTCTAGGGGCCCTTATCCTACAACCCTGATACTAGACCTCCAAACTTTCCTATCAAGGGCCATGTCCTCGGAAACCCGTATTCTAGCCATGTCATGCCTAATCACCTCTCCCTAATACCTCTTAGGCCTCTCTTTGCCTCGCTGAACGCCGACCATCACCAGCCGTTCACAACTCCTCACCGGGAAAAAAGAATTTGACATATTAGATGATCCTATATATTGTTGAATTGTCACTTCCTTTGGTGAAGTACCGCAGTTATTTAATAGCTGTGCATGTTGACCATATTATATTTTGGAAAAGAACTGCAACATAAATCAGTGCGGCGGTGAATTATGGCCATTACCCATTGGGATGTATGGAGTAAAGTGTCATAAAAGTTGAAAAACAGTGAAATCTGTGACAGGGATAAGAAGAGCCTTATAAATGGCAAGAATGAATGGACTCATTGCAAAAAGAGGAAAGGGGAAAATACAAGTAAAGTATATTACCACCACTTACTACAAAATTTTGAACGTTTTCTTTTGGGATAAAGCATAACACCATCCTCGATTTATGACCGTATTATTAATTACACTTTTTTATCGGGGTCCTATTACACCTCAGAACTATTTTAAAATATAATAAAGATCACTTTAAGCACTGACGTGACATAGAAATATGCACACTCTCTTAATGGCAAATGAAAGTTACAAAAATAATTTAAAATTAGGTAAGAGGTATAAGTGTCATCTTCTGAATAGACATTATATAATTAGTTACATCTAATTAATTAGTCTCCTTCTTCTTCTAAATCTCTTCTCGCACGAACAGAGGGGACATCGTTTCAATGGCGAAATGCCGGAGCGAAAATTCAATATAACGCAAAATCAACACAGAAATCAAAAACAGATATGTTTAATAACAAAAACAGAGCTACAACTAAAGGGAGCAACAAACATGATTTAGCAAGAACCTACGAACAGTCAAAAGAGTCAACAGCAATGGGGTTTCATCGGAGCAAGGGTCTTTGTCGGAGTTTCGTTCGCCGGTCAGATCTAATAATAATATCAAACAAGTATTATATAAAACCCATCATATACGGCAAGTCGTGATAAAAGTAGAGATCGGGAGGGACATCTAGCGTGCCTAACAAGTTCTGGCCATTGAAATGAAAAATGATTGAGAAATTAGGAAAGAGAAAAAAGAATGCTTTAAGAAGTTTAATAGTGTAGCTCAGATGAGGCATTTGCCTTTTGGCCGGGTAAGGCAATGAAGGTATGCAATAGAAAAATAAGGAAAAAGGAGAAAACGGTGAAAAAAAGCTTTTAAGTAAGAAATAGTATATATTTTAGGCGCGTGTATTTTACCAGAAGCCGATTAATTAAGTCTCTGTGTCTGTCGATACCCACCTGCTCGGAGGCGCGGGTAAAGGCTATCCAATTCGTCACTCAGTTGGTAGAGGTCAGAAAGGGTGGAGGCATTATCAAGTAAGTTGGTTATAAGTGGTCGTGCTCTTGCTACCGGAAGCTTGGCACCTTATTCTCGAATATGCCGAGCTCTACCCTGCCCGCATTTCCTTGTGTTTTGAAAAGGAAAAAAAATCTCTCTACCTGCTGCCGCGCCCCTCCACCCCCCTCCCCTCCACCTCTAAGTAGTGGTGTTGGTGTGTCTTGTTGCAATCTTTCCGGTCAATCCCTTTCCTGAATCATAGGTAAGTGATGACAGAAGATGGCCCCTAGTTGTAACTTTTAAGGGATAGATAATTTTATTTTAAAATAGTTCAGAGTAATAGTACTCCGAAAAGGAAAAGTATATAGTTGGTAGTACGATGAGAGAATTTCATGTATTATCCCTTTTCTTTTGTTTCTCACTGTCATGTATGGATTTGACTAATGGAAATTCGTATCGAGTAAGTACATCTCTTATTAGGATTTTATTTATTTTCAGCTCAAAATGAAAACCTTTAATTAATTAATTAATAATGAAGGAATGATATTAAACCTATCACAATTTTTGATGGTCAAGTTTTTTGAATTTCAACACCCTTTGATGTCCCTTTCTGAAATTGGGACCTCTTTAATTATATTGATTTCAAAATGAATAATTCACATGATGTCTGCCTATCCTCATAATAAGTTTCTCAAAAACTACAATTAAGTCTATCCATTTTACCCCCTTAATTAACCAAGCTATTGCAATATGTTCAGTTTAAATTAGGGATGCACATGGATCGGGTTGGTTCGGTTTTTATCATAATCAAACCAAAGCAACTATATCAGTTAGATTTGGTTCGATTTTGTCGGGTTTTTCGAATTTTCGAGTTTTTTTATTACATGAATATTATTTCAACCATACTTTGTTAAAATTATAGATAAAACTTTAATAAGTGAATACATGTTTAGTAAATATGGAAAAAATTGACAAACATATGATCTATTAAAATATTCTAATGGAAGAATTTTTTTTAGTTACGCATGATAGTTATTTTCTTAGTCGTCTAACAATAATTTTTCGTTAATTTACGCTTTCACGGTTAATACATGAGAGGATACCAAATATTTCTATATTTTCTAAAGAAAATCACTATAAACTCTTTAAAACATAAATAAAATTTATATATTTATATGTCGGTTTGGTTCGAATTTTTTTATTTAATACCAAACCAAGTCAAACCAAAAACCTAGTCGGGTTTTTTTAATCGGTTTGGTGTAATTTTTCGGTTCGGTCTGAACACCCATAGTTTAAGTTATATACATTAATAGTTTAAAAAAACAAACATTATCCGTAAAATGTTATGAAATAATATAAAAGACAAGAACAATAACTCAAGAACAAGAGCAAATAGAGAGAAGAGTAGAGAGAGTTCTTCTTATTGATACTTAGAGAATGTTAGGAGTGATTTACAATGGTAGAGGGCACCTCTATTTATAGGGAGGAGGATGATTTATCTACCAAGAATAGAACTCTAGAATCTCTCTAATTAAAGACATTCACCTTAAATAGAAGTGTATTTATAACACTCCCCCTTGAATGTCTATTCAATGATGTGCCTCGTTAAAACCTTAAAACAAAACCCAATGGGAAAAATTAAAGTAAGGAAAAAGAGTACACATGTTTGAATATGCGCCTATTGGTTGCCTCGTTAAAAACCTCGCAAGGAAAACCCGGTGGGACAAAACCTTGTAAGGGAAAAAGAGTGCAACGCGCATTAAACTCCCCCTGATAAGAACATCAATTTATGTCCTTAAGTCTTCGCATCCCGATCTTGTGAACTAGCTTCTTGAAGGTTGACTTCGGTAGAGATTTTGTAAACAAATCAGCAATATTGTCGCTTGAACGAATCTGTTGAACATTGATATCACCATTCTTTTGAAGATCATGTGTGAAGAATAACTTTGGTGAAATATGCTTCGTTCTATCTCCTTTTATGAATCCTCCCTTCAATTGAGCTATACATGCTGCATTGTCTTCATACAAAGTTGTGGGTAGTTTATCACACTTCAAACCACATTTGTCTTGGATATGATGTATTATCGACCTTAACCACACACACTCCCGACTTGCTTCATGAATAGCAATTATCTCGGCATGATTAGATGAAGTAGCCACAATTGATTGCTTAGTCGATCGCCAAGATATGGCGGTTTCTCCACAGGTAAACACATAACCCGTTTGAGATCGAGCCTTGTGTGGGTCGGACAAATATCCAGCATCAGCATAACCAACAAGATCCGGGCTGCAATTCTTGCCATAAAATAAGCCCATATCGGTAGTTCCTTTTAGGTACCGCAATATGTGTTTGATCCCATTCCAGTGTCTCCTCGTGGGAGCCGAGCTAAATCTTGCTAAGACATTAACTGAAAAGGATATGTCAGGTCTTGTAGTATTTGCAAGATACATTAGTGCGCCAATTGCGCTAAGATATGGTACTTCAGGACCAAGTAGCTCTTCATTCCTTTCTTGTGGTCGGAATGGATCTTTGTTCACATCAAGTGATCGAACAACCATCGGTGTACTTAAAGGATGTGCTTCATCCATGTAAAACCGTTTCAGTACCTTTTCTGTATAGGTAGATTGATGAACAAAAATTCCGTTTGCCAAATATTCAATTTGCAAACCAAGATAGTCTTTCCGAGATCTTTCATCTCGAATTCATCCTTTAGATAATCAATTGCCTTTTAAAGTTCTATAGGGGTTCCAATAAGGTTTATGTCATCAACATATACGGCAAGTACAACAAATTCCGATGTTGTTTTCTTTATAAAAACACACGGGCAAATGGCGTCATTTATATAGCCTTCTTTTAACAAGTACTAACTAAGACGATTATACCACATTCGTCCAGATTGCTTTAGACCATACAAGGATCTTTGCAATTTAATTGAGAACATTTCCCGAGATTTTGAGTTGTGCGCGTTTGGCACCTTGAGTCCATCGGGAATTTTCATGTATATCTCATTATCAAGTGAGCCATAAAGATAGGCAGTAACTACATCCATTAAGTGCATGTCAAGCTTTTCATGGACAGCAAAACTTATGAGATAACGAAAGGTTATAGCATCCATTACAGGCGAATATGTCTCTTCATAATCGACACCAGGCCTTTGAGAAAAACCTTGTGCAACAAGGCGTGCCTTATATCTTTGTACCTCGTTTTTCTCATTTCTTTTGCGTACAAAGACCCATTTATAGCCGACAGGCTTAACACCATTAGGTGTTTCAACTATAGGGCCAAAAACTTCACGTTTTGCCAGCGAATTCAATTCTGATTGAATTGCTTCTTGCCACTTTGGCCAATCCTGTCTTTTTCGACATTCTTCAACAGATTGAGGTTCGAGATCCTCACATTCTTGCATAATGCTAGATGCTACATTATAAGCAAAGGCATTATCCACCACAATATCCACTCGATTAATATTTGCCTCAATATTAATTGGATTTAGGGATAGTTTCGTATTTTCCAGAGTCTCGGGCTCAATGGATTCTTCATGAATCTCAGAATTTGTTAAATCATGAGATTCTTTCGTGGTGTCATTTTGATCGTTCTTTTTCCTCTTTCTAGGATTTCGATCTTTGGAACCTAATGGTCTGCCACGCTTCAGGCGTGCATTCGACTCATTGGATATGACACTAGATGATTGTCCAACAGGGACATCAATACGGATTGGAACATTTTCCGCGGGAATGTGGGATTTCGTTATCCTTTTCAAGTCCGTAAATGCGTCAGGCATTTGATTTGCTATTCTTTGCAAATGGATAATCTTTTGTACCTCTCTTTCACAAATAGAGGTATGTGGATCAAGATGAGATAATGATGCATTTTTCCACAAAATTTCCCGTTTGGTTTCACCAACTTCTCCCCCTAATTTTGGGAAAAGTGACTCATCAAATCGACAGTCTGCAAATCGTGCAGTAAACAAGCCACCTGTCAATGTTTCGAGGTAGCGAATGATGGAGGGCGATTCAAACCCAACATATATTCCTAACCTTCTTTGCGGACCCATTTTGGTGCGGGATGGCGGTGCAATAGGCACATATACTGCGCATCCAAAAATCCTTAAATGGGATATATTGGGTTCATGACCCAAAACCAATTGCAACGGGGAATACTTGTGGTAATTCGTCGGTCTGAGACGAATTAGCATTGCTGCATGTAAGATGGCGTGACCCCATACCGAAGTGGGCAGCCTCGTTCTCATAAGTAATGGCCTTGCAATCAACTGCAGGCGTTTGATTAACGATTCTGCAAGACCGTTTTGAGTGTGAACATGAGCTGAATGTTCAACTTTTATCCCGATTGATAAGCAATAATCATTAAATGCTTGGGATGTAAACTCAGCAGCATTATCCAGTCTAATGGACTTGATTGGATTATCTGGAAATTGTGCTCGTAGTCGAATTATTTGTGCCATTAATTTTGCAAACGCAAGGTTGCGTGATGACAACAGGCACACATGAGACCATCTACAGGATGCGTCTATCAAGACCATGAAATACCTAAACGACCCACTAGGTGGGTGAATAGGTCCACAAATGTCCCCTTGTATACGTTCCAGAAACGTGGGTGACTCAGTCCCAACCTTTGTTGGTGATGGCCTGATAATCAGCTTGCCTTGATAACACGAAGTGCAAGGATATTCATTATTCGAAAGAATTTTGAAATTCTTTAACGGATGCCCATATGAGCTTTCTATAATCCGTCTCATCATGACCGATCCTGGGTGTCCCAATCGATCATGCCAAAGTACAAAGGTATTGGAATCAGTAACCCTTTGGTTTACTGTTGAATGTGCCTCAATTGCACTAATTCTTGTCCAATACAGGCCACAAGATAAAGACGGGAATTTCTCAATAACCCTCTTTTGGCCGGAGACATTCTTTGTGATGACGAGATATTCAAGATTATCTTCATCCATTGTCTCAGTATGATAGCCATTCCGGCGTACATCTTTAAAACTCAACAAGTTTCTCTTAGACTTGGAGGAGAACATTGCATTCTCTATGATTAACGTCGTGCCCTTGGGCAGAGTTACAATTGCTCTTCCGGAGCCTTCAATCAATTTACTACTTCCAGAGATTGTAGTAACGTTTGCCTTACACATATTTAGTTGAGAGAAATACTTCCTTTCTTTGAGTATTGTATGTGTAGTACATGAATCAACTAGGCAAATACTTTTACAGTTGGATGTTGATCCAAGTTCGCTTTGTGAGATATCCATATTTGCTATCCCATAGTTTGACATACAAAAGAGATACAAGAACATAAGAATAAACAAGTTCAATTCTTTTGTGTCACATAATATTAAATCTGCTGCTAACAGTTGACTAACAAAATCAGATATGTTATCCATTACTTTGCAGTTTGAAAATTTCAGTTTAAACGTTTTCTTCAAACAATCGATTGTTACTTACAAACAATCGATTGTTGAACATTGACAATCGATTGTTAAGCACACACAATCAATTATTTGCTATTTTGAAAAACTTCAGATCGTACTGTCTTAAGACAATCGATTGTTATGCATAGACAATCGATTGTTGGCTATTTTGAAAAATTCCAGACCTCACTGTTTCAAGACAATCGATTGTTATGCATAGACAATCGATTGTTGGCTATTTTGAAAAATTCCAGAACACACTGTTTCAAGACAATCGATTGTTATGCATAGACAATCGATTGTGGATGATTTTTGAAAAATTCCAGATTACACTGTCTTAACGACAATCGATTGTTAGACAAAGACAATTGATTGTGGATGATTTTTGAAAAATTCCAGATTACACTGTCTCAACGACAATCGATTGTTAGACAAAGACAATCGATTGTTGATCAATTATTTTTCAGCTTTAATGCGAAAATAGTAGATAATCGACTAGTTTTTCAGGCTAGTCCATTACCCCTTCTGAAAATAAAAATATTATTGATATTTGAGCATATTGAAGATATTCTAAAGAACTACTGCTAACATTGCATCATTAACTAACTAATACGAGCTAATACTAATGACTATTAGTTTATTCACTAACTAATACAAATAAGTAGAATAAAATCAAATAACTCCATCTTCTTTCATCACGGACCCATCGCCGATTAGGTGGTCTATTTTCCCTTCGGGTTGCTCAAAGAAGTCTGCCACATCCAGGTGGGTGATGTCCTCATTGTCGTCATAGACAAAATTTGTTTCAGGGCCTTTTCTCTTTCGAGATGCTTGATAAAGGTCAACCAAGTGTCTTGGTATACGGCAAGTCTTTGACCAGTGCCCTTTCCCACTGCAACGATAACATATAGTTTCTGAACCATTTGCCTTAGGATCTTCATGACCCCGTTTCTGCTTTCGGCGGTTATCTCTCCTTGGGGGTTGACGGACTTCATTGGAATTTCTTCCTTGTCTACGTCCCTGGTTATGACCCCGTTTATGACCATGACCATGGCCCTTTTCATGTTTGGCATAATGAGAGTGCACCTTATCTGCTTCAGGCAGTGGTGTAGACCCAGTGGGTCGATTTTCATGATTTCTCATGAGCAGGTCATTATTTCGCTCAGCCACTAGTAGAAGAGAAATCAGTTCAGAGTACTTTGTAAAGCCTTTCTCTCTGTACTGTTGTTGCAGTACTATATTGGAGGCATGAAACGTTGTAAACGTTTTCTCAAGCATATCATAATCGGAGATATTATCCCCGCATAGCTTCAATTTAGAAGTAATTCTGAACATAGCAGAATTATATTCAGAAACGGACTTAAAGTCCTGGAGCCTCAGATGAGCCCAATCATATCGTGCTTGTGGCAGAGTGACCAACTTCAGGTTGTCATATCTCTCCTTTAAGCCGTTCCACAAGACGAGTGGATCCTTGACGGTGAGATATTCAATCTTCAAACCTTCATCAAGGTGGTGGCGCAAGAAAATCAAGGCCTTCGCACATTCTTGGGTGGATGCTTTTTCTCTATCTTTGATGGTGTCTCCGAGACCCATAGCATCTAAGTGGATTTCAGCATCCAACACCCATGTCATATAGTTCTTGCCCGAAATTTCAAGGGCAACGAACTTTCTTTTCGTAATGTCAGACATAATCGAAAATTAAATTAGGAAGAGGGAAATACCTTAGATTTCTCGAGAATGGTTCTTGAGACGGTAGAGTCTCGTGCTGATAACGTGTTATGAAATAATATAAAAGACAAGAACAATAACTCAAGAACAAGAGCAAATAGAGAGAAGAGTAGAGAGAGTTCTTCTTATTGATACTTAGAGAATGTTAGGAGTGATTTACAATGGTAGAGGGCACCTCTATTTATAGGGAGGAGGATGATTTATCTACCAAGAATAGAACTCTAGAATCTCTCTAATTAAAGACATTCACCTTAAATAGAAGTGTATTTATAACATAAAACAATTTGTAATAGCATTAATTATCATTTCTACTAAGTCAACAACTAATATTTATTATAAAAATTTATCTATAATTATTTTCTTAATGATACATTGGTATGGTTGTCTAAATATTTTTACACTGACAGTACATACATAAATAAAAAATTCACGCCACAAAATCAATGGCCGCTCAATAAAATTAATGACCTAAAGTTAAGTCTAGTAAGAGAATTTAAGTAAATTTAATAAAACTAGTTTTTAGTGCGTCACACGTGCATCCTGTGACCTGCATCTCGCGTGTCACAAGTGCATCACACGTCAGTAAACAATACATTTTAAAAATCACATATATTATTAAAATATGATTGTAAATACGATTATCTAACTACTTTAAAAATCACTATATTTTTGTCGTTTTAAATTGATGGCGAAATATAGTGATGGCTTCTAGAAATAATGTAATATAATATATATATATATATATATATATATATATATATATATATATATATATATATATATATATATATATATATATATATATATATATGCATCACAAAAGTATCACTAACACAAGAGAAAGTTAAAATGTTCCTAATATGGTAGCCACAAATAAGTTGAACAAATGAAAAAGTTTGTGAAAGGTAGCAGGTGTTTTATTGAGGTGTGTCGAACATCATGGTTATAAAATAAAAAAGACAAATAAGTTAAACAAATGTTGGTTTTTGGAAACTAGAAACCAGACACCAAAAAAGCATTAGAATTAATAAAAGAAAATGTAAAACAGGATAATCTACTTGTATTACATATGAGGATCATATCTTCCATAAAATTCTGTAGTTAACATACTAGTAAAATAAGAACTTGCTCATGATTAGATTAGGAAATTAAGTTATAAGGAGGCTTCCTGCAGTTTGTTGGCTAAGCAAACTTGATTATAAAATAGCATTTGGAATTTCATAATTTCAGTTGCAATAAATGTACTGCTCTGTTCATTTCTTCGTGATACTGCATTTAAAACCATTAAATTCTTCAACACATACAAACTAATTAACACACATGAATGGACCTACCACCCCCCATTTTCTCTCCACTTTCCTCTCACCTCTCCTTTATATCTCCCTTCCCTTTTGCTATTCCTTTTTATGACACCATTAAATACCCCAAAAAATCACAATTTTTTGTTCTATCCCAAAAACAACACTAGAAACTACCCAAAAAAGTTAGATTCTTGATCAAATATAACAAGAGGTACTACTAAGCTATTATTATGGGCAAGAAAATGAATCTTGGTTCATGGCAATGGCCATCTTGTGCAAATTCCAAGACTCTATCTTTTAGAGCAAATGACAACAACATTTTCAAGACTATAAATTCAGTCTTTTTTGACCCTTGTGATCATGGGGTTGAAAATATTGAAACACCAGAATCTTGGTTCACAAATTCCTCAGGATCAGCTAGTTTTTCAACAGAATCTGATGATTTGTTAGGAACAGGTGAGCCATTGGAAATGATCATAAAAGGGGTTCGTTCAGAAAGGCTTTTCTTTGAGCCAAATTGTACTAGCTCAATCTTGAATGAAGAAAAACCATGTCAAAATCAAGAACAAGCACTAGGGAAAGTAGAAGAAGAAGCAAAAGAAGAAGATGAAGATTTGCCATTTAAAGAAAGTGTAGCATTGGCAATGGAATCAGAGGATCCATATTTAGATTTCAAGAAATCAATGGAAGAAATGGTGGAAACACATGGGATTAAAGATTCTTGGAAATCATTACAAGAGTTATTAGGATGGTATTTAAAGATGAATGGGAAAGTAAATCATGGATTTATTGTAGGTGCTTTTGTTGATTTGCTTGTCGAGTTTTCTATAATTCTTCCTACTAATTGTACTTCTGATTCATTTACTACTTATTCTTCTGCTGCTTCTTCTTTCTCTTCTCCTCGGACTTCAATAGGACATAAGGAGATTGAGGACCAAGAAAAGAGAGGGAGTAGTAGTTCCTTAGGATGATAACTACTCTATTCTCATTTTGTGTAATTGTTTAGGTTAAAGGGCAAAAAATATACATATTGCAAATCACATTTTCTCCCTTTTTAATCCCATCCATAAAATTTCTACTATAATATATTCTGGATTCGTCTCTAAGCAAATGCCCCGTAAATGCAGTGAATATCACCAACCTAATCCATTGGTCCTTCTCGTGCACTCCATTAGAGTGATGTTACTTTTAGCAAAATATCATTCTACCATTCAATGAATTTTGTGAAATATCATTCTACCACACCGGAAACAGCTCAATACAAGTGGAGTCTGAAAAGAACAGTGTGTACGCAAACCTTATTCTTGTCATGTACAGGTAAAAACGTTTACGATAAACCTTCAGCTCCACACGGGAAACGGCTTGTACATCATAAATTTTCTACATGTGTCTATTGAATTTCACAAACCTGCAAACACCAACTTTTCTGTCTTGTCGTGGTCAAGATAATGTTTGGCAACATTAAATGAAGGCAATAGTTAGACAACGAAGACGACTAATTAAGGTGTATATATTATTCAAAAGAAGAACCATGTTTTCATTGATAGGAGTAGCAATTTGTTCCAAAAAATCTCTAATGATGTATTATGTATATTGTGGTGTGAATGAGAATAGTGTTTGATGAAAATCAGTTAAAAGTAGTTTTCTATAGGGAGTTGGAGGCAGATACAGCCTGGATAACGAGGATTATAGAAGTTAGGACCATCTTGTACCTACTGCTTGTCTTTCAACTATATGCCCACTATTGTTTGGACCATTTTCTGTGACTTTGAAGAGTTATTCCATGCATTAAGGGATATGCTGAAATTTGTGTAAAAGTAACATGGTTTGTAAAAGATGCATTATGAACTACATGGCGTGGAATCTTCAAAATGATGCAACACTCGTATTGAATCCTCTAAAATTATACTACTGTTGAAGAATCCAACATATATCCGGTAACATTTCCGGAGAGTTCGAACAACAAAGATTATAAAAGCATAAATTGTGAAGCTGTAAATCTTAGTTTGAGGTATGCATCTCTAACTTCCCTGTCTAAACTGGATCAGAATTGATAAAAGTCAAAAGTTTCTTTCCCAAGAAAGACATGACCAATTAATTGTTAGGACACGAAGCACCAAATATTACAGAAGGAGTTGAACAATCCGATGCAGTTATCATAATTCATCCCTCATCAACCTAAGTATCTAACATCTCCTAGCACGACCAAGGCTTATAGTTTACTAGTGCAAATGAGAATTTTTGGTACAATAGGTATGAGTTTAATTCTCATCGTCTTCATTCCCCCGTCTCCTAGTAGCGGCCAACGGGCGTTGAATACGGGTTGGTCAAAATGGGTAATGCAAAAAATAATAAATTATCTGACACGATCCATATTTAATACAGTTTAAAAATAGGTTCAGCGGCAGATAATATGAATATGCATATTATCCATGGCTTCTTGAATATGATAACTTATGGGAGAATTTTTAATCTTCCAAACTTTAACTCTCAATTTGAGGCTTTATAATTTAAAATTAAACATATTAGTTATTCATTGGTTATCCATTTTCTAAGTGGCTAATATAGTTTTAATTCATATTTGACATATTTAAAAAGTTTATTATTCAACCCATTTTTTAACGAATTATATAAATGAATAATTATTTTCTTTTAATTATTTTGTCACCGTTACTTTCCGCTTTCATATCCCACTATGGAATACTATAAAAGAAGCTAGTAAAGAAAAAAGGATAAATAGCAATAATTACGAGAAGACGGTAAATTTTTTGAAATAGCCACTCCTGAAATCTTTGTTGGCACCTTTATGCTTATGAAATCAAGATGACCAAAATACCTTCTCAACCCCCTATTTTCCCTCCTGCACTCCTTTTACAAGGCTAACGTACTCCGTAAAAATTAGATGCACGAATTCCTCAAACAGTGCTGTATTGAATAGGAAGCAAACATAGAAACTATTTGACTATTTCATCATTGAAAATGAACCATGACAACATTGCTTTATGATGAATAGTTGTACCAATCTTGCACATGCATATAGGAAAACAAAACAGTGCCACATCCTGAATGAGGTCACTATTAACTGACACCAAATGACCAAAGTTTTCATTCACTTATTTCTTTTTTCTTTTCTTTTCTTTTTTTGTTTCCCATATCCGGGCGGGAAAGTCCGCATAAGCAAACCTATATGTATCCTTCGGGGTGAAGGGTCATCGTCCCCCGTAAACTTCGGCAGAAATCTTTTATATGGATATTTAGGTGGCATTGATTGAGCATAATATTAGTGGCTCTGTGAGTCCGCCTCTGGTTGGAAGTAAAACGCTTTCTAATAGAGGTGACCCAAGATTGATATTCGAAACTTTGGTTAAGGAGGGAAGAATACTTGCTATTTCACTACAACCTTTGTTGGTCATTCAATTGTTTATGTCACATCAACATCATCCATTGTCCAAAAGAAGCACGATCCGACCACCTGCTTTCTACAGTAGTCTGCCAATATTGCATTTAAAAGAGTGGTACAGAAAAAGGAGTTGGTGTGGGTGGGGAGATGTGGGGACTCTTTTGAACAAAGGTTTTGAAATCCTTTTGCGTATGAAAGAACTAGGAACATGCAAATGTACAACTACATGATTAGGCTGATACAGTTAACACAAGGAAGCATGCAATGTCCAACATGCATGATTAGACTTATAAAATACAGCATACAAGGAAGCATCCTTTCCTGCAACCACAACTTTGCTGCCTGTCAAACAGGTTGAATCCACAAACAGTGGCCCATCTAGCGACCACAACTAAATGCAGAAAACTGACGTTAAATCAAGACCTGGAAATTTGACAAGTTATCGGTGTAACTCTAAGCAATCAATCCAAGAGTAAACTTAAAAAGAACTACTCAGCATGCATCAAGAGATGCAGAATATCTCTTTACATATCAAGCATTTGTCTCCTGGAACCAACAAAACAGACTCACTGCCAAAATGATAAGTTTCAACACCCCCATCAAATTGCTAAGAAGTTTTACTTCATTGCTCTAAGGAAAGATCTCTAGCGTGACATCAATTTTCTCATGCCCTATATCACTGTTAAGAAACATATACACATGCACATGCATTATCGACTTGCAATTTGGATACTGCTTCATCCTAACATCTTTCCGATGACAAGATCTGTGACATCATCCAAGAAATTCATATCCAAGCACAGAAGTGCCGAGATGTCACATACACAACCATCATCACATGCATTCCCACTTAGAACTAGAACATTTCAAACTGCAATTTGTGTGCCACTGGTTTTTAACTTCGAACAGATTTATCCTCGTTCCATTTTCTAAGAGAAACTGGAGAATTAAGTGCCCCCCCACCCCACCCCCACCCCCACCCCCCCAACCATAGGTTAAAACTAAAGGTAATGAATCTACCTTGGTTAGTGGAGAAAATCGTATGTTTTCTAGTAACTCTATTGAAAATTACAGAATCTAGATAATTTTACAACTCTAAGGCATAGTAACCTATCGCCCGATCTGTAAGGAAATGATAAAACATGCCAATGTAAAAGCGTTTAAACAGCTCCTACATCTATATGGTACCTAAATACTTTTTACTTAATCTTCTTACTGTTTACAAGAATGACTGGGTCCTGACATTAAGTGTAGCAATTTAAATTCCAATATAAAGAAACATAGCTCAAGAAAGCCATAACAAACACACAACGATAAGGTCGATAGGCTCATAAATAATAAGGCCCCTTTCGAATTGAAGATAGTCCCAAAGAAACCTGTTTCACATGTAAAAGAAAAGCAAACAATTTTTAACAACAGCCAAAACTCAGTGATTGATATTCAGCATGATAGCAGGAAACGCATTACTAGGTAACCTCAAAACTTTCGACAAATTGCATCTCTTATCCATCATCAGGACTAAGGAGACGAAATAAAGCTTAATCAGAATCCTCAAAATACTCTCCTTCATCAGATGGCTCATCAAACGAACGCATGTCAAGCTGGTAGCGAAGGATACCCCCAATGCCACCAAATCCCCGACAGAACTGTGACCCCTCTTGAGACCTGTTAGTGACAAACTCAAGTGAACAACCGAAGTTTTTGTACTCGTTGGCAAACCACTCCAATAGCGGCATTTTGTCCTGGACCTCTAATTCAGCTGAGGTGTCAGGATCCTTGAAGTTGCTGTGATCAGCCTCTTGGTCCTTGTTTAGGTGCTTAATGACAATCTCGTTGGTAACACTATTTTTCAGCGCATAACGGTTTATATCAAGATTTTCCCAAACAACAAGAGTTTCAACAGCTCCCATCTCAAGAGCTTTTATCGTGTCATCCACACCAAATACATACTTTCCAGTATCTTGACTGATTTCCTCAAAGAATTGTCCAATCAAGCGCTTTTCTTGTATAAACTTCACATTCGCGAGAATCTCAGCAGATAGCTCAATAGCCTGATTGAATCCATTTTCCCCACCATAGGACACATCAACCACATTAAGTATCTTTGTTTGTAGGCGTTGATCAAACATATCAGACTGGCTCAGCTCTGTCTTGAAATCAGCTGACCCAGCAAGTATTAGTCCAGATACATTTGGCTGGCTAGTGGCTGGATTAATGAAGAACTGAGTAGCAAGCTCTGCTGTCTTCCTCACATAATTATGCCGTTTCTCCATTCGAAGACGAGCAAATCGCAGAGCTGATTGACCTCCTCTTCCGTGCTTCTTGGGAAGGTCAACAGTGAATTTATGAAGGACTTCCCTAGTGTTGCCACTTAAGGTTCCGAAAAGAGTGCCATTACCGTCCATGACAATGAAACCAAACTTCTCATCTGATTCCAACAGCTCGCCCAGAGGCTCCGTATGAAACTTGTTGTCACATAAGTACAGAGACGCATTTATTGGCTTAAAAGGTGTAAGGTCAAAGGTTACCTTCTTTTCCTTCCCATCGTCAGTCATTATAGTTCCAGTATAAAGGACCAACCCATTAGGAGGTACCTTATTATACAGCTTAAGCCTCTGCTGGGCGGACGTTATTGCACCAAGGACGGACTGACGATTTACTCTGCTCTTAATATTGGATGCAGTACCATATTCTTCTGCCAACATCCTTGTTATTCGGGATATCTGATCACCAGGAGGTATAATAAGAGAGATCATACTGGTACCGTTTCCTCTTGCAGATTCCATGGCTTTGATTAACTTTTTCATTTTCCATATCTCAATATTCTTGTCATTTTCTTGGCCATCTGCCATTGCAAACTGCTACTACCACAAGCTGAGCTACAAATTAATCTGCCCTAGGAGGCATAATGAAGACAAATAAGAGTCCGCATCGACCATGAATGTAAAATCAAGGAGATAAAAGAAAAAACTTAATGTAAGACTAGAAACTACAGGTGCATTCTGAAATACGTATTTCTAAGATTTCAATTGAAGACCTTCATTAATGAACAAAAAAATTCACAATCCTGCTTAAACAATCAGAAATAGTGAAAACAGATAGTACACGTTTTTCAGCACCCTTAAGGTGCATTAACTGTCAACATAGTATAGTGGGAAAATAGCATTTTAGTCACCCAACACCATTTTTTCTGCTGTTACGAACTGTGTACAAAATAACCTGAACTCTTACTGTTTATCTTGAGCTGACATGTTTCATGTGCCATAGGCTGAGTTCTAAATATAAATGCTATTATTGTCTTCCCATAAAATTGAAATTGATCAAACATAAATGAGTATATATCAATAAAGCCAAACCAACCCATCCCTCACAACCAAAAAAGGAACTGCGTCCATGAAATCTAAGAAGTGAAGGGAAACAGGAGAATGTACATCTAAAGAATTAGCAGCAACCAAGCCTCTATCGTCTTGTCATCAGAATACCTTTAGAACTAGCTTCACCTTTGAGTTTCTAGTGCATTTCATCACCTGGCTTGACACTTCCATGTCAAATGGGTATGATATGTATGTTAATAATTCAGACAAATGGGAATACATGGTGTGCAAGTTCAATAACGGTACCCAGAAAGGGGATATGGAGGTGAGGCTTGAAGACATCCCCAAGAGAGGTAGTTTCAAGTATCTTGGATCTAAAATACAAGGTAACGGGGAGATTCATGAAGATCTCACACATCGTATTGGAGCAGGATGGATGAAGTGGAGGCTCGCTTCTAGTGTCTTGTGTGATAAGAATGTGCCGCTGAGACTTAAAGGTAAGTTCTACAAGATTGTAGTTAGACCGACTATATTGTATGGAGCAGAGTATTGGCCGATCAAGAACTCTCATACACAAAAGCTAAAAGCAGCTAAGATGATGATGTTGATGTGGATGTGTGGGCATACCTAATTGGATAAAATTAGGAATGAAGTTATTCGGGAAAAGGTGGGAGTGGCCCCTGTGAAGAATAAGATGCGGGAGGCGAGATTGAGATGGTTCAGGCATGTTAAGAGGAGAAATATCGAAGTCCTAGTTAGAAGGTGCGAGCAGTTAGCCTCGGTGGGCAGCAGGAGAGGTAGGCCTAAAAAATCTTGGGAAAGGTTATTAGGCGAGACATGGCGTGGTTTGGAGCAGACTGAGGACATGACATTAGATAGGAGGGTGTAGAGGTCAAAAATTAGGGTAGAAAGTTAGTCGAGCGTTCCTCTTTGTCTTACTCAATTCGCTAGCATTTGTGTTAGTAGTATATCTTTTATTCATACATGGCTATTACTACCTAGAGTTTGACTGCATTCTTGGATTCGATCTTATTTCATCTTGCTATTATTCCTACTTGTTGCAATTACCTTTTCTTTTCAGTCGTTCTCTAGTCGAGGGTCTATCGGAAACAACCTTTCTGCCCTCCCAGAGATAAAGGTAAGGCTGCGTACATCTTACCCTCCCCAAACCCCACTTGTGGGAAGCTACTGGGTTTGTTGTTGGTGGTGGGGGTTCAATATCACTTACGATCTATTTTGGTGGAGACATTTTGGTTGTAAGAGGAGATTTCATACCAATAGATTTCAAATTTTAAAATACTACAGAAGTTCATGTAGTAGAGAGGTTTCCTAGTCATGAGGAGTTGCCTGACCAAAGAAATGTAAGTTCAGCGATATAATAAGTAGAAAATCAGAACTCATGTCTCTAGGTTGGAATGTACACCAGGTTACCCAATGTTAAGGACAACACACTTCTATAAATCTCTGAAGAAACAACCCTAGAACAACAGTGGTACCTCTCAAGAAAAGACCAATAGAACTATTGCACGCACATAGGTAGAAGACAATATGAAATTTCTGTCGAATCATCGATAAACAAACTTTTTTCACCACTAGCCTTAAAGATAACTAGATGTACAAAAAATCCTCCTTTTAACAATAGGAGGTATCCAATCAGGTTTCGTTCATCAAAAGTTAACCAAAACTACTTCCCAGTCAAGTTTTTACACTAACTAAAACTACTTCTCTTTTGATATTCTGCAAACCATAAACCAAAACAAAAGGAGATTTCCTCCTTCACATATTCATTTGGCGGTCATTTCTCAAATCGTGAATCTTATTTTAGTGGTCAATGAAATGGGGGGGGGGGGGGGGAAGATCATGAGGTATCGGGTTCAAATCTCAACGAAAACAAAAAAGCACTGGGTAATTTTTTTCGATCTAAGCCTTAGTGGGCAGAGTTACCCAGTACCTATAATGATGGGAGGTAGCAAGTATCCAATGAAATTCGAGGTGTGTGCTAGCTGGCCTAGATATCACCATCAATTAATAAAAATAAATCAAGAATCTTATTCAAGCAAAACCATAGTTCTAGTAATGATTTCTCACACATAAAGTACTACCATCAAGATTGATACAGCAGAAAAATCTACAGTAAATCAACCCACAAATAAGACAATCAATTGAAGATTCTGGGAAGCTAAAGTACAAAAAATTCAAGAATCCAAGCAAATCACTTCCAATTAATTCTTTTGGAGTGATTCAAACAATTAATTAGTTCAACAGAATAAACCCCATATTAGAATTAGAAGCTAAACTATGAAAAACCAAATTAACTTTAAGAGAGAAGAAGGGCACACGTTACCTGTTGGAAGCAGCAGTCGCAGTAGCTCGAGCAAAATGCTGGCTGTGGAAAAATTATGGAAACCCTTTTGAGCTACTATTTATACGCTAGAATAATTTACTTTCAATAAATGGAAAAAAAAAAAAAGTTTGTGTAAAGGGCAATATTTGGTCCGTAATTTCGAATACTAAAAAACTGAAGTTTATTACTGTCAATCTGAAAGTTCAGATATTTCCGGTAGATCTCTGATTTTTGCTATTGTCTCCCGTTCATATTAATTGGTTTTTGGGCAGTTTATACATATAGTGTTTTGAAATTAAAAAAAAAAGAGTATTGCATAAAAAAAGTAGTGAAAAAGAATTCTTATTGATTTAGAATGAATTACAATGGAGTAGAAACCCTCTATTTATAGGGAAGTAATGACTTAGCCACTAAGTAAAATTTCTACATCTCTCTAAAAATAGACATACACCTTAAATAGAATCTATTTATAACATTCCTCATTGAAGGTCTATTGAACAAATAATATGCCTCGTTAAAACCTTAACTAAAATAAAATCCAGTGGAAAAAAAGTTTATCAAAGGAAAAAGAGTACACATATCTAACAATACGTCTTTTGGTTGTCTCGTTAAAAGCCTTGCAAGGGAACCCATTGGGATAAAACCTTGTAAGGAAAAAAGAGTACATCCTGTATTAACTCCCCCTGATGAGAGCATCAATTCACATCCTTGAGCCTTCGCATTCCAATCTTGTGCACCACTTTCAAAAGATCGTCGGTAGAGATTTGATAAACAAATCAGGCATATTAACTTGAATGAATATGTTGCACCTTCAAATCATCATTCTTGATATATGTAATGTCTTCATATAATGTGGTAGAATAGCCTTTTCAATATCTCCATAGAGGTATTTTCACTATCACATCATCATGCTTATAGTTATAGCAAGATACATATGTCCAAAAATAGCACTTAGAATATGGTACTTCGGGACCAAAAATTGTAAATGCTTTAAGCTAAACCATATGAATGGACTTTAGATGCATATCAAGTTTTTATGTCATGCTAGACATATAAGATAGATAAAGGTGGTTGCACACACCATTAACTTTATACTTTCAAGTGTTTGAACTACATATCCAAAACTATATGTTCTTTATATGAAACCAATTTTATTCGAATTGTGTCTCTTCCATTTGGCCAATATTTTTGTGTCTATATTTGACAGACGTAACATCCTGTCTATACTTAGTGTTATCATAGATGTCATCGACGAATGTTTATATCGGTTCCAACATTTTTCTCATAAAGACGTGACATAGAGATCTCTTCATTAATATTTTCAGGTATCTGAATCTCTCCTGAGATTTTATGAAGTGTTATGTCATGTGATCTTCTAGATCACTTGTATCACGACCCTAAACCCCGACCCCAATCGTGATGGTGTCTCTCGTGACGATAAGGTTAGCCGACACCTCCCATTTCAGTATTTAACAGTTAAACAGTGAAAAACAATCTAAAGCGTGATAAAATAATTCAAAGTAGAAGATAGTAGCATAAATACGCGGAATACAACCCAACAGCCCGATACTGGGGTGTCACTAATCATGAGTATCTAAACAATCCGGAGTACTCAGAGAAAACTATAGTCTAATATAGAAACTAAGAACATAGAGAAATAAGATTGGGAAGAAGCTCTGGGCCGTGAACGCCAACAACTACCTAGACACTCCTCGGATCCTCTTGAGCTGGAAGGATCGGCACTTGGGAACGGGACCAGATACGCCTGAATCTGCACACAGGATGCGTGGAGTGGAATGAATACTCCAACTCAGTGAGTAAATCATAAATAAAGACTGAAAGCAGAAAATCACGTAAGGCACAAAACATGCTATAATGAAGCAGTAAAACTAGTAAAAACAGTAAATCGATAAAGATAAGTAAAAATCATTTTTTAACTCAACTTAAACTTCATAAAAAGCCTTCTTAACAATTAAGCAGGTAATTGACAGGCAATTAAAGGAAGATAAACACATAAAAGTTCGTCCATCGGGCACAGTATCAACAAATTCTCCCGTCGGGCAACATCTCGGAACAATACCAGCCCCTCGGGCTAAATCTCACATCACAATAGGTACCCGCGCTTACTGGGGGTGTGCAGACTCCTAGAGGGGCCCCTTACGGCCCATGCGCCATATCAAGCCATCATGGCGTACATCACTAGGCTCTCGGCCTCAAATCAATCAAGTTACCTCGTGGCATATATATCTTAGGCCCTCGACCTCAAATTATGATCAGCGTTTCCTCACAACATAGGTCCTCAGCCTTACTCAGTCAAAAATCCTCATAAGCCACTCGGACAATAGTAAATAGTGATTCTCAGCCAATTATCAATTACTAGATCATTTAAGTATTTAAAACAAAGTAAACATGCCTGAGTATGAAAATAGTGGAAAATAACATGACTGAGTTCAAGTATAAAGTCAAACAGTGAGGAAATATCAGTAGAAATCCCCTAAGGGTCAAAATAGTTAGCATTCAGCCCAAATATTGATGAGAGCAAATATATTTCAGTCAATTACGCGGTAAAATAGTCAATCGGGACGGACTAAGTCACAATTCCCAATAGTGCATAACCCCACACTCGTCATCAAGCGTGTACGTCACCTCAATATATCACAACGATATGCAATTTGGGATTTCAACCCTCAGAACATCATTTACAATCATTACTTGCCTCGAACCGGTCAAATCACTAGCCTGCGATGCCTTTGTCCCTCAAATCGGCCTCCATTCGCATAGAATCTATCCAAAAACATAATCACAGCATCGAAATATGCAATGGGAACGAAGCCCAAGCAAAAATAATCAATATATGGCATAAATCCCGAATTTACCAAAATCGGACCCCTGGCCCCACGTCTCATAATTCAATTATTTTTATATCAACAGGTTCCTTATCTCCCACGAGTTCATATATATCAAAAGTTTTGAAACCGACCTCAAATAGTCCATTAAATCCTCAATCAAAGGTTTAAGTTTCCAAGCCCTAGCTTCTCCAATTTCCCCCCTTAATTTCCATAATTTCTAGCTCTAATCCGTGTAATAATAGCATAGGAACGAGTTTTAAGTACAAATTCCTTATCTCAATGAATTTCCCTTGAAATCCCTCTTTCAAATCGCCCAAAAAGCTCCAAGGCCGAGTCAAAAATGGTGAAATAACTCAAAATTCGTGAAGGCCACAAGTTATACTTTCTGCTAGAAGTGTTAAACAGGTGGGCCGGGTTGGGTTGAGTTTTTTTTTGACCTGTACGGGTTATGGTCCGGGACGGATACGGGTTGGGGCTTAACGGTTTTAACGGATTCGAGTTCATCCGGGTAAAAATTGAACCGTAAGGGTTACAGGTTGAGGGGGTCATACCGGGTTTAGTGTATTTTTTATTTTTTTTTGTATTTTGTATAACTATTATAAGGTATATTAATAAAAAGTATTAACATAAAGAATACCAGGAAAATGAAAAAAATTACACTTATAAATTGCAAATGCTACATTTATTTCAAAATTCAAACTTACAAATTGCAAGGTTTACAATTAACAACAAGTAAATTAACCAAAAAAGAGTAAATTTAAAAGTTTTGCATTTCCTTAGTAAGTTCTTCTTAATAAAAATGAACTGAGTGACCTTCTGTGAGCACATGATTTTTTCCCTATATATAAATTATTCCCAAAAATTCAAATAAAACAAGATTTTTTCTTATTTTTACAATATTTGGGAATTTTGGTGCTATTTTTTTTAATTGCTTGCATTTTATTTGTGCATGTTATACATATGAAAAAAATACAAAAATACATTTGCATTTATGTTTTAATTTCATATTTTCAGTATTAATTAGGAGTTAATTTGTTTTAAAACAAATATGAAAAAATAACAAAAAATAGTTCATGGTTTAATTTTTTAGTTGTGAATTTGTCGTGAAATAGTTTAAACAGTAGTTTAGCTTTGACGTATATTAGGATTTTATTTTAATTTTTCATCTTTTATAAAACAAAAAAATACAGAAAATACAATTGAAAAAAAAAACAAAAAAAGAAAATAAAAGGAAACTTTAAAAAAAATAGAGAAAGAAAGAGGGCTGTTTTATTGGCCAAATTTGGGCCAATTCTTCGCAGCCCAAACGTTACCACCATCATCTTTGCCCAAGCCCCCGGTCCAGCCCCCCAGTCGAAACGATACCATTTTGTATCCCTTCAATCCTGGTTGTTGAGGTAACTCGATATAACGGCCAGAAACATATCTCCAATTGCCATAAGAGTCCGAACCACCCATAGCCCCCACATCTCGTCTCTTCCATAATCTCTAACCAGAAACCCTAATCGAGCCACCACCAATTTCCACCATCTCCACTGGCGGCGCCAGTTCCCATCTGCCCCAAAAATACACCCCAAACTCCTCTTAGGCTCCTCATCCTAAATACCCAACCCTTTTCCCTCGAATCTCAGTCAGTATTGTCGAATCTTAAATCAAAGTTTTGACCCACTCCCAAATTAGGTCAAAATCGTACCATACAATCTCCCTGACCTCCTCTACCCGAATCCTAACCCAAAACCCTTCAAATCCACCTTCAAATCTTCATGTCTTGGATCTAGGGTTTCAACTGCATCTTGTTCTCATACGGATCCAGATAGTGTTACATGTTTGTTTGTCAGAATGAACACCTAATATTATCTAGAAGCTGTATCAGAAGCCAATCGAGTGAATACCAAGTCCGAGTTCGAAGGTTTGGGTTCAAGCTCAATTGGTGAGTTCTTCATGTTTCTATCCATTTCTTTCTTCTCTGTATTGCATCATGTTGAACTATTTTCTCTAGGATTAATATGTGTTCATTTAAGGTTACCTGGCCAACATAGATTTTAGATTTGCTGCTTGTTCAGTATTTTAATCGAATTAGTATGAGTTTAACGAAATAATTAGTATGACTGCTTGTGCTTATGTAGTTAACAGTCGTTTGTTTATTTGAGAATCCAATAGTTGATTATTAGCTTATTTTCTTTTGGTTTGTTTTAGTCAATCTGGTGTGAACTGCTTTTCTTAGTTTGATATGTTTTAGCACTTCTTTTGGCTATTTGTAATCAATTCAGTTGGTTCAATAGTTGTCCTTAATAAGACCTTAGTGTAATGCTTAGTTCAATTAGTTGTTAATCAGTTGAAATTGGCTATAGTGGATAGATTTTAACTTAGGTAAAAGGCGGTCTGATTGGTCTGTAGTTTCAGGGGGGTTTTAGGGATAGTTTAGGCATGGAAAAGGGTAGTTTTGTTATGAATAGTAATTTCAAAACAAAAGCAAGGGTAGTACATGCATTTTATAGGTAGAAGAACACCCTAGGACCTTGTAGAATAGGACTTCAGTGTATACTTCAGAAAAATAGACGTAGTTACTTGAGTAACAAGTTAGAAAATAAGTGAATAATATGAAAATAAATAAGGGACTCATTAGTAGACAGAAAATTGTAGGTTGCCCTCATCTTTGCCTATAAAAGGGCATAACCAATGCCTTAATGAAAAAGTTTTTGGAGCCCTAAAATTCCCCCTCAATATCATCTCTGAGATCTGAAGTTTCCAATTTGATTTTTTTCAAATCTGAATCTTAGATCTGACAATTAAAAAAACAACAAAAATCCAAAAACAATACTGTTTTATTTCCTTGCTTAGGCTATTCTCCCAAATTACAACTTTAATTCAGTCTACTTGTTCATTTCAAAACAAAAAATAGTTCGAATTCTCTGTTTCTGTTCAGTCTGAAAGTATTTGGAGTCATTTGAGCATTGGATTGGCTAATTAGAGTCAACTGAGGGTTATTCAATTGGATACACTAATTTCCTGGGTTTATTCTGAGTATTTGGTACTACTTTGGGTTATCATGTTGATTCTGTTGTTTTTCTCAAACAATCCTGGGTCTGAATTTTATTTTGAGTTGCTGTTGATATGTAGTGATACTGCTTTTTCCAATCTGTGGCTGATCTCCTCTTTTTCTTATTTGTGACTCGATTTCCAGGTATGTTGTTAGACTTAGAATTTGAGGAATGGATCAGCATATGTGAGCTTGTTTGAATTTGAAATATGAAGAACATTATGTTTGTTATGTGTTAGATTAGAATTCTGATTCATTTGAATTGTTTACATAGCTTTGTGATGTATTAACTAGGGACGAAATAGACCATTGGACTGTTGTATAACCCTGGATTGTGTGGGATTGTTTTTATAACTTAGGGACTGTGAGATTAAAAATGGATTTATGTTAATGTGAATCAATAAGTCTGTTTCGTGCTTTGTGTTTAGTTCTAAAGATTTGAGTCACTTAAGTAGATTGGATTTTGGATTGTTATTGGCTATAACTAAGTTAGATCACTTGTCTGCCTACATTGACTGACTATGTTCGTATAAAACTAGATCAGAATAAACTGTTAAAGTGGCCTTAAGTCCAAACCAAATTGATAGCTGGAATTAGATTCAAAGTATGTTCAAATTTAATACATGTTAATAAGTATTAATGGGAAATTAGGAGCTAAACATGGTTTGTTTTAATTAATCTTTATACATGCTTGCCTATTTGCTGAGTTGCAGTGAGATTTAGGTAATTCGAACATCAATTGCATTATGAAATGTCGTGATTTTATTCATGCCAGTAAACTTCAATAATGTCCTTAGGGTTGTAGCTTCAAAGGCACTAAATAATACGAACAAAGCTATTGCTGGTAATTATCCGGTAAGCCAAGCTGGGCCTGCTTCTCGTCTGAATACAGCCCATGTTTGGGCAACGCCTTTTGGCACAGGCCGTGTTGAACGAAACAAGGCCCAAGGCCCAGACGCGAAAAAAAATCCCTAATAAGGCTAGGTGGTTTCAATTAAACAATTACTTGGGTATCATTGTAAGGACACATAGACGTGTTAATTAAGCAGGGCCTTTTCTTTATTCTTAGACAAACACAAATAGAAAATCGTAGTCACTTTTAGGTTGACCTTTTAATAAAATGATGAGACGAGCCTCGCCAATAAAATATAAATTGCGGGGCCCTCAATAAATGCTATATGAAAATACTTAGAATTTGGGAGGGTCGTTTGGTGAATTTCACAGCCTTCCCTAAAATAATAATACATTAGACTCTTTAAGCACGATTTTCATAAAATTACATTCTTAAATTCGAGTGCACATTTATGTGTTTAAATCCAAATCTCAATGGAGTCGAAATGTGTTGATAGCCACGGGTGCATTGATTGCGTCGTGGTTCGAGACGCATTCTCACGACGTTGCAATTTTTTTAAAATAATGATAAAAACGGTTTACGAATAAAAGGCAAATAAGCAAGAACATGTTTAGAAATCAGATAAAATCAAATACAACAGTTAAGCGACCGTGCTAGAACCTCGGACTCGGGAATTCCTAACACCTTCTCTCGGGTTAACAGAATTTCTTACTCGGATTTCTGGTTTTGCAGACTATTAACAGAGTCATATGTTTCCTCGGTTTGGGATTCAACCAGTCACTTGGGACACTATTAATCTCCCAAGTGGTGACTCTGAACTTTAATAATTAAATCTCGTTCCGATTGTCCTTTAATTGGAAAAACTCCTTTACGCCCTTGAGAGTGTAGTGAAAAGGAGGTGTGACAGCTCTAGTGACTCTGCTGGGGACAAGAACCAGAATGTTTTGTTCAGGGTTCAGAATTCGAGCTTAGAATAATTGATGTATTTGGTGTTAATATTTTCCTACATGTTTCATGCTGTATGTTGCTAAATATTTACTGCTTTGATATTATCTGAACTGTATATAAACTGTGTCTACACCCTTCTCTTCTTACCTCCAGGGATATGCTTACTGGTTAAGACTCCCTATTCTGTTAGTGTGATACCCTGAACTAAGAAAGGGGCAGGACAAGTTACAAAGCCGGATGATCTCGCGGGTCCCCGATATGTTGCTCCTTCCTCGACTCGAGTTGTCCGCTCGGGTACACTGTTTAGAACACAGACCTAGGTTTTGAACCTAGAATAACATGACTTCATGCTGGATCCCTAGTAGGAGCGCTTATTTGCACCATGCTGCATTTGACTTAGGGGACTCAACAGAGGGATTCAGTCCGTCTAGGACTAGAAACCTGAAATGAAAAGACCATCTTGGTGCATCCTGCTTGTTTTACGTATTTATTTGCCTTGGACTCGCATGTTGACCGGCCTCTGAAAACCGGGAATATCGAAAAATTGTGAAAAAGTGAAAAAGAGAGAAATAGCAGTGTAGCGAGTTAATTGCTTAGTTTTAGAAAAACCCAAGCCCAAATGCTATCGAAACTCTGTCGAAATTTTGAGAAAATGAAAAAGAAAAATATTTTGTTTTTAATAGTTTGTTTTACTAATGAAAAAGAAAAGAAAAGAGTCTTTATTTTAGCTTAGAAAAAATAGGTTGTTTTATTGTTTGTTGCAGATGAAAAAGAAAAATCGTTATTTTGTCTTGTTTTCAAAAATAGAAAAGGAAATATAGTTTTTCTTATCATGGAAAATGGAAAAGAAAGAGTCTTATTTTCAAAATTAGTTTGTTTCTTTGCCCGAATTACGCATGTTTGATTCACACAGGGCGTGAGATACGTAGGCAACCCTCATCGGGTCCAACCTCCACTTTTGCAAAAATAGCCAAAAAATATCTACGTTTTAAATTTTTGTATGAATAAGTCAGGTGAAGCCGTTCTTGTCAAAAATAGCCGAATGTTCCCGAAAGGGACATCGGAAGGCTGCTTTTGCCAGAACAACCACCTTTTGACTTTTTATAAAGATTTTGGCCGGTTAACCAAGCCTTAAATCTTCGTCCCTAAGGTGCTGAAAGGTCATGTTTGCAAAACCAGGTTTCTGTTAATTTGAAAAACACAAAAAAGAGCCAGTGGTTAAGTGAATACCATTTGAATTTTGGTCAAAATAAGTCGATCCAGCTTCGGCGACGTCTTAAACCGTTCTTTTTGAAATATCCCTAGAGTATATTTCAATTATCGAAAGGCTATTTTCATAAAAGAACGGCCAAGTTTGTGAAATTGGGAAGGGACCACATTTGCAAAAATAGCCATTTGGTAAAAATTGGCATATAGGGGAAAGAATCTCTCAGTTTGTTTTTTCTTTGATTAGAGTATGTCGGATATATTATTTTCGAGTTTGTATTTCATTTTTTCGTCAGAGTCTGATAATTTTGTTTAAGTTCGTCAGTTTTTAAACAATTTTAATCAAAGTTTGTTTTATTATGAAAAGTTAAAAATTCCAAAAATATATTTTATTATTTTTTACCTATTTAGTTGCATGAACTACGCTCGGTCTGATTCATGCGGTGTCATGATACGTAGGCAATCCACATAGGATTCGATCATAACCTAATAAAAAAGAAAATAAGAAGAAAAACAAGAGAGGAAAGAGGAAAAGAAAAGAGCGGCAAAACAAGAAAAGAAAAGAAGAAGGAAAAAAAAAAGAAAGAAAGTTGCCGTTAAAAATAAAAGCCGGGATGATGCAAGCAGCCGAGCAAATGCATAATAAAATGGTCAACTACCTAGGTGCATTCGTTCCCCAAATGTGTGGTTACCAATATGTTAAATGCCCTAACACTAACGTGATGCCTTTATTTTGTTATATTCATAACAGAAGGTTGGTTGATTTGTGGTTCATAAGGTAACTCATCCATACAATACAAGGTCGAAAAGCAAGGCAGTCATGGCTGGCAAAGGGTTGAAAGCATGTACTACTAATCCGTTTAAGGGAATTGTTGAATCAGAATCTGAGTTGAAAAAAGAGGTTTTGAGGTTGAAAAGATAAATAGTCGGAATGCACAAAGTTTGGACCAGTGGGTGTCCCCCTCCATCAGTCCCTGATGCCCAACATTATGCTCCAGAACCAATTGTCAAGATCTCGAGCCCATACCATCATGCTCTTCATTTTGAGTCTCCCGGTGCGACTACAAAGCTTGCTAAAACAGTGGAGCAGGATGAGATATCCAGAAAGCTGGAAAGGTTTAAGATGCTGAAGTTTAATTTGTATGATGGGTGGGGAGATCGAGTAGCCCACTTGAGGGATTATTGCAATAAAACAAGGAATGTCGGCAAGGAAGATGAGTTGTTGATGTCGCATTTCAGTGAGAGCCTGGCTGTGGCAACCTTGGAATGGCATGATCGTCAAGATGTCGGGAAGTGGCACACGTTGGGAGACATGGCTCAAGATTTTGTGCGACAATTTCAGTACAATAGAGGCATTGTCCCAGACCACTACTTGCTATCTAAGATGGAACAGAAAACCAAAGGAAGGTTTTAAGGATTTCTGGCTTAGATGGAACGAACAAGTTGCTCGAGATGGTTCTTCAGCAGTTGGGAACCCACCCGCATAACAAGGGAATACATTCAAGTCCAAGTTCAGAAGTCGAGAGCCCACCTACACAACAAGGGAGTACATTCAAGTCCATCAATTTGAAGAAATGGAACAACATCTAAGTTTGCAAATTGGAAATGGCAACAATGGATTTTATCAAGAGAACACAAGACAACAAGGCATCAAGGAAGTACAAAGAGCAAGTTTGAAGAAGTTAGATAGGACCGTTATAATTCATAGTTCATAGCTTAGGCTAGCTTCTTTTATTTTGACATGATGTAATAAGGAAGCTCAGCTAGCAGTAGCAGTAACAAGCGCAGTAAAATCACAGCTCCTGGTAGTCCCAGCTATCAGGCACTCCCGAACTACACTGACCTAATTCATATTTATCCCAGGATATATAGGAAATCTCTAAAGTAGGGTGCGGTCAAACTTTTCAAATATGCTTCGCACAGAATATTCAAACGGGAAAAAATAGCTCGTTTCCGCTCACTTATCTTTGCCCGAAAACCTTTCATGTTTCCGAGCAAAGAGGGGCAGCTGTGAGCACGTGATTTTTGCCCTATATTGAATTACTCCCAAAAATTCAAACAAAAAAAGACTTTTTCTTATTTTTACAATTTTTGTGAATTTTGGTGCTATCTTATGTTAATTGCTTGCATTTTATTTGTGCATACCATATGAAAAAAATACAAAATACACATTTGCATTTAGGTTTAAATGTCATAGTTTTTGTATTAATTAGGAGTTAATTAGTTTTAGAACAAATCTGAAAAAATAACAAAAAATAGTTCATGATTTAATTGTTTAATTGTGAATTTGTTATGAAATAGTTTAAATAATTTTAGGAGTTAATTAGTTTAGCTTTGACATATATTAGGATTTTATTTCAATTTTGCATCTTTATAACATTAAAAAACCAAAAAAAAAAATAATTAAAAAAAAAGCAAAAAGGAAATAAAAGGAAACTAATTAAAAAAAGAGAAAGAAAGAGCGTTGTTTTAATGGCCAAATTTGGGCCAATTCGTCCCAGCCCAAACGTTACCCACCATCACCTTTGCCTAAGCCCAAATCTATTCCCATAACCCGGTCCAGCCCCCTAGCCGAAACGACACCGTTTTGTATCTCTTCAATCCTGGTCGTCGAGGTAACTCGATCTAATGGCCAGGAATAGATCTTCCATTGCCATATACGTGTCCGAAACCCCCCCCCCCCCACACCCCCCATCTTGTCTCTTCCATAATCTCTAATCAAAAACCCTAATTGAGCCGCCACCAATTTCCACCGTCTCCGGTGGTGGCGCCGGTTCCGGTCCGCCCCAAAAATACACCCCAAACTCACCTTAGGCTCCTCATCCCAAAATGAACACCTAAACATTATCTAGAAGCTGTATTGGAAGCCAATCGAGTGAATACCAAGTCCGAGTTCGAAGGTTTGGGTTCGAGGTCAATTGGTGAGTTCTTCCTGTTTATGTCCATTTCTTTCTTATCTGTCTTATATCATGTTGAGCTATTTTCTTGAGGATTAATCTGTGTTCATTTAGGGTTACCTGGCCAACATAGATTTTAGATTTGCTGCTTGTTTAGATGTTTAATCGAATTAGTGTGAGTTAGCATAATAATTAGTATGTCTGCTTCTGCTTAGTGTAGTTAACAGTCGTTTGTTGATTTGAGACTCCAAGAGTTGATTATTAGCTTATTTTCTTTTGGTTTGTTTTAGTATATATTTCAGAAAAATAGAGGTACTTAATTGATTAACAAGTTAAAAAATAAGGGACTAATATGAAAATAAATAAGGGACTGATTTGTAAAAAAATTGAGGGTTGCCCTCATCTTTTCCTATAAAAGGGCATAACCAATGCCTTAATGAATAAGTTTTTGGAACCCTAAAATTCCCCCTCAATATCATCTCTGAAATCTGAAGTTTCCAGTTTGTTTTTTTTTTCAAATCTGAATCTTAGATCTGACAATTCAAAAAAAAGCCAAAATACAAAAAGAAATCCAAAAACAACACTGTTTTATTGCCTTCCTTAGGCTATTCTCTCAAATTCCAACTTTAATTCATTCTACTAGTTCATTTCAAAACCAAAAATAGTTTGAATTCTCTATTTCTGTTCAATCTGAAAGTATTTGTAGTTATTTGAGCATTAGATTGACTAATTAGAGTCAACTGAGGGTTAATCGATTGGATGCACTAATTTCCTGGGTTTATTCTGAGTATTTGGTAGTGCTTTGGGTTATTCTATTGATTCTGCTATTTTTCTCAAACAATCCTAGGTCTGAATTTGGTTTTGAGCTGCTGTTGATCTGTAATGATACAGCTTTTTGCAATCTGTGGCTGATCTCCTCTTCTTCTTATTTGTGACTCGATTTCCAGGTATGTCGCTAGACTCAAGCGAATTTGAGGAATGGGTTGGCATATGTGAATCTGTTTGAAGTTGAAATATGAAGAACATTTTGTTTGTTATGTCTTAGATTAGAATTCTGATTCATTTGAATTGTTTGTATTAACTGGGGACTCAATAGACCATTGGACTGTTGTATATGAACCCTAGCTGTGTGGGACTGTTTTAATAACTTAGGAATTGTGAGATTAAAAATGGATTTATGTTAATGTGAATCAATAAGTCTGTTTCGTGCTTTGTGTTTAGTTCTAATGATTTGAGTCACTTAAGTAGATTGGATTTTGGACTGTTATTGGCTATAACTAAGTTAGATCACTTGTCTAGCCTACATTGATTGACTATGTTCGTATAAAACTAGATCAGAATAAGCTGTTAAAGTGGCCTTAAGTCCAAACCAAATTGATAGCTGGAATTAGATTCAAAGTATGTTCAAATTCAATACATGTTAATAAGTATTAATGGGAAATTATGAGCTAAACATGGTTTGTTTTAATTAATATTTGTACATGCTTGCCTATTTGCTGAGTTGCAGTGAGATTTAGGTAATTCGAACATCAATTGCATTATGAAATGTAGTGATTTTATTCATGCCAGTAAACTTCAATAATGTCCTTAGGGTTGTAGCTTCAAAGGCACTAAATAATACGAACAAAGCTATTGCTGGTAATTATCCGGTAAGCCAAGCTGGGCCTGCTTCTCGTCTGAATACGGCCCATGTTTGGGCAACGCCTTTTGGCACAGGCCGAGTTGAACGACATAGGGCCTAAGACCTAGACGCGGGAAGCCCTAATGAGGATAGGTGGTTTCAATTAAATAATTACTTAGGTATCATAGAAAGGACACATAGACATGTTAATTAAGTAGGGCACTTTCTTTATTCTTAGAGACAAACACAAATAGAAAATCGTTGTCACTTTTAGGTTGGCCTTTTAATAAAATAATGAGACAAGCCTCGCCAAATAAATTATAAATTGCAGGGCCCTCAATCAATGCTATATAAAAATATTTATAAATCGGGATGGCCGTTTAGCGAATTTCACGGTCTTCCCCAAAATAATAATACGTTAGACTCTTTAAGCACGATTTTAATAAAATTCCATTCTTAAATTTGGGTGCAAATTTATATGACCCAAATCCAAATCTCAATGAAGTCTAAATATGTTGACAACCACGGGTGCATTGATTGCGACGTGGTTCGAAACGCATTCTCACGACGTTGCAATTTTTTTAAAATAATGATAAAAGTGGTTTACGAATAAAAGGCACATATACAAGAACATGTTTGGAAATCAGATAAAATCAAATACAACAATTAAGCGACCGTGCTAGAACCACGGAATCCGGGAACGCCTAACACCTTCTCCCGGGTTAACAGAATTCCTTGCTCGCATTTTTGGTTCGTGGACTGTTAACAGAGTCATATTTTTCCTCAGTTCGGAATTCAACCGTCGACTTGGGACATTATTAATCTTCCAAGTGGCGACTCTGAACTTTAATAATTAAATCCCGTTCCGATTGTCCTTTAACTGGCAATACTCCTTAACGCCCTTGCGAGTATGGTGAAAAAGGAGATGTGACACCTTCTTTTGGAGTGTTAAATTCGGAAGGGTTACCATGCATTAATATATCTCCAAGTTCCTCGTCTTCTAGGCTATCCACATCTTCACATCCTTGATTTATTCATTCCGATCTAATCTAGTCTCTGAAACATACTAAAACTCCCAAAGCATTGCTTCCCTATGAGTGACGGGTGTCTCCAAGTTGTTATCTTGCTTGGCTAAATGCACTCTCCGATGCAACAGTAGAAATTGGCACATTCAGTACGCCCTGAGCCATAGCAAAAAGAACGGAAAATTGCTTTCCATTCTCATGCCACCATCCCAACGGTAAAAATTCCTTTGTGCGAGGCTCTTTTTGCTTCTGCAAGTAGAATTGAAGTTCATCAATGTTCCTGCTACTGATTTGAGTGTTAGAAAATGTAGAAAAAATATTAAAACTATCAAGGCCTTCTTCATCATCCACAGTAGCAGAAGTGGTACAGTGCATAGTGGGATTAACATTGCCTATAGTACGAGCAACATCATCAATTACATTTGCATAATAATTATATAATTGTTATAAATAATCATTTAGCTTGTTTATTGAAACATATATGTCTGGAGTTTCAGTTGGTCCAATCTACATATAAGCATATAAGACATTCATTAATTGGTGACAATTAGACATCTCAATAGAAGGATTTAAAACAACACCAATTAAGTAAATCGAAGGAATTGGAAAGAAATATTTTTTGAATTTTGCTTACATTTTTTTCACAACATCCTTATATTGTTCTTTCTTCTTAAATTCAAAGAGTAGAAAAGAAATTTCAGCTATATGTGCTAAAGCCGTAGTAATAGTAGGGTAATATGCTCTAGAAAACTCAATAGTAGCTGTATAAATTATATGTAAAAATTTAACATCATTAGTGATCTCCCAAGTACTAGTTGTTAACATACGGTTTGAATCAGTACAATGCGCATTAGCAACTTTAGTTATTGGGAATCAATTTGTAGCAACATTTTAAATATATATATATATATATATATGTAAAATTCCATCTAGTAACAATTTCGTCTGGCATGAATCTGGATTTAAGGTTATACATGACACACTTATTCTTAAATTCCTTTATTCTAGATTGTTTAATATTTCCTTGAATAACATCAACTGCTCTTCTAACATGAGTAATCCAAGTTGAAAATAAATCAAGACCACTTTTAACAATTAAATTATAAACATGACATGCACACTTAACATGAAAAATTTCATCATGAGGTGGTTTCAAATGCAGTTTTAATATTACAATTACGGCGTTATTCTTAGAAGCATTATCAAAAGACATACACAAAATTTTTTGCTTGAGATTATAAAACTCAACAACTTCACAAATAGTGTTACTTATAAACGCAGCAGTATGACTCTGATCTTCATTATATCTAAAAGCGATAATAAGTTTTTGCATACAAGTAGTATCATTTATCCAATGATATATAATTGTCAAATAATCATTTTCATTAACAGCATGGTCAATATCAGAAGTTATAGAAACTCTACAAGGAAGGTGGCTAAACAAATAACGTATGTATGTTTGATATTGTCCATGAAGTATAAAGATATCAACTCTACAAGTACTTCTAGGGATACCTTTAAATAAAGGATTGTAAATCCTTTGAATATACATAATAAGATATGATGAAGAAGCAAAAGAAAAAAGTAGACATCCCAAAGCAATCTTTGTTGCTAATTCCTCACGATCCTTCATTTTATCATATTTCACTAGACCTCCGGTAGTAGGGTTAAGAGTTGTTTGATTTCCATCACCATCACCATCACCGCCCCATTCTATGGGATGTTTAGTTCTCATATGTCTACTAAGCGTCCCAGCCCCCTTAAATTTTCTTCAGTCAAATGTTTAAAATAACTTTTACAAAGTTTGCATTTAACTCTATCAGTACCTTCTATTATTTCAAAAAAATTCCAAACCTTACTTCTTTTTCTACGATTAGTATCCGGAGCCACAGGTGGTCTACTACTAGTGCCACGGCCACCACCCCTTGTAGCAACTCTAACACTACCAGCTCCGGCACTAGTAAGTGTAGTTGGTATATGATCTTCTATTCCTATTTCATTATCTTCTATTCCAAAATCTTCTTGTAATTGTCCATAATTTATATTATCATTAGGCGATGTTTCGGAAACATGTGTAAATGTTAATGGGGTATTACTATTACTACCAGATGCTGAAGAACTACCTCTTTTTTTATTTTTCGTACTAGTAACTTTTCTACACGCTCTTTTAGCAGCATTAAATATATTGTAAAAATTAAAGTATAAGCAAAAATTAAATATGCAATTAAAATAGTAAATAAGAGAAAGAGCTGGAGGGAGTACACCAAATTCGACAATAAATTGAGCACTTGATTACGCAATTCCGATGTTACCACGAACAAACATCTAGCAAGTATTTCGATTTTGAAGTTCAATTGTTAAAAATTCAAAATCCGAATGATAAAACACGATAAATTAATTTCAAGAAAAAAGAGCCAAATAAAATTAGAAGATGAAATGAAGACTTGAAGTTTTGAAAATTGGAGAATGAGAGAATGGGAGAAATTGAGATTGAGAAATGAGAGTTGAGTGAAGAAATGAAGAATGGGGGGGGGGGGGAGGGAGGGGTATTTATAGTTTTAGAGAAGGTTAATTTTGTAAAGTGAAAAAATATGAAATTATTTTTTAAAAAGGGATATTTATGCAATTGGCCCGTTGGCCAATGGATAAATTCCAGGTCTGCACGTTGCCAACGGTTAGTGGACCCCACTTAATTCAAAAAATTTAAAAAAACAAAAACAAAGTTATAGCCGTTGTACCGGTCCGGGCCGGTTACACTAGTTTGCGGTACTGTTCATATGGACCGGGTTTGACCGGTCTGGTTAACCGTTAAAAAACTAAACGGTCCAACCACCTCTACCCCTCTTACCCAGCCCCACCCAGCCCCTATGTACTGGGCCGATCCGGTCCTGATTTTTTCTGATATGGGACGGTCTAGTTAGGGGTTAACCCGACCCATTTAACAACCTTAATTTCTGCCCAGACATTTTGCATATGCACCCCAATTCCCGCTTGTGCAATACTGCATATGCGGTCAACCAACCGCTTCTGCAGTTCCTCACTTAACGGCCAAAACTACTTCTCCGACCAACCTTCCGCACCTATGCCTCGCACGTGCGGACAACCGCATCTGCGGTTCCTGCCTCTCCAGGACTTTTTTGCTTCTACAACCTCCCTTCGCACCTGTGGTCCCCAATCCGCAGGTGCGGAAATACCAGAAGCAGAATAAAATCTGCAGCTTCAAACATTTCTCAAACTCCCCGTCAACCATCCGGAATCACCCCGAGGCCCCCAGGACCTCAACCAAAAGCACAAACATATCCTAATACCTTATTCAAACTTGTTCCAATCTTCAAAATACCTCATACAACATCAAATCAACCAAAACACATCGGATTTAAAGCCGAACTTTCCTAAATCTTCCGAATTTCGCTTTTGATAAAAAACCCAACCAAACCATATCCGAATGATCTGAAATTTTGCACACACATCCTAATGACCGAACGGAACTACTAAAACTTTCGAAATTCCATTACGACCACTATATCAAAATCTCGTTTACCAACCGGAAATCGCCAAAATAACAACTTTGCCCATTTAAACCTAAATCTACTCCAAAACCTCCAAAACTCATTCCGATCATATTGCTAAGTCCCAAATCACCTCCTTAAGCTATCTGAACCATTGGAACTCACTTCCGAGACCTATAACACACAAGTCAATATCTGATTGACTTTTCTAACCTAAACTCACTCTAAAGAGACTAAGTGTCTCAAACCTTACCAAAATCATTTCGGATTCAATCCGACCAATCCGATACCACAAAACACGGATCACAAAGCACAAAGAAGCAGAAATGGGAAAAACATAGCGGTAACTCATGGGACAACTGGCCGGGTCGTCAAATCCTCCCCAACTTAAACAAACTTTCATCCTCGAACGTGACAAGAAACATACATGAAGCCTCAAATAGGTGAGGATATCTTCTCCGCATCTCCCACTCGGTCACCCACTCCACGAGTCGACCTCTCGACTATACTTTCATTGAAGCTATAACCTTTGATCTCAACTTTCGAACCTAACGCTGCAAAATAGATGTTGGCTCCACATTATAAGTCAAATCACCATCCAACTGAGTCGTGCTGAAATCCAGAACATGAGACAGATCCCCAATATACTTCCGGCGCATTGAAGCATGAAATACCATATGCACACTTGACAAGCTGGGTGGCAAAGCAAGCTCATAAGCTACCTCCCCAATCCTCCGAAGCACTTCAAAAGGCCCAATGAACCGATGACTCAATTTCCCCTTCTTCACAAATCTCATATCATCCTTCACGGGCGAAACCTTCAACAAGACCTTCTCACCAACCATATATGACATATCTAGAACCTTTCTATTAGCATAACTCTTTCGAAGCCTCTCCCGAATCACCTTTATCTTTTCTAAAGCATCTTGCACCAAGTTTGTCCCCACTAGCCTAGTCTCACCGGGCTTAAACCAACCAACTAGAAATCTACATTGCCTCATATACAATGCCTCATATGGAGCCATCTGAATACTCGACTGTTAGTTGTTGTTATAAGCAAAATTGTGCAAGCGATAGAAACTAATCCAATGACCCTCCAAAATCAATGACACAAGCACGCAACATATCCTCCAATATTTAAATAGTGCACTCGGATTGCCTGTCCGTCTGAGGGTGAAAAGTTGTGCTCAACTCAACCTGAGTACCTAACTCTCTCTGCCCGACTCTCCAAAACTGTAAGGTAAGTTGAGTGCCTCTATCTGAAATGATGGAAATTGGAACACCATGCAAACGAACAATCTCTCGAATATAGATCCCTCACAACCGCTACGAAGAATAGGTAGTACATACAGGAATGAAATGCACAGACTTGATCAGCCGATCCACAATCATCCAAATAGCATCGAACTTCTTCAAAGTCCGTGAAAGTCCAACTACAAAATCCATAGTGATCCTCTCCCACTTCCACTCTGGAATATCCATCTGCTGAAGCAAGCCACCCAGTCTCTGGTGCTCATATTTCACCAACTGACAATTGAGACACCAAGCTACAAATCCCACGATTTCATTCTTCATTCTCCGCTACTAATAGTGTTGTCTCAGATCCTGATACATCTTTGCAACACCCGAATGAATGGAATACCACGAGCTATGGGCCTCCTCTAGAATCAACTCCCGAAGCCTATCCACATTGGGCACACATATCCGGCCTTGAATCCTCAACACCCCATCATCACCAAAGGTCACATATCTGGCATCACCATGCTAAACTCTGTCCTTAAGGACAAGTAAATGAGAATCATCATACTGACACTCTCTGATGCGATCATATAAGGAAGATCGAGAAATCACGCAAGCCAATACAATTGGGCTTCGAAGTATGTAATCTCACAAACCAATTGGCCAAGTCCTAAACATCAACTGCAAGGGGTCTCTCCCTAACTGGAATATATGCCAAACTTCCCATACTCGCCGCCTTCCGGCTCAAAGCATCGGCCACCACATTGGTCTTTCCTGGATGATACAATATAGTAATATCATAATCCTTAAGCTACTCCAACCACCTCCGCTGCCTCAAATTGAGATTTTTCTGTTTGAACAAGTGATGGAGGCTACAATGATCAGTAAACACCTCACAAGACATACCATACAAATAATGCCACCAAATCTTCAACGCGTGAACAATGGCAGCCAACTTCAAATCATGAATGGGGTAGTTCTTCTCATGGGGCTTCAATTGACGAAAAGCATAAGCAATAACTCTACCCTCCTGCATCAAAACACAACTAATACCAACTCTTGAAGCATCACAATTCATGGTATATGAACCTAAAGCTGATGCCAAAACTAACACTAGAGCCGTGGTCAAGGCTGTCTTAAGTTTCTGAAAGCTCTCCTCACTCTCATCTGACCATACAAATGAAGCACCATTCTGAGTCAACTTGGTCAAGGGCGATGCAATAGATGAAAATTCCTAAACAAAAACCGGAGATAATAACCTGCCAAACCGAGGAAGATGCAAATTTCCGTGGATGAGGACGATTTGGGACAACTTTAAACCGCCTCTATCTTCTTCGAATCAACCTGAATACCTTTGCTGGACACCACGTGCCCCAAGAAAGCCACTGAACTAAGCCAAAACTCACACTTGGAGAACTTTGCATAAAGCCCCTCCTCCCTCAATCTCTACAACACAACTCTCAATTGCTCCGCGTGATCCTCTTGACTACGCGAGTACACCAGAATATCATCAATGATGATAATCACGAACGAATCAAGATAAGGCCTAAGCACGTTGTTCATCAGATGCATGAACACTGCTGGGGCTTTGGTCAGCCCGAAAGACATAACAAGGAACTCATAATGACCATATCTGGTCCTGAAGGATGTCTTGAGAATATCCGAGTTCCAGATCTTCAACTAGTGATAACCTGAACGGAGATCAATCTTGGAGAATACTCTCGCTCCCTGAAGCTGGTCGAATAAATCATCAATGCGAGGCAAAGAATACTTGTTCTTATTGTTACCTTGTTAAATTGCCTATACTCAATGCACATCCTCATCGTGTCATCCTTCTTCTTCACAAATAGAACCGACGCACCCCAAGGTAACACACTAGGCCGAACGAACCCTTTATCAAGGAGTTCCTAAAGCTGCACCTTTAGCTCCTTCAACTTTGTTGGTGCTATACGATCCAGCAAGATAGAAATGGGCTGAGTGTCCGGTACCAGGTCAATACCAAAATCAATAGCCCTATCCGGTTGCATGCCCGGTAGGTTTGCAGGAAACACATTGGGAAAATTTCTCACAACTGGAACAAAATCAATACTAGGAGTCTCATCTCCGACATCCTTCACAAAGGCTAGATACGAAAGACATCCCTTCCCAACTATATGCTTGGACTTCAAGAATGAGATTACTTTACTAGGAATGTAATTAGTCACACCTCGTCACTCGATCCGTCGCACACTCGGTATAGCCATTATGACTGTCTTTGCATGACGGTCCAGAATAGCACGACACGGAGATAGCCAATCCATGCCCAAAGTGATATCGAAATCCATCATATACAATAGTAAAAGATCCATACATGTCTCCAGACCCCCAATAGTCACCACCGAAGACCGGTACACGGTCTACAACAACAGTATCGCGCATCGGGAAGGATACATAAATAAAAGAAGCAAGAGACTCACGAGGCATACCAAAATAACGAGCAAAGTATGATGACACATAAGAAAAGGTGGAACCAGGATCAAATAATATAGAGGTATCTCTGTGGCATACTGAAACAATTCCTGTAATAACAGCAACTGAAGCAATAACATCGGATCTAGCTGGAAGTGCATAGAAACGGGTCTGACCGCGACCTGATCGAACTCCCCCTCTGGGACAGACTCTAGCTGACTGACCTCCACCATAGCTGGCTGGGCGGGTGGTGGTGAAGCAACTGGCACTGAAGCCGATAGCTGACCCCTCTACTGAGATGAACTCGCAAGACGATGAGGACACTGACTCCACATATGACCCATCTCTCCACACTCATAACAACTCCCAAGTGCTGAAGAAGGGGACTGAAGGGACCCCCTCACACTGGAGTAACTAGTAGATGTACCTGGCATAGAAGAGCCCTGAACTAATGGAGCACGGGATGAACTTTGAGCTGGAAGGGAACTAAGTGATGACTGGCCCTGATGAAAACTGTGAGAACCATGACCCGATGACGCCCCACGATAACCTCGGTGAGCTGGCTGAGTAGGTCTGAATGGGCGCCCTCTACCATGCTAAAGCTGACCTCTCGAAGGAGTACCGCTGTAACTACCAAATCCTCGAATCCTCTTAGCCTCCATCTCCTCTCGCTCATGACGACGAACAGACTCAATCTCATGGTGTAATATCCATAACCTCCTCGAAAGTAGCACCAGTCACCCTCTCCTTGGTCATAAGAATATGAAATTGATCAGTGAGGCTATCAACAAACCTCTTAATCCTCTCTCTATCTGTCAAAACCAACCAAATGACATGGCGAGATAACTCGGAGAACCTCAACTCATACTGTGACATGGTCATCTCTCTCTGACACAACTACTCAAACTGCCTGCGCAACTCCTCTCTACGAGACTGCGGCACATACTTCTCCAGGAAGAGAGCATAGAACTACTACTAGGTAAAGGGTGCTGTACCAACATTCGTACGACTCTCAAAATCCTCCCACCAAGTGAAGTCTGCTCCAGAAAATTGATAAGTAGTGAAAGCGACCCTGCTGGTCTCCGTAATATCCGCTGTACGAAGCATCCTCTAACACTTATCCAAGAAACTCTAGGCATCCTCGCCCTCTGCACCACTGAAGGTCGAAGGCCGAAGTCTACCAAACCTCTCCAACCTGTATTGCTCGTCCTCTAGCATGGCAGGAACTACATAGCCCTGAGCAGCTTCGCTCGGCTAGGCTGGATGTGCCCTCGACATCTGAAGTCCGTACATGACCTTCTCCGGTGTGCGAGTGGCGGGAGTCTGATTGCCTCCTCCAGCCTAAGAAGTAGTTGTGGCTGTAGTGGCTGAAATCGCCTGAACTAGGCCGCTGCAAACTGATAGAATCAGATCCAAGGCCTTTTGAAGACTCGGAATCACAATGGGTACAGATGGTGCCTGAGCTGGTGCTGTTGGAGCATCCATAACTGGGACCTGATCCTGAATTGGGGCAGCTGGTGGATCTACAAGTGCTGCCCTAGGTGTTGCGCGGGCCACACCTCTACCCTTATCGCGACCACGACCACGTCCTCAACCTCTAGCGTCCACATCTGGTGGTATTGGTGGTCGTCAATATTGATCGGTAGCGTGTGTCCTCACCATCCGTGAGAGAATAGAATAACATAAGTTTAGTACTCGGAATAAGAAAATTCACACGACAAGAATATGAAGTTTTCCTAAAGGTTCTGCAGCCTCTTGAGGAGAAATAGAGACGTCTCTGTACCGATCCGCGAGACTCTACTAAACCTGCTCATGACTCGTGAAACCTATGTAACCTAGGCTCTTATACCAACTTGTCACGACCCTAAAACCTGGACCCGATCGTGATGGCGCCTCTCGTGAAGACAAGGCTAGCAGACCCTTCCATTTTAGTATTTAATAGTTAAATAGTGAAAAATAGTCTAAAGCATAATAAAATAATCCAAAGTAGCATATAGTAGCATAAATATGCGAAATACAACCAAACACAACCTGATAACGGGGTGTCACTAGTCATGAGCATCTAAACAATCTGAAATACTCGGAGAAAACTACGAGTCTAATACAGAAACTAAGAACACGGAGAAATAAGACAGGGAGGCAGCTCTGGGACGTGAACGCCAACAGCTACCTAGAGACTCCTCGGATCCGCCTGAGCTGGAAAGATCAGCACTCGGGAGCGGGACCAGATATGCCTGAATATGCACACAGGGTGCAGGGAGCAAAATTGAGTAATCCAAATCAGTGAGTAATAATCATAAATAAAGACTAAAAGCAGAAAATTACGTAAGGCACAAAACATGCTATAATGAAGCAGTAAAACCAGTAAAAACGGTAAATCGATAAAGATAAGTAAAAATCATTTTTTAACTTAAACTTCATGAAAAGCCTTTTGAATGATTAAGCACGTAATTAACAGGCAATTAAAGGAAGATAAACACATAAAGATTCGCCCCTCGGGTACAGTATCAACTAATTTGCCCATACGGGTAACATCTCGTAACAATACCAGCCCCTCAGGATAAATCTCACATCACAATTGGTACCCGCGCTCACTTGGGGTGTGCAGACTCCTGGAGGGGCCCCTTACAGCCTAAGCATAATATCAAGCCATCTCGTGGCGATCATCACTAGGCTCTCGGCCTCATATCAATCAAGCCACCTCGTGGCATACATATAGTTTTCATTCAGCCCAAAATTTGATGATAGCAAATAGATATCAGTTAATTACGTGGTAAAATAGTCAATCGGGATGGACTAAGTCACAATCCCCAATAGTGCATGATCCCACACTCGTTATCAAGCATGTGCATCACCTCAATATAGCACAATGATGTGCAATCCAGGGTTTCAGACCCTTCGACCATCACTTACAATCATTACTCGCCTCTAACCGGTCAAATCACTAGCTCGTGACGCCTTCGCTCCTCGAGTCGCCCTCCACTCGTATCGAATCTATCCAAAATTAGAATCACGACTTCAAAATATTCTAAGGGAACGAATCCCAAGCAAAAATAATCAATATATGGCACAAGTCCCGAAATTACAAAAACCCGACCCCCGGGCCCACGTATCGAAATTCACTAATTTTTACATCAATAGGTTCCTTATTTTTCCACGAGTTCATACATATAAAAAATTGTGAAATTCGACCTCAAATGGTCCATCAATCCTCAATCAAAGGTCTAAGTTTTCAAGCCCTAGTTTCCCCAATTTTAACCCTTAATTTCATAATTTATAACTCTAATCCATGAAATAATAGCATAAGAACGATTTTTAAGTCCAAATTCCTTACCTAAATGAAGCTCCCTTGAAATCCATCTTTCAAATCGCACAAAAAGCTCAAAGGCCGAGTCAAAAATGATGAAATAGATCAAAATTCGCGAAGGCCACAATTTATATTTTCTGCCCAGAAATTTCACAAATGCGGCCCAATTTCCACTTCAGCGGTACCGCATATGCGGCCAACTAACCGCTTCTGCAGTTCTTCACTTAACGTCCAAAACCACTTCTGCGATCAACCATTTGCTCGTGCGCCTTCGCAGGTGCGGTCTCACAACCGCATCTGCGGTCCCTGCCTCTCCAAGCCTTTTCCGCTTCTATGACCTCCCTTATCGCACATGTGGTGTCGCACCTGCGATGCCCAATCCGCAGGTGCGGATATACCAGAAGTAGAAGAAAATCTACAACTTCAAACATTTCTCAAACTCCCCGTCAACCATGTGAAATCACCCTGAGGCATCTGAGACCTTAACTAATAGCATAAACGTATCCTAATACCTTATTCAAACTTGTTCTAATCTTCAAAACACCTAAAAAAATTAAATCAACCAAACCACATTAGATTTAAGCAAAACTTTCCAAAATCTTTTGATTTTCGCTTTTGATCAAAAACCCAATCAAACCACGTCTCAATGACCTAAATTATTTCACCCGCAAGCCAAATGACCCAACGAAACTATTGCAACTCTCGAAATTCCATTCTGACCCCTATATCAATTTTTGCCTACCAACCAAAAATTGCCAAAATAATAACTTCGCCAATTCAAATCTAAATCTACTCCGAACCTCCAAAACTCATTCTGATCACACTCTTAAGTCCCAAATAACCTCCCAGAGCTATCTGAACCATCAAAACTCATATATGAATCCTGTAACATACAAGTCAATATACGGTTGAATTTTCCAACCTAAACTCACTCCAAAGAGACTAAGTGTCTCAAACCTTACCAAAATCATTTCGGATTCGATCCGACCAACCCGATACCACAAAACACGAATAACAAAGCACAAAGACGCAGAAATGGGGGAAACAGAGCGGTAACTCATGAGACAACTGGTCGGGTCGTCACACTTTGCCTTCTTATTATGATCATTTGCTCATCTTCTGTATCAAGAAGTTTATTTGAAATCGATATGTCTATATGATTTACGTGTACCATAGATTTTGTCCTTCTATAACCTAATAGGAGAATTTGAAATGAGAATATAGTTACTTTCTTTAGGTCAGCAAATATGTCTGGCATGCTTTACAATATATTGCAAATGAATTATCTTTTTATGAACTTCAAGTTCATATAATTTTATTCAAGGATCTAGATATACACATGATAATTCATTCCACATAACTTTTTCTCAACTCTTTATCATGTCTCCCCTCATGTTCGAAAAACTAACTTTCTTCCTTAATTTTGGAGACTCACCTTTGTGTGTTTTGGTGTTAGTCAAAATATACAACGTACATCAATAATAATAAGATGAAATTATTTGGTTCCTGAACCTGAACCATTTGTGAGAGGAGAGTGTAATATATTGCTTATCATGTCTCCCCCATATTCATCTTTGATATTTTGAGTATTCATGGGATTTAATCTATCACGGCCTATTTCCATAATAGGGCATGAAGGCGCCCAACACCATATGCCAGGCAAGCCAAGTGCAGAAAACATTTCTAACCTTTTATATTAATGCTATGAAATTTAAGAGAGATAATTACTCCAATTGGATTCAAAGACGAAAGGGATAGATAACGTAAGTGGAATAATAATACAACCCAAAAGTAAGTCTACTAATGTGCGTGCCAGAACATGGTGTCACAAGCTACGGGCAACTATTAGAATATACACCCAAAAGAATATCATACTATCATATTGTCTGAATCAGGATAGACAGAAAATAAAAGTACAAAGGAAAGACTTCTTCAGTTGTGGGTCGGCACGGAGGAAAAGCAGCTCACCGTACAAGTCCCAAGTCCGCTCACGAGTGCGCACCAGAATGATAACCAGATCCACCGGCCTCAGATTCTATACAATTAAGTACAAAAGTGTGGCATGAGTACATAAACAATATGTCCCCAGTAAGTATCATGTCTAATCTCGAAGAAGTAGAGACGAGAGGTCGACTTGATACTTAGTAGGGTCAAATAATATATTAAGTACTTTACTGAGCATGGGAAGCTACTAGTAACAACGGATTATGGCAAGAAGTATAATTTATGTTTTTCACAATAATTTTCAATTTACTATTTGCAATCCGAAATATTAGCAATACAATGCAATTATAAGTTTCCTCACAAGTATCATGCGCAAATTATGCCGAGGCGACAGCCCGAACCAACAGAAATAATTGTGCACTTACTGAGGGTCGATGGTGCGCCTATAGATGCATCTATTCGTACCAAGGCGATCAGCCCAATCCACAAACAACAAGCAATATCTAGAATAAACATGAAGGCACATTAATATTCAATTATGCAATACAAGAATTCAACAAGTATACAAGTTCGCTTTTATTCTCTTTCAAGTCTAGCAATTCCTATGCGATCTCCTTAGCGAGATAATATAGAGATTTTCATAAATAAAGCATGATGTGGGTCCTAAACAACCCGGACAATCAGCCAAGTATTAGTTACACACGGACTCTCGTGGTCTAGTGCGTACGTAGACCCCGCATTTAACAATTACTAATTTATCAATCCTATGGAGACAATTCCCTCTTCCGAGGTTAGAAAGGAGACTCACCTCACTCCAAAGTACACTTCCAATTACCAAGAACGAGCCCAAGTCCTTACTTCGAAGCCGAACAATCCCAAACTAGTTAAACGAAGTAGAAATTGATTAATATAGGCTCACAAGATCATTTCCTAGCTATTTAAGCAATTCCTTAACAGTTTACATGAATTTCCTAAATTCTGACCTCGGGCCCACGTGCCTGGTTCCGAGATTTTTTAAAAAATTTGTTCTCTACAACATGAGGATCGATAATATGTGATATTCAGTCCATTTCATAGCAAATTTCATGATTAAATCTTAGCTTTAGTAAAACTCTAGTTTTAGCCCTAACCCTTTGATTTTAACCTAATTTTTAGTGTTTAATCAACTTAATATATATGTATTTAAGCTAATAATGAAGGAAAGTAACTTACCTTGAAGTGCTATGTTGAAATTCTCTCTTTGGAAGCCCCTAAATCGCCTAAGTGTGGTGTAGAAATGAAATAAATGGCCTTTGAGTTCGAACTAATGAACTCACTGCCCAGTGATTTCCGTATCTGCGGTGCGATGACCTCTTCTGTGAAAATCGCTTCTGCGGTTCTAGCCCGATATGGCTGGACTGCTTCTCCGATCTAAGCCACATTTTTGCGGAACCGCTTTTGCGCAGCGGGCCTAAGGCGACTGGACCGCATATGCGGTCTAGGGATCGCTTAAGCGGAACCGCTTCTGCAATTTCTCGGCCGTTTCTGTAGTTTCCCTTGGCCGCTTTTGCGATGTTTTTACTGCATCTGCAGTCCAAGAACCGCAGATGCGGTCATGACGAAAGCAACAACTCTTCAGATATTCTTCAACTTTCCCACTTCACTCGAACCTCGCTCGTTTGACACTCGGAGCTCTCGAGCCCCACCTGAACATACCGACAAGTCTTAAATCACGAGGCGGACCTACTTGGACCCTCGGAACACTCAAAAGAACTCTAAATCTTGGAATTAACCCCTAAAACCAAATAGATCAAACTATTCAACTTCAAGTTCTTAATTCTCTTCTAATGGGTCAAAACGCCCTTAGACTACTCGGCTTGGCACCAAATTTTATGGGAAAGTCTTAATCAACATTGCGTACCTGTACCAAGCTTCAGAACCAAAATTCGAGCCCGATACATAGGGAATAAATGATTACTTAGTTCTTTAAAAACTTTAGTTTAACAATTTTAAGTGTAAATTCATTACTCGGGCTTGGGAGTTTGAAATTTGATTCTGGACATACACCTAGGTCCTATATTTTCCCACAGACCCTCCGAGATCGTCTAATCACGAATTCTGATCCATTTTCCTAAAAAGTTAACCGAAGTCAAACTTGGTCTTTTAAGAGAATCCCAAAGAAACAAATGGACATATTTAACTCAAAACTCTTCCAATGCTGGTCCCCGCAAGTTATAATTAGTTAAAGCAAACGTGGGAAGTTTTATCTAAGGGAACGGGGTCCAAAAATGCAAAATGACCAGTCAGTTCTTTACATTATCCACCTTTTTATCAAAAGTTCTTCCTCGAACGGACATAGAAAAGTACCTGGACTGCTGAATAAGTGGGCATATCTGCTCTGCATGTCCTCTTCGGACTTCTAGGTCGCCTCCTCGACTGGTTGGCCCCTCTACTGGACTCTCACCGCAGATATCCACTTGGGCCTCAACTGACTATCCTATATGTCAACAATTGTAACTTGCTCCTCCTCGTACCCCAAACTCTCACCTAACTGAATAGTACTGAAGTCCAAGACTTGGAATAGGTCGTCATGATATTTCCGAGGCATCGAAACATGAAAGACTGGATGAACTCCCGATAAACTCACGGGGTAAAGCAAGCTCATAGTCAACCTCCCCAACTCGCCTCAACACCTCAAAGGGACAATAAACCTTGGGCTTAGCTTGCCTTTCTTCCCGAACCTCATATTGTCCTTCATTGACGAGACTTTCAAGAGAACCTTCTCGCCAATCATGAATGATACATCACGCGCCTTTTGATTCGCGTAACTCTTCTGTATGGACTGAGTTGTGTGGAGCCTCTCCTGAATCAACTTTACCTTATCTAAGGCATCTTGTACAAAATTTGTACCAAGTAACTTAGCCTCACCATTCTCAAACCACCCGATAGTATAATGACAACATCGACCATATAAAGCCTCATACGGGGCCATCTCTATACTGGACTGATAGATATGGTTGTATGCAAACTCTACTAAAGGCAAGAACTGATCCCATTGCCCTCCAAAGTCAATCACACATGCTCTAAGCATTTCCTCCAAAATCTGAATTGTCCGCTCTGACTACCCATCGATCTAAGAATGGAATGTTGTTCTAAGCTCTACGCGGGTCCCGAGCTCACTCTAAATGGCTCTCTAGAAATGGGAACCAAGGGCCTCTTTTTGATATGATGGAAACCGACACACCGTACAACTTAACTATCTCCCGAATATAAATCTGAGTATATCTCTCCGCTGTATAAGTAGTCTCCACTGGAATGAAGTTAGCCGACTTGGTCAACCATAATGACCCACACTGAATCAACCTTCCGCAAAGTCCGTGGCAACCTAACTATGAAATCCATGGTGACGCGCTCCTACTTCCACTCCGGATGGGCATATGCTGAAGTAGGCTACCTAGCCTCTGGTGCTCATACTTGAACTGCTAGAAATTTAGACATCTAGATATATACTCCACAATTTCCTTCTTTATCTGCCATCAATAATGCTGCCTCAAGTCGCGATACATCTTCGTGGCACCCGGATGAATGGAATACCTTGAACTGTGGGCCTCATCCAGAATCCTCTCCCTAAAACCATCAACAATAGGAACACATAGACGGCCCTGAAGATGCAACACACCATTCTCACCAATAGAAACCTCCTTGGCACCTCCCTAAAGTACTATCTCTAGGAGAACTACGAAATGTGGATCATCAAACTGTCGGGCCTTGATCTGCCCCAATAACGAAGACTGAGCGACCACACATGCTAGAACTAGGCTGGGCTCTGAAATGTCCAATCTCACAAGTCTGTTAGCCAAGGACTGAATGTCCAAGGCTAATGGTCTCTCCTCTGCTGGAATGAATGCTAAACTAAACTACCCATACTCTCCGCCTTTATACTCAAGGCATCCACGCCCACATTTGCCTTGCCCGGATGATAAAGAATGGTAATGTCATAATACTTTAGTAACTCAAGCCACATGCGCTGCCTCAAATTAAGTTCCCTATGCTTGAACAAGTGTTGTATGCTGCTATGATTAGTATATACTTCACATGACACCCCATACAAAAAATGCCGAGAGCATGAACGATCGCGCCCAACTCTAGATCGTGTACTGTGAAATTCTTCTCATGAACCTTTAGCTGACGCGAAGCATATGCTATAACTCATCCCTCTTGCATCAATACATATTCCAAGACAATGCTTGAAGCGTCGTAATACACCGTATACATCCTGATCCGGTTGGCAATACACGAATCAGTGTTGTAGTCAAAGCCTTTTTAAGCTATTGGAAGCTCTCCTCACAGTCGTCAGACCAATGGAATGGGGCACACTTTTGGGTCAATCCGGTCAAAGGTGATGCAATAGATGAAAAGCCATGTACAAATTGTCGATAATAACCTGCTAATCCTAGGAAACTCCCGATCTCGGTCACTGAAGTAGGACGTGGCCAACTCTGAACTGCCTCAATATTCTTGGGATCCACCTTAATACCCTCTCCCAACACAACATGCCCCAAGAATGCCACTGACTCAAGCCAAAACTCACACTTGGAGAACATAGCATATAGCTTCTGTTCTCGCAAGGTCTGAAGCACTACTCTCAAGTGCTGCTCGTGCTCCCCCAGGCTATGTGAGTATGTCAAGATGTCGTCAATGAAAATGATAACAAATGAATCAATATAAGGCATGATCACCCTATTCATCAAATCCATAAATGTCTCTAGGGCATTAGTCAATTTGAAGGACATCACCAGAAACGCATAGTGGCTGTATCTAGTCCTGAATGCAGTCTTCGAAACATCCAAGTCCCGAATCTTCAGCTGATGATACCCTGACCTCAAGTCAGTCTTAGAGAATACCCTAGCACCTTGCAACTGGTCAAACAAATCATCAATACGAGGTAACAGATACTTATTCTTGATGGAGACTTTGTTCAACTGGCGATAATCAGTGCACATCCGCATAGTTCCATCCTTCTTCTTCACAAATAACACTGGTGTACCCAAAGCGACACACTGGGCCAAACAAAACCCTTTGCTAACAACTCCTCTAGATGCTCCTTTAAATCCTTCAACTCCTTAGGAGCCATACGGTATGGTCGAATAGATATAGGCTGAGTGCTTGGAGCCAATTCAATACGGAAATCAATACCACGATCCAGGGGCATGTCAGGAAGATCAGAAGGAAAAACATCGGCGAACTCTCGAACTATTGGGACTGAATCAATTGCCAGAGACTCTGCAGTGGTGTCTAGAACATGAGCTAATTAAGCCAAACCCCCATTCTCGACCATGCGGAGCCTTCAGGAAGGAAATAACCCTACTAGGTGTATCAATTGTGGATCCCTTCTACTCCAATATCGGCAACCCTAGCATCGCTAGAGAAATAGTCTTAGCATGGAAATCTAGGACGACGTGATATGAAGATCATATCAAGCGACAGAAGATCTGATCTAGTCTCGAAACCACAGAAAGTGACTACACAGGACCGGTAGATCCGATTCACAACTACAGAATCACCAACAAAAGTGGACACATAAAAAGGAACACCCAAAGGCTTAGGAGAAATAAACGAGCAAACAGAGATGATATATATGAATATGTAGACCATGGATCAAATAATACCAAAGCATCCCTACCACCAAAGAAAATAATACATGTGATGACGACATCTGAGGCCAATGCATCTGGCCTGGCTGGAAGAGCATAGAACCTAGCTGGAGCGCCGACTGGCTAGCCTCCACCTGGCTAAGGAATAGCGGGCTGACCTCTCCCTGTCTGGCCTCCACCTCTAGGACAACCTCTACCAGCCTACCCTCCACCTCTAGGCGGCTGGGAATCTAGCGCTGAAATCATGGGCTGCTGACTCTGCTGGACTGCCTTTCCCCAAAGTCTGGGATAGGATCTCCTCATGTGACTAGGATATCCGTACTCAAAACAACCTCACGGGGCGGCCACCTTTTGCCCTGATGGTTGTTTCTTATAACCCATAGATCTTTTGGGAGAAGCCCGAATAGCCCATGGACAATATAAACTCTCCGCATAACACTGAAGTAGGAACAAGAAGAACCCTGGTGACCTGAATACCCATTGGAGAAACCCTGAATAGCTAGCAGGCGATAGGAACTCTTTGATATAACGCTGAAACAGTGGCGTGCTGGAGCACCCCTGGCAGAGGTGGTGGTGTTGAGGAAGGGGGCGTACTGGGCTGACCCCTTCCAAACTGACCTCGGCCCCTCGCTGGGGCACATCTGAACTCTCCGAAGAACTTAGCGTTCTTATGCTGTTGTATCTACTCTGGAACTTTCTAGTGATACCCTTCAATCCATCGAGAAATATCGACCACTAGCTGATACTCAATACCCAGCTCCACCTCTCGGAACATACCCGATCGAATGCTGGGCTACAATCTTGCAACAAACCTCCGCACTCTCTCTGCATCTGTAGGAAGTATCATAAGTGAATGGCGGGATAACTCAAAAAATATCGCCTCATAGTCGGTCACAGACATCTGACCCTGCTCAAGATGCTCACACTGATACTGCAAATCTTCCCTTTCAGAGGGCGGAATGTACCTATCCAAGAACAACTCTACGAGCTGACCCCAGGTGATGGGAGAAAAACATGTTGTTCTGCCAAGAATATAGGACTGCCACTTTCTGCGGGCCCTGCCCTCAAGCTGAAAAGTAGTGAAGTTAGCTCCATGTGACTCTAATATACTCATATAGTGCAATTTGTCCCTGCACCTGTCTATGAAGTCCTGGGCATCCTCATGATTCTCACCCCAAAGACTGGAGGTTGAAGCCAAGTCCATATGTCTCATAACTTTTGTGGATCGCCTTCCATAGTTAGCCTGGGACAGGGTACCATTGCAACAACTGGCTGAGCCCTATCTGCGGGTAGTACACCCGGAGTTTGAAATACTGCAGCCGCATGACCTGGAGCCTGAGCAGTAGGGGTCTGGGATCCCCCCTGCCTGTGAAGCAGCTGGGTCTGCTGGAAATAAACCAACCTAAGGCATAGTGTCCATGAACTGTAGCATGTGGACCATGACCTCCTGAAATCCCGGCACTGTCAAGATATCCACCGGGGTAGGCTCAACTGCGGGCACCTCGCCCTGCTCCTCAGTGACAGGATCCCTTGCAGGATTTACTGGTGGTATTCCATTTAACACTAAGTCTCCAAAAAACGATAATTTAAGAATATAATAGTAATTTTAGTATCTAAAATTATAAATGCAGTAATATGGATAATCACAAATAAACCAGTAAACACACCCAAAAGATCTGGGGTCACGAATCTAGAGCCTCTAAACTAAACTGGATAATAATATCTGGAAGGAAATAATAAATCTTGAATGTATGTAATAATAATAAACTGGAAAAATGAAGAGCAGCCAGGTCCTACGAATGTCATGCAGCTACCTAAACGACTCTGGAAAATATCTCTGGAGACTACGAGTGTCAGGTAAGCCTCCGGTGTACCTGAATCTGCACACAAGGTGCAAGGAGTAGGGGTGAGTATACCAACTCAGTGAATAATAATCATAGAAAAATGTCTGAAAGTAAGAAATCCACGAAATGCCACAAAGCAAAGCTAAATGTAACAGTCTTATTCCTTAGCTACGAACTAACAACAAAATAATATCAAATATAATAGTCAATTATCAGCTAAAGATGCAATGCAATGCACATGAATACGCTGCGGCGTGCAGCCCGAGCCATCTATATTTATTTATCGTCGACGGCTCTCACTGGGGGTGTGTACAAACTCCAGAGGGGCTCCTTCAGCCCAAGCGCAATATCATCCAGGTATCGGCATAGAACATGCTCTCAGCCTCAATATCAAATATATGATAATCGCTACAGCGTGTAGCCCGACCCAGATTCAATCCACTGTATGCATATTAGTCAGATAATAGATTCAATCTAATTTCTTAGTTCCAATTATTAAGACGAATACAATTTAAGGTATTCACAGAAATAAGGTGACTTAGCATTTAATACAGTGATTAAGCACATGACTAAGATCAATGACTATGCAAATCATGTCGTCACACAGATATTTACCTTAGTCGGGTACTACAGATCGGCACAAGGCCCCAAACATGGCATTAAGCCCAATTGTTAACAACATAATATGCGTATCACCCACCAATAATTTATGTTCAGCTCCCGGGATGGACCAAGCCACAATCCACAACCATATACCATCCCGCACCTGCCATAGGGTGTGAGTAACACTCTAACATAGCGTCACGATGTGATAAGCCGGGGTTTCAAACCCTCAGGCCATCATCTACACAAACTACTCACCTCTAATCAGCCGTAGATTGGTCCGCAATGCCTTTTCCCTTTGAATCTCCTTCTAGGAGAGTTGAATCTAGTCAAAACCACAACGAATAGGTTATTATAGGATAAATAAACATAACCCAATCGAAATAATTTCAAAAATGCCAAAAATCACGAAGTTGGTAAAACCCTAGCCCCGGGCCCACTTCTCGAAAAATTCTGAAAATTACATATTATGATTCCTCGTCTCGCCACGAGTCCGTACATATAAAGTTCACCAAAAGTGGAGTTCGTTTACCCTCTCAAACCACCACTTTACTCTCTCTTAGGTTTCAAGCCCTAACCACCATTTTAACCTTAAAAACCTTGAATATCAGTGTTTAATCCACTATTTTACACCATATAGACATAATCCGAGGCCAAAAATACATACCTGAACGAAACCCTCGAAACCCTCTTCAAAATCGCCCACAAAACGTCTCTTCCCGAAGTTAAAAGTGTTTTCTTAACTTGTGAAATTTGCAAACAATGTTTTATTAAAACCCTCTGCAATTTTCCCTTCTGCGACAACTAGACCGCTTTTGCGGTTGTCGCTTGTGCGGTCAATAAACCGCTTTTACGGTTTCCTTTAAGTCAACTAGGACAGCTTCAGCGGTCTTAAACAGCTTTCGCGGTCTCCGCCTCTGTGATCCCATTGACCGCTTCTGCGGTCTCCCTCAACACAATCTATGACTGCTTCTGCGGTCTCTTACCGCTTTTGCGGTAGCCACTTTTGCGGTGCGTCTTCCACTTTTGCAGAAATACCAGAATCCTCATGCAACAGTCCTGTTGCAACTTTAAAAATTCCCGTTTTCATCATCCGACATCACCCTGAGGCCCTCGGGACCTCAACAAAAAGCACAGATATGTTCTATTACTTCATGTAAACTTGCTCGCAACATAAAAATACTATCATAAACATCAAAATCATCAAATTTCCACTAATTCAAGCCTAAGTTAAACTAAAACTTCCGAAACTTGCATTTGATCCAAAACCCGACCTAAACACCTGCGAATGATATGAAAATTTACACGCATATCCAAAATCACCAAAAAGAGCTCTGCAACCATCGGAATTCCATTCCGACCCCCTGATCAAAATCTCACCTATCAACTGGACTTTACCAAAGTCCTAACTTAGCCAATTCAAGCCTAATTCTACAATGGACCTCCAAATTCAGTTTTGATTTCGCTCCTAAGTCACAAATCGCCATCCAAAACTAGTTGATCATCGGAAATCCATTTCGAGCCCTCCAACTCATAAGTCAACATTCAGTTGACTTTTCCAAACTAACCTTCTTATAAAGACACTAATTGTCTCATTTCTACCCAAAATCCTTCTGAATCACTTCAAAGTCTCCAAACACCTATAATGGAACATATGGAAACATAAAACGGGGAAAATGGAGCGATAATTCACAGGACGACGGGCAAGTTCGTTACATCTTCCCCAACATAAACAAACGCTCGTCCTCGAGCGTGGCCAGAGTTGCACTAGTAGCCAACCAATCTCCGAATGACCTTACTTATCATATGCCTGGGGTGATACCACATCACCCTAACTTTCATATTCCTGATAATACAACATAGCTAAAATTTCACAGGCCGTCTAGACCATAACCGTAGAGTCACATTGCACCTCTGAAACTATACACAAGACCAGAACCTCCCATTTATACTCAGAATAAGCTTGAACCGACTGTCATAACCCATACCTGCAATCTCAGGTGAACGCATGCAACAAACCACACAATTCGACCCTCGAAACGATAGTCTCTATTCACAACAGTTGCCCAAAATACTCAATTATCGATAGGAACCTCTTATTAGCTAAAGTCTTATCCCAACACTTCTATGCTCTATCAATGATAATGAGCATGCAGTAGACCATAACCATTCCTGAGGTCAACCATTCACGAAAACATTTCATCCCCTTTGACTATTACCACAACAGATATCCGAGCCGAGACTCGATATTAACCTTCCGGCAAGCTGAACCAAATTCGTTCGTACCCATTAATGACCCCAAAGGTCTCTTCTGACCAAACACACCCTCTTGGTGACATGACATATCAATATGTCCTAAGCCACAACTTACATAACACACACCAATAAGAGACGGTCTGCACATACTCAAGTCATGAAAATGACTCAAACGAAAGAGATGTACCTTATGCTCATCAATACCATTACAACACAAGGTTGGGACCCTGTCCCACATCATAGAAATAGAATACCCGAATCTTCCCCAAATGGTCTAATCTCCACGTAGCCTCGCTATAATATGCGATCTATTTAAACAATATTTCACACGAAGCACCTCAATTCACTATGCCGGGGAAAGTTTATTGGAAAGAGGGAACCATTTCTCACCCAGCCCTACCTACCCTATGTATTCGAGGGAGAGGCTGGAACCGAAAAAGACCAGGTTCCACACATATGAGACAGGCAGAAGGTATGGGACGAGCTACTCGAACTTGACAACCACGCTCATATTGATGTCTGAAATCAAGCAATTCATCACACCCTCAGTGAAGCAAGTTATATACACCATTCAATCCTGAAAGGACACAACCGATGTGCTATTCCCCGGGCAACTCCCAATACGGACTTCCCTCAGAAACCAGGAAACCAGGCATACAAAGAAACATATTGAAAACTATTCTCAACATCACATTGTTGCGGCGCGCAACCCGATCTAGATAACATACCCTGTGCAGTGTGCCACCCGATCCACTCAAATATCTTACATTGGGAGATGCACATCAAGGCGAATTTGCTCATAATCACAGAGTACCGAGTATCGGTCGCAAGCACAACTGAATGCTTAATCATATCTACTTGTGGCAGTGTAAGCTACAAAACTCAACTTCCACTATGAATCTCGATAGCGACGCACCATATATGCCCATAGTCCATAAATCATAACGTCTCGCAACATAGAAAACAACTCATAGATCTATCCAGATCGTTAATAAGCTCATCAATGGTCGAGTCAACTTATCCCTCAACAATACAATTCAGAGCCAACCAGTCGACATAGACTGGAACACGCATCCAAAAAGTCACTTAATGTCGGAACTAAATCACTGGTAGGAACCTCTGCACTGCCTCCTGCCTCAAAGGCCACTATTAAGGAAAGCAACTCCGACAAGCCGTCTGCTGGTCCTTGGAACACAACAATTTCGCTGGAACATAGTCCGATGCACCTTGCCACGCAACCTGTGGCATTTTTCGACCTAGCCCATAGCACAATAGTCTAGAATAACCCAATACTGAGGAAACAGTCTACCCTCAACATCATGTCCAAAATCTAACATATCAATAAATAAAGATCCACTCATGCTTCCCAATCCCAATAGCCGCTTGCGGTGCCAAAGAACACGATCCACAACCACTACATCGACTGCACCGGAAAACTCTTAGTCTCTAACTCCATATAACATACAAATCACTTTACCTCGTCCCACATTCCGCCGTAGGAATACTTATTACACATCAGGTACCCATTTATTCCATGAAAGACATTCAAAATTGTTCTCTGCGCCATCAACAACTCAATTATCACGGTCGATCCAACAAGAGATCACTGTAATACCACCAAACATTATCAGTTTTTCATTACCTTGCCCCCTTTTCTGAACATAAAACCCCGCTACATCACTAGCATAGCAATACCATCTTCCTTAATCATCTGAAGATCGACTCTTAATTCACCTGCAACAGCTCGTGTTGCTTATGAATTTAATGACTCCCCATTATGACTGAACCAATACCTTGAACACACAAATCTCAATTCTTCATATCATAACACATATACCATACCACACTAGGATAACATGAGGACTTCTATCTCTCTCATGCGCCGCAGACATCGACGCACACAACTACTCAAGAACTTTCACGTTCCCATATAGGAGAAAAATTATTACACACTCCGTGCTTCGCATACCCATAGGAAATAAACTTTTCCAACCCGTGATGAAACCCAACAAGAATTCTCTTCCAATTCCATTTGTGCAAGCTAAACTGCCAGGACTAGATCCCTCTACATGAACCAAGCCAAGCAGATCGTCAGTACTCACGAGCCTCGCTGCCCAACGCTTGTACAAACTCATCACTTCGAACGCATACAACGAATCGATCATATCTTTCCCACACCAATTAGGTCTGCTAACAAGCTACTTCATTTGTCTGGATTTCATTCTGATTCATTTTAAACTTGATATACTCTCTTGTTGTAGCACCACAATGCCTCAACCCAGGCTTACCAAACGAGACTCGACGTAACACCATACTGTCTAAGACCAATAGGCCACTACACACTCTCTCAAATGTTCCCAAAAATACAACTTCTAAAATACCCTACTTTGAAGAACTTCCTGCGAATCTAAATCCGCTACCTTTACTTACCACATAGAATCCCGTAATTGATGTAAAATACCACAAGTCTTGACCTGCTCTAATGAAAACACTGACTTGGTCATCTACTCAACCTTAAAACATCTGAGTGCTACATATAGAATCTTCAACACATCAAAATCATTCTCAAGAGTCATCCACCCTTATACCCACTACAAATTACTTGACTTGACGAATCGAACCAATCGTGCCTGATCAGCACTCTGACACATCATGACATGATCTCATTCTGATACAACCAAACAAATTCCTTCTCTTTACACTAAGCATTATCTATCAACAACTCAAGACATCCTATTATTTTCTCACATCTACTAAGCATAATATAACCTCTATTGAAATTTAGCTTCACTCGTGCCACCATCGGCTCAATTTCTGCAACCAGAACTGATTCCCCTCATGCATCAAATCGAAACTAACACATTACCTAATCGCACAGTCAGCTAATCGACGACAACCTCCCTAACTTAGTCGAAGTCATATATACCACAACACATATACTATTTCGTTGTCGTAACATCATGGTGAGAGTAAACTCACTCTTTCATAAGCTCGTGGAAACAAGAATCATCAGAAATTTTTAAATCTTCTACAATTCTTGCATTCATTCACATATCAGTTAAGCCCATTCTTTCGGCGACAAAAATCCTTACAAAGTCCTAGAAGTTTCGAAAATTCTGGCAGAGTTACCTTTGTATCTGAGCCTATTCACCCGCCAGAGAATCAACAAAACTATCCTAATAACACGTCCCAACTTGGCAAAGCGTCACAATGTATATCATCAACATTAATCTCAATACTACATGTATTCTACTATCAAAATTAATACATGGACATGCGTTGCACCCATTCGAATCATAACACATATAAGAATCACATCACTCCATATCACCCCGATAGAGATAACCCACTTGCTTCGCCTCAGTATAACATTTCTGTATGCCTTCCACCGTCTTACACACTACACAACTACTTATTCTTCCTGAGTCTGAACTCATATCATATCGTGCAATTTACTTCACTCCCACTAGGAGACTCGAAAAGATTCTTCACGCGCCCACAACTCGGACTACTCATCGGACCACCATAGGAAATGAATCATTTGACAGTTCATCCATTATCTAGCAGACTCCTTCGTCACTACCAGGTCATATAATTGTATTTTGCAGTACTAGCATACTCATCACACGATCACCAAACTGCCATTCCATCTAATAGCGACAATGCCGAATATATACGTTCAAAACACTTGATCATACGATCAGCACCTCAATGCTCAGCCTTAGGCAATATCTAGCCTCAAGTCCTCCAGACTGCCCAACATCATCCCCACGAAGATTATATCTCGCCTCTCGATCGGGGAATCGCAAGCCATCAAAGTACGTATAATACCAAGAGCTCATGCGTCCATACAGGTGTGAGGAAGCAATTTCAAGAGTTATTCTTTCAAGCTGAATCAAGGACGCACGATAAGATTTCAAGAAAGAGGTGATTCCTAAAAGTTCTGTAGCCTCCTGCTTGTAAGTGTGGTGCAAGACACACCCATAAATAAGATTCTACTAAACCGGCTCATAACTCGTGAGGCCTAGTAACCTAGGATCTGATACCAACTTGTCACGACCCAAACCCGATCGTAATGTCACCTAGCTCTAAAGCTAGGTAAGCCTGACCATCAATCGTTTTCCATTTAACACTAAGTCTCCAAAAACCGATAATTTAAGAATATTATAGAAATTTTAGAAAAATAATCCAAAAGTATAAATGGAGTAATATGGATAATCATAAAAAATCGGTAAACACACCTAAACGATCTGGGGTCACGAGTCTAGCGCCTCTAAACCAAACTGGATAATAATATCTGGATGGAAATAATAAAATCAAGAATGTATGTAATAATAATAATAAACTCAAAAAATGAAGAGCAACCAGGTCCTGCGAACGTCATGCATCTATCTCAACGACTCTAGAAATATCTTTGGAGACTACGAGTGTCAGCTAAGCCCCCGGTGTACCTAAATCTGCACACAAGGTGCAGGGAGTAGGGGTGAGTACTACCAACTCAGTGAATAATAAGCATAGAAAAATATTTGAAAGTAAGAAATCCACAAAATGCCAAAAAGCAAAGCTAAATAACAGTCATATTCCTTAGCTAAGAACTAACAGCAAAACAATATCAAATATAACAGTCAAGTATCAGCTAAAGATGCAACGCAATGCACATGAATACGCTGCGGCGTGCAGCCCGAGCCATCCATATTTATTTATTATCAACGACGCTCACTGGAGGTGTGTATAGACTCCGGAGGGGCTCCTTCAGCCCAACCGCAATATCAACCAAGTATCGGCATAGAACATGCTCTCGGCCTCAATATCAATATATGATAATCGCTACGACGTGTAGACCGACCCAAATTCAGTCCACAATATGCATATTAGCCACATAACAGATTCAATCGAATTTCTCGGTTCCAATTATTAAGACGAACATAATTTAATTAGTTAATTTCAGAAATAAGGTGACTTACCATTTAATACAGTGATTAAGCACAGGACTGAGATCAATGATTATGCAAAATAATGTCATCACACATATATTTACCCTAGTCGGGTACTACAGATCGGCACAAGGCCCCAAACATGGCATTAAGCCCAATTATCAACAACACAATATATGTATCAGCCGCCAATAATTTATATTCAGCTCTCGGGATGGACCAAGTCAAAATCCACAACTATTTACCATCCCACACCTGCCATAGGGTGTGAGTCACGCCCTAACATAGCGTCACGATGTGATAAGCCGGGGTTTCAAACCCTCAGGCTATCATCTACACAAACTACTCACATCTAACTGGCCGTAGATTGGTCCGCAATGCCTTTTCCCTTTGAAGCTCCGTCTACGAGCGTCGAATCTAGTCAAAACCACAATGAATAGGTTATTATAGGCTAAATAAACATAACCCAATCAAAATAATTCCAAAAATGCCAAAAAATACGAAGTTGGTAAAATCCGAGACCCGGGCCCACTTCTCAAAAAAATCTAAACATTACATATTTGGATTCCTCATCTCGCCACGAGTCCGTACATATAAAGTTCACCAAAACGGAGTTCGTTTACCCTCTCAAACCACCACTTTACTCTCTCTTTGGTTTCAAGCCCTAACCACCATTTTAACCTTAAAACCTTGAATATCAGTGATTAATCTACTATTTTACACCATATAGACATAATCCGAGACCAAGAATCATTTCCTGAAGGAAACCCTCAAAACGATCTTCAAAATCGGCAACAAAACGTCTTTTCCCGAAGTCAAAAGTGTTTTCTTAACTTGTGAAATTTGCAAACACTGTTTTATTAAAACCCTCTGCGATTTTAGCTTCTGCGACAACTAGACCGCTTCTTCTGTTGTCGCTTCTGCGGTCAATAAACCGCTTTTGCAGTTTCTTTTAAGTCAATTGGGACTGCTTCTGCTGTCTTAAACCGCTTTCGCAGTCTTTGCCTCTGCGATCCTATTGACCGCTTCTGCAGTCTCCCTCAACAGTCTAGGACCTCTTCTGCGGTTTCTTATCACTTTTGCGGTAGCTGCTTTTGCATTGCTTCTTCCCCTTTTGCGGGAATACCAGAAGCCTCATGCAACAGACCTGTTGCAACTTCAAAAATTCTCGCTTTCATCATCCGATATCACCCCGAGGCCCTCGGGACCTCAACAAAAAAGCACAGATATGTTCTATTACTTCATTCAAACTTGCTCGCTACATAAAAACACTATCATAAAAATCAAAATCATCAATTTTCCAATGATTCAAGCCTAAGTTAAACTAAAACTTCCGAAACTTGTATTTGGTCAGAAACCCGACCTAAAACCTTCGAATGATCTCAAAATTTGCACGTATATCCAATATCACCTAACAGAGCTACTGCAACCGTCAAAATATCATTCCGACCCCTGGATCAAAAGCTCACCTATCAACCGGACTTCACCAAAGTTCTAACTTAGCCAATTCAAGCCTAATTCTACATCGGACCTCCAAATTCAGTTCCGATTTTGCTCCTAAGCCACAAATCACCATCTGAAACTAGTCGAATCATCGGAAATCCATTCCGAGCCCTCCAAATCATAAGTCAACATTCAATTGACTTTTCCAAACTAACCTTCTCATGAAGAGAGTAATTGTTTCATTTCTACCCAAACTCCATTCGAATCACTTCAAACTCGCCAAACACCTATAATGGAATATACGGAAACATAAAACGGGGAAAACAGAGCGGTAATTCATGGGATGACGGGTCAGGTCATTACAAATAATTTAATCAATGTGGAAGAACTATGCATGTCTGAACAGAAAATTCACTGCCTTGTCCAGGTATGGCCAATCCATCTAAATGGTTGGTTTCTGCTATTTACACAAGCAATAATATTTAATACGGAAATATATTATAAGACAACTTAATGTGTATTTATGACACTTATAAGGGTCCTTGGTTAGTCGGGGGTGATTTTAACGAACTTTTTAGATCAAGCGAAAAATTTGGAGGCAGACCCATAAGCAACAATAGAGTAGAACTTTTGGTCATAGCCTCAACTACTGTAATTTAATTGACTTGGGCTTTTGAGGTAGCCGATTTACATGGACTAATAAACGTTGGCATGGCTACACTATGTGATAAAGGCTTGACCGTATGCTAGCAAATTATGATTGGATAAATAGTTATCCAGAGGCAACAGTACAACACTTCGCCACACACATATTCAGATCACTGTCCTCTTTTACTTACCCTAGAAACTAGTCGGGCCTCTACTTAAATTTTTTTAAGGTTTGAAACAATTTGGACTTCGCACCCAGAATTCAAGGAATTAGTATGTACAGTCTGGGAGGAAAATTCTACTCTTCTTCACACTACTAATACTTTTCAAAATGTTATCATGCACCAGAGCAAAAATACTTTTGGCAACATCTTTTCGAAACAAACGTAAAATACTAGCTAGACTAGCAAGTATTCAATCTTTCATTCACTATCCAACTAGCTTATTCCTCCACACTCTAGAACAACAACTCAGAAAAGACTATAGTAATATATTATAATGACCCGACTGGTCATTTTAAGTAATTTAGTCCGCTTTGGTAGTTTGAGATCACGAGTAGCTTTATATTATAGTTATCGACTTGCGTGCACAGTCCGAGCGTGAAATCAAAAGGCATTATGTGAAAATATGAAAAAAATACTAATTTTTAGAGTTTAAATTTGGTTTTTATTTAATTTTTGTCAGAATTTTTAATAAACAGAACTGGATCCATATTCCAACGATCTCGAGACCTCCGCGATAAAATATGGGACTTGGGCGTATACCCGGAATTGAATTCCAAAGTCCCTAGCCTTAGAAAATAATTTTTGAAGAAAATTATTGTGCTAGTTTTTAAAGAAAATAAAGAAATGAATTAATGTTTGAACTCATTAGAATGGGGCCCGTATTTTATTTTTGGAGCCCGGTATAAGTTTTTATGATATTTAAGTCCTATATGTAAAATTTGGCGAATACTGAAATTGATTTGACGTGATTTGGACGTCCAATTGAAAAGTTAGAAAATATGAGTTTTGAGGTTAAATTCACAGTTTTTGCTTTTTTTTTATGATTTAATTGCACGAGCAAGTCCATATGATGTTTCTAGACTTGCGTGCATGTTTGTTTTGGAGCCCCGAGGGTTTGGATGAGTTTCAGATAGGTTTAGGCTATGTTGCACTTGTTTTTGGATGCTTCATCGTCGTTTCTTCTAGCAAAAATAATCAACATTGAGCAAATGAGATTCAAATTCAGTTTTGTTTGAATCATTAGATCCGTATCTAATTTACGGAGCCATAGAAAAAAGAATCGTCGAATTTGAACATCGTATGAGAAAGTTATGCTCATTTTTGTGTCAGGAAAATTGTTGGTTCTGGTATGATTGCAAATGCAAACTTTCTATCGCATTTGCAATGCCCAGTTCGCAAATGCGAGATTTTTGTCGCAAATGCGACTTCTGCCAGCCCTGCGTTATTTGTAATTGTGAGTAGTTCTGTGATGATCCGGCTGGTTGTCTTAAGAATTAACACCCAGATCCCCTATTAACTGCTTTTCCCAAGTCTATTTCTGCTAATTTGATTCACCGAGAGGTTTGGTTTTGAATTTCGGTGAGTTTTTGAACACTTAGTCCCTAAATGAGAGCTTAAGTGTTGAAAAATTATCCGTAGTCGGACAGTATGAAGAAGGTCTCGGAATGAAAATTTGATGGTTCCGTTAGGTGATTTTGGGGTAGGGAGCGTGTTCGGAATGTATTTTGGAAGTCTGTAGCTAATTTATCCTTGAAATGCCGAAGTTTGAATTTTAAAAGTTTCCGGCCCGATAGTGAAATTTTGATCCGAGGGTCAAAATGAAATTTCGAAAGTTGTAGTAGTTTTGTTATATCATTTGTGATGTCTGTGCAAAATTTCAGGTCATTCGCACGTGATTTGTTTAGGTTTTTTATCGAAAGCATATTTTATGAGAATTTGAAGTTCTTAGGCTTACATCCGTGATTAATTCGAGTTTACAACGTTGTCCTAGGTGGTTTAAGGATTGGTACAAGTTTAAATGATTTTATGGGATATGTCTGTTGGTTTGGTTGAGGTCTTGGGGGCCTCGGATGGATTTCGTACACTCAACGGGGCATTTTTGTGTTGTAAAGAGTTGCAAGTTTTTCTTCATATCTGCTGCAGGTTTTCCTTCTCTACAATCGCAGCTCCCTCCCTCCCTCCCCCCTCCCCCCCCCCCCCCCGCGATCGCATAGTGTACTTTTGTAGGGTGATGATTTTGTTCTACACGGTCGCATTAGATGGTTCGCAATCGCGAAAGTCAGCTTTTTTCCTTCTTCGCGTTCGCATAGTAGAAATTAAGAGCTGGTACTTCATTGCAATTTCCTCTTCGTTATCGTGTGGCACTGTTCGCGATCGCATAGGTCTGTTTCTTTATCTTTTGCGATCGCATGGCTTGGTCTACGTTAGTATAGGCCATTTTTTGGAGCCTTAAAATTTTACCCTTCACGATCGCAGATGATTTCCTGCGGTCCCATAGAAAAAATTACCTGGGCATTTATAAACTTCAAAATTCGAGGGTTAGCCATTTTTACCAAAACTCAAGCTTGGGAGCTCGAATTTGAGAGAGATTTCGAGGGTTTTTATGGGCAATGATTGGGTAACGATTCTAGACTTCTTTTTGTTTGTAAAAAGCATGAATTCCTCTTTTAATTTCGGATTTTGAATGAAAAATTGATAAAACTTCATAGACCGAATTATTGAGTTTTGAGTGGATGTTTGACCTCCGCTTTGAGATATTTTTATATGGTTAGACCCGTGAGAGTACGAGGTTCTGAAAATGTTAAATTCATCCGATTCCGAGATGTTGTCCTAAGGGGCATTTTGGTCATTTTACCTAATTTGGTGTCTTAGCTTTGAATTAAACCGTAGAATCAGTTGGTTGAGATGTTATTTATGATATATAATTGAATTGCATAGATTTGGGCCATTTAGTGTCGGATACTCGTGGCAAACGTGTGGTTTCGAGTTGATTTTAGAGCCGGTTCGAGGTAAGTGGCTTGTCTAACCTTGTGGGGGGGGGGGGGGGGGACTTCCCCTTAGGATATGATATTTGGTTATTTAATGCCTTATGCGTGAGGTGAAGAGCGCGTACTTGAGCTAATTGTTGAAAATACGGCTTTACTTTAAATATTTAGACTAAGTTTCTTTCTTACTCACTTCATTTTACTTACAATGATAGCATGTGTTAGTTTAGAAAAGCACGCTTAGTTGATTTAATTGCCTATTTGCTTAAACTGCCTTGTTTGTATTTCATGAAGCGTGTTAGGCTAAAATTAACTGTTACTTGTTACGAGTTTAGCATTTATTTCAATTATTCTTGAGCTACTCTTATGTGTTTAAATTTGGGACTACGAGATGGCCTCCCGGGAGATCCCATGCACGTGTTTACAATCTAGACTAAGGTGCGGGAAACCAAGAGATCCCTGGAACATTTATATATATTGAGGATACCAAGACATCCTCGGGATACAAAGAGATCTCTGGCATACTATTAAGGATACCAAGAGATCATCGGGATACCAAGAGATCCCTAGTGTATATGGTGAGTATACCAAGAGATCCTTGGGATATCAAGAGATCCCCGAATATCATCCTTGTTATGAGTGGTATTTCCTTGTGTTTGCCTTATTTCTGTTTTTCCTATTACTGTATACTTCTTACCTATTTAGATTCTTGTGGTAGACTCTCATTATATTGTTTCTTCATCCTATCATTTATTAATTATTTATCTCATAGGGCCTCTGACCTTCCTCGTCACTACCGACCGAGGTTAGGCTTGACACTTATTCAATATCACTGTAGTGTATTCATGCCCCTTCTGCACATGTTTTTCATGTGCAGATCCAAGTACCTCTACCCAGGCTTATATCACCCGAGGCGGAGAGATCTAGCAGAGACTTCGAGGTACATCTACCGCGTCCGTAGACCAAAGAGTCTCTATCTTATTCTATCTTTTAGCAGTTAGCCTTCCTTTCTTACTGTTGTTTTAGACATTCTGGAGTTAAAGCAGGGTATTACATTTCTTCAGCTTGTGTTCTTGTGAGTTTTTGGGTTTTGGAAAAGATTTGTAGAAGTTTTATTTATTTTGCTGCATATGCCGAGTGTCATTTTACATTTCATTTCGTCTGTTTAAAATTTTGGGATTTTAAGTTATATTTCCGTAAGTATCAATTTGTTTCTGTATTGTTAGGCTTACCTAGTCATAGGGACTATGTGCCGTTACGACATGTTCACAGAAGCCAAACTGGGATCATGACATATTCGCATTAAATGGAACTCTGGGTCGCAAATGCGACATCTGAGGCCTGTTAACTGAGGGTTTTGACGAGATTTTTACCCATTTTTTAATTTTCTCAAACCCTAAACCTCCATGGGCAATTTTTCAAGGACTCAAACTTCTCCAAATTATTGGGTAAGTATCTCTAATCAATTTTCAACTATATTTTGTGATTATATCTTAGGTTTAATATCAAATTCATGAGAATCTAAAGGAAAAATTGGGACAATTGGGAAATCTTTCAAAAATGTAAAATGATGATTTGAATGACAAAATGGTATCGGAATTAGATAATTTTTGTATGGGTGGTGAACTCGTAGCAGAATGGGTGTTCGATTTTGGTAAATTTTATCGGGTTCCAAAGTGCGAGCCCAGGGAGTTGACTTTTTGTAAATTGTATAGGAATCATAGTTTTATTAATTAGAATTGTTTTCTCTTGCATTGTTTGATGTATTCAAGTCATTTTATGTTAGATATGAGCTGTGCGGAGGTCTTTTCACCAGAGAAGTGCTTTTTAGAGTATCAGTTTGTCCTCTTCAAGGTAAGTATCTTGCATAACTTTATGTGGAAACTTTCCCTTAGGAATTGAGTCTTCTATGCTAATTGAGTCCATGCATGCGAGCTGACGAGTGTATGCTCGGACTTATTTTTGGAAAATTTACCTCTAGGATTCTTAGGTCTTTATGTGGAAAGTATCCCGTTATGATTGGGTTTTTTAATTGCCTAAATTGCCTTTATATGCTCTAGTGGCGGATCCAGGATTTTTATCAAGCGGGTTCAAAAAAAAATTGAAGGTCATATATGACTAGCTGGTTTTGAACTTAAGACCATGTGAAAATTTTGAACCCTCTTTGCCAACAAGCTAGACATTTTACTTGTTTGAAGTGGGTTCAAATTTATATTTATACCTTTACTTTTTCGAAAACAACAAAAATATACCTATATACACAGTGTTATTTTTTGATGAAGCGGGTTCATATGAACCCACTTGAGTCTACTTGGGACCGCCCCTGATATGCCCCATATGACGTTGCCAGACTTCCGCTAATTCATACATGTTACCTTGACCGTTAATTTCCTTAATTAAAGTGATTGCCTTCCTTATTGTTTTGATACTTATTGATTATGAGTTCCTCTATGACTTCGTGCAAATATGTTACATGTCCAATTGTTGTGGTTACCGATGTAGTTATCACGTGCTTATTATAATTTGCTATTTTGTTGAGGTTATCGTGCTTCTTGATTTTTCCGAGACCCTTATTATGTACTGGTTGATTCCCTATCCAGGACGTTATTGCTTATGATATTGTTTCTCTTGCTAGAATATTGTTGTTATACTATTATTCCCTTACCAGAATGTTATTGCTTCTGATATTGTTTTCCTTGCCAGGATATTATTGTTATACTATTCTTTCCTTTTCGGGATGTTTTTTACAATCTTGTCTCCCTTGTCGTCCCTTGCCGAGATTCTTTTATAATTGATGTTGATTTGTAAATGGGATGGGGTGGCACGCCGCTACGGTGATATTTGAAATAGGAGCGGGTTGTACGCATGCAACAAGATATATGAAATGGGAGCGAGTTGCACGCCTGCAACAAAAAATATGAAATGGGATCGAAATGCACACCGCCACAGTGATATATGAAATGGGATCGGGTGGCACGCCGCCACGGTAATATTTGTAATGGAATCGGATTACACGCCTGCAACAAAAAAGAATAAAAGTGAACATTAATTCTTATGATGAGAACGTGAGTAAAAGTATGAAAGGTAATGCCATGTATTTTCTGTTTGCTATGTTTTTTTGTTGTTAAGTTACCAATTCAAGTGTTTTAAATATTCAACGTCCCATTACTGATGGGAAAATCTGTTCGGAAAGAGATATTTATTAAAAAATAAAAGCGGCATTATCCCTAAACTTTAAGAACACACAAAGAAATTATGCAACACAACTTATTAACATCATCGTGTCTGCCCAACATTATTGTTTCTTTACGTCGTTTACTTTTGAAAGAATATGAAGTGAACCTTACTAAAGTTAAAATTTTGTTTCCGTGAAAATAATGGAATGTGAGCTATAAGGGAGTAAGAATCATCTTTGACGATAAGTCGTCAAAGAATATTTTAAGCACCTGCTTTATGAGAGCAAGTCGCTCGGTCAATTCTCCGATTTAAACTCTAAGCTAAATTTGAAAGCTAGAGAGACTACTTAATTCTCCTCCATAAGGGAATGCATTGCATTCATCTCAATTAGTCTAACACTAAACACCCTGTTAGTCTACCAATAATTTACCACGTAAATAAAAAATAAAGGGCACCAAGGGCAGCCACATTCACAAATTTGAGCACACCCCATATCAATCATTTACAAAGTCTGGCTAAAGTAATTTGATTGGCTAATGATACCAGGTTACTTTACATCCTGGCATTGTCTTAACAGCATCACCAAATGTTGGACTCATCTGAAGCTTGTTCGAGCACCTTGCATTCGTTCTTATCAGCAACATCCACATTGCTCCATGTCTTAGCTAACAAACTAAAGATTCCTATGCATGCTCTAAAATATAGTAAAAATTTCTCATACAATTATTTTTTAATTCCGGAGACACAAATTAGGAGAAGTTCAATGGAAGAAAGTATCAGCAACATACTGTAGTTGCAACGATGAACTTGAGAAAAATTACATTTCTGTGATTCTCTATTTGTTTTCTGCAAATATACACCGATTCGTGAATATGTCATCTTCACCAACAAATGTTAGGCTGGAATGATGCGGCACAAATTGGACCTCCAGTTACTAATTAATCTGAGTGAGAAGGTTTCATCAATTGAGCTACATGTTGAGTTAAGCTCTAAGTTCATGAAGGTTTGAGCTACCTGCTGAGTCAAGCTCTAAGTTCATGATGCATCTAGAGTACAATAACATTAGAAGCACTGTCAAAAACCCCAAAGTTATGCAAGTATTTTTTAAGTCAGAAAAACAACTAAATAAAAACATAGAACGGAGGAAATTTAACTTGATATTGCCTGGCAATGTTGTTGAGTTCATCAAAAATGTACTTCCCTGCCTTCGAGTTCTAGCATAAAGATGAAATCTCCAGCTTTTTGATTACTTTAGGCCCAAGCTTCAGTTCTCCTGTAACCACCATAGCAGCTAAAATTTTCAAGGTGCTTATTTATACCCATATCAGCAGACCAGATGAGACAATGTCCTAAGAGGTCACACTTAGCCTCCATGTTGTACATATCTACATCCAATATTGCAACTCCTCACCAATATTATGAAGTCTTACCGGCTTTGTTCAACTATGAAGCATATCATATGGAATTCAGATAAAATAGTCACATATAACATTTCATAATGCATCTCTCTGTGTCACGTCTTTTCTCTTTGTAGTTCGTACAAGAAAATACGTGATTAATTAAAAAAGGAAGATACAATGTCTTTTGAAAACAATAAAGTAAGAACAAAGGTATTACTGTTGGGAATAAACCCCCACAGAAATAATATTCGCAGTAATAAAAGCGGAATAATAATATAGCACCGAGATACGGTAATTAACAAGAATAAAAGAGTAACAATGACACCAAGATTTTTACGTGGAAAACCGTTCTGAATAAGGGAAAAAACCACAGCCCTGAGAGGAGCAACTGATATCACTATAGTAAGGAATTTTACACTTTGTAGGTCCTAGTAAAATATTCCAAAGACCACTACAGCACTAAAGAGAAATAACCCTCTTTTGATATTCCACCTCACTATAATATCACTCACTCTCTATTTTCCTCACATACTATTTTCTTATACCTTGTCTGTGAAACCTCACTCTTTCTTTCTCTCTTTGTTGGTGTATAGAAATGAAAGTTGAAGCTCTCCTTTTATAGCCAAAGCTTCACTCTCTAAAGCCTACAATATTTGACAATTTACATACACTTTTCACAATTCAACAAAGTTGGCTACCAACCCAAAGAAATTCAACAAGGTTGGCTACCAAACCAAACTAATTCAACAAAGTTGGCTACCTAACCAAACCAAGTCAATAAAGTTGGCTACCAAACCAAATAAACTTTATTAGGCACATGCCTAATACTTCTTCAATGAGGTGGACATCATCAATCTCCCCCTCCAGTCTCATTCATCCAGAGGAGGTAGCACTATCTTTTAGTTTGAGTGCACGTCGACAAGTTCTTTGCATAGCTCGAATGTGTTCCTTGATACAGCCTTCGTCAGCATATCTGCGGGATTCTCACTTGTAAAAATCTTCAATACTTTTAGAGATTCATCATCTACCATTTCTCGAATCCAATGATATCTCACGTCAATGTGTTTGGTCCTTGCATGGTACATAGAGTTTTTGCTAAGGTCTATTGCACTTTGATATGTCACAATAGCCGACATACTCCTCCTAATGCAATCCAAGCTCTTGAAGGAACCGTGTGAGCCATATCATCTCCTTCCAGTTTCTGTAGCGGCAATGTACTCCGCTTCAGTTGTTGAAAGTGCAACACACTTCTGCAACTTAGACTGCCATGATATAGCTCCCCCTGAAAATGTAAACAAATATCCAGTAGTGGATTTTCTGTTGTCAATGTCACCTGCCATATCAGCATCTGTATAGCCCTTCAAGATTGAATCAGATCCTCCAAAGCATAAAAAATCTCCCGTGGTGCCTCTCATTTACCTGAATATCCACTTGACTGCTTCCCAATGTTCCTTTCCAGGATTTTCAAGAAACCTGCTGACAACACCAACTGCGTGAGCAATATCAGGTCTAGTACATACAAATGCATACATCAAGCTTCCGACTGCTGAAGAATAAGGAACTCTAGCCATGTTCCCTTTCTCCTCCTCTGTTGTAGGACACATCTTTTTGCTTGATTTTAGATGACTAGCAAGAGGTGTGCTGACTGGCTCAACATTCTTCATGTTGAAGCGTTCTAGTACACGTTCAATGTACTTCTCCTGAGATAGCCATAACTTTCTACTTGTTCTCTCTCGAACTATCTTTATCCCTAGAATTTGTTGTGCTGGGCCCAAGTCCTTCATATCAAATGACTTGGATAGATCTCCCTTCAACTTTTCTATCAACCCCTTGTCTTTTCCTACAATTAACATGTCATCCACACACAACAACAATATAATACAATTATTCTCAGAAAATCTTTTGAAGTATACACATGGATCAGAATAGGTCTTTATGTATGTTTGACTTTTCATGAATGAGTCAAACTTCATGTACCACTGCCTTGGTGCCTGCTTTAATCCATAAAGACTCTTATTCAATTTGCACACCATGTGTTTCTTTCCAGCTACTGGCTGCTCCATATAAATCTCTTCTTTCAAATCTCCATGAAGAAATGCAGTTTTCACATCCAACTGCTCCACTTCAAGATCTAGGCTAGCTGCTAAGCTCAAAATTGTTCGAATAGAAGTCATTTTGACTACATGTGAGAAAATTTCATCAAAATCAATATCTTTCTTCTGTTCGAAGCCTTTAACCATCAATCTGAGCTTTGTATCTGATTAGCTTGCCATTTCCATCTTTCTTGAGTTTAAAGACCTATTTGCATTTGAGTGGTCTTTTACCCTTTGGAAGTTCAACCAGCTTGTACGTGTCATTTTTCTGTAGAGATTTCATCTCTTCTTGCATAGCTTTGATCCACTGGTTCTTTTCTGGATGGGACATCACCTCCTTAAGACATTCTGGCTTGGCTCCCCCTCATCACTGATGAGGACATACTCTGTGCAAAGGTACATGCATGACTCTACCCTTGGCCTTTCGATCTCCTCAGAGGTTGAGGTTGTTCTTCTTCCTGAGTGGGGTGCTCCACTTCCTCGACACCTTCATCAAGTTGCTCCCCCTTCTCAATAACCTCACTAGGTTGCTCCCCCTGCTCGGCAACCTTGTCGGTCGTACGTTCTGCACCTGTGGGATTGTTAGAAGTAGAAGGAATAGTAACAAGGTTAGGAATTATACCATTCTTCGCCTTTTCTGACATATCGGCATCAATTCCAACTTCACTTTCTCGGAAGACTACATCTCTACTTCTGATGACCTTCTTCTTTACAGAATCCCACAATCTGTACTCGTCTCTTCATCTCCATATCTGATAAATATGCAGGGAACAGATTTATCATCCAGCTTTGTTCTCTGCTCTTTTGGTACAAGTGTAAAAGCTCTGCAACCGAACACCTTCATATGCGAGTAAGACACCTCCTTATTGGTCCAAACTCTCTCTGGGATGTCAAACGCCAATGGAACTGATAGACTCCTACTGATCAGGTAACATGTTGTTTGAACTGCTTCACCCCAGAATGACTTAGGTAGTTTAGCCATTCTGAGCATGCTTCTCACCTTCTCCACAATAGTGCAGTTCATCCTGTCTGCTACACCATTGTGCTGTGGGGTTCCAGGAACTGTCTTTTCATGTCTGATCCCATGACTTGAACAGTGCTCTTCAAATTCCCTTGAAGTGTACTTACCTCCATTGTCACTTCGGAGACGCTTTAGCTTTTGACTTGTCTCCCTTTCTACTAGAGCATGAAACTTTTAGAAACTTGAAACACCTGATCTTTGGTTTTCAAAATATAAACCCACAATTTTCGTGAAGCATCATCAATAATAGTAACAAAATATTTGTTACCGCCCATTGATTCAATTTCCATTGGGCCACAAACATCAGAATATACTAAATCAAGTATATTCAATTGTCTTTCAGGCGATGTCTGAAATGAGACTCTATGCTGCTTACCAAATAAACAGTGGTCACAGGTTTTATTGTTGTACCTTTGGCATAAGAAATAAGTGATTTCTTGGCAAGAATCTGCAATCCCTTCTCGCTCATATGACCCATTCTTTTAAGCCACAAATCTGCAGAATTCTCATCTTGTGCCGCATTCAATTCACCTTGGCATATTTCTGCATTTGTCCTGTACAACGTGCCACGAGCAACTCCCTTTGCAATCACCAATGATCCCTTGGTGAATCTCCACTTTTGATTTGCAAAATAGTTCTCGTATCCATCTCGGTCCAAAGCAATCCCCGAGATCAAGTTCATCCGCGAATCAGGTACATGCCGCACATCCTTTAGAACCAATGTGCATCAGACATTTGTCTTGATACAAATGTCACCAATCCCCGCAATCTTTGAGTAACTCGTGTTACCCATTCTCACTGTCCGAAATCACCTGCTACATATCTGCAAAAAAGATCTCTTACCGGTGTGGCATGGTAAAATGCCGCTGTGTCAACCACCCATTCCGACTCTGGACCTGACAAGTGCATGCATTCCTCTTCCTGATTTATAAAGAGGACAATATTATCATTGTTTTGCACCATGGCAGTTGTGTTATCGTCATTCTTCTCTCCACTAGTTTCACCTTTGCCCTTCCTTGGATTTGGGCAATCTCTTTTGAAGTGACCTGGTTGATCACAGTTGTAGCAATTTCTAGCTTTTGATTTGGATCGATTCTTTGACTTTCCACGATCTTCGGATCTACCATAGTTGCTCAAACTCCTTTGATAACTCCTGCCTCTACCTTATGTGATAAGAGCTTGTCCTTGATTTTCAGGCTTCTTTCTCATCTTCTCATTAAGTAAAAGAGCCTATGTGACATCTTTCAACTCAATAGTAGTCTTACCGTGCAGGATGGTTGTTGCCAAATTATCGTACGAAGATGGCAACGAGTTCAATAGCAAGATGGCTTTATCTTTCTCCTCGTTTTTCACTCCGAGGTTGGCAAGCTGTGTGATTAGGCCGTTAAACACATTTAAATGTGACAAAAAATTCATACCTTCATCCATGTGTAGGGCGTATAACTGTTTCTTCATGTACAATTTATTTGTCAGCGTTTTGGACATGTATAGGCTTTCCAACCATGTCCAAATTTCACGTGCAGTGTCTTCATCAATTATGTTTTTTACCACATCATCCGATAAGTGCAACCTGATTGCACTAGCAGCTCTTTCATCCAAGTCAGCCCAATCCTCAGCTTTCATGGTATCAGTCTTTTTGGCATCAGCAACTAGTACCTTATGTAATCCTTGTTGGATGAGCAGATCCCTCATCCTTCTTTGCCATGTTGAGAAACCGTTATCTCCGTTGAATTTTGCTACCTCGTACTTTACTCCGGTATTTTTATTTCACCGAGTACAGTACTACCGATACTGAATAGTATTTCAATGAACGAACAGAACCTGTGCTCTGATACCAGTTGTTGGGAATAAACCCCCCACAGAAATAATATTCACAGTAATAAAAGTGGAATAATAATATAACACCGAGATACGGTAATTAACAAGAATAAAATAGTAACAATGACACCAAGATTTTTACGTGGAAAACCCTTATGAATAAGGGAAAAAACCACGGCCCTGAGAAGAGCAACTGATATCACTATAGTAAGTAATTTTACACTTTGTAGGTCCTAGAAAAATACTCCAAAGACCACTACAACACTCAAAAGAAATAACCCTCTTTTGATATTCCACCTCACTACAATATCGCACACTCTCTATTTTCCTCACAGACTATTTTCTTATACCTTGTCTGTGAAACCTCACTCTTTCTTTCTCTCTTTGTTGGTGTATAAAAATAAGAGTTGAAACTCTCCTTTTATAGCCAAAGCTTCACTCTCTAAAGCCTACAATATTTGACAATTTACATACATTTTTCACAATTCAACAAAGTTGACTACCAATCCAAAGAAATTCAACAAGGTTGGCTACCAAACCAAACTAATTCAACAAAGTTGGCTACCTAACCAAACCAAGTCAACAAGGTTGGCTACCAAACCAAAGAAACTTTTATTAGGCACATGCCTAATACTTCTTCAATGAGATGGACATCATCAATCTCCCCCTCCAGTATCATTCATCTAGAGGAGGTAGGACTATCTTTTAGTTTGAGTGCACGCCGACAAGTTCTTTGCATAGCTCGAACGTGTTCCTTGGTACAACCTTCGTCAGCATATCTGCGGGATTCTCACTTGTAGAACTCTTCAAGACTTTTAGAGATTAATCATCTACCATTTCTCGAATCCAATGATATCTCACGTCAATGTGTTTGGTCCTTGCATGGTACATAGAGTTCTTGCTAAGGTCTATTGCACTTTGGCTGTCACAATAAACGACATACTCCTTCTGATGCAATCCAAGCTCTTGAAGGAACCGTTTGAGCCATATCATCTCCTTGCCAGTTTCTGTAGCGGCAATGTACTCTGCTTCAGTTGTTGAAAGTGCAACACACTTCTGCAACTTATACTGCCATGATATAGCTCCCCCTGAAAATGTAAACAAATATCCAGTAGTGGACTTTTGTTGTTAATGTCACCTGCCATATCAGCATCTGCATAGCCCGCCCTTGAAGATTGGATCAGATCCTCCAAAGCACAAACAATCTCCCGTGGTGCCTCTATATACCTGAGTATCCACTTGACTACTTCCTAATGTTCCTTTCCAGGATTTTTAAAAAACCTGCTGATAACACCAACTGCGTGAGCAATATCAGGTCTAGTACATACATTGCATACATCAAGCTTTTGACTGCTGAAGAATAAGGAACTCTAGCCATGTTCCCTTTCTCCTCCTCTGTTGTAGGACACATCTTTTTGCGATGACTAGCAAGAGGTATGCTGACTGGCTTAGCATTCTTCATGTTGAAGCGTTCTAATACACGTTCAATGTACTTCTCCTGAGAAAGCCACAACTTTCTACTTGTTCTCTCGCGAACTATCTTCATCCCTAGAATTTTTGTGCTGGGCCCAAGTCCGTCATATCAAATAACTTGGACAGATCTCCCTTCAACTTTGCTATCAACCTCTTGTCTTTTCCTACAATTAACATGTCATCCACATACAACAACAATATAATAAAATTATTCTCAGAAAATCTTTTGAAGTATACACATGGATCAGAATAGGTCTTTATGTATGTTTGACTTTTCATGAATGAGTCAAACTTTATGTACCACCGCCTTGGTGCCTGCTTTAATCCATAAAGACTCTTATTCAATTTGCACACCATGTGTTTCTTTCCAGCTACTGGCTGCTCCATATAAATCTCTTCTTTCAAATCTCCATGAAGAAATGCAGTTTTCACATCCAACTGCTCCACTTCAAGATCTAGGCTAGCTGCTAAGCTCAAATTGTTCGAATAGAAGTAATTTTCACTACAGGTGAGAAAATTTCATCAAAATCAATACCTTTCTTCTGTTCGAAGCCTTTAACTACCAATCGAGCTTTGTATCTGAACAGCTTGCCATTTCCATCTTTCTTGAGTTTAAAGACTCATTTGCATTTGAGTGGTCTTTTACCCTTTGGAAGTTCAACCAGCTTGTACATCGTGGCAGGGAAAAAAAAGAAGGGGAGAGAACGGATAGGTGATTGTCCTAAGAAGGCAGTTACCGAGGTAAGTAGTTAAGTAGCTAAGTTTTGGAAGGAGTCTTTCTTCTAGTTCCCGAATTATGTGACGGCTTGCTTCCATTCGGGCTTCAATAGCAGCCGGGTTCACGGAGCGAAGATGCCTCAAGAAACCATTTAACATTATTCGAGTCTTTCGTAGAGAATTTTCTACATTTTGTATTTCAACGTTAATTTCAGCAAGTCGCTGGGAATGTCGAGAATTTGAGCAGGGAGGGCCATGGCTTCTCGATATACACTGGTAGAAAATTTCTGTTTTTCCTTCCCCGCGAGTATAGCATGATGAGCCCAAGTTACGGCAGCTCCGGATGAAAGGGGAATAAGGGTATTAAGAAAAGGGACACGACACCATTAAACATCGTCTTTCAACTGTGACTCCACAACGTGACGTAAACGACGATGAAATTGATGCGATAATCTGGTTAAAGAGAGGTGAGCTGTTCGGGCAATGTATAGCTTAAGTTGAGCTCGCACCAAACAAAAAAGGAATAAGTTTCTAATTTCCGAAATCGTCTTAGCTAAACCTATAGAATTCAAGTTTTTACCAATAGTCACCAGATTCATATGAGCTACTGAGGAGTAAGCAATGATCTTCTTAAGATCGATCTGCCTTAAAGTGGTCGAGGAAGGCAATCCTAATTCACTCTCTAGTAGTAGAAAGAAACAAATGAAGTTCTAACCAAATACTCAGTTAAGTTGTCTTGGGCATATCACCGAACACCTTGGGTTCATCAGCCTCAATAGTGTAAAATTTCGCATATTAGTAAAGACTGAAAAATAAGAATAAATTAAAAGAAGAGAAAAAAAGCCATTAAGATAGAAATTGTCACACACAGTAAAATATATACTAACATTTACAGAGAAAAAATACCATGAGAGTATGTTTACAAATATACCAATAGTATCAATAACAAAGACACAATATCCCAACCGCAAGTTAAATATTCTAGAATTTTGCATAGACGTTTCAATTGCAGTAATTAATTAGTGTCAAAAGTTGAAAAGCTGTCAACGACCAGTAACCCAAAATATTATGCAATTAACTGCACCAATCGTCTATTTTCAATCATGCATGTGCGGATCAGATAGAACTACTTACATGCATGTAAAAAAAATAAGCAAAACATTATGCGAAAGAATAGAAAACCCAAAATTGAAGCAAAAATGGACAAACTTTCAACCAAATCCAGAAGCGAAGGGCAGAAATCACTGCAAGAAAAGAGAAGAGCAGGGGAAAACTTACAAGATGTAACGAATAAAAGCAGAAAAATAAGAAAACTGAAACAAAACTTAAGTTACTTAACAAAAATGGAAGAGTAAAAGAAAGAAGAACTCACCAGAATGCAGATGGCAATATAAAAGAGGAACAAGAGCGATGGATAGAGAAATGAAAAATAAAGTCTCTCAAAATAAGGAGTAGCTCGAACGTACAGATTCTTTTGTAAAGACAAAATGTGGCTTACGTGGTCTTTCATCGATGAATACGTACAAATTTTAGAAAAATAAAAGAGCCACTCAATTACCAAAATGCCCATAATTTAGTTCATATTAATAGTAATACCATTCGTCGTACCCAAGCACTTTTACTTACTATATAGTTAAATTAAATTTTATATATATATATATATATATATATATATATATATATATATATATATATATATATATATATATATACGTGTTCCATTACTTTAAACTTCAATAATTGTTTCATCTTCAATTCATTTAGTTGCTCGTAAATTGTCTGAGGCTGTATTTTGCTTAAAGATAGAATTTCTACTAAGTTAATTTATTAAATTCCTTGTTGAAGGTAATAATTTATTCGATGTTGTATTTTAATTAAAAAATGATATTTTCTCTATTTAAATGATTTCTAAAAGTAACTTTTTCTTTTCTTGCTAAGATCCTAATTGGTTTAGAAGTACTCTACTTTATGTTGTTTAAATAAGACTCCTTGAACATCTTAATTTCATTAGTTATGGATCCTATGAACTGAGTAACATGAGAACGTTGTTGTTAAAGTCAGACAGAAATATGTGAGCACAAGGTGCCGGTTGTTCCAAAAGTTCGGTAATTGAGGTTATGCTATGAGACTTCGAGTTTGAAATGGCTGGAAATTGTGCATCGGAAACGATATGATTTATTGAGATAACATCGCCTTCCTTGATTGAGTACATTTTTACTTGTCTGTTTTCCAGTTATGTTGGTGTTAATTTTATTTGGTTATTATTTGTTTCCACCAGTATTTCTCTTTATTATTTCTACTGTTTGTAGTTTGTTCTTTCTCTGTTGTTGATATTACTATGTCATTTCTAGGTTGATAGTTTATTATTAAATCATGTTCAATTTAGTAGATGTTTGGACTGTTCCTCGTCACTACCCCACCGAGGTTAGTTTTGATACTTACTAGACACCGCCGTGGTGTGCTCATACTAAACTTCTGTATATTTTTGTGTACAGATCCAGGTATTTGATCGATAGTAGTTGTACGGGTCGTTGCAGTGGAGACTCAAGGTAACCCTGCTACAATATTCACAGGCCTCGGAGTCACCTTCATTTGTACTTATTTTCATTTGTTCCTTTTGATTCGGAGCAGTGATGTATTTGTCACGACCCAAATCCACTAAGGATCGTGATGGTGCCGGACACTGTTGCCAGGCAAGCCAACTGAAATACCTAATTACATTCTTGTTTAAATATTTCTAAAAATACTTCTTTTATTCGTTTAAAACGATATATAATAAAGTCCTATGAATAAGTAAATAAAGCATTTAATAACTTTTAAATTTCTGAATAAGCCCAAATACATCCCACAACCCGGTGTCACAAGCACATGAGCAATTTCTAAGAAAACCCGAATAAAATACAACAGCTGTCCGGAATACAATTGGACAGAAAAATAAATAGAATCTTGAGAGAGACTATACTAGTTGTTGGTCGCCTTAAATAAATACAACTCACCTAGTCTCCGTGTCAACCATACCGCTATGCCATTAAGCGACTAGCCACACATAAACTTGTGCAACAAAAATACATAACAAGTGTAGTATGAGTACGAGAATAACGTGTACTCAGCAAGTATCCCGTCTAATCTTGAAGAAGTAGAGACGGGAGGTAGACTTCAACACTTGCTAGTGGTCAAACAATAATATGATAAAAATATACAAAAATATGGATTTATATAGCAGTTCTAGTATACAAAGCCAGAAAACATGTAAACACATTTAACAAATAATAAAGGATTTTCAAGATTTCCTTTTCATGTATATTTATCAATTTATAACAAGTCAGGAAAGGCAATGTCAACATTTAATATTTTTAGGCAAACAATATAAGCATGTGCATATTATGCCGATGCGACGGTCCGATCCAGCAGAAATAAACTTTGCACTTGTCAAGGGTTGATAGTGTGCATATAGATGCATCTTTAACCCGCTCGTGAACTAACCCGCGGTGCGGTCAACATAAAATAAACACACACCCTGCTCGCGAATCATGTATGCGACACAGGAATACATAGAGATACATGCTCAAACAGTCAATTAAGAATTACAGGGGAACATTTATCCAAGTAAAACAAGTTCCCTTTTAACAATTTATGAAAATAAAATTTAATCCCTTTAGAACTTTATTTACTAATCAAGGTGATTTAAGAAATTCAAGCAATCAATAAATTTATAATTAATCCAAGTATAACATGCTTTTGGGTCCTAGACTACTCGGACAATAGCATAATAGTAGCTACGCACGGACTCTCGTCACCTCGTGCGTACATATCCCCCATAAATAGGAGCACATAACCACCTATAGGGACAATTTCCTCTTACAAGGTTAGAAAGGAGACTCACCTCGCTCCGAAGATCCATAACGGACATTCCAAGCCCTTCCGAAGACTCGAATCGATGCGTAACGCTCTAAAACTTGTCAATAATTATGCAAACCCATTAATATATGCTAAGGTACTTATTATAATCCAATTTATAATAATTTCTAACCCCGATCGAAAAGCTGACAAAAACTCCCTCGAGCCCACGTGCCCGAAACTTGAAATTTCTCGAAGATAAAGTTTACCCATGAACTCACGAACTCAAATATATGATATTATCTTAATTCCATACCCAAAATCATGGTTAAATTCCAAGAATACTAATTTTCTAGGTCTTTCCTCAAACCCCAAGTTTTCTACCAATATCACTCAAATCCATGCATAATTGATGTATTTAACTCAAAATAGGTGGGGATAACTTACCTTGACGTCGATGATGAAAATCCCCTCTTGAAGCTTTCCAAAATCGCTCATGCTAAGTGAAAAATGGGAGAAGAATGGCCAAATCCCGAGTTTAAAATAATTCTCTGCTTCCAGATATTTCCGCACCTGCGGCTCCTCTACCGCTTCTGCGGTTCTGCAGGTGCGGCCAAAATACAGCATCTGCGGTCCTCCCCGGACCGCCCACTTTCCCCTTCTGCGCTTCCATTTCCGCATGTGTGGTCCCACATCTACGGTACCTTGACAGCATCTGCCGTCCCAGATCCCTTCACCAAAACCCGCATCTGCGGCTTTGTGGCCGCTTCTGCGGCTCCGCACCTGCGGCCCAATTGTCCAGGTGCGATTATGACAGCAACCAGCACTTCAGCCTTCTTCCAAACTCCAAATTCGACCCGTTAACTATCAAGAATCCACCCGAGGCCCCAGAACCCAAACCAATCATACCAATCATTCTCATAGCACATTACGGACTCGCTCGAGGCCTCAAATCGCATCAAACAACGCTAAAATCATAAATCAATCTCCAATTCAAGCATTAAGAACTTTAGAGCTTCAAACTTTTACTTTCGATGCCGAAATCTATCAAATCACGTCCAATTGACCTCAAATTTTGCACACAAGTAATATTTAACATTACAAACCTATTTCAACTTCCGGAATCGGATTCCAACCCCGATATCAAAAAGTCCACTTCTGGTCAAACTTCTCCAAAAACCTTCAATTTTCTATCTTTAGCCAAATGACTTCAAAATGACCTACGGACCTCCAAGTTCACTTCCAATCGCGCTCCCAGCTCCAGAATCACCATATGGAGCTACTCCCGGACTGAGAATCCCAAAGGGACATCGATAATACTGAAATGCACTTCAAGCCAAACTTATGAAATTTTCTCCAAAATACTGATTTTCACAATAGGCGCCAAAACACTCCCGAGTCATCCAAAATCCGATACGGGCATATGCCCAAGTCGAAAATCATCATACGAACCCGCTGGAACCTTTCAGATCCCGATTTCGAGGTCGTTTACTCAAATTTCTAATCCTAGTTAATTCTTTCAACTTTAAGCTTCCGAAATAAGAATTCTCTTTCCGAATCAACTTTGAACATCTCAAAATTCAATTCCGACCACGCGTACAAGTCATAATACCTGAAATAAAGCTGCTCGTGGCCTCAGACCACTTAACGATGCACTAGAACTCAAAACGATCGGTGGGGTCGTTATAGTATTTATTTTGTATAACTACTCTTAGAAAGGCTTGTGACTTGTACCACCGGATTTGGGAACTTTAAATTGTTAAGAGTTATTTAAATTAAAGTTAGCAAATATAAATGTTATCTCGGTTAATGTTAGGGTTACCTAGTTTATAGAATAGGTGCCATCACGACTCATTCGGAAGGATTTTTGGGTCGTGACATATACTGAGATTAGAGGAAAACTTTTGAAAACTAAATCGCGTATAACTTGGCTTGATAAATATGATGCTAACACCAAATTCTTCCATATGTCAACCCTCCAGCAACGAAGGAGGAATAAGACAACTGGCTTGAAAGATACGGTTGGTAATTGGTGTTTTAACCTTACTGATATGCATAATTCTATTCAAACCTATTATCAACACTTGTTCACCACAGAACACATTCACTCATCGTACTTACATCAAGACTCTAACGCACACACCCTCAATAATGATATTTTAACTCCTTAATGGAACCACTACATGACTTTAAAATTATTAACTCACTCTTTTCCTTTCCACTGTTTACAGCACCAGGGCCCGATGAACTACATCCCTATTTTTTACCAAACTTAATGGGATGAGGTGGGCGTCAAGGTGAAAAATTGTTATTCAAGTTTTTAGGAATATGATCATTCCGCCAGAGATTAACACAACTTATCTTTGCCTAATTCCCAAGGTGAAAAAAATGCGCACACTATAAACAAATATCGGCCCATCAGCCTTTGTAATACTATTCATCAAATTATTTCAAAGATCATCACTAATAGGATTAGCCCATCATCTCCAAAATAATAGGACCCACACAAACTAGTTTTCAACAAGGAAAGCGAGCTTTTGATAATGCCATCATTGTTCAAGAAACTTGCTTATTTCCAAAACAAGAAGGAAATAATTAGTAACATGCTTTTAAAATTGGACCTTGAAAAGGCTTTTGATCATCTAGAATGGTTCTTTATTGGAAAATATTACTCTCTTTTTTTGTAAATTTTTCTACTCCTTTAATTAAGCTAATTATGTCATGTATTACCACCTCTTCAGCCTCTAGTTTAATCAACTACACACGCACCTCCTATTTCTACCATTCTAGAGGAATTCGCCAAGGGAATCCTTTGTCACCCTATTTATTTATAATGTATATGGAAATGCTTTCACGCAATATATCTTTGTTTGTAAATTACCTTCAATGGCAACCAATAAAATTATCCAAATTCGGACCTTGTCTATCACATCTATTCTTCGCGGATGACATCATCTTATTAGCCAAAGTTAGTACAAAAAGTTGTCATACCATTATAGATACCATGAATCACTTTACCAAATACTCAGGACAAAAAATCAACTTCCAGAAATTAATTTTTCTTTTTCAAAAAAATTGCTCCCAAGCAAACAAGAATTTTGTTCTTAGTTCCTTCCACATGTCAAAAGGAAATACTTTTGGAATACCTGAGACTTCCTATATTCAATTTTCGTCCAAAAAAGTGATTCTCAATTCTTTCTAGATAATTTTAAATATAGACTAGCCGGATGGAAAATTAGTTGCATGACCATGGCAGAGCGCACTACTCTCATCAAATCCACTTTTAATAATCTTCCGAACCATGTCATGGAATATATATATATATATATATTTATTCTGCAATCCATTATTAACAAAATAGAACAATATCAATTCAATTTTCTATAGGGAGCTATCGCAACAAGGAAAAAGTTACATCTCATCAAATGGAAAAAAATTACACCACAAAGAGAAATATGAGGATTAGGTATTCAACAGCTTCGTCCAAAGAATAATGCTTTACTTGCAAACCTCTCGTGGAGACTTTTTCAATCTCCTCAAAATCTTTGGGCTAGGACATTGATCGGTAAGTACTTAACCATGTCCTCCATATTAAATCATTCCCTAATTTAGCGTAATATAATCAAAGGCTGGCAACATTGTCAGCATGGTCTTCAAGTGAAAATAGGGACAGACACACACATTAGTTTCTGGTACGACCCACAGGTTAAAGCAGGCATACCCTTTCGTTCTCTTATACACGGGCCGTTACCAAAATCACATCAAGAAGTCAAAATTGCATCACTTCTGAATTCGCAGGGCTGGGATTGGACTAATATCCTGTTCGACCTACCTTTAGACATACAAAAAAATATTCAAACACCTTCCCTCTCTTTATACAAAAAAAGGAGCAGACCACACATTTTGGGCACTAACATTTTCCTGACATTTTTCTGTTCAGTCCATGTATAATGCATTAACACATAGCATCACACAAAATTCTTCTCCTACAAATGCTTTCAAATGGATATGGGCCTTGCCAACTCACCCTAAGGTCAAACCTTTTATTGGTCCTCAACCATAACAGATTGCCCACGCGTCAATTCCTCCACTCTATTAATATTATAACAAATGCAACCTGTCAATACTACCAAGCAGCAGACAAGACTCTAAAGCATATCTTTTTAACTTGTGTCAATGCCAAAACATACTGGACATCACTAGGACTCCAAGGCCATATAAATGCACTCACATCTATGGATTATCCACAACAATGGCTCCATCATTTAATCAATTTAAAAACTACAAGTTCACCTCATATTATTAATCCTCGTACTTTTCTACCATTAAGCCTTTGGACCATTTGGCTAATTCGCAACCGAAATCTTTATGAACAAGCTCATGATACTATTAGCACAACTTATACAGTACAACAAGCCATTGAGTTTTGTTACCTGGCGGCTTCATATCACAAAAAATCTATACGAGTTAAAATTGTTCTTCAATGGGTACCTCCTAAATCAAATATATATAAATTAAATACGGATGGAGCCCATTTTTCCACATCAAATACAGATGGCATTGATGGAGTAATTCGTAATCACTTGGGAGGTTGAATCATGGGCTCTCAGGCAACACACCACACTCAACTTCTATTACAGTAGAACTCCAGTCATTGATCCAAGGGCTTAAAATAGCTATTCAACTGAATCTAACACCACTTCAAGTGGAAATAGATGCTAAGGAGGTAATCACTCTAATAGATTGCGACAATATTATTTAAGCTAACATACTTCTTGACTGTAGGCAGCTTCTCCAACAGCTACATAATCCAACGGTGCAACATGCGTACAAAAAACAAAATAAAGTGCAGATCAACTAGCCAAAGCAAGCAGCAGCTTGGAAAGTAATATTTCTCTACGGCCTTTTGAAGTACCACCACTTTTTGTGATCTAACATTTTGAAGGGGAAAAACAAGGGACAACTCTTACACGCTCAATCCCACAAGAAGTAGAAGACCATGATGCAGTACCATTTTTTAGCATCAACCGGACATCGAACTCTGGAAACAATGATGTACCACAACCACTTCCTACAAACTTTTGGTGTTGTGATGATAGTTTCAATTAGGGATGTTCATTCGGATCGGATATTCGAAACCCGTGCCGATCCATTTAATTTCGAACTTCGAATTTCGGATTGGATCAGATTTCGGATTGTATTTTTTAAAATTTTGGATTTCGGATCAGATTCATATTGGTATATTTTATCCGATCCGATCCGAAATCCGAAATCATTAGGGCATGTATAAATATTACATTTTAATTTCGGATAATCAGTACTTTCTTTACATCAACCTCCAAGTTATTACCTTTACAATTGCTAGATTTAGCTATATTAACACCATAGTACTCTCATAATTACATAAACATGAATGTTTCTTAATGTATTGCCTCTGTTATAAAGAAAATATGCATATTAGTTTAACTTTGAGGCATAATAATACGATCCGAAATCCGATCCGATCCAAATTTTAAAATCCGAACCAATTCGATATAATTCGGATCGGATTCGGATTGCATTTTCTAGAATCCGAAATTCGAAATTCGAAATTCGAATCTGAAATGTGCTAAATCCAATCCAATCCGATCCGTGCACAACCCTAATTCCAATAGGAACACCACAAGCAATGTAGCTACTACTAGTAATAGTTTAGTTTGTGCATGTACTATGGTGCAACCTGAGCACCGTCATCTTTGTACGCATATGCTTTAGTTAATGCAAATTATCTTTCCAACCAAAAAAATTATTGCCCACGAGACCTAATATTATCCGAAAAAATTTAATTGCTGTTTTCTAAAACATTTAATAAACGTGATAAGAAAGTAGCTTTATTTCCATTTACTAGGTTACTATATCTTATACCAACTCTCCGGGATTTGATTTATAGATAATCCTTCCAAAAGCCCTCACCATTTGATACTACTTTTCATTACTTGCACTTTCAACAACCTTACTCGTATTCGACATTTACACGTGTTAGTATAAATATTGTGGTAGGTCGATTTTCACCGTTTTAAAGAAATTAACCTTGATTAGTCACCTGAAAAATTATAAACATTTTTTTAATAATAAACTAAGTAAATAATTTTATCAGGATGTTTTTAAGAATATTTCACACAACCTCTCGTTAATTTTTTGGAGTTGGGATGTAGTAGACTGACATCCATTTTCACTTTTTTAGGACAGAGAATCCCATTATATTAAATTTTTATGATGATTTGAAATTTTAAAGTAATATAGAATACACACATAACACTTAAAACATGCATTAAATTAAACTAATACTACCTTCAATTTTAAAAATAAGTAATGATGCAATATCATCTAGAGAATATAGCAAAAGATGTCAAAAGACATGAAAACACATACAACATTTACACAATATGTGATTAGTTAGAAGATAAAACAACAAAATTAGAAGGAAAAATCATGTTACTTTCAGATATATACTTGAGACTCTTAAGAAAAAGAAAAAACTTCCTAAAGTAAAGAAATTAATCGTCTTTTTTACTCTCATTTTTTAAGTTGTTTTTGCTTGTTGACTTTTTGGCCCATCAGGTTCTCATTCACATTCAGAAAGTTAATGCAATGTTGTTTTTAACTTAGTTAAGAAATGTAAATTTAATCATATTGCATATCATTATCAGGGATGGAAAGCATGGCGGGGCGGTACGGGTGCGGTGCGAGTTTTCTCTTACCAGGACTTGTGGCCAAATTTAGGCTATATACCAGGATTTATGACCAAATTCTAGCGATTCGTCACGACTTGTGACAAACAAATTTTCCCATCAACTTGAAATCTATCACGATTCGCGGTCAAATTCTAGCGATTCATTATTATTTGCAACATAATGATACTTCTTCCGGTTTATAATAAGTAATTTTTTAGCATTTGACACACCCCTTGAAAAATCTGAACTCCCGGCAAAAAAAAAATATTTACTAAATTGTTACTCTTAATTAATTGTTGCCTTGACACATTGGGATATGAAAATAAAAATAACTTTTGAAAAAATAAAATTAATTTCTTCTTGATTATGTAAAATGACACGTATTTTACACCAAAATAAAATAAAATATCACTTATTATAGAGTGGAGGGAGTAACTGTAAATCTACTTTTCTATTTTTCTTAAATGAGGTTAAGAAAGACCTTATTTGTGCAAATCTCCCTTTGTATTTGGAGCCCATTTGTAAAGTAACCCATTTTAATATTGGAATTTTTACATTCTTATGTCACCTAGGAAACCTTTTTATCCTTAATGTTTAAGGTTTGACTTAATTATATTTAGTATATCAAATTATTAATTCTATACCATAATTAATTATGGGTTTAATTAATGAGATATTTTTTACTCCTTAATAAACGATTTTCGTTTAATTCCAGTATCTCCACTCATCACACGTTTATCTCTCCTAACCTCTCAGCCCCACCCATATTTTACCCATACCCACGTTCTTTTCACAGACTTCCACCATTGACAACCATTAAAAAGCTTGAAAGCTTTGAATTCAAATTTGGGTTTTCAAAAATTGTTATTTGTTTCGATTGGGTGTTGTTGTAAATAATTGAGAATATGTTTTGGATTTTATATCTCAATTTTGAGGGGTTTTGGTGAAGATTTAGACTTGATTTTGGCTGAATTTAATTTAGTCAAAACTAAGTCTAATCTTCACCAAAACCCCTCAAAATTGAAATACAAACTCCAAATCATATTCCCGATTATTTTCAACAACACCCAATCCAAAAGAATAATGAATTTTGAAATTTCCAAATTTGAATTCAAAGCTTTCAAGATTTTTAATGGTTGTCAGTGGTGGAATTGCTGCTCTCTTTTCATTTGCTTTGTATTATTGAAATTTGCGATTGAGAAATAGAGAGATGTAGAGAGAATGTCGATGAACGGAGCTTTTGAAGAACTGATTTCTACAATTTGAAATTGAGTTTTGATTTCGACGAATTAAACTTTTGATTTGTGGCTTAAGCGAAAATATTTCAGAATAGATATGAGCTTTTGAACAGATTTGATTTCGATGAATTGAGCTTTTGAACATATTTGATTTATGTGGCTAATCAATTAGAGGATTCTGTTCCTGAATATTAGCACGCCTAATTAGGAAGATTCAGCTACTAATAATTAGTATTTAATAAATAATATAATAATTGTAGAAAAATATAAACAGGACGGGTAAATTAGAAACTATGCACATATTTGGTAATAAAGTTTTATATATGGTATATGAAAGAAAATATTTCTTCAATATTTCAGGGAGAGGTGCACAGTTAGTCACTAATAACACATGTATTTACTTTTAAGCCATTGTTTAAAATGTTCTTAGTCTATAGCCATTGCTTTAATAATTTAACTGCACGGACGAAGATACCCTTTTGCTCATGTCCTTAACTTTTGAACATATGTTCAGGACTTAACTTCAGGACTACATGTCTTTAACTTTTGAATTTGTAACTGTAAGTTCAGGACCAACTGTCTTTGACTTTTGAGCTTGTTAGTCTAAGTTCAGGACCTTTTGTCCTTAACTTTTGGGCCTTTTAACTAAGTACATGACCTATTATCCTTAATTTTTGAGCTTGTTAGTTTAAGTTCAGGACTTCTGAATTTGTAATGCATGTTTAAGATCTATAATCCTTTAACTTTTGAGTTTGTTAGTCTAAGTTCATAAAACTAAAACTCACTCATTTTCAGCTAGTAGGGTGTTGTTTCATAGTTGTAGCCTAAAAGTAATGATGACTGAGCTCCTTAACCTTTCCTATACCGTCTTTTTTTCCCCAATATTGAGCTCCTTCCTTTTTACATGTTTCTCCTCATCCTGTAAAAGCCTAAATAAAAGACAAGAGAGTACACTAAGTTAAAGTTTGACCAGGAATAGAACAGGGAGAAAATACTATCTTAAAGTCAATCTCCATGTAGCACAAAATCAATATTTTCAATAGCTCTGGGTTGCATCTGGATTCTAGATTTGGTGTGAACCTTTTTGAAAAATGCTATGGAGTCATGGTTTCGACCTAGCTCACTAAAAATAATTATCAAGATTAGCAACTTTATATGGGAGTAACATACAAGATTTGCAATTGGCATTCTTATCACGAAAGAATCTTATCATAGTGCTTATTGTTTGACTCTAAAGATTTTAAAATATTTTCGAACAAATTAATTAAAAAAGATAAAGGGGTAAAGCCTAGTTAATGATAATTAGATCTAGATTCGAGATGAATAATACGAATTACAAAACATAGTCGAATATAAATGTTGACGACGGTTATAACCAGATTTAATAGCATAAAGAAAGATGCATTAAATAACAACAATATAAATAAAAGGAAAAAGTTCACCCGATCTTCAGTGAGACGGATCTTCTTTCATTTAATCAAGATGAATGATAGGCAAATACAAGAATCTTATGACCTTTTTTTGGATCTGATGAAGGTATGGGATCACCGATCCTCTCATTTCTTTGGAGAGGTGTATTTACATATTTTTTACAAAGAGAGAGAGAAAGAGAGAGAGAGAGAGAGAGAGAGAGAGAGAGAGAGAGAGAGAGAGAGCCCTTTTTTGGAAGCCCTCTCTTCCTATTTATAAGGGACATCCATAAGAAATCCTAAAGAAGTGCAATTGATGACGGTCCGACCTCGGCTATTGATGATGGTCTGACCTTGGCGTGTCTGACCACAATCTTATGTCTCCTCGTGCCGAATTTTTTGATCTAATTTTGACCCATACAGTTAGTCCCTCCGCCTATTGAGGTCGTCTCTTGGTCGAGCTCGTTGAGCGGACTTCGTTAATAGTAGTTTGAGATATTTTGATGGGGAGGTCGACTAGTGTCGATCACGGTTGAGGGTGTCAATCTTTAGGTCAAAGTGGTATTCCTGTGGGCTGAACTTTAGCAGAGTTCGATTAGGGCCAATGACTCGAGTGATGAGTTGATTGAGAAGACGGTAGAGTTAGGAAGGCCGTCGAGGTAGGGGTGGCGATTTTGGCAAGATGGTGACATCGCAGGAGGTCATTCGCATCCTCAAATCTGAACGGGAGAGTAGGCTAAATGTGAATTCTGACGAGGTCGGCGAATGTAAATTCGGGCGAGGACGAAAGTTGATTCGGACGAGGCCATATGTTGTTTCGGTCGAAGCTGAAGGTTGATTCGGACGAGGCTGAAAGTTGATTCGGACGAGGCTGAATGTTGCTTCGGTCGAGGCCGAAGGTTGATTTGGACAAGGCCGAATTTTGGCCGAATTCTTCTTTTCGGTGATGGCCCTCGGCCGTAAGGTGCCTTTCTTTTTTGGTGATGGCTCTTGGCCATAAGGTCGACCTCCTATTTTTTGACGATGGCTCTTGGCCATAAGGTCGACCTCTTCTTTTTTGGCGATGGCTCTTGGCCATAAGGTTGACCTCCTCTTTTTTTGGTGATGGCTCTTGGACATAAGGTCGACCCCTTCTTTTTTGGTGATGGCCCTTGGCCGTAAGGTTGGCCTCTTCTTTTTTGGCGATGGCTCTTGGCCGTAAGGGTCGGACCCCTCTTTTTTGGTGACGGCCCTTGGCCATAAGGTCGACCTCTTCTTTTTTGGCGATGACTCTTGGCCGTAAGGTCGGTCCCTTCTTTTTTGGTGACGACACTTGGCCGTAAGGTCGACCTCTTCTTTTTTTTGCGATGGCTCTTGGCCATAAGGTCGACATCCTCTTTTTTGGCGATAGCTCTTGGCTATATGGGCCAGCCCCCTCTTTTTTGGCAATGCCCTTGGCCATATGGTCGACCTCCTCTTTTTTGGCGATGGCTCTTGGCCATAGGGTCCGGCCCCCTTTTTGGGTGTCATCCCTTGGCCATAAGGTCGACCTCCTCTTTTTTGGTGATGGATCTTGGCTATAAGGTCGACCTCCTCTTTTTCGGCGACGACTATTGGACATAAGGTCGACCTCCTCTTTTTTGGTGATGGCTCTTGGCCATAAGGTTGACCTCTTCTTTTTTGGTGATGGCTCTTGGCCATAAGGTCGACCTCCTCTTTTTTGGTGAGGCTCTTGGCCATAAGTTCGGCTCCCTCTTTATTGGCGATGGCTCTTGGCCATACGGTCGGCCCCCTCTTTATTGGCGATGGCTCTTGGCCATAAGGCCGAACCCCTCTTTTTGGTGAGGGTTCTTGGCGTAAGGTCGACCTCCTCTTTTTGGTCGATAGCTCTTGGCCATAAGGTCGACCTCTTTTTTTGGAGATGGCTCTTGGCCTTAAGGGTCGACCTTCTCTTTTTTGGCGATGGCTCTTGGCGATAAGGTTCCCTGAGGGAGTCCCAATTTGCTTAATTTTTCTTTCATTGGAGAACATGATGCGTTTTCCCGGGGGATTCCCAGTTTGTTTAGTTTTGCTTGTGCTGGAGAATATGATGCATTTCCTAGGGGAGTCCCAGTTTGTTTACTTCTTCTTGCATTGGAGAATATGATGCGCTTTCTCGGGAGAGTCCAAGTTTATTTAATTTGCTTGTATTGGAGAATATGATGCATTTCCTATTCGTGTATCAGGGAGAATGCCCCTGCTTCTATTATATTTAGAAAAATAGTCAGCTAAACCAAATAAAATCGTTCGTTGCCTCGATTGATCGGTTGGCGAGTGGAGAGGAGTGGCCACATTCACTCTCCTCTAGTTATGATTTTAGTGGTTGCTACCAGTTTGTCAAGGTCGTCTACTTCAATATCCTGTGCTCGGGAGATTTGATCGAGCTGGCATTTACCGAACTCGGATAACGGCTTGCGAATCTCGGCGTGGTATTTGTGCAATATTTGTTTCTTGATTTGGAAATTCAATGTGACCTTATTGATAACGAACACACTGAAATATATCCATGTTTGATTTCAAACTTGTAGACCGTCCACATAACCAAACGCAACACCATCCGATGAGAAAGCCACCAATCTTGGTGCCTTTTTAATAAAATTTTACCCTTTCGACTACAAAACACTGTAATTCATTTGTGGACGACAACAACATTATCTGCCGAAGCTGACAAAGATGTTTCTCCTTGTGTTTGCACTTGTTTTTCCTTTCTGAACGTGATCTTTGCTGTTATGGTGAACCGGCATCCCTCCTCCGTCGCCGCCTATCCACGTCAAGTTTTTCGCAATGGGCAGCACCACCAATGGCTGAGCATTCCGCCGACCACTGACGCCGAAGAACGAGAGCATCTCCGAAACATCGTCTTTTGTGGTTGGTGTGGATGATAAGTCTTGATTTGTCAACTCCACTGGATAGCGATCTCTACCGTTGGATTGCAAAGATATTCTAGAAAATAATATCATAAATATGATGATAAAAACGTTTTGTAAATATTGCCTCATTGTAATTTCGTTTATGCTGTAATAATTTTCCAGGTGTGGTGTTCTTTAAGGTTTGTGTAATTGTATATGTATAGGTCAAAATCTGACCCCCGATAATTAACATATTAAATATTTCAAAAGTGAAAGTATAAATTACAAGTGGTATGATCACTTGTAATCAATAATAATTCGTGGGTACGAGACTTATCAGGGAGGTTACGGTTTGTTCATCATCGCACGAGCCATACACCGGCATGGTCATGGCCACTTATCGCCAGCTCATCTGATTTACAGCTATAAATACTAAGAGAAAGAACCCTAAAAGGGGATTGCTTCTTCTTCTTCACCACTACTCCCAAGAAAAGGGGAACACACAATAGCATCCCTACGATGGGCATGAAAAACACCATTGTAAGGCTCTGAACCTCTCTATGGAGAGGCAGACCAAACTAAAATCATCAATAAAAATCTCTTCACATGTTTCTCCTTAATTCTAAAAGATTATCTTTCTTCTCTTTCATTTGGTCTCTTGATTTATTATGACTTGCTATGATTGGCTCTCAAATTATTGTGATTGTTTTATGCTTATAAAGTGTGTGAGAACATTGAGCTAAATAATTTTGCGCCATCTGTGGGGATTTCATAGCAGAATTGCGTAGTTCTTCCTTGCACCAAAAGGAAGAAACGCGCGAAAAGCAACCACGCTTGAACAAGCCACAGGAGCATGTCGGGTAAAAAGAAGAAGAAGAAGTTAGCCCCCTCCCCATGGGGAGAGCACATATAAGGTACCCTCACATCCCCGATACAGGAACGTTCCAAAAAACAATGGCGCAAAGGCATCTCAAACGGAGATCCATAACGAGGTAACCATTACAAACTAGTCGAAAAGACTACACACAAATCGTGCAAGATCTCAAATCAAAGCCAACCTCCAACGCCCTACACACAATGGGTTATGCGGGAGGAAAAAGTTCAACTACGAGTTGAACCAAGACTCTGGCTATGAACCTTTGCTAAGAAGTTCAACTACAAGTTGAATTGGGACTCAGGATGTGCGCCTTCGCCCAAAAAAGTTCAACTACAAGTTGAACTGGGACTCAGGCCATGTGCCTTCGCCATAAAAAATTGCAAGATTCAACTACGGTTGAACAACAACTCAGGCTACGCTCCTTCGCCCAAAGAAGTTCAACTACAAGTTGAACCGGGACTCAGGTCATGCGCCATCGCCATCAAAAATTAAAAGATTCAACTACGGTTGAACAACGACTTAGGCTACGGGCCTTCGGCCAAAAAAGTTCAACTACAAGTTGAAGAAAACTCAGGCCATGCGCCTTCGCCATCAAAAATTGCAAGATTTAACTACGGTTGAACAACGACTCAGGCTACGTGCCTTCGCCCCAAAAAGTTCAACTACAAGTTGAACGACTCAGGCCATGCGCCTTCGCCATAAAAAATTGCAAGATTCAACTACGATTGAATAACGACTCAGGCTACGCGCCTTCGCTCAAAAAGGTTCAACTACAAGTTGAACCAGGACTCAGGCCATGCGCCTTAGCCATCAAAAATTACAAGATTCAACTATGATTGAACAACGACTCAGGATACGCGCCTTCGCCCAAAAAAGTTCAACTACAACCTATGATTCAGGCCATACGCCTTCTCCATCAAAAATTACAAGATTCAACTATGGTTGAACAATGACTCAGGCTACGCGCCTTTGCCCAAAAAAGTTCAACTACAAGTTAAACTGGGATTCAGGCCATGCGCCTTCGCCATAAAAAAGTGCACGATTCAAGTACGGTTGAACAACGACTTAGGCTATGCGCCTTCGCCCAAAAAAGTTCAACTACAAGTTGAACTGGGACTTAGGCCATGCGCCTTCGCCATCAAAAATCGCAAGATTCAACTACGGTTGAACAACGACCCAGGCTACGCGCCTTAGCCCAAAAGGTTCAACTACAAATTGAACTGAGACTCAGGCCATGAACCTTCGCCATCAAAAATTGCAAGATTCAACTACGGTTGAATAACGACAGGCTATGCGCCTTCACTAAACTTTAACCATGAGTTGAACTGGGACTCAGGCCATACACCTTCGCCAATAAAAATTGCAAGATTAAACTACGGTTGAACAACGACTCAAACTGTACGCCATCGCCATCACGAGCCCTATCTTGCTCAAACAACAAGGCCTAACACCTTCGTCCTCAAGTCTAAAGACTTCAACCCTGCTTGAACCAAAACTGAGGGCAAGCGCCTCCACCATTGGATGCAGCAAGTCCTACCCTACAACGGACGGAGAGACAAGTTAAGCCCCTCGCCATTCAAGTAAGTACGCCCAACTCGAACTAAGATTCGGGCAACATAAATTTCGGCCCCGATCGAAATGCAAGGCCGCATTTCTTACCATCGCGGCCAGTAGTTCGTTCACGCCCGAATTGGGAATGAGGCTAAGTGCCGCTATTGCCAAATAATGTCCAAAACGTGTTCACACCAAGTAAAAGAAAATGGTAAAATAAAGCGTCTAATCATGGCCAAGGCCATCGACGCTAAACAACTAACTTAGTTTCTGACTAAGGCAAGCAAACGACTCGATAACAATCGAAGTCACCTACCTAGCCAAGGCCATCAACATCATCATGGTCGAGGCCATCGGCGTCATTACGACGAAAAACATAAGGGAATTAACATGCTTTCCAGAAAAACTCTGAGGCAAGGCTCCCCCCTTTAGTGCATACAAAAAAAAACTTGGGAACAAGAAAGATACAAAATAGACACCAGGCAGAATAGAGGAAAATAAAGTTGCATATATTTACATCTTTAGTTACAAAGGGTCATCCCCGCTTATGCCCGGCCAAGAACATAATAAATCCATTTAACTCGGTGCCGCCCGCGCCACCATCAGCATCACCAACGCCTTCAGCGCTATCATCAACCCCTGAAGTAGCTGGATCAAAGCCGTAGTGGACACGGGCCTCACAAGTTTTTTGACAGGCTTCTTCGAAAGAGGCTTCAGGCACGTCCAAAGATCACGAGCTAGGCTGAAAGGCGGCCTAATCCCTCAATCGTTGATTCTCGGCCTCTAAGGCCGTTATTTGATCCGCTGCAGTTTGGGCGTCCCATTCATAGACGACGATACGCTCCTCCAGCGCCCCCTCTCGAAAGGCCGCAGCAGCCCTCTCCAGCTCCCGCCCCCTTTCGCGAACGCGATCCGGCGTCTTCGTCCCAACCCTCGACAAGGCGTCCCTTGCTTCCAGCCTTTAGGCAACCTCTAAAGAAACCACCTACTTGGTCAAAGTCTCAAAATCCTCTGCCGCCCTGACCTGACTCTACTGCTCCCTCTTGGCTGCAACTCTCCTTGCGGTATCCAGCTCCCCGTCTTTTTGACGAAGCTGCTCCTCGAGGGTATTTACCCGGCCAAGGGTTTATTGTATTTGTAGCTCTCGCCTCGCCAGCTCTTCGACAAGGTCCCGAATCCGGGAGTCGTTCCTCAGGCGCTCACGCATCTCGCGGCACCGATCCCGGTAGTGGCGGTACATCTCCAACGACCGTGAACAGATCCCTGAGTGGATGTTAGCTCGGCGGATGCTCTCCACCTCCAACAAAATAACTACAAGAACAAAACGATAATTAAAACAGAAAAATAGACTAAGTAAAAAAAACTGCAAACAAACTAAGGTCACTACACGTACCTTCAGGCCCTGCCGGCCACTTCACCCATCAGCTCGACATCCGTTATACCCCTCAACGATGTTTTTTTCGCCAATAAAATATTTTAAAACCTTTTTGAACAAATCAATCAAAAAAGATGAAGGGGTAAATCCTAACGAAGGATAATTAACTCTAGATCCGAGATGAATAATACGAAATTAAAAAACATACCCGAATATAAATCTTCACGATAGTTATAACAAGATTTAATAGCATATAGAAAGATGCATTAAATAACAAAAATATGACTAAAGGAAAAGATTCACCCGCTATTCAGTGAGATGGATCTTCTTTCATTTAATCAAGATGAATGATAGACAAATACAAGAACCTTATGACCCTTTTTTAGATCTGATGAAGGTATGGGACCACTGATCCTCTCATTTCTTTGGAGAGGTGTATATACATATTTTCTAGAAAGAGGGAGAAGGGGAGAGAGAGAGAGAGTCCCCTTTTTTGGAAGCCCTCTATTCCTATTTATAAGGGACATCCATAGAAAATATTTAAAAATTGCAATTGATGACGGTCCAACCTCGGCTATTGATGATGGTCCAACCTTGGCCTGTCCGATCACGACCTTATATCTCCTCGTACCGAATTTCTCTGATCTAATTTTGACTCATACACTAATTAAATTTTTCTAGGACAATACTTATCAAAAAGAAAGACTTTCTAGGAAATGTTTTGCTATTACATTACATTCATCTCTCCTACGGACGCTATTTGGATTCTTATCTCATTTATGCCCTATATGAAGCAGGAGTTCCACAATAGTACCAAGTATTTCCAATGTATTTGATGTAGAGACAAAAGCGAGGGTTTGAGAAGAAAAGCAAGGGAGGAAAGAGTAGAAATATCTTTTTATATTAATTTTAATAGAATAATAGCTATTTTTATTCATTATTAAAATAATTAGATAAAAAATAAATACCACCTTAATTAGTGACTACCCCATACCATTTCTACAATATTTCACAAAACCAAAGTCATAGAAAAACTGTGTTTTGTCCAAGACAATTTGAGTTATCTTCGACTTAGTAGCCCAATAACAAGCCCAAAATGAGAGTTACAGAATGCACCAATATTGTGTCCGCATCCAGAGGTGTGATGGGCCGAGAACCCTCTCTCCCACCTTTTTTGTTTATATAGAAAAACTTACAGAAATGTCCCATATAAGTTTCAACTTACCAACCTCTAACCAATAGTCATAGACTTACCAAAACTAGCCAAACATATATAAAAATGGAAAAACCAAATAAATAAGGTTCTCTTTCTCAAAGAATTACATGCAAAAATCACCTACCATATATTATAAGCGTGATTAGCAACATTAGATGCAAGACGGAAAGGAAATTTCATGGATGAGAAATACAAAAAAAAAATATAATATTCCAAAAATCTAAAGAAACAAGAAATTTTATTAATGTGTATAGTCGAAATTCATTAAAAACATATAGATAAGTCAATATACAAAATTTGAGGAACATTGGAGGTGATTTGGACTGATTTTGTATCAAAATTCGTAATTAAATCGAGTTTAAAAATTCTTCTGCAACATGTATCAAAAATGTATCATGCATGTATCTCACACACAAATATACATGGATATACATGTGATACACAATCGATAAAAATATGATTCATATGTGATACACAAATGATACGCAGTATGATGCACGTATCACTTTTTTCATATTCAGTTTTTACTTCAAATTTTCAATTCAAACCACCTCAAAACTTTACCAAATCATCCCAAAACTAAGATTCATGCTCCTTAAAATATACTCAATCTATTCTAATTGCACCCAATCAAAAGAAAGTAAAAATTTGATATTGTTTTGCTACAAATAGCTAATTAGCCAATTTAGCTAATATTCGTAATATTTTATCAAATGGTCAACTTTTGTAATGAGCTACCTATAAATGGACATAGCTGGTAATTTCTCTTTTATATATATATCCAATCATTTATTTATGAGTTTAAGTTATGTTTTAATAATTTTTTATTTTGTTTTATTCCCCTCCCATCCTAGGATTGTAGGTGGGGGTAATGATCATCTCAGCAGCTCCACTGGTAGCCCAATAACAAGCCCAAAATGGGATGTATAGAATGCACTATTATTGTGTCCACGTCTAGAGTGGGTTAATGAGTTATTACTTTATCAAATTACCATATCAAACTTAGAGAAAAATACCCTTTATAGTCTCTCAAAATTATAACAGTCCATATCTTCTCCTACTTACAAAAAATGGCCCTACGGCCCAAACGTATTGCATATAGCAGCCGAAAGGAATAAGCATGACAACATAAGCGCATGTAACTCAGAGGTTGGAGCGCTTGTTTCATAACCTGAAGGTCGCACGTTTGACCCTCACCCAGCGCTATAGAAACAACCATTTTTTTGCCTTTTTAAATGTATTTCTGGATCTTATAAGTATTTTTGTATATTTTTTGGTATAATAACAGATTATTTTTGTATATTTTTGCATAGTGATAGTCTATTTAGTATATTTTTTGTATAGTAACAGTCTATTTGTATAGTGACTGTCTATTTTCTATATTTTTATATAGTTACAGTCTATTTGTATAGTGACAGTCTATTTTGTATATTTTCTGTATATTAACAATCTTTTGTATCGTGACAGTCTATTTTGTATAGCGAGAGCTAGTTGTATTTAAATTGTATAGTGGCAGTCTATTTAGTATATTTTTATATAGTGATAGCCATTTTGTACATATTTTGTATAATGACAGTCTATTGTGTATATTTTTTATATAATGACATTCTATTTTTGTATATATTTTGTATAGTGTCACTCTATTTATATGTAAATTATATAATGACCGTCTATTTTGTATAATACCAGTCTATTTTGTAGAATTTTTTCAACATTTAGTTCTATATCTTTCCTTGATCAATCTGTAAGGGGCTACTAGTAACTGCTCAAATTTCCTACTGATTTTAATTTTCTGTATGCATATCCACCCTGTTGTATGTGTTCTTCCATTGACTTACTATAAAAATCTCATCTTTTCAAGTATTATTTTGATTTGAAGCACCGGAAAATTATCAAAAAAATCAAAGATGGGTTCCAACGATTCAACAACTGTAGACCAAATCAGTGAGTTGCCGGATTCTCTTCTCCATCACATTCTCTCTCCCATGTTGACAGAGGAGGCATTCAAAATGCGTGCTTTCTCGAAAAGGTGGCGCTATCTGTGGACCACTTTATATTTTCTATTTCAATTGTGAACTTTATAATGAAGAATGTAGAATTTAACGGGTAAAAGTTCATATCTTCTTAGATTTGGCTGATTCTAGAATTTTTCGGTGTTTCGCTATTGTTTTAACTGGTAAAAGTCCATATCTTCTTAGATATAAGATTTTTCGGCGAGGGAATTCAATCACTGATTGGTGGAATCGTTGGGCTGACCATTCTAATATCTTTTAGGCTACTAAATGTATTTGAAATTTTGTGGCTACCAGATGATATAAGTTTGTAGCGAGTGGCTACAAATGTATTTTGTTCTCAAACTTAACATAGCAGAGCTGCATGTTGTTGTAAATCAAATTAACTTAATGATAATATACTTACCCTGGGCTACATGTTGTAAATCAAATTAACTTTATAATGCAGAAAACATAACAACAGCAACGAACCTAGTGTATTTCAAAAAATGGGGTTTGGAGAGGATAGTGTGTACGCAGTTCTTATCCATATCTTATACAAATAGGGAGGCTGTTTTCAATAGACCCTCGGCTCAAGGCATAATAAAGATAAAGCTAACAAGTAGTAAACAATAGTAACAATAATATATTAAGGTAACGTGCATGAATGATACAACATGTAATAGTAAAGAATCATAAATAAGATAACACAAAATAGTTCTAGTACTACTAGTAACGCCTAGGAGGAACACATTACTAACTGTCAACCTTCAGCCCTAATCCTCGACCTCTATGTCTTTCTGCAGAGGGTCATATCCTTGGTAAGGCACTGTTACCTTATCCCTGTCCATCTTCCACATTGCTCCCACAACCTCCTCGCTCCTAATATGCCTGCAAAACCCAAAATCCCTTCGACTCCCTGAGTTTTCCAACTCTCCTTGTACAATCTTGCTGACCTCTTCCCCGTTCAGGAGTCTATGGAAGTACTCTTGTCATTTTCGCTTAACACCCGCCTCTTCCACCGTCTTAGTCTTTGATTTACTGTAGTTGATCCAGGTCCCGAGACTTTCTCTCCCTGATCTTGGCTGTCTTGTACAACTCTCTGTTGCCTCTTTTCCCCCCAAGATCATCATACAATCGCATAAAAGATGTAGCTTTAGCCACCGTGATTGCCAATTTTCCCTCTTTCCTTGCCAACTTGTAACGCTCCCTACACGTCCTCTGCTCCTCCTCGTCAGTGCATCCCACTAGCTTCAGATACGTCGTTTTCTTACCTTTCACTTTTCCTTGAACCTCCTCATTCCACTACCAATACCCGTTGTGGCCTCCCGAATAACCCTTCGATACGCCTAACACCTATCTAGCAGCTTCTCTAATGCATTTCGCAATCGTGGTCCATATACAACTAGCGTCCCTATTACTCCTTCAAGCCCCTATTGCCAACAACTTTTCCCTCAACTCTTTTTGCCTTTGCCTTAGTCAACGCTTCCCACTTAATCTTCTACTGACTGTACGCCTGATGAACATATAAAGGCCATGTTTTCTACAACAATGGAAGCTTGTTGGGCTCATGAAGGTGCCAATGGATTTAGAGAATTGGGCCATGAATTTAAAATGCTTACACTAATTAGCCTTAGTCCAATTGAGGCAGAAGACTTTCAAGAAATTGAAGAAGTCTAAGAATCCATTCAAGATTAGGATTTCTTTTCCTAAAGATTGGGATTTCTTATTTCTTGTTTCCTTGGAATTTAATTTTTGTTTTCATAGGGTTTTATTTGTAGTTCTAGTCAAACTAGGATTGTTAGTTGGTATCCCATTCTTACTAGAATTCTTTTTCCTATATTAGTTAGGATAGGTTTTCTTTGCCTTATTCTTATTCTAGTCTAATTAGGATTAATTTTCCTTGACCTTACAAATTTTACTCGTTTTAAGGCCTATATAAAGGGCTTAATATGCTGAAAATAAACATTGGTGATTTGTTTTTTCTAAGCTGTTGCTTCAAAAACGTGATTGGTCTTTTATTTCATTGTTCTTCCTTTATTCAACGCTTCTTGCAATCTTGCGGGATTCGGGAACGTGTGGGTGAGGTTTCTTTCTATCTTACATTCTTCTAACGTGAGTTTGAATAACGCTTTCGCTAGTTTTGTGAAAAACTTTAGCGAGATGCTTTTGTTTTCCGCCTTCTTTGTACTTGAGAGGTGCAAACCCTTGAAAGTACATCAATTTGGTATCAGAGCTCAAGTTCCAGGTCCGAATTTTTAAATTGTTATCTTGTTCATCATGTCGCTAGACAAGCAAACAACAAGCTCGAGATCCTCTTCACTTAATGATGAACTTGAGAATGAAAGATCAAGAATTATAGCTCTTTAACAAGACAACGAAGAAATTAAAGTGCAACTAGATGAATTAAGGAAATCAATGCGGAATTTGACTAGATTGGTTGAAGGTTTAGCGGTTCAAAATCAGCCACCAAATCTTCCACAATGCCTACAACCTCCACCGCCACCAAGACACAAAATACCAGTGCTACCGCGACGTCTTCCAATTCGGGATCCACCAATTCAATAGTGGAGAGCAGGACATATTGAGCAAGCGGAATAAGTTATAGTGGACCAAGGCATGAAAATACCGAGGCGCCATACTCACAATGAGAAAAATTCAGATTCGGAATATTCCGATAATCTAGGTAGTGAAGAGTACAACACTGATGAAGTTCGATATCAACATGATAGAAGGAGTTTCCGAGAAGGCAACACAATAATAATCGAGAGAGGTATCAACGTGATGATATTAAGCTTGAGATTCCGGAGTATGATGGCAAATCTCAAGGCGATGAATTTATTAATTGGCTAATAACTATTGAGCGTGTTTTTGATTATAAAGAATACTCTGATGAGAAGAAAGTCAAACTTATTGCTATAAAACTTAGAGGTTATGCATCGCTATAGTGGGAAAACCTTAAAAAAAAAGAGCAAGAGCTTGAAGGAAAAACACGAATTCGCACTTGGGAGAGAATGAAACGAGAATTGCGCAATTAATTCTTGCAAGAGACATATGAAGAAGATTCTTACTTGAAGTTTCATTCTTTTAGACAAGGAAATTTATCCGTGGATGAGTACAAATGAGAATTTGAATATCTTAGGCTCAAAAGCGACAATAAAGAAAAACCAGCCCGCCTAATTGCTCGATATTTGGCTGGATTAAATAAGCCTATTACGAATGTGATACGATTGCAACCCTATTGGACCTTTGGAGATGTTGTCAAACTAGCCAAGGTCGTAGAGACACAAACAGAAGGAAGCCAAAGCCACGTTTTCATCAACTACCATAAAAAGGCCTAACACTTTCAACCATGGGAGTTCTAGTTTAAGCTCTACAAAGCCACAATCGTCTACAACAAAACCAATTGTCCAGAAAGTTGAAGGGAAGCATATGACTTCAGAAGCAATTTTTTAAAATGATGCCATAAATGTGGAGGACTTGGGCATATACAAGATGATTGTCCTAACAAAACGGCATTCACCATCCTTGAAGGAGCAACTGGTGAAGAAGATTATAATGAAGAGCAACATGATGAAAACTTGGAAGAAGTAGATGAATATGGAGATGATGGAGAATGCCTTATGATCCAACGCGTTATTCATTCAGATTCTGCAAGGAAGAACCATGGTTGCGACAAAATATTTTCCATACACGTTGTACATCTAAAGGAATGGTTTGTACACTCATCATTGATCCAGGAAGTTGCACTAATGTAGTTTCTGAAGAAATGGTTAACAAATTGGGGTTTGAGACAGAGCCATTGCAGAAGCCATACCGCATGAGGTGGTTGGATGAAGGAAGGAATGTACAAGTTAATAAATGATCCCTTATTCCTTTCTTTATTGGCAAGAATTATCAAGATAAGGTCTGGTGTGATGTAATGCCTATGGATGCTTGCCACTTACTGCTTGGGAGACCATGGGAATATGACAGAAGGGCAATTCATGATGGCTTCAAGAACACTTACTCTGAAGATCAAATTTCTCCCAATTAACCCTGAAGATTTAAAGAAGTCAAATCCTAAAATGAAGGAGACATACATTACAAGAGCTAAGATAGAAGAACACTTGAAGGAAGGAGAGATTGTGCTTATTGTAATACCTAAGGAGGTGGAATCTATCACCAAGAAAGAGTCAATAGAAGTCAATGACCCGCGACTTCAAGCAATATTGGATGAGTTTCATGATATTGTTTCTGATACTATACCTTCTTCCTTACCACCAATGAGGTCAATACAACATCAAATTGATTTAATTCCAGGTGCACCACATCCTAATAAAGCAGCATATCGAATGAATCCAACACATCAAGAGGAACTGACGACAAGTCGAGGAACTACTAGATCGTGGACTAATAAGGGAAACTACATGCCTTGCTTGTTCCTAAGAAAGATGGATCTTGGCGCATGTGTGTTGATAGTCGTGCTATTAACAAGATCACCATCAGATATAGATTTCCTATTCCTAGGCTTGATGATCTTTTTGATCAATTACATAGGGCCAAGATATTTTCTAAAATTGATTTGAAGAGCGGCTACCACCAAATTCGAATGAAAGAGCGTGATGAATGGAAGACTGCATTCAAGACTGGCAAGGGGTTGTATGAATGGATCGTTATGCCAATTGGTCTATCTAACGCTCCTAGCACATTTATGAGGCTCATGCCATTTTCCGGGGGAGTCCCAGTTTATTTAATTTTGCTTGTATTGGAGAATATGATGCATTTCCTGTTCGTGTATCCAGGAGAATGCCCCTTCTTCTATTAAATTTAGAAAAATAGTCAGTTAAACCAAATGAAATCGTTCGTTTCCTCGATTTGATCGGTTGGCGAGTGGAGAGGAGTGGCCACGTTCACTCTCCTCTGGTTTTGCTTTTAGTGGTTGCTACCAGTTTGTCAAGGCCGTCTACTTCAATATCCTGTGCTCGGGAGATTTGATCAAGTTGGCATTAACCTAACTCGGGTGACGGCTTGCGAATCTCGGCGTGGTATTTGTGCAATATTTGTTTCTTGATTTGGAAAGTCTACGTGACTTGATTGATAACGAACACTCTGAAATATATCCATGTTTGATTTCAAAGTTGTAGAGCGGCCACATAACCAAATGCAACACCATCCGATGAGAAAGCCGCCAATCTTGGTGCCTTTTTAATAAAATTTTACCCTTTTGACTATAAAACACTGTAATTCATTTGTGGACGACAACAACATTATCTATCAAAGCTGACAAAGATGTTTCTCCTTGTGTTTGCACTTTTTTTCCTTTCTGAACGTGATCTATACTATTGTGGTGAACCGGCATCCCTCCTCCATCGCCGCAAATCCACGTCAAGTTTTTTGCAATGTGCAGCATCACGAACGGCTGAGCATTCCGTCGACCACTAACGCCGAAGAACGAGAGCATCTCCGAAACGTCGTCGTCTGTGGTTGGTGTGGATGATAAGTCTTGATTTGTCAACTCCGCTGGATAGCGATCTCTACCGTTGGACTGTAAAGACATTCTAGACAATAATATCAAAAATATGATGAAAAAAACGTTTTGGAAATATTGCCTCATTGTAATTTCGTTTATGCTGTAGTAATTTTCCAGGTGCGGTGTTCTTTAAGGTTTGTGTAATTGTGTCTGTATAGGTCAAAATCTGACCCCCAATAATTAACATATTAATTATTTCAAAAGTTAAAGTATAAATTACAATTGGTATGATCACTTGTAATCATTAATAATTAGTGGGTACGAGACATTATCAGGGAGGCTACGGCTTGTTCATCATCGCACAAGCCATACACCGGCATGATCATGGCCACTTATCGCCAGCTCATCCGATTTACAACTATAAATACTAAGAGAAAGAACCCTAAAAGGGGATTGCTTCTTCTTCTTCACCACTACTCCCAAGAAAAGGGGAACACACAATAGCAGCCCTACGATGGGCATGAAAAACATCATCGTAAGGCGCTAAACCTCTCTATGGAGAGGCATACCAAACTAAAATCATCAATAAAAAGCTCTTCACATGCTTCTCCTTAATTCTAATAGATTGTCTTTCTTCTCTTTCATTTGGTCTCTTGATTTATTATGACCTGCTATGATTGGCCCTCAAATAATTGTGATTTTTTTATGCTTATAAAGTGTGTGAGAACATTGAGCTAAACAATTTGGCGCCGTCTGTGGAGATTTCATAGCAGAATCGTGTAGTTCTTCCTTGGACCAAAAGGAAAGAAACGACAGAAAAGCAACCCGCTTGAACAAGCCACAACAACATGGCGGGTAAAAAGAAGAAGAAGAAGTTAGCCCCCTCCCACGGGGAGAGCACATATAAGGTACCCTCACATCCCTGATACATGATCCTGCAAAAAAAATTTGCGCAAAGGCATCTCAAACCGAGATCCATAACGAGGTAACCTTTACAAACTAGTCTAATAGACTACACACAAATCGTGCAAGATCTCAAATCAAAGCCAACCTCCAACGCCCTACACACAATGGGTTATGCGGGAGAAAAAAGTTCAACTACGAGTTGAACCAAGACTCAGACTATGAGCCTTCGCTAAGAAGTTCAACTAAAAGTTGAACTAGGACTCAGGACATGTGCCTTCGCTATCAAAAATTGCAAGATTCAACTACGGTTGAACAACGACTCAGGTTGTGCGCCTTCCCTCAAAAAAGTTCTACTACAAGTTGAACTGGGACTCAGGCCATGCGCCTTCGCCATCAAAAATTGCAAGATTCAAGTACGATTGAACAACGACTCAGGCTACGCGCCTTCACCCAAAAAATTTCAACTACAAGTTGAACCGGGACTTAGGTCATGCGCCTTCGCCATAAAAAATTACAAGATTCAACTACGGTTGAACAGTGACTCAGGCTACAGGCCTTCGGCCAAAAAAGTTCAACTACAAGTTGAACCGGAACTCAGGCCATGCGCCTTCACCATAAAAAATTGCAAGATTTAACTATAGTTGAACAACGACTCAGGCTACGTTCCTTCGCCAAAAAAGGTTCAACTACAAGTTGAACTAGAACTCAGGCCATGCGCCTTGCCATAAAAAATTGCAAGATTCAACTACGATTGAATAACGGCTCAGGCTACGCGCCTTCACTCAAAAAGGTTCAACTACAAGTTGAACCAGGACTCATGCCATGCGCCTTCGCCATAAAAAATTGCAAGATTCAACAACGATTGAACAACGACTCAGGCTACGCGCCTTCGCCTAAAAAAGTTCAACTACAAGCTGGGATTCAGGCCATATGCCTTCGCCATAAAAAATTGCAAGATTCAACTATGGTTGAACAACGACTCAGGCTACGCGTCTTTGACCAAAAAAGTTCAACTACAAGTTAAACTAGGACTCATGCCATGCGCCTTCGCCATAAAAAAATGCAAGATTCAAGTACGGCTAAACAAGGGCTCAGGCTACGTGCCTTCACCCCAAAAAGTTCAACTACAAGTTGAACTTGGACTTAGGCCATGCGCCTTCACCATCAAAAATCACAAGATTCAACTACGGTTAAACAACGACTCAGGCTACGTACCTTAGCCCAAAAAGTTCAACTACAAGTTGAACTGAGACTTAGGCCATGCACCTTCGCCATAAAAATTGCAAGATTCAACTACGGTTGAACAACGACAGGCTATGCGCCTTCACTAAAATTGTTACCATGAGTTGAACTGGGACTCAGGCCACACGCCTTTGCCATTAAAAATTGTGAGACTAAACTAAGGTTGAACAACGACTCAGACTGTATGCCTTCGCCATCACGAGCCCAATCTCGCTCAAACAACTAGGCCGAACACCTTCGTCCTCAAGTCTAAAGAGTTCAACCCTGTTTGAACTTAAACTGAGGCCAAACGCC